>CM062634.1:29804187-30404187 GCA_025617555.3 Puccinia polysora | reverse complement strand
AAGCTCCCTGTTTTTCTCACCCTTAGGAGTACTGTGGATAAATTCATGAAAGTTCAAACTGCTCTTACCTTTGAAAAGCCTAGAACTACTGAACCAGTCCATGCTCCTTCTTTTAAAGAGTCAAACAATATTATGATTAAAATGGAGGCAGATAGTAGGCCTAAAGCAGATCCTAATTCCAATCTGGAACCTACTACTATAGATGAAATCACCAAGTTACTTAGGGCCTTTGAGAACAAAATAGATCAAAAGATTTCCTTGCTAGCTACGCCTAAAGCTCCTTCTTCTGTCCCCAAATCAACTGTGGTCTGTTACTACTGTCATAGGGAAGGCCATGGAACCGGACAATGTCAAGAACTTCAGAAGGACCTAAAGGAAAAGTTGGTAGAGCAGAGGGGAAACAATTACTTCCTCCCTAATGGTGCCCTAATCCCTTTTGACACGTCTTGTCCTATCCGACATGTGGTGGCCTCTTACCAGCCATCACCCCCTGTGAAAGCATCTCTTGCTTCCTTTGAATTTTGATCATCCTGTGGTACCCTCCAACCTTGGTATCCTCCAGCTATTTCTTCCTCTAGTCTTGCTGGGACTACTTATCAATCTGATCCAGCCAGGAAACGACATGAGGAACCTAAACCTCATAAGGCTCCTTCCTTTCCAACTTCAATCCTTTGAAAACCCGTTAAACGTCGATCATCACTTGAGCCTCCTTCCTCTGATGTAGAAGACATGGAGGTGGAAAAGGAACCACTCATGGAAAGGTTCCCAGATCACCCTGATCCTTCTCCCTCACCTCAACCTTCTAATCCTATCTTAGATTCTGCGTCACCTGAACTTCCTCCCTCCACCCAGACCAAAGTTTGATTTGAAAGGGGCATCTCCAAGGATCACCCCAATGCTGTGGAGGGAGTATTAAAGAAAATTTATGATCTCAAAATTACTGATCTATCTGTGGCTGAACTCCTATCAATCTCTCCATCTGTTGCTGAAGGAATGAAGAAATGGGTCTCTTGTCGACGTGTGGAAATTGGCCCTGAAGAACTCAAAGTCTCCTCTGGAACTTTAATGGAGGACTCTGGTGGAACCAGTCCTTCTATAGAAGCCAATCTTTATTCCTGTCCCCTTGGCTTTCTTCCTTGTTATCTTGGTGACTCAGCTAAAACTGTTTCTCCTCTTGTGGATTCTGGATCTCAGCTTAACTTAATCTTGGATGCTATGGCCTGCAAGCTCAAACTTAGCCCTAGGGTCAGCTTCAACTTGGAAGTGTATGGGATAGGAAATCAAGCTTGTGAACTGGTTGGTATTGCTGAAGATGTACCGGTCAGGATTGGTCGAAATATTGTGGGAACCTGCCACTTTTGGATCACTCGTTTGGACAGTCCTATGATCTTGGGACAACCCTTCTTAATGGACTTTGGTGCAACCCTGATGTTTTCTGATCAAGTTGGGGAGAGAATTCTTCTCCCTGATGCTGATGGCAGAAAAATTGAAGTTCCTCTTTGCTCCTTGGATTCTGGTTGTTGGGAAAGAGATTTTCCTTGTCATTCTCCCAAATCATCTTTTAAGGGGAAGCAGAAGGATAACTCTAGTTCCTCTCATTTTTTAGGGGAATAGTTGATCCTACCAATGGTTGTAGTTCTTTTCAGCCTCAGACTGCAACTCAAGGGTCAACTCCCATCCCTCAGGCTTATTTTTCATTCCTTTCATCATTCTCTTCTGAGCTCAAGAATATTAAAAAACAAAAACATATCAAAAAAGAAAAATCCAAAAATATTTCTTCTCCATCTCCTTCTCTCTCTGGATCTGTTGTGTCTTCTTTTCCTTCTACTTTTGAGTCTGGTCAATCTTCTCTCAGTTCCGGTACGAATCTCCGCAATGAGCTTAAACTAGATCCTAACTGCAATTCCGTTTTTGGTGGTTTTGGTACAAAGGAATATGGGCTTCAGTGGAGGCAATTTGAGGTACAAGTAAGTCCTCCCAATTTTTCACTGCCAGGGCAATCTTTTACCGTCATTTTTGAAACCCTACCTTGTGCCACACATGTGAGCAACGTATTATCTCCTGGTTCTCCTTTTATGGAAAAGGCACCCTTCAAGGATATTGCAGAACATTGGACTTGGAAGATGTTGGAACTTGGACTCAGCTTTTGTAATCAAGTCTCTCTGGTCAACTCTTGGAGAAAACAAGAACTTCTCTCTTTTGCCACTAAGTATAAACCAGTTGCTAAGAAGATCCAACCAGTCAACCAGCCTATGCCTCTCAACCTCAATCCTCCCCTTATGCGTCCTCCTCTATCTTGCAATCCTTACTGTGGTCTTCCTCAATCTCTTACTTGCCCCTTTGTGCCTAATGGACGGGTCACTGAAGAACGTCTGAAGGTGGTCAACTTTGGTCCAGATGGATGGCTTCTTCCTGATGAGTTAAATTTAATCAAAAATGTCTTATCTCTAAGAGAAAAATCTATTGCTTTCTGTGAAGAAGAGAGAGGTCTCTTGCGGGAATCCTATGGCCTCCCTTATATCATCCCTGTAGTTGAACATGATCCTTGGCAAAAGAAAAAGATCCCGATCCCTGCTGCTAAAGTTGATGAATTCATCAAGTTGGTCCGGGAACGAGTTTGAACTGGCCTGTATGAACAGTCAACTTCTAGTTACTCCAGCCCCGTCTTCTGTGTCCTCAAGAGTAATGGTAAACTAAGAATAGTTCATGATCTTCAACCTCTTAATAAAGTTACTATTAAAGACTCTGGTATCCCTCCTGCTACTGAAGAATTTGTTGAATCCTTTGCGGGAAGAGCTTGCTATGGTCCAGGGGATATTATGGGTGGCTATGACGAGCAATCCTTACATCCTATTTCTTGTCCTCTCACTACTTTTGATACTCCTCTTGGTCGATTTCAACTTACTCGATTGCCTCAAGGAGCCACCAACTCGGTTGCAGTCTATCAGGCTCAGATGATGTGGATCCTCCAGGATGAAATCCCTGATCATTCTGGTATCTTTATTGACAATGGCGGAATTAAAGGTCCAGTATCTGACTATGATAATGAGCTCTTACCTTGGCATTCAGGAATTCGTTGTTTTATCTGGGAATATGCTACTACCTTGGAGAGGATTCTGTTTTGAATCGAGGAATCTGGCCTTACTGTCTCTGGATCTAAACTGGCGGCTTGTGTCCCTGCTCTGGAAATTGTTGGTCATGTGGTCTGCAAGGAAGGAAGAAGGATGGCACCAGCCAAAGTCAACAAGATCATCTCTTGGCATACCCAAATCAATCCAACTGAAGTTAGGGGCTTTCTAGGTGTTGTCACTTATGTTAGAATCTTTATCCCATCTTTATCCAAAATCTGTGCACCCTTGCGTCGTCTAACTAGAAAAGATGCTGAATGGATTTGGACCCAAGATTGTGAATGTGCTTTCCAGCTACTCAAAGGGATAGTTGGTAAAGACATAGTTTTGAAAAAGATCTCTTATGGACCTGGAGCTGGCAAGATCAAGCTGGCTGTTGATTCTAGTTATCAATCTGTTGGGGCTGTCCTGACTCAGGAAGATGAAAATGGTCGGGACCGTCCTGCTTTTTATGAATCTTTGTTGTTTTCAGATGTAGAATCTAGATACTCCCAGCCCAAACTGGAACTCTGTGGTGTGGCTCGAATGATGAAGAAACTTCAAACCATTCTCTGGGGCCAACATTTTGAATTTCCGGGAAAATCTTTCACCATGCCTGATGGTTTATCTCGACAACCTCTTGGGGACAACAAATCTGATGTTGGAACCAATTTCAATGAAGAGGAACCTTTAATTCAACCTATTTTCTCTTTTTCTTCCCAAAATTATTCTGGCTTTCAACAAGGCTTCTGGTTTAAATTAGAGCAGTACCTTTCAACTCTTCAAAAACCTCCCAATCTCTCTGCTAAGGAATTTCGATTTCTTAAACAAAAGTCTTCTAATTTTTTTGTTCAAGGTTCTAGACTTATGAAGAGAGGCAATCCTTGTGCTCTTATTGTTGTTACTATTCCCTCTAAACAAGATTCTATCCTTGAAAGTCTCCATGAAGGCCTTGGTCATCGTGGGGAAACTGAAGCTTATCGACGACTATCCAAACGGTTCTGGTGGCCATCTTTGAAGAAATCCGTCTCCCAATGGTGCAAGAGTTGTGAAGTTTGTCAAAAGCGTGATCTTAGGCGCCCAGCTGAAATTCGTTATCCTACTGGCGAGTCCACTATCTTTGGAAGGATTGCTATGGATGTGGTTCATATTAAGGCAGGTGGTGCTAAGTACCTCATTGTGGCTAGAGATGATTTTTATGGATGGGTTGAAGCAAAATTTCTTAAGAACCTTAGCTCTGAATCAGTGGCAGCTTTCCTCTACGAGACTTGGACAATGCGTTATGGCCTGGCTCGATCTTACTCTACTGATGGTGGCTCTGAATTTGGGTGGCAAGCTTGCTGAAATGATCCGATCCCTTCCTGGACAACACAGAGTTACTACTCCTTATTATCCTGAAGGCCAAGGCATGGTGGAACAAGGCCATGCCCCTTTGAAGGCTGCACTTGTTAAACTGGCTGGTGAAAGTGGCAAGAATTGTCGCAAATTCCTTCCTCTTGTTCTCTTCTCTTATCAAATCTCAACCAAAAGAACTACTGGCTACTCACCTTATGAAATCATCTTTGGTCAAAGAGCAGTCCTTCCTTTGGATCTGGAAATGGAATCTTTCTTGGGCATCTCTTGGGAAGAGGTGTCCTCAACCACTGATCTCTTAGTTGCTAGATCCAAGCAACTGGAGCGAAGTGAAGACGTTTGTGATGAAGCTTATCAAACAATGATTGAGGCCAGAGCAAAATACGTCCAGTATTGGGAGGACAAGCACTCTAATTGAATCAGGGAGCCCTTGAACCCTGGTGACCTAGTTTTAGCTTATAATTGATCTTTGGAAACCCAGTGGGGCAAGCTTTTCTCTAATTTTTGGAATGGCCCTTATCGAGTGATTCATCAAGTTAGGGGTGGATCTTATGTTTTGGAGGAGCTGGATGGTACTTGGTTGGCCAGAAGGTTCTCTGCTGATCAAGTCAAGAAGTTTCATTGTTGTGGGGGCAACTTATCTCAGAAGTAAGTCCTCCCAATTGTGCACCACCAGGGTCATTTGCTGCGTTTTTGTTGTAAAACTCTACTGTATGCCACATATGTGAGCACCTGGGACGCCCTCCTTGTTCTATTCCTGCCGCTTCTTGGGTTCATTTGGAAGAATCAAGATATTTTCCTCAACTCTTCAATTGCTCTCAAGATCAAGAAATGGCCAATCTTTGCTTCAATTTCTTTTGTTCCCTGCTTTTCTCTTTTTAATCCCTTTAAATTTTAGATGCAGACTAGGGACAGTCTGTAAGTTGGGGAGAGATGTGGTGACCAATCCGGGACACCATGGCAAAAAAAAAAAAAAAAAAAAAAAAAAAAAAATCGGATTTCAGTTGTACCCCTATGGTTACCTTCATTTCCCCCCCCCATCTCTCAACTCCTCCCTGTCCTAGCGGTCTAGGACAGGCCTCTTGCCTGTCTCTCCGCTTCGCTTCCCTCTTCCTATGTTCAACTCCCACTTGTTGCGCTCGCGGCCCTGACTTTTGGCGACGCGAGCAATCGTTGAACCACTTTTGACAATCCCATCCACCACCAATTCCCTCTCCATCAATTTCGACAATCCCATCTTCTTCCTACCCCCCATCCTACCTCCGATCCTCCCTACAATCCCGACCATCCTAACTCAATCACTAATGAGTGGGTGAGTGCTAAGACTAGGGAGGAACTTGAAGCGCTCCTCTTGGCCGCCAATCGGGTCATCCGCAAACGCAAACGAGATCTTGGCATCGCCGTTTCGATCCGTAAATCCTTACTCGAAAACAATATTGCCCTCCGTGCCAGGCAGCAGAAACTCCTCGAGTGCGTCGCCTCCTCCTCACCCTCTTCCCCCACTTGTGATCATTGTCCCTTCGACGATGTGACCAATCAATCTGAGTTCATCAAAGCCCGTCCTCCTCCCTCCCCGAGTGATTATGAACATCATCACCATCTACCCTTCCAACTAACCTCAAAGTTTGATCCATCATCATCATCATCATCATCTCATCTTCCTCCCAAGCACTCCTTCCTCATCTCCTCCGATGAACCATCCACACCAGCTCCTCATCCTTGCTTCCCCTACTGTTTCCGCCCCGAGTCATCTCCCCCATCAACCATCTCATCCTCATCATCCAATCCGACCAACAACCGCAAGCGACCGCTCGCGGCCGTCGGGAATTTCACCCCGTTGTCGCCGCCAATCAGGCAACGACAACCGTTGTCGACACCCGCGACTGCTGTCGCGGGTGTCCATCTGGTTGCCCGCGGTCATTCTCGACGCGGGCAACATCTCTTTTTTCTCTCATGTAATTTTTTTTTTTTTTCATTTTTTTTATGTTTTCATTTTTTTTCCGCACCTATTTGTAAATCTCTCTTGTACATAGTATACAGGGCCTCATGTCTATAAAAGGAGGGGGCTCTCCCCTGCCTTTTGTCCTATCATCAGAGCATCCCAGAACATCAGAGGATCCCATCATCCTATCAGACCATCATCAGTAATCAACTTATCTGTGGGTATCCTTCCCCACCTATCTGAGCCATTTATCCGGTTATATCTAGGATTGCCCCTTGATCTTTTGAGCCTCCATACTCAAACTCTGTCCCTTGTGACCTTGATCCTTATCACCAACCAATAGCCTTGCTGGTTGAAGAAGAATTCCTGTCTGTCTGAATTCTTGAGTGTGTTATACCACTCTGATCCCTTTTTCCGACCATACCGGTCTTGATCTCTCCTTGATCATCTTTCTGGAGCCAATCACGTTTGATTGAAGAGGTTTTATTAAGCTTAAAACCTGGAGTGTTATACCTCTCTTCTTCCTTAAGGTTGAATTTTGCCACGCTATTCTTGAGTCCCTTGAGAAGTGTTGGGATATTCTTGCTCAAATTTGTTATTGATTTGCTTCTAGAGCTTCATAAACACATTGTTTTTGTTTTGTTCAGCCTCCCACAGTTATCTGGTACCCTTCAAGCGCTTGATTGCGGAGAGTTGGGCAGGTTCATTGAGAACCTGGAGGTTGGTTGGGATTGAGTTGATCTTTCCTAATCAGCTGCTGACAACCAGAGTTATTAGCTTGTGGGTGTTGTTACTTACAACTGCCTTGTTCTATTGAACTCTGAACAAACCTTGACTTATTTTTTCAAGTCTTTACCTGCACCATCTTGCCTCAGATAGTGTTGTTTCCATCGCTACCGACAACTCTTATCCTCTTCCCTTATTTTGATTTCTCATCCATAAGGTTCTGGACCTTGATTCCGGTTACATTTAAATATTATTTTAACTCCTAGGAGGGCAGCCTAAACAGCACCTTTACCCTCCACAGAACTGCCACGGCTTAGCACCGTTTGGAGTCCTACAGCGGGTGCAATTTTAGCAAGTCATGGGATTTGGAGTGCGCTGGTGTTCAGTTCTTGTACAGAATGGTATGGGGAACTTTGCAACAGTTTTTCTGGGGCAGACCAGGTACCTCTCCAGAAATATGGGGACTTAAAAAGGCAAGGCAGACTTAAGACTCTTCACTTGCCACTCACCATGGTGAAATTGCCTGCAAAGTGGGTTAAAACTAAGACTTTCTTTCTCACTTCTTGCATAGCTCATGGTTTCTTGCACTAGGCTACTAAATTTGAGGACAAATACGCTCTCACAGGATCACTTATGTCATGCAGGAACGCGCTGGAGAAAAATATTTCGCAAGATTCAGCAGTAGGCGCAGATACAAGTGATAAAAGAAGAGGGAAGGGAAAGGGATTTTCTTTGGAGTAAGATGCACTGTCAGTCGTGGTGAGGTGGAAGGTAGGGTTGTGGTCAAGTTAACAATAGGAAGGGGGGATGTGGTGGCATTTTATTGAAATTCAAGAGAGGCCTGTCCTAGACCACTGGGAAAGAGGAATGCTTGACAGGATGAGGAAATTGGAGGAGTGATACCAATACAAAAAAAATTCCATTTTTTTTTCTTTTTTTTTTCCTTTTTTTTTGATAAATGACACCTCAATAAAAGAATTGTAGAAAAAAAAATTGAATTTTCTGCATCTGGTCCAGGGTGTCCAGATTTGGCCACCACAACATTGTCTCTGGACTAACCTTAGCCGCTGCCCAAAACAAGATAGCAGCAGTAATGAATAGGCCAATGCCTGAGAATAAAACTGAACTCCTATCTTTTGTTAGCTTCTTCAGCTACTATAGGAAGTACTTACCAAAGTTTGCTCTTCTAAGCAAGTGTCTGTATGAAATCTGCAATAAAACCACCTTGTTTGAAATGACTCATGAAAGAGTTAAAAATGATGAGGAACTCAAGATGACCATGGCTTCAGCTCCAGTACTGATTCAGCCAGACTATTCTAAACCCTTCAAGCTCTATATAGATGCTAGTATGGAAGTGCTAGGAGCTGCATTACAATACAAAGTCATAGAGGATGACAAACCAGTGTAAAAACCTATACTCTTCATATCTGGACAAGTTGAGGATACTGAGAAAAGGTATGGTGCAAGCCAAATTGAATGCCTTGCTTTAGTATGGGCTCTGGAAAAACTTCATTACTACTTGGAAGGCACCAAGTTCACAGTGATTACTGACTACAATGCCTTCAGGAATTTGATGAACATGAAGACCCCTAGTAGGCACATGTTAAGATGGCAGATAGCCATACAACAGTACAGAGGTCAGATGACCATAGTTCACCAAGCTTGTGCTAAAGACCAGAATGCTGATAATTTGAGAAGGAATGCTTTAACCAATGACCCATGTAACCCTGCTTATGATCCAGAGAATAATGATATCTTCCCTATCCTTAACATTCACATGTTGAACGTTGAAGCTCCTATAATGGGAATCTGCATTTGTGAATTGGATGAATCCTTGTTCAACTCAATCAAAGAATCTTGCAATTCTGGCATGAAAACTCTGATCACCATTATGGAAAGTACTTCTCCACCACCTGAATTGATGAATAGCCTACCTGAACCCCTCTTGAAACCATACAAAGCAAAAAAGGTTCACCGTATGGGATGGTCTAGTATACTACAGGCATCAACATTCAAGTGTTATAGTCTTAACTAAGGATGACCATATCAAACACTTCCTGGCTGAATGCCATGATAGCTGCTTATCTTGTCATTTATATGCTGATAGAACCTTAGATAAGGTTAAACAAACTGCTTGGTGGATCAATATGGATAGACTTCACTATCCAGTATGTTACTAGTTGTGAAACTTGTCAGAAGTCCAACAGGACCACTGGGAAAAGGTTTGGTCTAATGCAAAAGATTGCTGAACCCAAGAAAAGATGGGAGATCATCAACATGGACTTTGTAACTGGCCTACCACCAGGAGGAGCCTATTCCTACAACTCAGTCCTAGTCATTGTGGATAGGTTCTCCAAGAAAGCCAAGTTTCTACCTAATCACAAGGAAGACACTGCTGTGGAAGTTGCCCTTTTATTTTGGACCCTATTATTTTTGAACAGACTCATTGCTGATTTTGGAGTTCCCAAGATCATTATCAGTGTAAGAGATCCTAAATTCACCTCTGAGTTCTGCAGAAATCTTCATGACATGCTGGGAACCAGCTTAGCTTTCTCTACAGCTTATCACGCTCAGACGGATGGCTTAGCTGAAAGAATGATTCAGAACCTGGAAGAAATGCTCAGGAGATTCTGTGGCTTTTGTCTAGAATACAAGAATTCTGATGGTTATTGCCACGATTGGGTTAGCCTTTTACCCACACTAGAGATGGCCTACAACAGTAGCAAGCACTCTACCATTAAGGAAGCACCCTACATACTGGAAAGAGGATGGATTCCTAAATTACCCAAGGATAACCTTAATCACCAGCTAACAAATATTCACCCTACATCACTTGATTTCAAAAACATGATATATGTAGCCAATAAACATGCTGTTAAGTGTGTCCAGGATGCTGTGGAGTATAACCAACACAGGTGGGATAAAACCCATAAAGATTGTTGTTTAAATATTGGTGATCAAGTCTTGATCTCTACCACCAACTTTACCAACTTAGCTGGAAATGGAAAGCTTAGACCAGCTTTTGTTGGACCTTTTACCATTAATAAACTTCATGTTAAGAATGCTGTAAAAGTAATCCTTAGTGATGAGCTTTCTAGAAAACAAACAGTCTTCCCAGTAAGTCTCATCAAACACTACCACCCAAGGAATGGAGAATATACTCCTTCACCTGAAATACCTGTTGCAGAAACCTGAAAAAGACAGAGGAAAAATTAGCAAGATCCTTAAAGATAAAAAAGAAAGGATCAATGGAAAAGATGTCAGACTCTACCTAGTTAGATAAAAGGGAGAATCAGCTGATAAGGATGAATGGTTACCTGAACACAATATCCCTGATGGACCCATACACCTAAGGAACTACAGAGCCAGCAGAAGGCATTGACCCAGAATTTTTTTTCAGATATAGACATATCTTGGAGTGGGGGAATGTCAGGTTGCTACTATGTACAGAGCAACCTGTCAGAGCAACACAAAACTATTAAAATAAGAATATCAAAATTATCAAAAGAAGGAGGGAGAAATCCCTAAATATTATTGAAGAAATGGATTCCTCACCCAAAATTAGGTAGAGTCACTCACTGACCCCACCTCTGAAATCCAAGTCCTTACATTTTTAAAATAATTAAAAAGAAAAGTACTAAAAATTGTGACACCAGTATGGCACCTTTTGGTCATTATAACATTTCACACGTGTTTTCATGTATAGGGTTTAAACCTAAAATTCACTCAGAATTGAGTTGTTGTGTATATGTTAGGAGTTACACGCGGAAAGGTGTTATGTCACAATTCCCGCGCGCAGCCCCGCATCATTACATATACCTATGTACTCATAGTAGCAGTTTCTCGCGTAATAGAGACCTGCGCGCAGCTAATTATGCCACGCACGCAGAGGATCCCACCCCACGCGCATATGAACTGACTGATCCCTGCGTCTGGATCCGTTGTGACTAATCTGAAAACCAGGTAACGTTCAAAAGAGCTACAACCTGATTAGGGTTGCCTGGCATATTTAACAAGTTGAAATATGCATTAGTAATGAATTAAAAAGATCAAAACTTAATTAAAATTAATAAAAATTAAGTTCAGAACATTTTTTAATAATAAATTAAAGATCAAGGATTACCACATAAATCATTGACTCTGATCTTTGAAAACCATGAAACACTACACGGAGTGTTCATAAAAATTATTAAAAATTATTTACATGATCAGCAGAAAATGGAATATTAGTAAATGTCCTTATCTGATCACTTTAAAGCAATACTAATAGTACAAATGAAGGATGGGTTCAGAATGATCACATTTAGGCCATAATAGATTAACAGATCCTGTGGCCCAAACAGTACAAAAATCCAGCAGATATAAGGTCAGCTGATTAACAGCTCCAAGTGGAGGTGCTAAATCCGCGCTGAATGGCTTGCCAGCCTCAGCCCATTAGCAAAACTCTCTCTACGCGCCCTGAGAAGCTCAAAATCACCCCAAAAAGGTATTTATACAGACCTCTTTGGATCCATCATTCCATCATCAATTTACCAGGAATTATTATTATCAATCAGACACCGTGTCATTGTTATTCAAGTTCTTATGAAGAGTCTAAGCAAGTGATTTATGACTTATTCTGTAGTATTATTCATTTTTTAAAAACAATCAACCCTTGAAGTTTAGTCAGGCAATCCACCCCATCTGCTCTGAAACCCTTCCTATTATTGCAGGATTTTCGTGATAAAGTACTCAGAGTGAGTGTTTCCCTTCCTGTCTAGGTCACTGTGCTGTTATTTCCGGCCATTAGTGTAATAAGCCCTTTCTAAGGCACCCATCTTCATTCCAAGGTTCTTAAACTCCCTAAGGAGGCCCCTTGAAGGGAGGTTGCTTTGTCTCTAAAGACCCCCAGTATTATAATACTTTGGCCCCTCTTTTATATACATATTGAAAAACTTTTATTACCAAAATAATTAAACCTTGCAACTTCTCTTATTATATTATTTATTTGAGATTCTAAGCGTTTATTTTTGGAATAATAATTATTATTATTATTCCAGTATTTTTATCACTTTCTGTAGCTAAAGGACTGCAAGGTTCCTGGTATGATAGAGCTGACAAATTTAGTCTTACTTCTACTCCTTTGTAGTATTACTATATACTCAGATTTTTTTTTAATTGCCTGCTCTTCTAGTACTAGAGTAAGTCTGCACAATAATTTATTTAAATTAATGGCTGGTTTATTTGGGACTTAATATATGTCTCAGATCAGACCTAGATTAATTATGAACTTTTGTTGGTAGGATTTGTTGAAGAATAGACCAGATAAATTGGATCATTGGTTATTTATTGTTCAGATATATTTGATCTTAACCAATGTCCCAATATTAAATGTTTCAAGGGTTCATCAAAGGGATGGTTCAGGAGAGGACCCAAGGATTGGTTTATCCACAGGGGCCTGGGTAGAGGAAAATGTTGGTTATTGCTTTTGGTTGTGCTCTCTTTCTTTGTAAGGGTTATTGGTTGATTAATGGGTGGTTTTTATTTAATCTGGTGCTGAATATTTAGGTCACAGATGAACCATTATTCAATAACCTGTTGGATGGTTCATTGGTCAAAGGTGTGTTAGAACTTGGTTTCTGATTTCCTTTTTCATTTATAATTGTTTTGCTAGTAATATATATCTGGCCAGAGAGCCTTTTATGTCAGGAGAGGTGGGTGATAATGGGTATGAGACAGATGGAAGGAGCCAGACGGCATAGGACCAGATGGAATGAAATGGATGGTATCAGATACAACTTTGATAGAGCAGGGAGGCCATCCTTAAATAGAAAAATCCTTCCCCAGGGGTTGCCCAAGCCTTCCCCTGAGGGGTCTCCCTGTTCTGGTGGGTAACAGTGAGATACAATTACATGAGAAATGTTTGCTGTTTGGAAAAGCTTGTGCAGTTATATGAGGCATTTCTTCTGGTTGGAAAAATATTTTACAGGTGTTTCATACATGCACAGCCTTGCATAAATTGCTGTGTAGTGCAGATAATATATATTGCTGTGCTGTACTGGTAGTTTCTTCAGTGCTACTTGATTCTACCTGCATGTATCTCTGGCAATACTGGTAGTTTGTTTGATTGTCCTTAGGCCTTGTTCCACTTTCTCCTGCATATATTGTCAGCCTCCTACTTAGCACAGAGCAACCTGACAAAGCAACAACAATAATAATATTAACAAAATTAAAAGGAACAAAGATAAATGAATAAATAAAATTATTATAAAATGAAGGGTAAGGAAATCCATAAATATTATTGCAGAAATGGATTCCCCACCCAAAAAAAGGTAGGGTCACTCACTAACCCCACCCTTGAATTCTTACTCCTTATATTTTTTAATAAATTTAATAGAAAATGGTAAATGACCACGGCACCAGTATGGCACCTTTTTAGCAATTTTAATATTTCACATGATATGTCATGTATAGGTTTCACACCTAAATTTCAGTCAAAATCCAGGTGTTGTGTGTAGTTTAGGAGTTACACGGGAAATTGTGTTTTGTCACAATTCCTGCACGCAGCCCCGCGTCCCTACAGCGCTGGTCTCCCACGTACGCAAACTCCCGCACGCAGCCCCGCGTCCCTACTGCGTTGGACTCCCGCGTACGCCAACTCCCGCACGCAGCCCCGCGTCCCTACAGCGCTGGACTCCCGCGCAGGTAATCCCGTGACCTAGTCACGCGCGCAGCGGTACAGTCCCCCGCGCGCATCTGAGCAGCGGATCAGTCCCCGCGCGCATTTGAATGGACTGATCCCCGCGCCTCCTGCCGTGATCAGGTTGACATCCAGGTACCGATCAGAGGAGCTACAATATAGTAGGATCTACACTACATATGTAAAGCTACCACACAAGCATGGATTATAGTTCAAAAACCTTAAAAATCAATTAAAATTAATTATTAACCAATTTTTAGTATTTTTTATTACTTAAATAAAGATCCAGACTTACCACAAAATGAGTTGATCAGAACCTTCAAAGACCACAAAACTACATAAGGAGTGGTCGTAAAAATTATTGAAAATTACATACAGGATCAGCAGAGGATGGAGAATCAATAAACATCCACTTCTGCTCACTTTGGACCAGTACTTACAGTACAAATTGAGGATCAGTTCAGGATCAGCAAAATGACTAATCTATTGATTAACAGATCCTGCAGCTAAAAAGGAGCTGTTCCTTGACAGATCTAAGGCCAGCAGGCTAACAGCACCTTGAGGACGTGCCAATCTTGCCCTGATTTCCCCCCTAGCCTCAGCCCATGGCTAGTACCCCTTCTAGAGGCCCTCAAGCACACAAAAAAGAATATTTAAACAAGCTCTTTTTGCCCTTCTGTTTCCAATCCGTTATCAGTTATCAGGAATTATTTATTATCAATCAGACACGGTGTCATTGATTAATCAAGTGCTTATATGAAGATAAGCAAGTGATTTATGACTTAGTCTGTAATAGTATTATTTACCTTTATTAACCAATCAACCATTGAAGTTTAGTCAAGCAATCTACCCCATCTGCTCTGAAACCCTTCCAACTATTCCAGGATTTTCGTGGTCAAGTGCTCAGAGTGAGTGTTTCCCTTCCTGTCTAGGCAACTTGTGCTTTTAAGCCCGGCCATTAGTGGAATAAGTCCTTTCTAAGGCACCCATATTTATTCCAAGGTTCTTAAACTGCCTAAGGAGGCCCCTTGAAGAGAGGTTGCTAGTCTGTAAAGATCCCCAGTAATATAATACTGTGGCCCCTCTTTTATACTATATTCAACACCATCTATTACCAAACCAATTAAACCTTGCAACTGCTCTTATTATATCATTTATTTGAGCTTCTAAGTGTTTACTATTGGAATAATAATTATTATTTTCATTCCAGCATTTTTATCACTCTCTGTAGCTAAAGGACTGCAAGGTTACTGGTATCAGAGAGCTGACATGTATTGCTCCTGTATACTTCTGCACAGCCTCCTATATGTACATTGTTCCTTTATTACTTCTGCACATCCTCTTTTATTTTTATTAGCTGCATGTTTTTTTGTTTCTGCTTGAGACTGGTTTTACTTCCTCTTCCCTATATTGCTCCTATACACTTCTTCAAAGCCTCTTGTATGTGCTTTTGCATGCTTATTTGGTTTGTTAACCAGATCTGACATGCCGCACTGCCTCCTGTATCTACATTTGTGTATTCTGGCTGAGTTCCACTTGTATGTACTTTAGGGTTTTCAAGATATGCCTTATGTCTTCCACAGAGATGTGACACCTGGTTGTGTATGACTTTGATACAGTTGAAGGTTTGTTACAATGTATCTTTTAATCAATGAGAGGTAGGGTGGTACTTTGGCTGAATGACTATAGTTTATTTTTGATTTTGAATGAATTTATGAGGTTTATTTAAGGGTTTGAGCTTTTTTTATAGCACAAAAGGTAGTCTGATGGCTATAGTCCATGTTTGTTCTAGCAAAAAATATCCTTGTCAATACGCACGCCAACAATTCAGCTTCAAATTTTTATTTTCCCAATGATTTCACATCTTCTGCAAACTCAATGCATACCCCAAAGTCAACTCTTGGAGCTTACTCCATATTTCTGATCACTTGCCTTGGCATTCTTACTCCAAAATCCATAGATGTGGAGGAGAATAGTTAAAAACCACGTCTACCATCCCACAAAAGGAACGACTACGTCTTTTGATCTGGAAAAGATAAAAATACAAAAATCACTCCTCAATAGGCAAAAAAAATCCAGCCCACTATTATTCTGATGAATGTTGCACCCACACAGCACTTATCCAAGGATTTTCTGAAGAGATAATGAGGTTGAATTGATCAAAGAACTGAGAGAGGAATGTGAGACTGCACAAGTGATAAGTGATAATCTGGGGGACAATTGATTGAGAATTCATAGAGCATGGATGATGTCAATGTGAGTGTGTGAGGATTAGGACAAGCTATAATTGATGTAGACATGAGTCGTTGAAGCTTGAACAGTTCAATGAGGGAGAAATAGATCACAAATCTCACCAGGCATATTTTGAGGCAGAGGATAGTTGATTGAGGCGGAGATGAGATTGGAGAAGGAATGAAGAAGAAATAGAGATGAAAGAATAATGAAAATGAGGAGTACGGCGGACAGTGACAGGAGTGAGTTGAAGTTATCTTGAGGAGAGTTTTAGAATCACCGTTCTGATAAGACAATGACAGTGAGAAGACCAAGATGAAAGGTTCCCCCCCGTTCCTGAGAGTCCGGGGGAGAGTACAGGGAATAGAGATCCCCGAGCGGGAAGAAAAACTCCTCTGACGTGAAATCTCAACACGCCCCATGCCTGGAGAGATGAAGAAGGAAGGAGACAAGACAAGGAAAACAGGAAACAAAAAACAAAGAATGAAGATTATGAAGATGCAAGACACGAAAAAGATAACTGAAGGCGTTTTAAGCTTGCCAGGTCCGCGCTTTTGGTGAGGGCATCAGCAGGCATTTTTTCAGATCTGACAAGCACGGTAGTGATGTTGCCCTATTTCAACTCCTCTCTCATCCCTTTAGTTTTCAGTTCAAGATGGCAAGTTTTCAAGTTTGAACCAAATCTCTCGATTTTATCTATCAGTCCACTATTGTCTGTATGAATCACAATGGGGGAGAGTTCAGCCAAGAAGATTTTGCAAGCAAGTGAGCCAATCCAAGTCGCTTCATGAAAGGTGTCGACAAACGCATTGAGTTCCGCATCTGTCAAACTGTAAGTGATATTTTTTTGTTTGCAACTATTCCATGACATGACACACCCATATACCGCGCAGAGAAAACCTGACTGAGAGCAACAAGTGTCCGGATCATCTTCCCAAGAGGGATCCAAATAAGCTGAAGTGAGAGAGTCTGTGTCATTTATTTTCAGTCGCAATTTGAGGTGAGAAGTTTCTTTCAAGTACTTCCACATCTTCTTCAGTTCATTCAAGTGGATTATACCTGGCTTGACATTGAATTGAGACAAGCTAGACACTGCAAAACTCAAGTCTGGCTGCGAATAGCACGCTATATGATTGAGTAGACCAATAGCAGACCTATAATTGATGTTGAGGGCACTGAACTTTTTGTGTTTGTTGTCAGTAGCGGGTCTGAGTTGCAGGTTTGGAGTGAGAGGTAACTTGTTTGATTTAGCGTTCTCTAAGCCTAGTTCCTTGAGACCGCCCTTGATATGTTTGGGTTGACTAAGGAGAATTTCGTCACGCTTCACCTCTATATGCATGCCAAGAATAGAATCCGGATCTTTCGCGGTGGAACCTGAAAATTGACTTAGAAACTTCCTCTCAAAATCCTCACCATCGCCGACAAGAAACAGGTTGTCAACATGGAAGAATATCCAAGATTTGCCATTGTTCAACAGGTAGAGGCACGGGTCGCAGGCCGACTCGTTGAAACCTACCTCCTTAAACCACCAGTCAGTGTTTCGTACCAGTTTTTGGGCGCCTGTTTGAGTCCGTAGAGGGACTTTTGAAGCTTGAGGAATTTAGATTTTCTCTTTGAACCTTTTGGAGTATGGATGAAGACATCCTTGTTGATTGGCGAGTGAAGAAAAGCGTTTTTAACGTCAAATTGGCGGATCTTTTGTCGCAATTTGAGAGCGTAGAGGAGTATTAGGCGCAGGGTTGAAGACTTGCTGGTAGGAGCGAAGGTCTATGAGTAATCAAGGCCCTGTATTTGGTTGAACCCCTGCAGGCATAATCTTGCCTTGTATCGGACTGGATCTCCGTGACAATTGAGTTTGATCTTGTAGATCCAAGTGGTCTTGAGCGCGTTTTGCGGGTCGGGGCCATCGTACTCTTCCCACACGCTGAGATCCTCAATGGAGTTCAGTTCATCATCCATAGCTTCTATCCAGTCCAGGTATTCATCGCATCGGAGAGCGTCCTCGTAGGACTTAGGCTTGTAAAAATGAAAAAAACCGTATCGTTGCGGTGGTTTGACCCGCGACCAGTCTCGCAACACCCGCGTAATGGGCGTGACCGAAGGCTGGACTTTGCAGCTGGTTTTTTGAGAAGTGGAATTGTTGTCTTGACCAATGAATGAAGGAGATGGAGAAGCATCTTCTTCTGAAGCAAGACTGATCAACTTGTCATCATCTGCTGAGCTGACAGAGCTGTTGGTTTTGTCCCGGTAATTCGTCCATGGTACCTGTTGGTCAGGAGGATCTTCAGGAGATGTTTGAGGAGCTGGTGTGGTGTTTTTGATATTGACACCATCTAATTTGGATTCCACGTCAAAGGTTGGTCCACTAGCCCGAGAAGCAGGCATTTGTAAGAACCTGACATGCTTAGACGACACAACAGAACCAGACTTAGTTAAGATTCAATATGAGTGTAGAATGTGATTGAAGCCTACTAATGTGCCTTCTTTGCCTTTAGAGTCTAACTTCAAACCACGCTCCCTTTTGTTAAGCAAATAGATACACGGGTTACCAATAGGCTTCAGGAAGGATGTAGGGAGGCCTCAACCATGAATCTTCTCCCAGGGTGTCACAGTTTTGTCTTTTAGAGGAATATGGTTCAAAATTAGACAGCACCCCTTCACTACTTTGTGCCAGACGTTGGAAGGAAGACAACCATCCTTGATGGTTGCTTGCGTGGATTCAACAATGGTGCCATTGGCTTGCTCTGCTTGACCATTATGTTCTGGGTGGTAAGGTTCTGAAACAATGTGAGAGATGTGATTGTCCACGAGAAAGGATGAGAGTCTTTTGTTGACAAATTCTGTTCCTCCATCCGTGCATAATTTGGAAGGAAACACGCCTTGTCGACTTCGTTCCTTCTCAAGCAGACTGATTATGATATTGGGTGTCTTGTCCTTTGAACACATTGGGAATGCGGCGAGGTAGCCACTAGCGTTTTCCACTAACAACAGGATGAACCTGTGACCGGATTTGGAGGATGGTCTGATTGGACCCATGAGATTGAGATGAATTTTATCAAAGACCTTGGATGATCTTGTGGAGGAGAGTTTAAAGGAAGATTTTGTAATCTTGCTTTTGACGCATTTGATGCACTGAAAATTTTGTTTAGCTTCAGCGGGGATATGCTGGGTGAGTGAGGAGAGTCTACATAAAGAAGCATGTCCGTATCGCCTGTGAATCTCAAGAAGAGCGTCTTCAGGAGAGGATAAGGTTGACGAGAAGACATTTTTCAAAGTTGAAACAGGATCAAAGGAGGGAGTTGGCAGAGTGTATAGGTTATCTTTGATTGGTCCAGTTAGAACCGTTTTTGTCAGCTCTCTGATACCAGGAACCTTGCAGTCCTTTAGCTACAGAGAGTGATAAAAGAACTTGGAGCAATAATATTCCAAAGAATAAACACTTTAAAGCTCCAATAATGGTACGGTAAGAGCAAGTGCAAGGTTTATTTGGTTTGGTTATAAATATTTTAAATATAAAATATAAAGAGGGGCCACAGTATTATACTACTGGGGATCTTTACAGACTAGCAACCTCTCTTCAAGGGGCCTCCTTAGGCAGTTTAAGAACCTTGGAATAAATATGGGTGCCTTAGAAAGGACTTATTCCACTACTGGCCGGGCTTAACAGCACACGTGGCCTAGACAGGAAGGGAAACACTCACTCTGAGTACTTGACCACGAAAATCCTGGAGTAATTGGAAGGGTTTCAGAGCAGATGGGGTTGATTGCCTGACTAAACTTCAATGGTTGATTGGTTAATAAAGGTAAATAATACTACTACAGACTAAGTCATAAATCACTTGCTTATCTTCATATAAGCACTTGATTAATCAATGACACCGTGTCTGATTGATAATAAATAATTCCTGATAACTGATAACGGATTGGAAACAGAAGGGCAAAAAGAGCCTGTTTAAATATTCTTTTTGGGTGCTTGAGGACCTCTAGAAGGGGTACTAGCCATGGGCTGAGGCTAGGGGGGCAATCAGGGCAAGATTGGCACGTCCTCAAGGTGCTGTTAGCCTGCTGGCCTTAGATCTGTCAAGGAACAGCTCCTTTTTAGCTGCAGGATCTGTTAATCAATAGATTAGTCATTTTGCTGATCCTGCACTGATCCTCAATTTGTACAGTAAGTACTGGTCCAAAGTGAGCAGACGTAGATTTTTATTGATTCTCCATCCTCTGCTGATCCTGTATGTAATTTTCAATAATTTTTACGACCACTCCTTATGTAGTTTTGTGGTCTTTGAAGGTTCTGATCACTTACTTCGTGGTGAGTTTGGATCTTTATTTAATTAATAAAAAAAATACTAAAAATTAGTTATTAGCTAATTTCAATTGATTTTTAAGGTTTTTGAACCATAATCTATGCTCGTGTGTTAGCTTTACATATGTAGTGTAGATCCTACTATGTTGTAGCTTCTCTGAGCGGTACCTGGATGTCATAGGAGGCGCGGGGATCAGTCCATTCAAATGCGCGCGGGGACTGATCCGCTGCTCAGATGCGCGCGGGAGTTCAGCGCTGTAGGGACGCGGGGCTGCGTGCGGGAGTTGGCGTACGCGGGAGTCCAACGCTGTAGGGACGCGGAGCTGCGTGCGGGAGTTTGCGTACGCGGGAATCCAACGCTGTGGGGACGCGGGGCTGCGTGCGGGAGTTTGCGTACGCGGGAGACCAACGCTGTAGGGACGCGGGGCTGCGTGCGGGAGTTTGCGTACGCGGGAATCCAACGCTGTAGGGACGCGGGGCTGCGTGCGGGAGTTTGCGTACGCGGGAATCCAACGCTGTAGGGACGCGGGGCTGCGTGCGGGAGTTTGCGTACGCGGGAGACCAACGCTGTAGGGACGCGGGGCTGCGTGCGGGAGTTTGCGTACGCGAGGGACCAGCGCTGTAGGGACGCGGGGCTGCGTGCGGGAATTGTGACAAAACACAATTTCCCGTGTAACTCCTAAACTACACACAACACCTGGATTTCGACTGAAATTTAGGTGTGAAACCTATACATGACATATCATGTGAAATATTAAAATGACTAAAAAGGTGCCATACTGGTGCCGTGGTCATTTATCATTTTCTATTGAATTAATTAAAAAATATAAGGAGTAAGAATTCAAGGGTGGGGTCAGTGAGTGACCCTACCTTATTTTGGGTGGGGAATCCATTTCTGCAATAATATTTATGGATTTCCTACTCCTTCATTTTATAATAATTTTATTTATTCATTTATCTTTATTTTGTTAATATTATTATTGTTGCTGCTTTGTCAGGTTGCTCTGTGCTAAGTAGCAGGCTGACAGTTTTACCTGAGTGAGACACAGTGAAATGGCTGCCACACGAGTTGATTGTGCATCCCTTGCTATTCAAGGCACCAGCGCTGATCAGATTGATAGTCACGTTGGGTACCTAGAAGGCATCGCTGAGTTTGAGGGTGAGGTTGTCCCAGCCGAGTGTTGCAGTACCTCTTCCTTTTATGGGCAAGCTGGCTCCTTCTTTCCCCGTCTTAATGGGGTCACCAGAATAGGGTTCCATCTTGCTGAAGAACCTGCTATCGTTAATCATATGGACGGATGCCCCACTGTCGAGCAAGAACCGTTGACTTGAATGGCCGTGTTCAATCCACTGATGGAGAAGAGCCAGATAATGAGCCGAGTGAGACTCGGACTTTGCTTTTGATCCACTTTTCTTTGCCTTCCACTTTTCTTGATTCTCTCTCCACCAGTCAGGAGCCACTTCTGGATGAAGGTGCCAGCATTCTCCTGCAGAATGATTCTTGTCTTGACTAGGATGATGAAATCCTTCAACGCATTGTTTAGAGTTGGATCCCTTAGTAGACAAGGAGTGAGCAGCGGTTTTTCCTCCAAAGAGAGCAACATCACCTTTCTTCCTGGAGCTTGAGATTGAGGATTGTGCCATCGATTTGTTATTGAGTTGAGTCAAATGATTCACGACAAATTTGACTGAAAGCTCTTTGTCGGAATGCATGATTTGCCTCTTGAAATCATCCATGGAGGTTGGGAATTTGAACAAGATGAGATACGCCAGTATGTCGTCCGGGAGTTTAATACCAACCTCGCTCATTTTCTTGAGACAGACCTTCACCTTTGTGATGAAGTTGACAATATCATCCAAATTGAACAAGAGGTAGAGGAAACTATTGAATATTTGAGCGCGGTTAGATGCTTGAGATGACACATACTTGTGAATTATTGCTTTCCACAAAAGTTTAGCAGAGTTCCTATTCTCGGCCGTGAAAATGTTCTTGTGTGCCGTAGAATTGAGTTGAGAGAAGATGAGAAGCTTGAGTTCATTGTTAACGGAGGTTTCCAGCACCGAGATATCATTGTTCATGACCGTTGTGCATCCCCTGACGTCGATTACCGCATCCATTTTGTCCCTCCAGATTCCGTAATTATCTTCACCAAGAAGAGGAATCGTTTCAAGTGCAGTCTTGAGCATTGTTTGTTTGAAGGAGTCCATGGTGCCCGATTAGGATCCTCTCTCGGTTGATTGTTTGGTGATCGGCGTATTTGAAGAGGTCCTTTTGGCTTTGAACCGTGAAGAGATAATGAGGTTGAATTGATCACAGAACTGAGAGAGGAATGTTAGACTGCACAAGTGATAAGTGATAATCTGGGGGACGATTGATTGAGAATTCATAGAGCATGGATGATGTCAATGTGAGGTGTGTGAGGATCAGGACAAGCTATAATTGATGTAGACGTGAGTTGTTGAAGCTTGAACAGTTCAATGAGCAAGAAATAGATCACTAATCTCACCAGGCATATTTTGAGGCAGAGGATAGTTGATTGAGGCGGAGACGAGATTGGAGAAGGAATGAAGAAGAAATAGAGATGAAAGAATAATGAAAATGAGGAGTACGGTGGACAGTGACAAGAGTGAGTTGAAGTTATCTTGAGGAGAGTTTTAGAATCACCATTCTGATAAGACAATGACAGTGAGAAGACCAAGAGGAAAGATTCCCCCCCGTTCCTGAGAGTCCGGGGGAGAGTACAGGGAATAGAGATCCCCGAGCGGGAAGAAAAACTCCTCTGACGTGAAATCTCAACATTTTCCTCTTCCAAAATAGGCAATTTGTTGGAATTCATTTTCAAACCCATTTTGCTGTGGCTTTTGCAACCGCCCACTTCTGAGCCCTCTGGTCTTGTCAACTGCTTAGCCTACATGCATTTGTGTCTTTCAATAGCCACCACAGCGGTGGTTTGTGGCAGCTATTTCCAGCCTGTCAGCTGGTGGCTACTCCTGCAGCCTATGGGAGTTATGTGCCCAGTGTGGAAATTCTGCAGCTGCATGGGGTGTTGTCAAAAAAAAAATTATTTTTCTCAATAACTCCTAAATTAAACATAATTGTTGGTTTTGATCAAATCTTTGGTCAGAAACTCACACCTGCGGATGTGATGAGCAAGGGTAAACAGGTAAATCATGGTTCTCTGAAAAATTAGGAATCGGATGGTGGTTCCAGTGGTTGACCCTACCTAATTTGGCACTAGTAACCCATTCATTTGATAATATTCCTTTTTTTTCTTACTAATTAACTTTCTATTTATTTATTTATATTTTATCTTTATTTTAGATTCATATTTTCATATTTCTTATTTTTATTTGTTTTTTATCTATTTGTGGCTTAGTCAGTTGGTTCTCAATAGTAGCAAGCTGACAACTTTGCATAAAGACAATTTTAAATACATTAATAAAGGAATTTTTATGAAAATTAAGTGATTAATGGCCTTACTCTGACCTCAATATTGAACAGTCCACCCTTATAACTCAGACTTTTCACTGTGTGAAGCCCTCAAAGAATTATAATAGAAACACTACTGAAACTTTAGCTCAGTCATTGCAGTTACCCTGGTATTTGACACTCACCTAGGGATTCCTTTCTTATCTGGCTGGCTTTCTACCCGAGCCCAGCCCAACCATGTATTCCTGGATGATATTTCCCTTATCCCAATGTCCCAAAGTCCCAGGTGCATGGATTATAAGTTTAATCCCCTGAAGATAGGTGTTCAAGATCCCCAGTATCTACTTCACCTATGTTTCTTTAATTAATAGTGAAATTTTTAATTAAATCACCCCCTTACAATACTAAACCACAACCTTGCATTTGCTTTGTCATTATATGTATTGTTAGCTTGCTACTATGTACAGAGCAAACTGTCAATAGCAACACAAAACTATGAGAAAATAAGAATATCTCAATTAACAAAATAAGTAGTGAGAAATACAAAAATATTGTTACAGAAATGGATTCCTCACCAAAAATTAGGTAGGGTCACTCACTGACCCCACCCTTGAATTCCAAGTCCTTACATTTTTAAAATAATTAAAAAGAAAAGTACTAAAAATTAAAACACCAGTATGGCACTTTTTTGCCATTCTATAATTGCACACGATTTGTCACGTATAGGGTTTACACCTAAAATTCACTCAGAATTGAGGTGTTGTGTATATTTTAGGGGTTACACGCGGAAATGTGTTATGTCACAATTCCCGCGCGCAGCCCCGCATCATTACATATCCCTACATACTCGTAGTAGCAGATTCCCGCGTACTAGAGACCCGCGCGCAGCTGATTCTTCCACGCACGCAGCAGATCCTACCCCGAGCGCATCTGTACTAACTGATCCCCGCGTCTGGATCTGTTGTGACTAATCTGACAACCAGGTACTGCTCAGAAGAGCTACAACCTAGTTAGAGTTGCCAAGTATATGTAACAAACTGACATATGCATTACTAATGATCCAAAAAGATCAAAACTTAAATAAAATTAATGAATATTGAGTTTAAAACATTTTTAATAATAAAACAAAGATCAAGGATTACCACGTAAATCACTGACCCTGATCTTTGAAGACCACAAAACACTACAAGGAGTGTTCATAAAAATTATTAAAAATTATTTACATGATCAGCGGATGATAGAAAATCATTAAAAATCCACATCTGCCGGCTTTAAAGCAATATAAATAGTACAAATGAAGGATAAGTACAGAATGATCGAATTTAGGCCATAACAGATTAACAGTTCCTGTGGCTAAAATAGTACAGAAATCCAGCAGATCTAAGGACAGCTGATTGACAGCACCAAGCGGACGTGCCAATCTTTCCCTGACTGGCTTGCCAGCCTCAGCCCACAAGCAGAACCCTCTCTACGTGCCCTGAGATGATCAAAATTACCCCAAAAAGATATTTATACAGACCTCTTTGGATCCAATCAGTTAATCAGTTACCAGGAATTATTTTTTATCAATCAGACACCGTGTCATTGATGATCAAGTGCTTATATGAAGATAAGCAAGTGATTTATGACTTAGTCTGTAGTAGTATTATTTATCCTTATTAACCAATCAACCCTTGAATTTTAGTCAAGCAATCTACCCCATCTGCTTTGAAAACCTTCCAATTATTCCAGCATTCTCGTGGAAAAGTGCTCAGAGTGAGTGTTACCCTTCCTGTCTTGGCCATTTGTGCTTTTATGCCCGGCCATTAGTGGAATAAGTCCTTTCTAAGGCACCCATCTTTATTACAAGGTTCTTGAACTGCCCAAGGAGGCCCCTTGAATAGAGGTTGCTAGTCTGTAAAGATCCCCAGTAGTACAATACTGTGGCCCCTCTTTTATATTATATTGAAAACCATTTATTACCAAACCAATTAAACCTTGCAACTGCTCTTATTATATCATTTATTTGAGCTTCTAAGTGTTTATTATTGGAATAATAATTATTATTATCATTCCAGCATTTTTATCACTCTCTGTGGCTAAAGTACTGCAAGTTCCCTGGTATCAGAGAGCTTACATGTATTCACTATCACTGCACCACCCTGAATAATATATCTATCCCAAATCCATCACCTCTAGTAGATAAATTATTTCAAGGGTCCTGGAATCTAGTAGGCTGACATAAATAAATTTGATTCCATATTTTAGATAGTCAGTATTAACTCACTGGAAAAATTCCCTTTTAATTTAGTAGGCTTTTGGTTGGAATTTTGGAAGATCTTGATCTTAGTACAAAGCATTTTTCGATTCTCAATTTGTTTAGATTTTCATTCTCACCATATTGCCTGCCACTAGCCCCAACTAATTTACTCTTAGGCAATTCCGAAAATTTGATATTGAGGCTGGAAACCTGCCCCAAGGTTTCTTCTTTGTGGTGGTCATCACCCTACACATGTCAAGCCTACCCAGGCTTGACTCCCAAAAGGATAATATTCTTTCAATCTTCCAATGCCTTTCCAACCTCACATCCTTTCAATATCAATCCCTAATTCAACATAAATCATAAGGAAGCAACAATTTCACTTATTTTCCTCATTTTCATTTTCCTTTTTCCGGGTTTTCCTTCTAATGATTCATGAGTTTCTTCAATCTTTCTTGTAATTTTCCTTGTTCTCTTGTTTTTGGTTGGTGTGGGAGTTTTTGCTCCAGTCAGCTCAATCCCTTTTTTTTCAGTAAATCCAATGCCTTTTTTTTCAATATATTCTGTTCCTTCTTCAGAATGAAACATCTCATAATTTGAGAAATAGATTATTGAATTTATGAACCCAATTACGAACTTATTTATTCTCTGGTCACCATTATTATATATACCTATCATTGGAGATGTTGCTTTGCTGTTCATGATCAACCACGCTGTTGCTATTTTCCACACCAAACCCATTCCTGTCCTATCGTCGGAAAGCTTTTGGAATCGTTTCTTTCCTCCACTTAAATTTGAAGTTGGCTTACTCATCATCCATATCTCCCTAGCCCAGCCGTTCTCCTTAATTGTGTTTGAGTCGCCATTTAAAGTTGCTTGCCATAAACTTTTTGTAAAAACCAAAATATCTGGTAAGTGATTAGAGAATTTTTTTCCGGAATCCTGCAAGTGAGGGAAAAGAGTGAAAATCGCTTTTATAACAATCGGAACGACTTTTGAAACATTCAACAGGCATGATTTGAGTTGTTCCGATATCTTCTCATTAACAACTATGATTGCTGCATTTTTAATACCTGACCCGTTATCAAATGGATGCGGGCGCTTTCCAATCTGATTCAAAACATCACCCAAAAAACTACACCATGCATTCGGGGGAAATAGTTTGTCTGAAATTGCGACAAGTATCTTCATGAACCCTCTTGGTTCGGCCTGATACCCTCTCGCTTGGAAATCTCGATTTTTTTTTCGCATCGATTTGTAGTGAAATGATATAAAAAATAGTATAGATTCGTGGTTTACTCCGAAAACTTGATCCGGATAAGAATTGAGATCTCTATAGGTTTCGAAGAAATTTTGCAGGCGTTCTTTCTGATCGTAATTTTCGACGGTGCTTAATCTTAAAAAAGCCCAACTGTAACAATCCCATTGTTCTGGTAGATTTTCCAGTTCCAAATTCTTTACATTCAGGTCACCCCCATGTGAATTTTGTATTTTCTGCGATTCTCTTTCTTTCGTTCTTTGCTGCCCCTTTTCACCTTCATCTCGAGTTTGCTCGACAAATTCATGATCAATTTGCGGCTGGGGACCTATCTCGTTTTCTGGAACTTCCACACGACTGTTGAATTCATTTTTTGCCAGTTTCTGATCTTGACATTCATTCATGATGCCATTGAGATGAGCGCGCTCCCGAGATTCTGAAAATGGAAGATACTGAAAGGTGAGAGGAGTTACATTGGAAGTTGTCAGAGGCTTTTTAGAAAAAATCGACATTGGGTTAGAAGGTTGGGTTCCACATAACGGGGTTGTAACAGTTGGAAGACTTTGATGATCATTCCTAGATGTGGTTGCGGCATCTCCAGCCACGAGCTCAGGCCGGATGTCCATCAACCTTGACCTAGGAGAAGGACTGATTGAATCCTCCGTTTCCGAAGAAAACTTCCAGTGTTGTACGTTCGACCCCGAACATTCCAAGCTGTGCGTTGAGTCAGTTTCAGGTAGACGGTTCAAGTCGAGAAATGGAATCTTTACGGAGATGCACGATGATTCAAGGAACAAGAATATACCGGCCGCTAATCGTAAGATTTTCTTTATCCAACAAACGGAAAGTGGCATGATAAGGGCAACCCGACGCTCAGCGTAGATGAAATTGGAATGTTGAACTCCAATGCGGATGACTTGGTTTAAGCGTCAAGTACAACTTGATAGCTTCTCTTCCACCAAGAGATAGTCTTCGACGGCCCTTCTGTTGAGGGCAGTAACGGTTATACGCAAGAACTCAAAGAATTCGGTGGTTTTAGACTTTGCGTGGTACAGAAGCTACATGGGGGCGCTTAGGCAGTACTGTGCGTCGTTAGATTTCGTGAGCAATGTTATTCGGAGTCATCACCAAAACACTTTCGAGCACTCGGCGGCGTAGTCAAAAGACTCACATACATTAAAGATCCCTCCCTTCCTCGCCTCTTCGCAAAAACCTTGATGTCGTATGTAAATGCTGAAAAATTGCGGCCTCCTCCGACGGGTTTCGGCCTAAGCGGAACATGCATTCTATTAATGGTCAGGGTGAACATCGGCCTGAGTGTGACGAATTTCAGCTCTCTATCTCTCTGTATGGAATTTGTTGGAAACCAGAGATGACAAGATCAGGTAACCAAGAGGTGTCACAAGAGACACGACATTGGTTTGCATGTCACATAGAGCCTGTACATTGTTTATAACCCTTATCCACCACCCGTCTGCTCTTCTTTCTGACCGAGATAGGAGAATCGGACTGACCTAACTGCGGACCACGTTCCACACGATTAAGCACGTAATAAAATTACAAGCCGGCTCGCTGAGGAATGTGAGCGGTAAATATCATGCAACCAAAAAAAATAAATATTTACTTGAAAAAATCAAGGCAGAAGGAAGAACCAACCAATCTCTCAGCCAAAACAGTGGGCTAAACTGCAGGCATGGTCGGCCAATTGGGTGCATACGGGACTGCGTTGGTGTCCAAGCCGAAATTTAATAACCCCGAAACCAGGATAAGTCAGCGATTCCAACAAGTCCCGGGAGCGGTTAAAAAAATGCTGGTGTATCACAATACCAAGAAAAAATCAATGGCTTCCCAACTGTGCATCATGGTTGACCAGCCGCTGCAAATATACAGCCTGTCAGCTATTACATCAATTACCCAATGAGCTTCCATTGAAATATCAACACCAATAAACCACTGTGTGCCCTTGATGGCTTTAACTTTGGAATCTGGGACTCTTCCATTGATTCCATCCTGTTTCAGGCTTTCTGCAAAGAAGCATCATACGTTTTGGAAATAAAAAAAATATTACCAATGAAAACTACTTAGAAGTGAAGAGCTGATGATTGATTGCACTTAGAACTGAAGACTACAACCAGGACAGACAACAGAAGACATGAGATCAGAGATATGAAGGAAACAAAGGAGAATTCCAGAAGACAAACAGCATTACAGGATGGTTGGAGCGTATGTGGAGATGTCAAAGATGAAGTTGGGAAGGCTGGTTGGAACTGGGGTTCAATGGATTTTTGATGCTGGGAGACCATTGAAGGTGAGTCTGAGAATGTTAAGAGTCAGGATTATCAGGTCAAATCTCACCAGGAATTAAAATTGAGAGGTTGGTCAAAGGTTGAGTGAGTGATTAAGGTTGATTGAGGCGGTTAGTTGAGGTGGTGAAGTAAGTTGAGTGACAAAACTAGGAAAAGAAAAGTAAAGTAAAAACAAATAAAAAATGTGAAGCAATGAGAAACAAGGGGGGAGAAGGACTAGAAAGACCATGGTTGGATTGTGATGTGGTTTATGAGCTGTGACTGATGATGGGTCCTCCTCCCAAGAGGATCCCTTTGTCAGTTGAGTTTAAGGTTGGGTCTCCAGGCTTGTCCACTCTTCTGTGCCCAAAGCTCAAGTCTGTAAGGCCAGCTAGGTTCAGAGGTACAATCTCAACACACGCTGTGCCTGGTGGGATGAAGGCCTGACAAAGAAGGAAAAAGAGCTAAGAATCAGGGAGTATGGAGAGACACAGGAGGATTAAAAATAAGTTAGTGACCAGCAATTGGAGGAGTCTGGGCCTGGTGGGGCTGGAATTTTTGGTGAGTGTTTCTGCAGGAATCTTCTCTGACTTTAAAAGCTTCATGAGGATGTTTCCACCCTTTATCTGTTTGCTCATTCCCTTGCAGGTCTTTAAGTCCAGATGGGGTGTTTTGGAGTTCAAGCCAAATCTCTCAAGTTTTTTTTTCAGACCACTGTTGTCAATGTGCAAGAGGATTGGTGAGATGGCCCCCAAAAATATTTCCTGTGTGAGGGCCCTGATCCAGGTAGCTTCATGGAATGCATCAACCAACGCATTGATTTCAGCGTTGGTGGACAAGTAGGTGATATTCTTCTGTTTTCTGCTTTTCCAGGAGACCACAAATCCATGCACTGAACAAAGGTAACCTTTCTGGGACTTTCTGGTGTCTGGATTGTCTTCCCAGGAGGCGTTGGAATACACTGATGTGAGGGCATCAGAATCTTGAATATGCAGGCAGAGATTGAGGTGGGATGTGCCTTTGAGATACTTCCAATTTTTCTTGAGTTAGTTCCAATGGGGCAGATCTGGCTAGACTTGATATGGCAAAGCTGAAATCAGGGCGCATGTAGCAGGAAATGTGGTTCAACAGGCCAATTTCTGATTGATAGTTGACATTGAGAGCCTTGAATTTTTCCAATTTTTTGTCCTTTGCAGGTTTCAGCTGTAGGCCTTTTTTGAGAGCACAACTGCTTGTGTTTTGATCCTCCAGACCACGTTGCTTCAACACAAGACCTACGTAATTTAGTTGACTGAGGAGGATTCTATTGTTGAGAATCTTCATCTTCATTCCCAGGATTGTATCCAGATTTTTTTCAGTTCATCTGGCCAACCTGGCCAGGAACTTCATTTTCAAGTCATTTGCATCCCCAACCAATACAAGATTGTCCATGCGGAAGAACAGCCAAGACTTGCCATTGTTAAACAGGTAGAGGCAGGGGTCACAGGGCAATTTGGTGAACTCCACTTCTCTCAACCAAGCTGTGAGTGTCTTTTAGCTGTTTTTAGGAAAGTGGTCAAGGCCATAAATGGATCTCAAAAGTTTTAGGAAGCAAGAGGTCTGGTTGGATCCTTTTGGAGTTTTGATGATAACCTCCTCATCTATAGGTGAGTGAAGGAATGCACTTTTTACATCAAATTTACAGGGATTTTGTTTTGATTTCAGAGCATAGAGAAGAATTAGGCAAAGAGTGGAGGGTTTCCCCATGGGCGCAAAGATTTCTTAACAGTACATGCCTTCAATCTTATTGAACCCTTGAACGCAAAGCCTGGCCTTGTATTGCACAGGGTTTCCATGGCAGTTTTCTTTTATCTTTTATATCCAAGTAGTTTTGAGGGGGTTCATGGGCACCTGTCTATTTTTTTCCTCCCTCACATCCAGGTCTTCCATAAATCCAAGTTTCTTGCCCATAGCTTCAATCCACTTGAAACAATCATTGCACCAAAGTGCCTCCTCATATCAATTTGTCTTTTAGTATTGAAAAACGTGTATCTATGCAGCAGTTTGATCCAGGACCTATCCCTGAGGGTATGAGCTGGAGGTGGAGTTGCGGATGAATCTTGGGGAGTGGTCTGTTGGATTTTTGGGGTTAAAGAATCCAGCAGAAAGTATCTCTAATTGTGCAAGTCTCTGGACTTGTCCAACAAGTCTGATTCTGCCAGGCAATTGAAATAGTTGGTACCAGGGGTTTGCATAGGTGCTTCTGTAATAATCCAAAAAATGCTGACCATAGGCAGTTCTTTGGAGGGGAAAGGTGCTTTTTAGGCTGCCCTCCTGAGTGTTACAAAAGTATTTAATTGTAACTTGAATCAAGGTCTAAAACCTTATAAATAAGGAATCAAAAGAAAGGGATTAGTTTGATAGTAATTGTCAGAAAAGGGACAAAACTATCTGAGGCAAGATGATGTGGAATAAAACTTGAAAAAAATAAGTTAGAGTTTGTTCAGAGTTCAATAGAAAAAAGGCAGTTGTAATAACAACACCCATGTCAGCCTCCTGGATTCCAAGTTCCTTGCTACCTTTTAGCTACCAGAGGTGATAGAATAAATAAAAATATATTATTATAAAAATGCAGCAATAATCTTTAAAATATTTGGATAAAGCAAATGAAAGGCAATATGTTTTGGATATTAATGATTATTATTCATAAATATTAATGAATTTATTATTAAATAAATGAAAAGAGGGACCACAATGATATTGGGGATCTTTAACACCTCTTCTTCAGGAAATTTGCTTTGAAATATGTGGACCCAGTTACTTTGGAACCTTTAATTTATATTCTCAAAGGGAATATTTCCCAAAGATAATATATATATAAAATATGTGGTGGAGTGAAAGGGCTTTTTAACCAAGCTGCCACGACAGAAAAAGATTAATAAACTCACTGGTATGGTATTTAATCCTTTGGGTACCTGTTTGGGATGTGTGCTGATGGTTTAAACCTGTATCTGGGGTTAAAAGGTTTCTCAGCAGTTTAAATTGATTAAAATTGGTGTGGGGAGGATAATATTAATCAGACCAAAACCATAAATCACTTACTTATTTCTTATAATTATTTGATCACTTTTTCACGTTTTCTGTATTTATATATAAATTGGTCTGGGGTATCAATAACCTCAAAAGAGCTCTTTATTTTTAGCTTTTTGGGTCCCAATTATGTCCTTATGAGGGCTATAGGGTCCCAAAGGGAGAGTTTCTAAGGCTAGAAGGGTAACCAGTGGTGGCCCTTCATGTGTTCATGGTTCTATAACACAGGTTTCATCAAATTACACAGGGTAAGGGAATTATTCTAATCTTTGATTGAGTTATTGGCATGTGAACAACATCTTATTTATCCACATGATCTTTTTCATTAATTATACTTATTAAATATTCCCATTTTTGCTGATACATCTTCTAAGTTGAAATTCCTAAAGATAATCTGATGTAAGACAAGTTCTCATTTAGTATGAACTGATGGGAGCAAAATCATGATAATGATTTTGGTTCTTATTTTAAATTTTTTTTATTTACTTAAAAAAATTAATTAAAATATATCCTGTGGAAATATATGTAACATTTTTACCTATTCCATTTTCTAGGTATTTCAGGGACATTATGATACCTTGAAGTTTCCCCATTTTTAACTTTGAAGTATTTTAAAATATTTTTCAAGCTCTGGTTATCGTATTTTTGAGATATTGGTATTTACTTATTATATTTTTAAAAATATTTAAAAATTTTATTTTAAGTGTGTTTATATGATTTTATTTCTTATTAAACTATTTTCTATTCACAGGGACATTGATTACATATGTAGTATGTCCCTTTATTGGTAGTAGCACCTTTACGCGGTACCTTACCTTCAAATGCCATCTGTCAGCCTGTCAGCCAGTAATGCCACCTCTGGCTACTTGTCAGATGCCCAAGACCGCATACCTTGATTGTCATGATATGCAGACAGGGTAGTTGTGCTGCTGCTCAGCTGTGCACAGATGTATTAGTTGCCGCAGCTGCATTCCGGAATTTTGACAAATCACTTTTCCCCATGCAACTCCTCTATATACAGAATTCACTGATTCTGACCTCATTTTCACTGTGAAACCCATATGGTGTTTCAAGCTTGTCTGGGCACATGCCCAAGTCCCACTTGGCACAGTGCCCAGCGGGATTGGGTGAGTTCCCAGCGGGCTTGATTTCTGCATCAGGTTGCGCTGCAGATCTTGGCACACATCCAAGTTCTGCTCTGCCAAGGCCAAGCTGTTGGCACCCCCTCTCACTTGCTCCATCCCCCTCCCACCCTTGCTCCATCCCCCTCCCACCCTTGCTCCATCCCCCCTTGCTTAATTCAGCTCTAGATTTTAACTTGAATTCTTCTTCCTCTTTTTTGGTCAATTTTTCTAATTCACCCAGTACCCCAAACCAACTTTTTGCTAACTCTAAATGGAGTTTTTAGCACATGTTACTTGAAATTAAAATTACTGGTCTTTTGTATGTCTCAGCCAAAAGGAATGCATGACCAGGGAAGGTCATCCATGAGTTTTCTGGGGCTTGCTTCTGTAAATTCCTTGGGTCAAAATCAAGTAGATTGAAAGCAACTGTCTCAACCGGATGGTTGAAAATAGCTTCAATCAATTTCTTATTACAAAAGATTGGATTCAATTGCAATTCATGAAACATTTCATAAAGAATCAAAGGCCATTTGAATTCCGCTCTTCCCATTTAATTACTTTATCAAAAAAATAAACCAACTTTCAGCATTGATTTCTAATTAACAAAACATGGAATAAAAATTATTTTAGGAAAAGCCAGTTGAGACAGATGTTTTCAATGGTACATTGGAATCATGGCTGGAGTATTTGAGTATCAAGCAGTCACTGATTGAAATTTGAAGGAACTAGTCCTGAATATTGGCAGATATATTCAATCTTGGAAGAGCTAATATTGAGAGTTTGAAATCTTCATGTGTTTAATTGATGAAAAAAAATCTTACATGTTTATCAAAGAAATAAAAAAATATTTTAAAAATTTTACCCCCAATCATCAATTTGGCGGGCATGGCCAATTGGGTTGGGTATTGGCCAAGCCAAACTTTGGCCTGACCCACCCAAACTTGGGTGTGTGCCAAGTCGCGCTTGGCTATGTTGTAAGTGTGCTTTAGGAGGTGCCAAGTGTGCTTTAGGGGGTGCCAAGTGTGCTTTAGGGGGTTCCAAGCAGGCTTTAGGGGGTGCCCAGCGCACTTTAGCAAAAATCAGGCTGACTTGGGCATGTGCCCAGACAAGCTTGAACTAAAATATGTAGAGTTCCATGTGAAATATTACAATGGCCAAAATCTCAAGGAGGTGCCTTTTTGTCAATCTTTCATTAATTATTAAAAATACAAGGAGCGGGAATTTGGGGTAAGTGTAAGTGAGTGACCCTACCTAAATTTTGTTGAAAAATTGTAAATTGAGATAAAATTTCAATATTATCTCTTCCTTCACACTTTTTTTTATTTATTTTTGTATTTGATTTTGTTTTTCTGTTAATTTTGCAGATTGCTCTGTAACAGTAGCAAGCTGAAAGCCCACAAGCTAATAACTCTGGTCTTCAGAAAAATATTTGGAAAGATAAACTCAATCTCAACCAACCTCAAGGTTCTCAATGAACCTTCACAACTCTCTGCCATCAAGTGCATGAAGGGTACCAGATAACTGTGGGTGCCTGTACAAAACAAAGCAATTTGTTTTATGAAGCTCTGGAAGAAAAGAAATAACTATTTGGAAAGGAATAAACCAACACTTCTCAAGGGACTCAAGATTAGTGTGGTAAAATGCAACTTCTAGGAAACAAAGGGAGTTTTAACACTCCAGGTCTTAAGCTTCATAAAACCTTGTAGTCAAACATGAATGATTCCTCAAGGACAATCCAAGAATGATCAAGACCAATATGGTGGAAAACAGGATCAAGGAGTGGTATAGCACACTCAAGAATTGAACCAAATGAGTTATTCTTCAACCAGAAAGGCTATTGGTTGGTGATGATGCATAAGGCCACAGAGGGGAAAATCAGGGATTTGAGCTTGGAGGCTCAAAGATCAGAGGCTAATCTTGGATATACCCTGCAAAAGATGATGATAAATTGCTCAGGTAAGGGGGGAGAAGATTGAGGCACTCCTCAAGGATTTATTGGTTGATGATACAATGGATTATGCAAAAAAGTCAGGGGAGAGCCTCTCCTTTTATGGGCAAGGGACCCTGCAGACTTTTTACAATCAGATGACACAAATTATAGCGGTAAAAAATATTTTTTTTATTGATAGAAATGAAATGATGAACAAAACAAACAAACTTGCAAAAACATGATCATAATTTCAAAAAAGAAAGGGAAAAAAAAATACAGAAGGGGGAAAAAAATAGGCCCTGAGGCCAAAGATGAACGTCAGATGAGCTTGAGCAGCCACAAAATCTGCAAAAGTTGCAACAGCGGGCGGAGAAAAAAAGGTGGTTGCAACAGCCAAAGAGCTGTTTGCTGGGGGCCAATGGGATGAGCTGCGCAAGCAACAGCAAGCAACCAATGACCAAAAGGTGACAGAAAGGCAAGTTAGTTGCAATGGTGAGGATGATCCAGCTGAGATGGGGGATCAAAGTTGGTGAGGGAGCCTTGGAGCTTGTCAGAGGGGGATATTAAAGCCAGACGGAAAAACAAGGGGGAATCAGATGTGAGCAAAGAACAATGAATTGGCTAGGATTCTGGTTGAGGATGATAGGATTCAGTTGAGGTCAATGGTTGATGAAGGGAGATGATGATGATGGACTGGCTTGTATTTGGCTGGTCATTGATGGCAATGGCGGTCTGAGCAAAGATAGGATTGGGGGTATGGGCTTTGGAAAGAAGATGGATGGGTTGATTGGTGGTAGCAAGCTGGTTCAATTGCTTTTCATCTGCTGAAGGAAAAGCAAGCCATTGAAAAGGAAAACTATGGTTTCCTGCAAGGATCCAACCCTGGAGCATTGCATAAATGGGTATTGATGAAAATCCATTGAGGTTGCTAGGTTTTTGGGACCCAAAAAGTTAGAGGGATGATGGAGATGATGGTGATGAGGATGATTGATGGAGGATTTTTCATGCCTGAGCTTGTCCAAAAAAAATTGGGCACAGCGCAAAGAGGAGGATTTTAACAGAGTCCTGTGGACTTGAACACCCCAGGTGGTCTTCCTAGACATCTAGGACAGGGAGAAGTTTGGGAAACAGAAAAAAGGAAGGGTTGCAATACCAGCAAAAATATTTTTTTTTGATAGCTAGATGAAATATTATATATATAAAGATTTTAACATTTTCCCTTTTTCTGAGGTGTCCCAAATTGGTCGCCACATCTCTCCCCAACTTACAGACTGTTCCTAATCTTCATCTTTATTTTGAAGATTTTAAAAAAAGAGTTATTTAAGAGTTGAAAAATATCTTGATCCATCCAAAAGATTCCTAGGAGCAGCAGAGATAAAAAACAGAGGGTTTACCAGGTGCTCACATATGTGGAATACAGTAGATTTTTCCAAAAAAAGCACAGCAAATGACCCTTGTGGTGCACAATTGGGAGGACTTACTTCTGGGATAAGTTGCCTCCACAACAATAACTCCTTGGGATATTTTAAATTCAAGAATGAAAGTAGTTGTGTACAAGAATCAAATGTAGCTGTCTGGAACGGCTAAACAACTAAATTTGAGCCGTGTAGAGCCCCACACAACTCAAATGTGGTCTGGCTGTAGGCCCCACAGCACTGGACCACCATGTGGAGGCCGCACAACTACATTTGGCTTGTGTGGGGCTCTAAAAAACTTGAATGTAGGGGCTTTGCCATGCAAAATGTCAGATCTCTGATACCAGAAACCCTTCATTCCTTTAGCTACAGAGATTAATAAAGATTCTGGAATAATAATCTTCCAAAAATGAACAATTAAAAATCTCAAATAATAAGTATGTTAAGAGCTGGTGAAAAGTTTAATTGGTTTTGTTAGAACATTTTTCAATTTGTTATAAAAAGAGGGGCCACAGTATTTTGCTACTGGGGATATTCACAGACAGAAAACCTCTCTTCAAGGGTCAGGAAGCATCCTGAAGTGGGGATCAGTCCGGACTCATGCGCGCAGGGTAGGATCTGCTGTGTGCATGGCAGGATTAGCTGCACGGGGACTTCTGTATCCGGCAAATAAGGTTCTGAGCTGTGCATGCAGGCTCCTTCACTACTTCCAGAAATTATTGCAGAGGTGCACAAGTATACATATGGTTGTGCTGGTATTCACACGTTTTTTGAGGGGGAATTTGGGAACTTCTGAGAAGGACTTTGCGCCCTTCTGAGCAGGAATTTGCGCGCTTCTGAGCGGGAAGTTTTGCGCTTATGTGCGTGAATTTTCAAGCGGTTTCTGCAGAGATTTGCGCACAGTTTTGCACCTCTGAGAAGGAATTTGCGCGCGGTTTTTGCAGGAGTTTGCGCGCGGTTTTGCGGTTCCAAGCGGGAATTCGTGTGCTCATGTGTGGGAATTTGCTTGCAGGATTTGCGGACATTTGCGCGGGTTTTCTAAAGATTTGCGCAGGGCTTTTGCAGAAGAATCTACTTATTTAATAATAATTATAGTTTCCTACTCCTTCTAAGTTATACTGATATTTTATTATTTTATTTATTTTTCTACTTTGACAAGGTTTCTCTGTGTAAGTAGCAAGATGAAATTCCCCCACTTCAAGATATGTCTATATCTGAAAAAAATTGGATCTAATGTCTCCTTCTTGCTCTGTAAGTTCTCAGGTGTAAAGGTCCATCTGGGATATTGTGTTCAGGAAACCATTCATCCTTATCAGCTGACTCTCCTTTATACCTAACCAGGTAAAGTCTGACATATTTTCAATTTATCCTCTCTTTCTTATCCTTGAGGATCTTGCTGACCTTCCCTGTGTCCTTTTCAGGATCATCAGCAACAAGTATCTCTGGTGAAGGAGTATGTTCTCCTTCTCTAGGATGGTAGTGTTTGATGAGACTCACTGGGAAGATGGGGTGTTTTCCAGAAAGTTCATCACTGAGGATCACTTCTACAACATTCTTACCATGTAGCTATTTGATGGTATAGGGCCCAAAAAAAGCAGGTTTAAGCTTCTTGTTTCCAGATAGGTTAGAAAAATTGGTAGTAGAAACTAAGACTTGATCACCAATTTTGAAATCAGGTTCTTTGTGAGTTTTATCCCACCTCTGTTGATTTTATTTAACATCATCTTGATTACACTTAGAAGCATTTTTGTTGGCTAAATTTATCATGTTGTTGAAATCAAGTGATTATGGATAAATATTGGTTAGCTGTTGGTTGAGGTTACCTTTGGGTAGCTTAGGAATCCATCCTCTTTCCATTATAAAGGGTGCTTCCTTAGTAATAGAGTATTTTCTACTATTAAAAGTCATTTCTAGTGATGGTAGAAGGCTAAACCAATCATGGAGGTAACCATCAGTATTCTTGTATTCTAGACCAAAAAAACAGAACTTTCTAAGCATATCTTCTAAGGTCTGGAGCATTCTTTTATCTAGTCCATCTGTCTGGGGATGATAGGATGTAGAGAAGGCTAAGGTAGTTTCTAAAATTTCATGGAGATTTCTCCAAAACTCATGGGTCAACTTGGGATCTCTATCACTGATAATGATCTAAGGAACTCCTATTTCAGCTATGAGTCTATTCCAGAATAGCAATGCTACTTCAATGGCAGTATCCTCACTATGGTTGGGTAGAAACCTTTCTTTCTTGGAAACCCTATCTACTATGACTAGGAATGAGTTATGGGAATAAGCTCCTCCAGGAGTTAATCTGGTTAAAAAGTCCATTTTGATAATCTCCCACCTTCTCTTGGGTTCAGTGATCTTTTCAAGGAGACCAAACCTCTTTCAAGTAGACCTATTAGACCTCTGGCAAATTTCAGAGCTAGAGACATACTGGATTGTGGAGTCTCTCCAACTGATTCACCCAGCTGTTTGTTTGAATTTATCCAGGGTCATATCAGTAGATAAATGGCAAGATGAACAGCTTTCATGAAACTCAGCTAGGATAAGTTTGATATGCTCTTCTTTTGTCAGGACTATGACACTTGAATGTTGATGCCTGCAGTATACAAGACCACCCTATATGGTAAATATTCCAGCTTTGTAAGGCTTTAGGAGAGGTTCAGGTAAACTTTTAACTAGTTCAGAAAGTGGTGAAGTAATTTCCATAATGTTAATTAGAGTCTTCATGTCAGAGCTGTAAGCCTATTTGTTTGAGTTGAACAGGAATTCATCCAGTTCACAAATGGGGATTCCTAGAATGGGAGCTTTAATATCAAGCATATCAATTTTTAGTACAGGAAATATATCATTGTCCTCTGGATCATGAGCAGGATTTCTGTCAGCTTGCTACTATTTACAGAGCAACCTTTCATAGCAACACAAAACTATAAAAATATGAATATCTCAATGAACAAAAGAAGGAGTTAGAAATACATAAATATTATTAAATAAATGGATTCCTCACCCAAAATTAGGTAGGGTCACTCACTGACCCCACCCTTCAAATCCAAGTCCTTACATTTTTAAAATAATTAAAAGGAAAAGTACTAAAAATTACAACACCAGTATGGAACCTTCTGGCCATTCTAAAATTTCACACGTGTTGTCAAGTATAAGGTTTACACCTAAAATTCACTAATAATTGAGGTGTTGTGTATATTTTAGGAGTTACACGCGGAAATGTGTTATGTCACAATTCCCGCCCGCAGCCCCGAATCATTACATCCCCCTACATACCCATAGTTGAAGTTTCCCGCGTACTAGAGACCCGCGCGCAGCTAATTCTGCCACGCACGCAGCAGATCCTACCCTGCGCGCATGTGAACTGACTGATCCCCGCGTCTGGATCCGTCGTGACTAATCTGACAAGGTACCGCTCAAAAGAGCTACAATCTAATTATGGTTGCCTGGCATATGTAACAAGTTGACATATGCATAAGTAATGATCAAGAAAGTTCAAAAATTAATTAAAATTAATTAAAATGAAGTTTAGAAAATTTTTTAATAATAAATTAAAGATCAAGGATTACAATGTAAATCATTGACTCTGATCTTTAAAGACCACAAAACACTACAAGGAGTGTTCATAAAAATTATTAAAAATTATCTATGTGATCAAATGATAATGTAAGAGCAGTAAACGTTCACATCTGTTTGATTTAAAGCAATACTAATAGTACAAATGCAGGATGAGTGCAGAATAATCAAATTTACTCCATAATAGATTAACAGATCCTGTAGCTAAAATAGTACAGAAATCCAGCAGATCTAAGGTCATCTGATTAACAGAATCAAGTGGACGTGGTAATCTTGCTCTCTACGCACCCTGAGAAGATCAAAATCACCGCCAAAAAGGTATTTATACAGACCTCTTTGGATCCATTATTCCATCATCAGTTTACCAGGAATTATCATTATCAATCAGAAACCGTGTCATTGTTAGTCAAGCGCTTATGAAGAATCTAAGCAAGTGATTTATGACCAAGTCTGTAGTATTATTATTTATTTCTTAAAACCAATCAACCCTTGAAGTTAGTCAGGCAATCCACCCCATCTGCTCTGAAACCCTTCCTATCATTGCAGGATTTTGGTAGTAAAGTTCCCAGAGTGAGTGTTTTTCTTCTTTTCTAAGCCATTGTGCTGTTATACCCAGCCATTAGTGGAATAGGCCCTTTTTAAGGCACCAATCTTCATTCCAAGGTTCTTAAACTGCCTAAGGAGGCCCCTTGAAGAGAGGTTGCTTTGTCTGTAAAGACTCCCAGTAGTATAATACTGTGGCCCCTCTTTTATATACATATTGAAAAACTTTTATTACCAAACAAATTAAACCTTGCAAATGCTCTTATTATATCATTTATTTGAGCCTCTAAGCGTTTCTTTTTGGAATAATTATTATTATTATTATTCCAGTATTTTTATCACTCTCTGTAGCTAAAGGACTGCAAGGTTCCTGGTATCAGAGAGCTGAAAACTGGGGGTCTGGCCGGGAAATATCCTTAAATATTTAATCTTTGATTATTTAGTCCTTTGACAAGTCTATTTTTTTAAATTTAGTTAAAATACTTATAACATATATTTTTAATCCTTTTTTTCTCTAGTGGATCTTAAGACCAATGGATAATTGATCAATTATTATTTGAACCTTCTTAAAAAGAAAAAAGAAGAAAAAGTCCATACCTTTTCCCTGTTATTATAACTCCTGAGCAACAACAAGAGAAATTTCTTTATTATAAACAGCAGGTTATAAAGGAAAAAGAACTTGAGCTTGAAAGAATTATCAATTTCAATTCTTTATTAAAACAACATAAGGAGTGGAAGATTTATCAAAGGAAGCTTCATATTTATAAACAAAATAATCCTGAAGATAAAGAAAAATTCAAAACTAATAAAAGTGATTATTTTTCTAAAAGTATCATCTTGCCACGTAAAAATACAAAAAAATATTTAACTTATATTTTATGTTTTTATCCATCTCAGTGGATTTGGTTTTTGGTGATCTCATTGACCAGGACCTCCTAGAGGACGTCCCAGACAGTGTACCCTTGGACTTACCCTTGGATTTATCCCAGGATCTGATTGGAACTCACTCAGACCCCGTTGGAATAACCTCAAAGGAAATTTGTGATCCCAACCAAGCGTTGGTGCCCTTGAATTTAAATTTAAGCGCAACAGACGTGCAACAGGTAGAGCCCCATTGTATGAATCTCTGCCCGGAGGAACCCGTACGCGCAAGGACTCGAGTTGCAAGCTGAATGAGGGGGCTCAAACTAGTGACCATAGTGTCACGTGGGATGAAAACAGTGTCAACTGCGGCCACCAACTCAAATAAAATAGAGTTAAAGAACCACCCATTTCCCAACAAGTTGTCCCAGGAGGATACTGGTCCTCCTATGCCACCCCAGCTGGACTCAACCAAGGAGGAAAGAGTGAAAGTGTTAGTGAAAGAGCACGTGAGCTATTGGGAACAATTCAAGGTGGCTCAGAACCAGGAGGATCAGCCAGGTATGAGAAAAGCTATTTCTCTGGAATAAAAATCTCATATTTCTCTGCAATAGTTGTTCCCAAAGAAAGAAGTAGAAGGCTACGTGCAGAACTGAAATCCTTGAGATCAGTTAGCTTCCTTAAAGGGAAAGGAACCCAAAAAGAAGAGGTCCTCAGCCCATCAGAAGTTAAGGAACCCAAAGGATTGGGACAGCATAATATCCCTAGCCCAGAAGTGGAAAAAGGTGTACCACAATTAGATGTAGAAGCTCTTAATAGCTTTTCTGTAAATGTGTCTCACAATTTTACAGTTATCAGCCAATGTTTTGAAAAAGTTTATCAACAATTGGAAAGATTGAGTCTGAGTATTTCCAGAGTGATTGATACCCAGTCTCAGACCATGAGAATTGATGAGTTAGAAATACAAAAAGTCAAGGATAGTATAAAATCTAGTAAGTTGGACCTGATGAAACAAATTGATGATAACCAATAAATTCTTCAGGAAGATATTCTTGCAACTGTGAACCAGCTTAAGGAAGAAGTTAAGAAAACTAGTCCTACTCCTTCAGCACACCTGATTAAAAAAATTGATTTACTAAACAACAAACATCATTTGGAGTTAGGTATGATTAAGAATGGTCTTAGAGATCTTAAAGTCAATTGTACTAACTCCCCAGTCATTGACCTGGAAGAAACTAGACCTGCTAGGTTCCCCAGTACTCCTAGTGTTCCTCTCAGAACCATGAAAACTAGGAATGAATCTTTTGGGCCCATTCCTACTCCTGAGATAGAACAGGCTTTGAAGTTACTTTCTCCCATTACTGAATGGCCTAAATTCTCCAGAGAAGGAGAATACAACCATGTCAGTTTCATTAAATTTATTGATTATACCCTTGCTTCTTATGAACTCACTGATACCATAGTTGTGGTTAGATTGCCCAGACTATTTGAAGGAGTGGCTCTTGATTGGTTTATCAATAAAAGGGAAGAAGTTGGATCTTTATCCTGGAATTCTTGGAAAGAATTGATCAAATTACAATTTGGTACTAGGATTTTGAAAAGAAGTATGATGAAAAATTTTGAAACCTCCAAGTTTAATCCATCCAAGGACAAAACTCATAAGTGGTTCCCAGACCAGAAAAGGAGGTTAGACTGTTTTTACCCGGATGCTGATAAAGAAGAAGTAAATGAAAGAATTCTCAACTTATGTCCCAGACAAATCAACCACAGTGTAAGGTGCAGAATGCCTATGGACTCTGATCTTTCTACCCTGATAGGTGTATTGGAATAGACTATTGGTATGAATGGCCTAGATAAGAGAGTCAACAAACTCCCCAGGGAACAAAATGTTAGGAACAGGGAAGATTATACTGCCAAAACTAAGGAATCCCCTGCAACTAATCCAACTATCTTGGAGGTCAAGAAGACTCCAGAGTCAAAGGAAAAAGTATGTTGGAGCTGTAACCAAAAAGGACATGTAAGACCTGATTGTCCTCTACCTAGGAAAAGGATTAATCCTATTGAAGGAGAAGATTATGATAATCCTGACCCCCACCTTGATGATACTGATGGATCACTTTCTGAGTGTGATTTGATGATCACTAGGCCCATCAATTTTATTGAAGGAAGTATTGAGTCTTCTCTAGACATAAATTCTGTTAATGAGGATTCTAACTTGCCTCAAAAATGGAATCCCAACATGAGGATCCACCACATCTCTGAGGCTAAGGCCTTGATTCTGAAACCTTCTGCTGGTAAAATTTACCCTTCAGGCAAAACATGCTATGCTACTGGTTTGATCCAAGGTTCCCCTGTTGATTTACTCTTGGAAAGAATAGCCTTTTGCTCTTGTGTTGGTTCAACTTATTTGGAGAAACAAGACTCAAAATGGATACTGAACTTATTACCAGTACCTCAGGCTACGTTTAGCAGTTGTAATTCTTCTCTTAATGCAGTTATAGTATGGTCATCTTATATCATACTCCCTCACTCTAAAGGATCACTTAAACTGGACATTGAATTTTTAGTGCTCCAGAAGGGAGTATGTGATTAATTCATCCTTGGTAATGATTCTCTTTGCTTGTATGGTATAGATGTATTCCAAAGCAAGGGTAGATACTTGAACATAGGAGGAGACTGGAACAAGAAGTTCCAAATATGCCATGTAAATGCTCAAACTTCTTATTCAACTTACAAAAAACACTTAGAGAGTTTCAATCAGGAATACTTCTCTCAAGCAGCTTTGAATCCCCTGCTCAATGAAAAACAAAGACAGGACATCCTACCAGTATTCTTTGAAAATCAGAATGCTTTCTGTACCAAGGATCACCCCATTGGTAACATAAAAGGACATGATATGAGTCTGACTCTAACCATTAAGCCTCTTTACCCACTTAGCCTCAGGAGACCTGCTTACCCTTCTAGTCCAAAATCTAGAGCTGCTTGGGAAACTCATATTCAAGAGTTGGTTGGACTACAAGTCTTAAGGAAAGTAGGACACAATGAAAAAGTAGATATCACTAATCCAGTAATTATAGCTTGGCATAACAATAAGTCAAGGATGGTTGGAGATTTCTGAATGCTGAAGAACTACACCCAAGCTGATTATTATCCAATTCCAAGGATTGACCATGCTCTGCATAACCCATCAATAGCTAAGTACATCACTACCATGGACATGCTGAAAGGTTTTCAACAAATACCTATCAGCCCTGACAGCTTGAAATTCATGAGAATCATCTGTCATTTGGGAATTTATGAGTGGCTAAGGATGCCTTTTGGTATAAAAAATGCTCCTTCTCACTTTCAAAGGATGATGGACACAGTTCTAGGATTGTTCATCAGACAAGGATGAATGATGGTTTACATTGATTATGTTATCATTTACTCTGATTATTGGGATACCCACCTGGATAAAGTGAGATTATTTCTAAAAACTATCTCTGCTATGGGATTAAAATTATCAATGAAAAATTTTAACTTTGGTTATGGAGAACTGAAAGCCTCAGGACACATTGTCTCTGGACTAACCTCAGCTGCTGACCAAAAAAAGATAGCAGCAGTAATGAATAAGCCAATGCCTCAGAATAAAACTGAACTCCTATCTTTTATTAGCTTCTGCAGCTACTATAGGAAGTACTTACCAAAGTTTGCTTTTTTAACCAAGTTTCTGTATGAAATGTGCAACAAAACCACCTGATTTGAAATGAATCATGAAAGAGTTAAGAATTACAAGGAACTCAAGATGGCCATGGCTTCAGCTCCAGTACTTATTCAGCCAGACTATTCTAAACTGTTCAAGCTCTATATAGATGCTAGTATGGACGGGCTAGGAGCTGCATTACACCAGGAAGTCATAGAGGATGACAAACCAGTGGAAAAACCTATACTCTTCATATCCAGACAAGTTAATGATACTTAAAAAAGGTATTGTGCAAGCCAAATGGAATGCCTTGCTTTAGTATGGGCTCTGTAGAAACTTCATTACTACTTGGAAGGCACCAAGTGCACAGTGATTACTGACTGCAATTCCTTCAGGACCTTGATGAACATGAAGACCCTTAGTAGGCACATGTTAAGATGGCAGATAGCCATACAACAGTACAGAGGTCAGCTGGCCATAGTTCACCAAGCTGGTGCTAAAGACCAGAATGCTGATAGTTTGAGCAGGAATGCTTTGCCCAATGACCCAAGTAACCCTGCTTATGAACCAGAGGATAATGATATCTTCTCTATCCTTAACATTCACATATTGAACGTTGAAGCTCCTATAATGGGAATCCAAATTTGTGAATTGGATGATCCTTGTTCAACTCAATCAAAGAATCTTGAAATTATGGAATGAAAAATCTGATCACCATTGTCATACCTATGACACAGATAGTAGTTGTGATTATGTAATACATGTGATTAGTAAGCCTCTCAGACATCATTGACATGTTACAAGCCAATAGTATCACAGGTTGTACCTAGCACTATGTAAACTCAACTCATCCTACACTTTCAAGTCTTTCCTTAAGAAATCAATTCTTCTTGTTCTGCACCCTAGCTCTCAGTCCACTCCTTCTGGAGTATCCTTCCTACTAGTATCATCCTGACTCATCTTGAGTCCTCTTTGGGTTTTCAACCACCTTGGAGTCTTTACTCCCTTTTGCTGAACCTTCAGCCTGATCCATCTCGGATCTCTTCCAGTACTAGTCTCCTTCCTACTGTTAGTTAATGCCACCCTGGCTTTTTGTCAAGCCTCCGTGTGACAACCATTATGGAAAGTACTTCTGTACCATCTGAATTGATCTATAGCCTACCTGAAACCCTCTTGAAACTATAAAAAGCTGGAAGGTTCACCATATGGGATGGTCTAGTATATTACAGGCATCAACATTCAAGTATTATAGTCTTAACTAAGGATGACCATGTGAAACACGTCCTGGCTGAATGCCATGATAACTGCTCATCTGGTCATTTATCCGCTGATGTAACCTTAGATAAGGCTCAACCAACTGCTTCGTGGATCAATTGGAGATACTCCACTATCCAGTATGTTGATAGTTTTGAAACTTGTCAGAAGTCCAACAGGAACACTGGGAAAAGGTTTGGTCTACTACAAAAGATTGCTGAGCCCAAGAAAAGATGGGAGATCATCAACATGGATTTTGTAACTGGACTACCACCAGGAGGATCTTATTCCTACAACTCAGTCCTAGTCATCATGGATAGGTTCTCCAAGAAAGAAAAGTTTCTACCTAATCACAAGAAAGACACTACTATGGAAGTTGACCTACTATTTTGGAACAAACTCATTGCTGATGTTGGAGTTCCCAATATCATTATCAGTGACAGAGATCCTGAATTCACCTCTGAGTTCTGAAGAAATCTTCATGAAATGCTGGGAACCACCGTAGCTTTCTTTACAGCTTATCACCCTCAGACGGATGGCTTAGCTGAAAGAATGATTCAGACCCTGGAAGACATGCTAAGGAGATTCTGTGGCTTTGGCCTAGAATACATGAATTCTGATGGTTATTTCCACAATTGGGTCAGCCTTTTAGCTGAACTAGAGCTGTCCTACAACAGTAGCAAGCACTCTACCACCAAGGAAGAACCTTACATACTGGAAAGAGGATGTATTCCTAGATTACCCAAGGATAACCTTAAACACCAGCTAACCAATATTCACCCTACATCAATTGATTTCAAAAAGATGATAGATGAAGCCAACAAACATGCTGTGAAGTGTTTCCAGGATGCTGTGGATTCTAACCTGCAAAGATGGGATAAAACTCCTGATTTCAAGATTGGTGATCAAGTCTTTATCTATACCACTAAATTTACCAACTTGGGTGGAAATAGGAAGCTTAGACCAGCTTTTGTTGGACCTTTGACCATTAATAAACTTCATGGTAAAAATGCGGTGGAAGTAATCCTCAGTGATGAGCTTTCTAGGAAACATCCAGTCTTCCCAGTAAGCCTCATCAAACACTACCACCCAAGGAATGGAGAACATACTCCTTCACCTGCAATACCTGTTACAGAAGAACCTGAAAAGGACAAAGGTAAAATTAGTAAGATCCTTAAAGATAAAAGAGAAGGGATCAATGGGAAAGATATCAAACTCTACCTAGTAAGATACAAGGGAGAATCAGTTGATAAGGATGAATGGTTACCTTAAAACAATATCCCTGATGGACCCATACACCTAAGGAACTACAGAGCCAGCAGAAGGCATTGACCCAGAATTTTTTTTCAGATATAGACATATCTTGGAGTGGGGGAATGTCAGCTTGCTACTATGTACAGAGCAACCTGTCATAGCAACACAAAACTATGAAAATAAGAATATCTCAATTAACAAAAAAAGGAGTGAGAAATCCATAAATATTATTAAAGAAATGAATTCCTCACCCAAAATTAGGTAGGGTCACTCACTGACCCCACCCTTGAAATCCAAGTCCTTACATTTTTAAAATAATTAAAAGGAAAATTACTAAAAATTACAAAACCAGTATGGCACATTTTGGCCATTCCAACATGTCATACGTGTTGTCACATATAGTTTTTACACCTAAATTCACTCCAAATGGAGGTGTTGTGTATATTTTAGGAGTTACACGCAGAAATGTGTTATGTCACAATTCCCCCGCGCAGCCCCGCATCTTTACATACCCTTACATACTCATAGTAGCAGTTTCCGGCGTACTAGAGACCTGCGCGCAGCTAATTCTTCCACGCACGCAGAGGATCCTACCCCGCGCACATCTGAACTGACTGATCCCTGCGTCTGGATCTGTTGTGACTAATCTGACAACAAGGTACCGCTCAAAAGAGCTACAACCAATTAGGGTTGCCTGGCATATATAACAAGTTAACATATGCATGAGTAATGATCTAAAAAGTTCAAAACTTAATTAAAATTAATTAAAATAAATTTTGGAACATTTTTTAATAATAAATTAAAGAACAAGGATTACCAGGTAAATCATTGACTCTGATCTTTAAAGACCACAAAACACTACAAGGAGTGTTCATAAAAATTATTCAAAATTATTAAATTCATCAGCAGATGATGGAGAATCAGTAATTGCCCACAACTGTTCACTTCAAAGCAATACTAATAGTACAAATGCAGGATGAGTGCAGAATGATAAAATTTATTCCATAATAGATTATAAGATCCTGTAGCTAAAATAGTACAGAAATCCAGCAGATCTAAGGTCAGCTGATTAACAGCACCACGGAGACGTGCTAATGTTGCTCTGACCGGCTTGCCAGCCTCAGCCCATGAGCAGAACCCTCTCTACGCGCCCTGAGAAGCTCAAAATCACCTAAAAAAAGGTATTTATACAGACCTCTTTGGATCCATTATTCCATCATCAGTTTACCAAAAATTATTATTATCAATCAGAAACCGTTTCATTGTTAGTCAAGTGCTTATGAAGAATCTAAGCAAGTGATTTATGACCAAGTCCGTAGTATTATTATTTATTTCTTAAAACCAATCAACCCTTGAAGTGAGTCAGGAAATCCACCCCATCTTCTCTGAAACCCTTCCTATTATTGCAGGATTTTCATAGTAAAGTGCTCAGATTGAGTGTTTTTCCCCCTGTCTAGGCCATTGTGCTGTTATGCCCAGCCATTAGTGGAATAAGCCCTTTCTAAGGCACCCATCTTCATTCCAAGCTTCTTAAACTGCCTAAGGAGGCCCCTTGAATAGAGGTTGATTTGTCTGTAAAGACCCCAGTAGTATAATACTGTGGGCCCTCTTTTATATACATATTGAAAACCTTTTATTACTAAACCAATTAAACCTTGCAAATGCTCTTATCATATCATTCATTTGAGCCTCTAAGCATTTATTTTTGGAATAATAATAATAATTACTATTCCAGTATTTTTATCACTCTCTGTAGGTAAAGGACTGCAAGGTTCCTGGTATCAGAGAGCTGACAATTTCTATGATCATTGGGTAGAGAATTTCTGCTTAAAACATAATAATTCTGATGTTTAGCTCCAGCTTGGTGAACTATGGTCATCTGGCCTCCATATTGATGTATGGCTGTCTGCCACCTTAACATGTGCCTACTAGGATACTTCATATTCATTAGAGTCCTGACAGCATTGCAGTAAGAAATTACCTTAAAATTGGTTCCTTCCAAGTAATAATGCAGTTTCTCCAGAGCTCAAATTAAAGAAAGACACTCCATTTGGCTTTCTCCATACCTTTTCTCAGTATCCTTAACTTTTCTTCATTTGAAGAGTATAGGTTTCTCCAATGGTTTTTCACCTTCCATAACTTCTTGGTGTAAAGCAGCTCCTAGTCCTTCCATACTAGCATCTATATACAGTCTGAAAGGTTTAGAGTAATCTGGTTGAATAAACACTGGAGAATTAGTCATAGCTATCTTGAGTTCCTCATAATTTTTCAGCCTTTCATGATTCATCTCAAACAAGGTGTTGTTGTTGCAGATTTCATGCAAACACTTGGTGAGAAGGGAAAAACTAGGTATTCACTACCCATAGTAGCTGCCAAAACTGAAAAAGGATAAAAGTTCAGTTTTATTCTGGAAAATGGGACTATTCATAAAAGATGCTATCTTGCTTTGGTCAGCAGTTAATGTTATTCCAGAAACATTATGTCCTAAGGCTCTGAGTTCTCAATAATCAAATTTAAAATTTTTCTTTTATACTTTTTATCCCAAAGCAGAGATATTTTTGAGGACTAGCCTTACTTTATCCATGTGTGTGTTCCTGTCATCAGAGTAAATGATAACATCATCAATGTATACCATTATCCATCCTTGTCTGATGAATAATACCAAGACTGTCCATAATCCTCTTGAAGTGAGAAGGAGCATTTTTGATACCAAAAGCCATCCTTAGATACTCATAAGTTCCCAAATGACATATAATTCTAATAAATTTCTGGCTATCAGGGCTGATAGGTATCTGGTGAAAGCTCTTCAGAATATCAATAGTAGTGATATACTTAGCCTTTGGAAGGTTGTGCAAAGCATGGTAAATTCTTGGGATAGGATAGTAGTCAGCTTGGGTACATTTATTTGGCATTATAAATTCTCCAACCACCCTAGAATTATCATTGTGCAAATCTATGATTACTGGAGTAGTAATTTCCACTTGTTTTTTATTTTCTACTTTCTCTGAGGCTTTTAATTCAATGAAATATTGGAAATGAGCTTTTAGAGCTGCTCCAGATTTTGGACTAGAAGGGTAAGCCTGTCTCCTGAGGTTTTGGGGGGTAGGTAAGTTTAATTTTCAGGGTTAGAATTATTTGATTTCCTTTGATGTTACCAATGGGGTGGTTCTTTGTACAGAAAGAGATCTGTTTTTCAAAGAAAAGTTGGAGAATATCCCATTTTTGGTTTTCACTGAGCAGAGAATTCAAAGCTGCTTGGTAGGAGTATTGTTGGTTAAAGCTTTCCAAGTGTTTCTCATTGGTTGAATCAGAAGTTTCAGCATTAACATGAAATATCTGGTTTTTTTTTTCAACTCTACTCCTATAGTAAAGTATCTACCTTTACTTTGGAATGAATCTATACCATACAAGCAAAGAGAATGATTTCTTAGAATGAAGTAATCACATACTCTATTTTGAAGCACTACAAATTCAATTTTCAGATGGAGTGATCCTTTAGATTGAGGTAGTATGATATCAGAAGACCATAATCCAAGAGTAATGAGGGAAGATATACAACTTCTAAACTTAGCCTGAGGTACTGGTAATAATTTCATTTTAAAATTTGGTTCTTGCTTTCCCAAATAAGTTGAACCATTACAAGAGCAAAGAGCTCCACTATCTAAGATTAACTTCATGAAGAACCTTGGAGTAAACCAGTAGCATAGCATGTATTGCCAGAAGTGTAAATTTTACCAGCAGAGGGTTTTAGGGTTAAGGCTTTAGCTTCAGAGAAATGGTGAATATTCATGTTTGGATCCCATTTTTGTGCCAAGTTGGAATCTTCATTGACAGAGTTTATGTCCAGGGAAAATTCTATACTTCCTTCAATAACATTGATGGGGTTAGTAATAGTCAATTCAAACTCAGAGAGTGATCCATCAGTGTCATCAATTTGGGAATCATGATTCTTATCATAATCTACTTATTCAATAGGATAAATCCTTTTCTGGGTTGAGGAAAATCAGGTCTTACATTTCCTGTTTGGTTGCAATTCCAGCATAACTTTTCCTGTGTCTCTGGATTATTCTTGACTTTCAAGCAGATGGTATTAGGGGCAGGGGAGTCTTTCTTTCTAACAGCATATTCATCCTTACTCCTCATATTATGTTCCCTGGGTCTATTGACTTTCTTGTCAAGACCATTAATATCTATGGTTTCTTCTAATACTCCTATCAAGGTAGAAAGGTCAGAGTTCATGGGCATCCTGAAACTAAAACTATGGTTGAGTTGTCCCAGACATAAGTTGAGAAGTATCTCATTAACCTCTTCTTTATTAGCATTGGGAAAAAAAATACTACCTCCTTTCTGATCAAGACACCATTTGTGAGATTTTGCCTTTGGTGGATCAAACTGGGAAGTTTCAAAATTCTTCATCATCTTTATTTTCCAAATCCTGGTACCAAATTGTTCTTTTATTAATTCTTTCCATGACATTCAGGACAAAGATCCAACTTCTTCCCTCTTATTAATGAAAAAATCAAGAGCTAATCCTTCAAATAATCTGGGTAATCTTACCACAGCTATGGTATCAGCGAGTTCATAAAAGGCAAGAGTGTAATCAATAAAATTAATGAAACTGACATGGTCGTATTCTACTTCAACTGAGAATTTAGGCAATTCAGTGATGGGACAAAGTAATTTTAAAGCTTGTTCTACTTGAGGTGTAGGAATAGGCCTGAATGATTTATTCCTAGCTGTTCTGGATCTAGAGGGAATACTAGGAGTACTGGTCAATCTAGTAGGTCTAGCTTCTTCCAATTCATTAAATGGAGGGTTGTTAAAATTGATTTTGAAATCTCTGAGATCATTCTTGATAATAACTAGTTCCAAGTCAAGTTTTTTACTTAACAAATCAATTTTATTGATTACATGAGTTGAAGGAGTATGAATTATTCTCCTAAATTCTTCCTTGATTTAATTAATCAAGACAAGAATTTTTTCTTGTATAGTGGATTGGACACTGCTGATATGTTTCATTAGATCCATTTCACATAAGCTTATACTGTCCTTTATTTTTTTTACTTCTATCTCATCAATCTTAGTTAGGGTAGCTTGAGTTTTTATCACTCCATTAAGGTTCATATTAAACTTAGCCAATTGCTCACATACCTTTTCAAAGCCTTTGCTAATGATAGTAAAATTGTGAGACACCTTCACAGAAAAGATTTTGAAAGCTTCTACATCTAATTTTGGTACACTTTCTTCCACTTCTGGGCTAAGGGTATTATATTGTCCCAATACTTTGGGTTCCGTAACTTCTGATGGGCTGGGGATCTCTTCTTTTTGAGACCCTTTGTCTTTAGGAACGCCAACTGGTCCCAAGGATTCCAGCTCTGCAAGTTACCTTCCACTTCCTTCCTTGGGATCAGCTTTTGAAGAGAGATCTGGGACCTCTTTTTCAGAGATATAGCTTTTCTCATACCTGGCAGATACTCCTGTGTTGGAGCCAGTTTAAATTGTTCCCAGTAGCTCAAATGCTCCTTCACTAACACTTTGACCCTTTCCTACTTGGTTGTGTCCAGCTGGGGTGGCGTAGGATGACCGGTATCTGCCTGGGATAAGGCTTTGGGTGAGTTATGACTCTCCAATGTTGATTTGGTTGAGTTGGAAGCTGCTGTTGTTGCCATTCTTGTCCTGTGTAATGCTATGGTCACAGGTTCAAGTCCCCTCATTGCATTTGCAACTTGAGTCCTTGTGCATGCGGGTTCCTCCTTGCAGAGATCCATATGATGGTGCTCTACCATTTGTGCCGGTGTTGCACCTATTTTTGTCAGCCTCCTGGATGCCAAGACCCTTTCTATCCTTTAGCTACCAGAGTTGATAGAATAAATAATAAATATATTATTTAATAAATGCAGCAAAAATCTGTAAAATATTTGGATTAAGCTTATTGCAAGGTTAATTGGTTTGGTTATGGTTTATTGTTATAAGTCAATATGAATAAATTGATTATTGGATATTTTTATAGAGGGGCCAAAATTACATTGGGGATCTTGAACACCTCTCTTCAGGGATGTCAGTATGAAAACACGTAGTCCTGGTTACTTTAGGCTCTTTAGTTTAAAGGATATTTTACCCAAAGATAATATGTATATAAAATACACAGTGAAGTGGCAGGGCCTGGTAACCAAGCTTCCACGACAGAGAAAGGATAATAAAACTAACTGGTATATTATTAAATCCTTTTTGTATCTTTTTGGGACGTGCACTGATGGGTTAAACCTGTATACTGGGGTTATAAGGTTGTTCAGCAGTTTTAATTGATAAAAAAGAGGTTGAGGACGGATATTATTGATCAGACTTAGCCATCAATTACTTACTTATCTCTTATAAGTACTTGATTATTTTGGCACGGTTTCTGGATATAAATATAACTGGTTCTCTGCCCCTCAATATCCTAAAAAGAGCTCTTTATTTATAGCTTATGGAGTCCCAATATTGTCCTTCTGAGGGGTACAGGGGCTCAAAGGGACAGACACTAAGGCTAGAAGGGTATTCAGGGGTATCCTGTCACGTGTTCTTGGTGCTATAGCATGGGTAGCATCTAATTCCTCAGGGTATGGGAATCATTCTACTTTATAATAGATATTAGGATTTGTGAATAACACTAATCTGTCCTATTTATGTATTTTTTAATTAATTATCCTTAGTAAATGTTCCCAGTAATTTAATAATTATATAAAAAGACAATTCCACGGACATCCTGATGTCAGGTGAGTTCTCATTATGTATTAAATAACTGGGGTAAAGTCATGATATTGATTTTACTCCTTATTTTTCAGTTCCAGTTGATTTACTAAGATAATTACCTAAAAATGTAATCCATGGGAATTCATGTAATATTTTGACATCATTAGTCTTCTTAATATGTCAAAAATATATTGATGTCTAGAAATTCTCATAAAAGTATGTTAAAGTTTTTTAATATATTTTTAGAAGTTGTCATTGTCTTATTGACATTCTTGGTACTTTGAATTATATTTAATAAAAAATATGTATAAGGGTTATTTAAGTATTTTTATATAATATTATGTATGTTTAGACTATCTACTGTCCACAGGAACATTTATTAAATATGTAGAATGTTCCTGTGTGGGTTGTAGCATGTTTACGCAGTACCTAAGCCTCTCAGGCTGCCTGTCACTCTGTCAACCCGTAGTCCGGCAGCTGCGTTGTAAGACTCCAAACGGCGCAGGCGTTGGCAGTTCTGTGGAGGGGATAGGTGTATTTTTAGGCTGCCCTCCTGAGTGTTACAAAAATATTTAAATGTAACCAAGATCAAAGTCCAGAACCTGGTAAACGGGGAACCAAAGTAAGAGGATAAAGATTGTAGCGGTTGGAAGCTGGGAGACAACACTATCTGAGGCAAGATGATGTTGGGGATTACTTGAATAAAAGGAGTCAAGAATTTATCAGAGTTCAACAAGACAAGGCAATTGTAAGTGACAACGCCCACAAGCTAATAGCTCTGGTTGTCAGCAGGAGCTTGGGAAAGATCAACTCAATCCCAAACACTCTCCAGGTTCTCAATGAACCTGCCCAACTCTCCGCAATCAAGCGCTTGAAGGGTACCAGATAACTGTGGGTGGATGCACAAGACAAAGCTAATTGTTTGAAGAAGCTCTAGAAGAAAAAAAATAACTGATTCAAACAAGAATAACCCAACACTTCTCAAGGGACTCAAGAGTAGCGTGGCGGAATTCAACTTCAAAAGAAGGGAAGGGAGGTTTAACACTGCAGGGTTTAAGCTTAATAAAACCTCTTCAGTCAAACGTGACTGGTTCCAGAAAGATAATCAAAGGGTGATCAGGACCAGTATGGTTGGATAAAAGGCTCAGGAGTGGTGTAACACACTCAAGAATTTGATTAGACAAATTCTTCTTCAACCAGCAAAGCTATGTGTTGGTGATAAGGATCAAGGATCAAGGGTTTGAGTATGGAGGATCAAGGATCAAGGGTCTGAGTATGGAGGCTCAAGGATTAAGTGTTTTTCATAGATATCTGATGTGATTATAGGATTATGCTGATTCCATGCTGGCTGATTTGATGCTCCCTCCAAAAGGCAGGGGAGAGCCCCTCCTTATATGGGCAGGAGGCCCTGTTAGACTATGTACAACGGATTCTACATATAGAGCAAAAAAAGAAAGAAAATCAGGTCATCTCTTGCGTCCATCCGTGGATGGGCGCGCGCGGCAATACCGGAATCACCTACCCCTTGTCCGAAGGCCAAAAAGGTGGGAAAGGAAAATGAAAAGGACCGCCGCAGATGTCTGCGGGCGGTAGTTGTCACTCTCCACCCCTTGGCCAAAGGCGGAAGAGGGTGGGAGAGTCCCAGGAAAGGGTGACGGATGAAGTTTGTGAGAAAGCGGATGGGCGGATAGGAAATTGGCTCGAGGCAATTGAGTAATTCCTGACAGCCTTGAGATTGGCGACTGATAGATTGAGTGAGGGGGGAGATTGACGGATCTGAGGATTGGACAAGTGCTTGGAGGTGCGTTCGGGATGGGTTTGGTAAGTCATGGATGAGCATTGGGCAACAATAACAATCAGGATGAGCGACGCGCAAGGACAAGGATGAGGATGCGGGACACAAAATGATGATGAGCAACGCGGGACGCGCAAGGATAAGGATAAGCGATGGGCCTCGGGCAAGGATAAGGATGAGGCCGCGCCAGGGTAAGGATGATGGTGAGGATGAGGATGCGGGACGCGCGACACGCAAGGAAAATTTTTGAATTCTTTTCCCACGGTGTCCCAAATGGTTCACCACAGAGTACTTGTCAGAGGCCCTGGGCTGCGTACACAATCTTGAAGGAGTGACAGGGCTGTATATCAGCCGCGCGCGGGTGAATTGGCTGCCGCAGCTGCGTGTGGGACAAGGTGGGAAAGGAAAATGAACTGGACCTCCGCAGATGTCCGCGGGCGGTGTCGTCACTCTCCACCCCTTGGCCAAAGGCGGACAAGGGTGGGAGAGTCCCAGGAAAGGGTGACAGATGAAGTTTGTGAGAACGCGGATGGGCGGATAGGAAATCGGCTTGAGGCAATTGAGTAATTCCTGACAGGCTTGAGATTGGCAACTGATAGATTGAGTGAGGTTGGAGATTGATGGATCCAAGGATTGGACAAGTGCTTGGAGGTGTGGTTGGGATGGGTTTGGTAAGTCATGGATGAGCACCAGGCAAAGATAACAATGAGGATGAGCGACACGCAAGGGAAAGGATGAGGACGCGGCACGCACAATGATGATGAGCGATGCGGGAGGCGCAAGGATAAGGATGAGCAACGTGCAAGGGGCAAGCATAAGGATGAGGACACGCAAGGATGAGGATGATGGTGAGGATGAGTATGAGGGACGCGCGACCCGCAAGTGAAATTTTTGAATTCTTTTCCCATGGGGTCCCAAATGGTTCATCACATCTCTCCCCAACTTACAGACTGTAACTAGTCTTCATCCTAATTTTGAAAACATGAAAAAAGAGAAAATAATTGGCCGTTTCTTGATCCTCTAAAAAAAACATTGAAACCCATCTTGATCCATCCAAAAGAGCCTCAATGTGGAGAAGATCAAAGAAAAGGTGTCCCAGGTGCTCACGTATGTGGCATAAAGTAGAGTTTTTACAGTGGAACGCAGCAGAAGACCCCGATGGTGCACAATTGGGAGCACTTACTTTGAACCAAAAATTTCCCCCACAACAATAAAATCTCTTAACTTGATCAGCAGAGAACCTTCTAGCCAACTGAGTACCATCCAGTTCTTCCAAAACATAAGATCCACCTCTAACTTGACAAACCACTCTACAAGGACCATTCCAACAATTCAAAACAAGTTTTCCCCACTGAGTCTCTAAAGATTGATTATAAGCCAATACCAGATCACCAGGGTTTAAAGGATCCCTGATTCAATTTAGATGTTTATATTCCCAATACTGAACTGATTTTGCTCTTGATTCCATCATCTTCTGATAAGCTTTGTTACAATTATCTTCACTCCACTCCAGTTGCTTTGATCTGGCAACTAATAGGTCAGTAGTTGAGGAAACTTGTTCCGAAGAGATGCCCAAGAAAGACTCCATTTCAAGATCAAGACAAAGAACAGCCCTCTGACCAAAGATGATTTCATAAGGAGAGCAGCCAGTGGTTTGCTTTGTGGAAATTTGATCAGAGAAGATGACCAAGGGGAGAAACTTCCGAAAATTCTTGCCACTTTCACCAGCCAGTTTAACCAAAGCAGCCTTCAAGGGAGCATGGCCTCTTTCCTTAATGCCTTGTCCTTCAGGATAATAGGGTGTAGTAACTCTATGTTGCCCCTGGAGGGTTTGGATCATTTCAGCCAGTTTTCCACCAAATTCCAAGCCACCATCAGTAGAATAAGATCAATCCAAACCATAACGCATTTTCCAATTCTCATGAAGGAAAGCTGCAACAGATTCAGAACTAATGTTCTTAAGGAATTTGGCTTGAACCCATCCAGAAAAATCATCTCTAGCCACAATGAGGTACTTAGCACCACCTGCCTTGATATGAACCACATCCATAGCAACCCTTCCAAAGACAGTGGCCTCCCCAGTAGGATAGCAAATTTAAGCTGGATGCCTAAGATCACGTTTTTGACAAACTTCACAACTCTTGCACCATTGAGAGACAGATTTCTTCAGAGATGGCCACCAGAATTTTTTGGATAATTGTCGATAAGTTTTGGTTTCCCCACAATGACCAAGGCCCTCATGGTGACTTTCAAGGATCAAATCTTGCTTAGCCGGTATAGTAACCACAAAAAGCGCACAAGGAGTTCCTCTTTTCATAAGCCTAGAACCTTGGACAAAGAAACTAGAGGACTTTCTTTTAAGGGATAAAAATTCTTTGGCAGAGATATCCAGGGGTCTTTGGATATTTGAAAGGTAATGCTCTAACTTAAGCCAGAAACCTTGTTGGAAACCAGAGTAATCTTGGGAGGAGGAAAAAAAAACAGGGAGGGCCAAGGGTTCTTCCTCATCAAAATCCATTCCAACGTCCGATTCAATGTCTCCAATAGGTCTTCTAGATAAACCATAAGGCATAGTAAAAGATTTCCCAGGCCTATGGACAATATCAAAAGAGAAAAGCTGGATAAAAGCTACCCAGCAAGTCATTGGAGCATTTGGAAGACTGGGAGCATTGATCATTTCCACAATGGATTGAGCTTCAACTTGAAATTCGAAATTTTGTCCCCAGAGTACTGTTTTGAGTTTCTTCAGCATTCTGGCCACACCACAGAGTTCCAGTTTGGGCTGAGAGTATCCACATTCCACATCCAAAAATAGCAAAGATTCATAAAGAACAGGGCGGTTCAAACCATTTTCATCCTCCTGAGGAAGGACAGCCCCAACAGATTGATAACTAGAGTCAAAAGCCAATTTTATTTTGCCAGATCCAGGCTCATAAGAGATCTTTTTCAAAACTATGTCATTGCAAACAATAATTTTGAGCAACTGAAATGATCATTTGCAATCTTGGGTCCAAATACATTCAGCTTCCTTTCTGGTTAGACAATGCAAGGGTGCACAGATTTTGGATAGCAAGGGAATGAAGATCCTGAAATGAGTTACAACACCTAGCAAAACTCTAACTTCAGTTGTATTTATTGGAGTAGGCCAGGAGATGATTTTGGTGACTTTAGAGGGTGCCATCCTTCTTCCTTCCTTGCAGACTATGTGACCAACCATTTCCAAGGCAGGGACACAGGCAGCAAGTTTTGATCCAGAGACAGTAAGGCCAGATTCTTTGATTCAAAACAAAATCCTTTCCAAGATAGTAGCATAATCCCAGATAAATTGTCAAATTCCTGAGTGCCAAGGTAAGAGCTCATTATCATAGTCAGAAACTGGACCTTTAATTCCACCATCATCAATGAAGATACCCGCATGATCCGGGATTTTGTCTTGGAGAATCCACATCATCTGAGCCTGATAGACTGCAACCAAGTTGGTGGCACCTTGAGGCAATCAAGTCAGTTGAAATTGACCAAGAGAATTATTGAAGGTAGTGAGCGGCCAAGAAATAGGATGCAAAGATTGTTCTTTGTAACCCCCATGATGTCTCCTAGACCATAACAGGCTCTCCCAGAGAAGGATTCAAAAAATTTTTCAGTGGAAGCGGGAACACTGTCAGCTCTCTGATACCAGGAACCTTGCAGTCCTTTAGCTACAGAGAGTGATAAAACAATTTGGAGCAATAATATTCCAAAGAATAAACACTTTACAGCTCCAATAATGGTATGGTAAGAGCAAGTGCAAGGTTTAATTGGTTTGGTTATAAATATTTTAAATATAATATGAAAAGAGGGGCCACAGTAATATACTACTGGGAGTCTTTACAGACTTGGCAACCTTTCCTCAAGGGGCCTCCTTAGGCAGTTTATAACCTTGGAATGAAGATGGGTGCCTTCTAAGGCCTTATCCACTAATTTGGGCGGGCAAAACAGCACACAAACCCAGAGCAGGAAGGGAACAACTTACTTGGGAAGTAATCCACAGAAATCCTGCAAAGATTCAGGTAAGAAGCTTCAGAACAGATGGGGTTGGTGGCTGGTTCAAACTTCTGGTTGTTGATAGTTATTTAGAAAATAATAATAATAATACTTCAGACTAGATCATAAATCACTTTCTTTCTTCTTGATAAGCACTTGACTGACAATGAAACAATGTCTGATTGATAATAATAATATTTCTGATAACTGATAGATGATTGGGAACAGAAGGGCAAAAGGAGCCTGTTTAAATATTCCTTTTTGGGTGCTTGAGGGCCTCTAGAAGGGGTATTAGCCATGGGCTGAGGCTAGGGGGGCAGTCAGGTCAAGTTTGGCACGTCCTCAAAGTGCTGTTAGACTGCTGGCCTTAGATCTGTCAAGGAACAGCTCCTTTTTAGCTGCAGGATATGTTAATCAATAGATTAGTCATTTTGCTGATCCTGCACTGATCCTCAATTTGTACTGTAAGTACTGGTCCAAAGTGAGCAAACGTGGATGTTTATTGATTTTCCGTCCTCTGCTGATCCTGTATTTAATTTTTAATAATTTTTACGACCACTCCTTGTGTTGTTTTGTGGTCTTTGAAGGTTCTGATCAGCTCATGACGTGGTGAGTCTGGATCTTTATTTAATTAATAAACAATACTAAAAATTATTTAATAACTAATTTTAATTGATTTTTAAGGCTTTTAAACTACAATTTATGCTTGTGTGGTAGCTTTAAATATGTAGTGTAGATCCTACTATGTTGTAGCTCCTCTGAGCGGTACCTGGCTGTCAGACTGATCACGGCAGGAGGCGCGGGGATCAGCCCATTCAGATGCGCGCGGGGACTGATCCGCTGCTCAGATGCACGCGGGGGACTAATCCACTGCGCGCGTGACTAGTTCACGGGATTACCTGCGCGGGAGTTCAGTTGCGCGGGAGTTCAGCGCTGTAGGGACGCGGGGCTGCGTGCGGGAGTTTGAATACGCGGGAGTCCAGCGCTGTAGGGACGCGGGGCTGCTTGCGGGAGTTGGCATAAGCGGGAGTCCAGTGCTTTAGGGAAGCGGGGCTGCGTGTGTGAGTTTGCGTACGCGGGAGACCAGCGCTGTAGGGACGCGGGGCTGCGTGCGGGAATTGTGACAAAACACAATTCCCCGTGTAACTCCTAAACTACACACAACACCTGGATTTTGACTGGAATTTAGGTGTAAAACCTATACATGACATGTCATGTGAAATATTAAAATTGCGAGAAGGTGTCATACTGGTGCCGTGGTCATTTACCATTTTATATTAAATTAATTAAAAAATATAAGGAGTAAGAACTCAAGGGTGGGGTCAGTGAGTGACCCTACCTTATTTTGGGTGGGGAATTCATTTCTGCAATACTATTTATGGATTTCCTACTCCTTCATTTTATAATAATTTTATTTATTCATTTATTTTTGTTCTTTTTATTTTTGTTAATATTATTATTGTTGTTGCTTTGTCAGGTTGCTCTGTGCTAAGTAGCAGGCTGACAAACACCAGAGTCTTTAATAGTAACTTTATTAAGAGGTTGGAGATCATGAACTACTCTAAGTTTACGATTACTCTTTAGAACACAGAAAACAGGGCTAGAGTAACTGGAAGTTGAATGTTCATATAGACCGGTACGAACTGCTCGCAGAACAACTTGATGAATTTGTCAACTTTTGCAGCAGGAATGGGGATCTTTTTCTTTTGCCAAGGATTGTGCTCAACTACAGGGATGATATAAGGGAGACGGTAGGATTCTTTCAAGAGACCTCTCTCTTCTTCACAGAAAACAATCAATTTTTCCCTTAGAGATAAGATATTTTTGATCAAATTTAACTCATCAGGTAAAAGCCATCCATCTGGACCAAAGTTTACCACCTTCAATTGTTCTTCAGTGACACGACCACAAGGTACAAAGGGGCAAATAAGGGAGTGAGATAGACCACAATAAGGATCACAAGATAGAGGAGGACACATGAGAGGAGGATTTAGGTTGAGAGGCATGGGTTGGTTGACAGTGTCAGCCTGCTACTTAACACAGAGCAACCTGACAAAGCAGCAACAATAATAATATTAACAAAATAAAGATAAATGAATAAATAAAATTATTATAAAATAAAGGAGTAGGAAATCCATAAATATTATTGCAGAAATGGATTCCCCACCCAAAATAAGGTAGGGTCACTCACTGACCCCACCCTTGAATTCGTACTCCTTATATTTTTTAATTAATTTAATACAGAATGGTAAATGACCACGGCACCAGTATGGCACCTTTTAGCCATTTTAATATTTCACATGATATGTCATGTATAGGTTTCACACCTAAATTTCAGTCAAAATCCAGGTGTTGTGTGTATTTTAGGAGTTACACGGGAAATTGTGTTTTGTCACAATTCCCGCACGCAGCCCCGCGTCCCTACAGCGCTGGTCTCCCGCGTACGCAAACTCCCGCACGCAGCTCCGCGTCCCTACAGCGTTGGACTCCCGCGTACGCCAACTCCCGCACGCAGCCCCGCGTCCCTACAGCGCTGGTCTCCCGCGTACGCAAACTCCCGCACGCAGCTCCGCGTCCCTACAGCGTTGGACTCCCGCGTACGCCAACTCCCGCACGCAGCCCCGCGTCCCTACAGCGCTGAACTCCCGCGCGCATCTGAGCAGCGGATCAGTCCCCGCGCGCATTTGAATGGACAGCCCTGCGTCCCTACAGCGCTGGTCTCCCGCGTACGCAAACTCCCGCACGCAGCTCCGCGTCCCTACAGCGTTGGACTCCCGCGTACGCCAACTCCCGCACGCAGCCCCGCGTCCCTACAGCGCTGAACTCCCGCGCGCATCTGAGCAGCGGATCAGTCCCCGCGCGCATTTGAATGGACTGATCCCCGCGCTTCCTACGACATCCAGGTACCGCTCAGAGAAGCTACAACATAGTAGGATCTACACTACATATGTAAAGCTAACACACGAGCATAGATTATGGTTCAAAAACCTTAAAAATCAATTGAAATTAGTTAATAACTAATTTTTAGTATTTTTTATTAATTAAATAAAGATCCAGACTCACCACGAAGTAAGTTGATCAGAACCTTCAAAGACCACGAAACTACATAAGGAGTGGTCGTAAAAATTATTAAAAATTACATACAGGATCAGCAGAGGATGGAGAATCAATAAAAATCTACGTCTGCTCACTTTGGACCAGTACTTACTGTACAAATTGAGGATCAGTGCAGGATCAGCAAAATGACTAATCTATTGATTAACAGATCCTGCAGCTAAAAAGGAGCTGTTCCTTGACAGATCTAAGGCCAGCAGGCTAACAGCACCTTGAGGACGTGCCAATCATGCCCTGATTACCCCCCTAGCCTCAGCCCATGGCTAGTACCCCTTCTAGAGGTCCTCAAGCACCCAAAAAGGAATATTTAAACAGGCTCTTTTGCCCTTCTGTTTCCAGATCAGTTAATCAGTTATCAGGAATTATTTATTATCAATCAGACACGGTGTCATTGTTAATTAAGTGCTTATATGAAGATAAGCAAGTGATTTATGACTTAGTCTGTAGTAGTATTATTTACCTTTATTAACCAATCAACCATTGAAGTTTAGTCAGGCAATCAACCCCATCTGCTCTGAAACCCTTCCAATTACTCCAGGATTTTCGTGGTCAAGTACTCAGAGTGAGTGTTTCCCTTCCTGTCTAGGCCACGTGTGCTGTTAAGCCCGGCCAGTAGTGGAATAAGTCCTTTCTAAGGCACCCATATTTATTCCAAGGTTCTTAAACTGCCTAAGGAGGCCCCTTGAAGAGAGGTTGCTAGTCTGTAAAGATCCCCAGTAGTATAATACTGTGGCCCCTCTTTATATTTTATATTTAAAATATTTATAACCAAACCAAATAAACCTTGCACTTGCTCTTACCGTACCATTATTGGAGCTTTAAAGTGTTTATTCTTTGGAATATTATTGCTCCAAGTTCTTTTATCACTCTCTGTAGCTAAAGGACTGCAAGGTTCCTGGTATCAGAGAGCTGACAGACAGGCTGGACCTTTTTTGCAACTGGTTTATATTTAGTTGCAAAAGAGAGAAGTTCTTGCTTCCTCCAAGCATTCACCAGCAAGACCTGAGTAAAACAATTGAGACCAGATTCCAACATTCTCCAAGTTTGATGTTCCATAAAACTTTTGAAGGGTGCCTTTTCCATAAAAGAGGATCCAAAAAATAATGCTTTGCTCACATGTGTGGCACAAGGTAGAGTTTTGAAAACTATGGTAGAAGAATGCCCTGATGGTGCACAATTGGGAGGACTTACTTTTACCCCCAAGTGCCTCCACTGAAGCCCGTACTCCTCCATACCAAAACCATTAAGAAAAGAATTGAGATCAGGATCTAGTTTGTACTCATTGCAAAGAATCAAACCAGGGCTTGAGGAAGACTGATCAGTGATAAGAGTACAAGGAAAAGAAGAAACAACAGAACCAGAGAGAAGAGAAATATTTTTGGAATTTTGGGTTTTAACATGTTTTTGATTTTGGACGTTTTTGAAATCAGAAGAAAAAGAAGAAAGAGATGAAAAGGATGAATAATATGCCTCAGAGATAAAAGTTGGCCCTGTAGTTGAAGTCTGAGGCTTAGGAAAAGTACAACTATTAGTATTACCAACTATTCTGCTAAAAAATGAGAGGAGTTAGAAGAATCCTTCTGCTTCCCCTTCAGAACCAATCTAGGTGAAAAACCAGGGAAATCTCTTTCCCAACAACCAGAATCCAAAGAACAGAGAGGAACTTCAATCTTCCCACCATCAGCATCAGGAAGAAGAATTCTCTCCCCAAATTGATTGGAAAACATCTGGGTGGCTCCAAAGTCTATTAAGAAAGGACAACCCAAAATCATAGGACCCTCCAAAAGAGTGATCCAAAAGTGACAAGTTCCAGCAATATTTCAACCAATTTGAACTGGAACATCCTCAGCAATACCCACCAACTCACAAGATTGATTCCCAATTCCATAAACAGCAGATTTGAAGCTGACTCTTGAACTGAGATTGAGCTTGCAGGCCATTGCATCCAAAATTAAGTTTAGTTGGGACCCAGAATTGACAAGTAGAGAAACCGTTTTGGATGAGTCACCTAGAGAGCATGGTAAAAATCCAAGAGGAAAAGAATAAAGATTTGAATCAGAAGGAGGATCTGTTCCACCGGAGTCTTTGATCAAGGTTCCAGAGGAAACTTTCAATTTGTGAGGACCCATCTCCACAAGTTGCCAAGAAACCCATTTCTTCATGCCTTCAGCCACAGATAGTGAGATGAAAAAGAGTTCAGCCACGGTTAGATCAGGGATTTTAAGATCAGAGAATTTCTTTAATACCCCTTCCACAGAGTTGGGGTGTTCTTTGGAAATTCCTCTTTTGAATCAGACCTTGGGTTGAGTTGGAAGAGGAAGTTCAGGTGAGGGTGGCACTATAACTGGATCAGTTGGTGAAGGAGATTTGGATGGCAAAGGAGCAGGAACAGAATATTCTGGGAACCTATCCATGAGGGTTACCTTTTCTACTTCCATGTCTTCTACCTCAGAAGACGGAGGCTCTGGTGAAGATTGACGTTTGACCGGTTTTTGAAGAATTGGGGATGTAACAGGAGGAGCTTTGTGAGGTCTGGGTTCCTCATGTTGTTCCCTAGCTGGATCAGATTGATAGGTTCCAGAAAAGCTGGAAGAAGAGACAGCAGGAAGATACCAAGTTTGAAGGGTTCCACAAGCAGATTGAAAATCAAAAGAGGCCAAGGATGCCTTCTTGAGAGCTGAAGGCTTGAAAGAGGCCACCACATGACAAATTGGATGAGATTAATCAAAAGGGATAAGTGCACCATTAGGAAGAAGGAAGTTACTCCCTTTCTGTTCCACCAACATTTCCTCCTTGTCCTTCTGGAGTTCAGGAAAGCAACCAGTTCCATGACCTTCTCAGTGGCAATAATAGCAAACTATGGTTGACCTAGGAACAGAGTTGGAGGGTTTAGGGACAGACAGAGAGGAGAGTTTCTGATCCATTTTATTCTTGAAAGCTTGCAGGAGTTTGGTGATCTCATTGATAGTTGGTGTTTCTTGGTGGATCTGAGGATTTGGTTTAGGTCTGCAATTGGCTTCTATCTTATTCATGATTTGGTTAGATGCTTGAAAAGAGGGGGAAAGGACTGGTTCAGTGATTTTAGGTTTTTCCAAAGGTGAGATCTGTTTGACCTTTCATCACTTTATCCACAGTATTCCTAAGAACCATGAAAGCAGGGAGCTTGAACCATTTATCTATTGTGGTGATCATGGATCTGGATTTCACCAATTCATCCTTAATTCTTTCCTGCACTCCTGGAGAGAAAGACTGAAAAAATTGCACTTAAATTTTGTCCAACATATCAATGTGATTGTTTTGGATAAGATAGGACTGGATAGGATCCCAAGATTTTCTGAATGCTTGATAGTCAGAGGCTGAGGAAATAACACCATTGGAGATCCATTGAGAGACTTGGGAATCCAGATCTTGGAGAGTAAACCTAGCTATATCAATTTTGCCCCAGTAGGCAATCATTGCCTTCTTAAGAAGTACCAAGTAATGGGATTCAAATCCATCAAATAATTCAATTACTTCCATGAATTCATCAGAGGAGATGAAGAATTGCAGTTGATAAGCCATGTTGTATTTGCTGGCACCGTCCACTTCAGCAGCCATCCCGTAGGAATCCAGGAACCGTTTGACATTTGTACCATTAAAGGATAACTTCTTGTTCTGAGGTTTGATCTTGATCATCTTGGCCCAAACAGAGGTAGAGGGGGTACCAATTGATTCCAGTTTGACAAAAAGATTTCCTAAGGGATCCAAAGAACAGATTTCCAAACTGGCTCACGAGTGTGGCAAGGGTAGGGTTTTTGAAAAAACAACTAGGATCAAACCCCTTGATGGTGCACAATTGGGAGGACTTACTTCTGGAACAAGTTGCCTCCACGGATTGGATCTAGATGATAACAGAAACACAGAAAAAAAAAAGAAAAACAGAAAAAGGAGAAAAAGATTGGAGTTGATTCCACTATTTTTGGGACTGTAAATCCCAAGGTTGCTGGTTTGATCCTGGCCCGGCGGACCAAATGTAAGACTCCAAATGGCACAGGGCGTTGGCAGTTCTATGGAGGGGATAGGTGCTTTTTTAGGCTGCCCTCCTGAGTGTTACACAAATATTTAAATGTAACCAAGATCAAAGTCCAGAACCTGGTAAACGGGGAACCAAAGTAAGAGGATAAAGATTGTAGCGGTTGGTAGCTGGGAGAAAACAATATCTGAGGCAAGATGATGTTGGGGATTACTTGAATAGAAGGAGTCAAGAATTGTTCAGAGTTCAACAAGACAAGGCATTTTTAAGTGACAACGCCCACAAGCTAATAGCTCTGGTGGTCGGCAGGAGCTTGGGAAAGATCAACTCAATCCCAAACACCCTCCAGGTTCTCAATGAACCTGCCCAACTCTCTGCAATCAAGCGCTTGAAGGGTACCAGATAACTGTGGGTGGCTGCACAAGACAAAGCTAATTGTTTGAAGAATCTCTAGAAGCAAAACAATAACTGATTCAAACAAGAATAACCCAACACTTCTCAAGGGACTCAAGAGTAGCGTGGCAGAATTCTACTTCATAAGAAGGGAAGGGAGGTTTAACACTGCAGGGTTTAAGCTTAATAAAATCTCTTCAGTCAAACGTGACTGGTTCCAAAAAGATAATCAAAGGGTGATCAGGAACAGTATGGTTGGATAAAAGGCTCAGGAGTGGTGTAACACACTCAAGAATTTGATTAGAAAAATTCTTCTTCAACCAGCAAAGCTATGTGTTGGTGATAAGGATCAAGGATCAAGGGTTTGAGTATGGAGGCTCAAGGATCAAGGGTTTGAGTATGGAGGCTCAAGGATTAAGGGTTTTTCATAGATATCTGATGTGATGATAGGATTATGCTGATTCCACGCTGGCTGATTTGATGCTCCCTCCAAAAGGCAGGGGAGAGCCCCTCCTGATATGGGCAGGAGGCCCTGTTAGACTATGTACAACGTATTCTACAAATAGAGCAGAAAAAGAAAGAAAATCAGGTCATCTCTTGCATCCGTCCGTGGATGGGCGTGCGCGGCAATACCCAAATCACCCACCCCTTGTCCAAAGGCGGACAAGGTGGGAAAGGAAAATGAACAGGACCTCTGCAGATGTCCACGGGCGGTAGTTGTCACTCTCCACCCCTTGGCCAAAGGCGGAAGAGGGTGGGAGAGTCCCAGGAAAGGGTGATGGATGAAGTTTGTGAGAACGCGGATGGGCGGATAGGAAATTGGCTTGAGGCAATTGAGTAATTCCTGACAGGCTTGAGATTGGCAACTGATAGATTGAGTGAGGTGGGAGATTGACGGATCCAAGGATTGGACGAGCGCTTGGAGGTGCGGTTGGGATGGGTTTGGTAAGTCATGGATGAGCACCGCGCGACAATAACAATGAGGATGAGCGACGCGCAAGGACAAGGATGAGGACGCGGGAAGCACAATGATGATGAGCAATGCGGGACGCGCAAGGATAAGGATGATCAACGCGCCACGGGCAAGGATAAGGATGAGGACGCGCAAGGATGAGGATGATGGTGAGGATGAGGATGAGAGACGCGCAACGCACGAGGAAAATTTTTGAATTCTTTTCCCAGAGTGTCCCAAATGGTTCACCACAGCGTACATGTCAGAGGCCCTGGGCTGCGTACACAATCTTGACGGAGTGACAGGGCTGTATCTCAGCCGGGCGCGGGTGAATTGGCTGCTGCAGCTGCGTGCGGGAATTGAGACAAAACACATTTCTCTCCGTAACTCCTAAAATATACACAACACCTTAATTCTGACTGAATTTTTGGTGTGAAACCTATGCGTGACAATATGTGTGAAATATTTAATTGACCAAAAGCTCAATGGTGGAGCACTAGTATTTTGGTCTTTCTTTCCTTAATTATTTAAAAATATAAGGAGTTGGATTACAAGGGTGGGGTTGGTGAGTGACCCTACCTAATTTTGGGTGGAGAATCCATTTCTGTAATAATATTCATAGTTTTCCGACTCCTTCTTAGTTTAATTGTATTATTATTATTCTTATGTTATTTTTGTTACTTTTTCAGCTTGCTTTGCAATAGTAGCAAGCTGACATTCCCCCGCTCATACTGACACCAAACTCAGTCTAACCTCAGTCTAACCCTCAGGCCTGATCTACTTTCTCAGGAACTTCAACCTCAGGGCTCAGGAGACTTACATCAATATGTATCCAGTAACTTTATACCTCAGGATCCTCATGCAGTACATATCTACATATAGTCTAACCTCATACTATACACAGATAGAATCCATAGGCTTGCACATACTCAATCTCCCAGGCTCTACTCTACCTCTCTGTCTCACCCATACCTCTTTGGGTTACCTCTCTTTCTAACCCATACCTCTTTGGGTTATCTCTCTGTCTAACCCATACCTCCTCTGTGTGGTTTATCCTTTGGGAATCTTTATGTACATCCTCTTGCAGATTGTATTACATACTCTCTCTACTTAGTACATAGTGTCATGACTCCCATTTACACTGTAAATCCTTCAACTGTACTCTCCCAACTTAGAAAGCTCAGAACTGGAACCTTGTCCCAATGTAGAAGCAGCCTAACCTAATGTAGTAGCATACCTGATCAGCCCTCTCTGTTACTTAGACTGTTCCCATGACATCATGTGTGTAGTCTGAGCCCCAATCACTTGTACCTCTGTTGGAGTTCCAAACTCTTGTCTATTTAATAAGCCTCCTCTTTCCTCTTCCTGATGCTTCCCCCAAGCAATCAGTTTACTACTTCTTACTAGGAGATCTTTCCCAGCAAGTGTCATTCAGCACCATTCAACCCAATCCTCCTCTGCTCCTGTTAGCCTCCTCTAGTAACCTTGCCCCCAAGCCTACTGTGGGTAGAGACCCCTCTGTGCCAAGCCCTGCTTGCATGTCAGCAGCCCTTGTGACATTAAACTGATTTCTTTCCCAATAACCCCTTCTTCACCAACCAAACTCCCTATCCCTTTTTAGACAGCATCAAATCTTGCTATTGAGTTGTGGCAATTTTTCTTTGCTTTATTTCTGTCCCCACCTTGAACTTGGCTATTTGATTTGTCGCCATTTTCATTGCTTCCCTTACTTTACTGTCAAACCTACTCAGAGCTCCAGCTCTCCATCCTCTAAGTATCAATTTGACGCTTTCACACTTTGACGCTTTGATGCTTTGACACTTCGATGCTTTGATGCTTCAACGCTTTGACACTTTGACACTTAGACAAGGTATAGTAACAAGTATTTGACTGTCCCATAAAGGTATTCAGAGGAAGAAAAAATTCCTTTTTAATCATTTTATTCTTGCTCCAAGGTGAAGAACAACTTTTTGGTAACTAATTATTCTTGGAAGTAAGAATTCCCCCACGACGTGCTATTTTTTCTCACATTTCTATCCCAGCAGTCACCCGCAGCTCTAGGGGGAGAGGTACCAATGAACCTACTGACCATTCTACCCCTAGATCTTGTGGAACAGGTAGGACTTTTTCTAACCTGGCTGCACCAGTGGTTACCACTTCCACTCCTATGGATACAGGTTTATTGGAACCTATTCCCCAAGTATCCCTTTCTACTATTCCTTCTTCTGACAATTCTAGCCTCCACAGGGTCACAGGTCAGTTTCCAAGCCAAGATGACCATGGTTTGGACTCTCCTGCCTATGATGCAAGCATTTTCCCGATCCCAGGAGAAGGTGAGGAAGATGAAGAGGATGAAGACTCAGGATTCAATTCCAGAATCTTGAATGGCCTGGGTTCACCATCCCCAGAGGGTAATCCTAGTCAAACTTCTAATGCAACAGCAGTCCCTTCACCTTCCCCACACACCAACATTCCTTCCACCACTCAGTCTCCTTCAACTGACCCTGCCCTGCTGGCCATTCTTCAGCAAATGACCACTGCAATGACTCATTTTTCTAAACCTGCTGACCATGGACCCTCTGCTAACTTTAAATCTCCATCTATCAATGCCCCAGATAAATTTGATGGAACTAACCCAACCAAGCTTAGACCTTTCCTTCAAGCTTGTGAACTCATTTTTGCAAATGATTAGAGAGTTTTTGCTAATGACAGAAAGAAAGTATTTTTTACAGTCTCTTACCTTTCAGGAAATGCCAGTCGATGGATCCAACCCTATCTTGCTCACATTGGTAATCATGAGCCAGACTTCATACTTAACTCCTGGTTTCTATTCACTCAACAGATTCATACCCTTTGTGGGGATCGTCTAGAAATCCAGCGTGCTGAGAAGGAGTTAAACCTCCTTAAGATGAAAGAAAGTGTTTATGCTACTAACTATATCACTGAATTCAGGACACTTATGACCAAGGTCTCTGGGTGGGGTGATAAAGCCTTTTTCTTTCATTTTAGAAAGGGTCTCCCTGTCAGCCTGCTACTTCGCACAGAGCAACCTGACAAAGCAACAACAATAATAATATTGACAAAACAAAAAGGAACAAAGATAAATGAATAAATAAAATGATTATAAAATGAAGGAGTATGAAATCCATAAATATTATTGCAGAAATGGATTCCCCACCCAAAATAAGGTAGGGTCACTCACTGACCCCACCTTTGAATTCTTACTCCTTATATTTTTTAATTAATTTAATACAAAATGGTAAATGACCACGGCACCAGTATGGCACCCTTTAGCCATTTTAATATTTCACATGATATGTCATGTATAGGTTTCACACCTAAATTTCAGTTGAAATCCAGGTGTTGTGTGTAGTTTAGGAGTTACACGGGAAATTGTGTTTTGTCACAATTCCCGCACGCAGCCCCGCGTCCCTAGCGCTGGTCTCCTGCGTACGCAAACTCCCGCACGCAGCCCGCGTTGGACTCCCGCGTACGCCAACTCCCGCACGCATCCCTGCGCCTCCTATGACATCCAGGTACCGCTCAGAGAAGCTACAATATAGTAGGATCTACACTACATATGTAAAGCTACCACACGAGCATAGATTATGGTTCAAAAACCTTAAAAATCAAATAAAATAAGTTAGTAACTAATTTTTAGTATTTTTTATTAATTAAATAAAGATCCAGACTCACCACGAAATAAGTTCATCAGAATCTTCAAAGACCACAAAACTACATAAGGAGTGGTCGTAAAAATTATTGAAAATTACATACAGGATCAGCAGAGGATGGAGAATCAATAAACATCCACGTCTGCTCACTTTGGACCAGTACTTACTGTACAAATTGAGGATCAGTGCAGGATCAGCAAAATGACTAATCTATTGATTAACAGATCCTGCAGCTAAAAAGGAGCTGTTCCTTGACAGATCTAAAGCCAGCAGGCTAACAGCACCTTGAGGACGTGCCAATCTTGCCCTGATTGCCCCACTAGCCTCAGCCCATGGCTAGTACTCCTTCTAGAGGTCCTCAAGCACCCAAAAAGAATATTTAAACAGGCTCTTTTTGCCCTTCTGTTTCTAAGAAGTTAATCAGTTATCAGGAATTATTTATTATCAATCAGACACGGTGTCATTGTTAATCAAGTGCTTATATGAAGATAAGCAAGTGATTTATGACTTAGTCTGTAGTAGTATTATTTACCTTTATTAACCAATCAACCATTGAAGTTTAGTCAGGCAATCAACCCCATCTGCTCTGAAACCCTTCCAATTATTCCAGGATTTTCGTGGTCAAGTACTCAGAGTGAGTGTTTCCCTTCCTGTCTAGGCCACGTGTGCTGTTAAGCCCGGCCATTAGTGGAATAAGTCCTTTCTAAGGCACCCATATTTATTCCAAGGTTCTTAAACTGCCTAGGGAGGCCCCTTGAAGAGAGGTTGCTAGTCTGTAAAGATCCCCAGTAGTATAATACTGTGGCCCCTCTTTTTATATTATATTTAAAATATTTATAACCAAACCAAATAAACCTTGCACTTGCTCTCACCATACCATTATTGGAGCTTTAAAGTGTTTATTCTTTGGAATATTATTGCTCCAAGTTCTTTTATCACTCTCTGTAGCTAAAGGACTGCAAGGTTCCTGGTATCAGAGAGCTGACACTCCCAGCCAGATTACTGGACCAACTAGCTGGTTATGATGGACCCAAGAAACCTTGCAAGACCTAATGGATATTGTTCTTAATTATGACACTTGTTACCATGAAAGGATCCGGGAGAAGTCCTTCACTCTCCCTCAGACCTCAAGACCTGGACCCAGTCTTCCAAATCCTCAGAAATCTCAACAGACCAGCAAACCAGGTAGTTTTAAGGGGAAGACCAAGCCAACCCCTACTAATTCTACTCCAACCTATGTCCCCAATCCCAACGTAGGAGAGGATGGACACCTCAAGGCTTAAGAAAAAGCTAGGAGAGAAAGAGAGGGTTTGTGTAACTACTGTGGAGGAACTCACAAAATTAGCCGCTGCAGGAAATGTCCAGATTTTAAGCCTGGCCAGAAGCCCAATCCTATGAAGCCAAAACAGGGAAAAGACTAGGCAATGGGAATGTGGTACTCCTTGACCATCAACCTCCCAATATTCAAGTACAAAATTTGGAAAGAAAAGACGCTAACCCTCCTTCCAAAGACTTACTTTTTGTTTGCTTGTCCAATAACCAGGCTTATGGTGTACTTGTTGACTCTGGAGCAACTCAATCTGTTATTTCAAAATCTATGGTTTTAAAATTTTCTCTATCACTCAAACCCCTGACCACTCCTATCTTCTTATTTACCTTCAGTCATTCTGACTCACTTTCCCAAGAAATCACCCATAAGGTTTCCTTCAATTTCTCTTTGCCCTCTTTTCCCAACTTAGAATGGGATTTCTTGGTTGTTGATACTCCCCCCAAAGAAAAAATTATTCTAGGTATTGACTTCCTCCATTTATGGAACCTAGAGGTAAATTGGCAACTGGGATTGTTCACCCCAAGACACCAACCAACTTTGGATCATTCCTCTTCTGTTGAACTCTCCTTGGCCACTACTTCCTTTCCGCCATTGAACCTGCAGGTCACTGCTCCTGTCCCCTTTTCAGAATCTATGCACTCACAACACTTCCCTTTGAGTTAAACAACTACTTCTGTGAACAGGATATTCTTTGGAAATTCTCTGAAATTCTTGGAGGATATGGAGAATGATCTATCCGTTCAAGTTTTGCGTATGATTATTTCCACTTCTGACTCCAACCCAAAGCAGGCTACTGCATAAGGTTTGGATGAATATGAGGAAACTGATGAAATTTAAACTGTGATGGAGAGAGTTCCTGATGCTTATCATACCTTTTTAGATGTTTTTTCCAAGGTCAAAGCTGATAAACTCCCTCCTCATTGCGCTTACAACCATCATATCAAACTGGAAGGCCCTATGCCTCCAGTTGGGCCTATCTACTCCCTTAGTCACCATGAGAAGGAGGCCCTACAAGCCTATATAGCGGAAAATATAGAGAAAGGTTTCATTTGCCCCAGCACTTCCAGCGCTGGAGCACCTGTCCTCTTTGTAAGAAAAAAGGATGGTGGTTTGCAATTGTGTGTTGACTATCGCAAAATCAACGCTGTGACTTGAAAGAACAGGTATCCCATTCCTCCCATGACTCACTTATTAACAGTCTTTTCTGGTTCTACCATTTTTTCCAAAATTGACCTCAGGGGTGCTTATAATCTCCTTCAAATTAAGGAAGGGGATGAACATCTTACAGCATTCAGAACTCAGTTTGGGAGTTTTGAATATTTGGTAATGCCTTTTGGACTCACCAATGCCCCTGCCTCTTTTCAATGTCTTGTTAATGACATTTTTTGCAGACCTTCTGACCATCTGTGTGGTGGTATACCTTGATGACATTCTTTTTTTTTCCAAAAACTTAACAGAACATACAGCTCATGTGTGTGAAGTCTTGAACAGACTTTGGAAGAACAACTTATATGCAAAAGCTTCTAAGTGTGAATTTCATGCCTCCTCAGTGGAATATCTAGGATATGTCATTTCCAGAAGTGGCATTGAAATGGACAACTTCAAGGTTCAGAAGATCTTGGACTGGCCACCACCAAAAAAAAAGGCCTTGCAACAGTTTTTGGGTTTTTCTAATTTTTATTGCAGGTTTATCATTAACTATTCCAGAAAGGTGCACCTCCTCACTGCTCTAACTGGAGCAGACCCCATCTTTCCATTGTCCCCAGGGGCTCTGCAGCAGTTTGAGGACCTCAAGGTAGCCTTTACTAAATCTCCTGTACTCAGACATTTTGATTTTTCCTTACAAAACTTTTTGGAGACTGATGCCAGTGACTATGCCCTAGGGGCTGTCCTCACCCAAGTCTCTCTTGATGGATCCAAACACCCAATTGCTTTTGACAGCAGGAAATTGGGTAGTGCTGAACTGAACTATGAAATCCACAATAAGGAACTCCTGGCCATTGTATGGGCCATCAAGATCTGGAGAGCTTACCTCCTCAGTCTTTCTTCTCCCTTTGAAGTTCTCACTGATCACTTGTCTCTTCAATATTTCATGACCTCCAAAGTCTTGACTCGTCGCCAAGCCCGTTGGGCTGAGTTTCTGTCTGAATTTGACTTCACTATAGTCTATAGACCTGGAAAGCAATCAATATTGCCTGATGTCTTGTCATGTTGAGACAATGTTTATCCCAAGGGGGGGATGCCCTATGCAGAAAAGAATCCAGCAAATGTCAAACAAATCTTGAAACAGACTGACTTTGAACCTTCTAGAATTTTCTTTATCTCTGCAAAACAGGTTGACAAACAATTGGAAACCTTAATTCAGTCCCAGATCTCCAACAAATCAACCCAGCAGATTATTCAGAAACTACATAAAAAGGAACAAGTAAAGAGTTACCTTATAGACCCAGACACTGGACTCCTTATTTTCCAAAACAGAATAGAAATCCCCAAGGAGGATGAGCAACTCCAACTTGAAATACTTCAACAAAGACATGACTCTCCCCTCTCTGGCCACCCTGTACAAGAAAAAACAGCTGATCTAGTCAAAAGAGATTTCCATTGAGAAAATATGACTTCCTTTATCAAAGATTATGTTTCTTCTTGTTAGCTTTGCAGCAGAAAAAAAGCCAGTCACCACAAAAAGTTTGGACTCCTCCAACCCTTACCAATTCCAGATTCTCCCTGGACTTCACTCTCTATGGACTTCATCTCACAACTACCACTATCCAATGGGTTTGACTCAATCCTTGTGGTAGTTGATTGTTTTTCAAAAATTTCACTCTTTATTAAAACCAGAACTGATATCTCCTCTGTGGAGTTGGCTAACATTCTAATTTCTCATGTTTTTACTAAACATGGCCTCCCAACTGACATTGTCAGTGACAGAGGATCTTTATTTGTTTCTTCCTTCTGGAAAATTGTATGTGAAAAATTACAGATAAAAAGATATCTTTCCACAGCTTATCACCCTGAAACAGATGGACAGACGGAACGAGTAAATCAGATCCTAGAACAATTTCTTAGGATGTATGTCAGTTATCACCAAGAAAACTTGGATACCTGGATCCGCCTTGCTGAATTTGCTTACAATAATTCCACTCACACTTCTACTAAGCAATCTCCTTTTTTCACCATTTATGGATGAAATCCCAACTTTGACAGTCTCCATGTAGTAGATGATCAACCTGCCAGCCACTACATAACCCAGATTCACCAGAATCAAAAGTTATTGGGTATTGAACTAGAAAAGGCAATTAAAACCTACAAAAGATATGCTGACCTAAAAAGAAGTGACTTTCCTGCCTCATTTGCTGTTGGAAACAAAGTTTGGCTCTCTTCTTAAAATATCAAAACTAATCTTCCAACTCATAAACTCTCAGAGCAATGGTTAGGTCCCTTTTTGATTACAGAACAGATTGGAAAAAGTTCATTCAAGCTTCAACTCCCTCAACAATGGTCCACCATTCACCCTGTATTCCACTCCTCCTTACTCAAGCCATATCAGGACAACTCACTATCCTCTAGGCACCAACCATCAACTGAGCCAGTCAAAATTGATGGTGAAGAAGAATGGGAAGTGTCTCAGATATTGGGTTCCAAACTTAAGAGGGGGAAATTACTTTACTTAGTTGAATGGAAAGGCTTCCAGATTGACAAGGAACGCACTACTTGGGAACCTCACTCTAATCTTACCAACTGCCCTACTTTACTTCAAGACTTCCATACACTCTATCCCTCAAAACCAAATGCATCCTTAAAATAAAAACAATACAAACCTTACTCTCCTTTTTAAATATATATATATATATATATATCAATAACATGATAAAAAAATAAAGATTCTTTCTCCTTTTTCCCTTTCTTCAACCTTAAAAAAAAAAGAAAGAAAGAAAAGATCAATTACTCCCCTCTAAGAAAATATAAATAAAAACAAAAAAAAAAATAATAATAAAATAAAAAAAATTTTATATAAACAACTTTTTAGATAGCTTCACACATCAATTCTTCCAACTCTTTTACTCTAGACATCCAAGTGTTTACTAATTTTAACTTGGCAACTTGATAAGAATTTGGCCCCCTTATAGTAGTCCCTACTTCAAAAGTATGCCCAGCTAAAGCCAAAATATCAGCTAGTCTTTTCTTTATCTATAAAACTTTTTTCTTTCTAGCTTCTAAAAACCCATACTTCTCTTTTATTATCTCACTACCCCAACTGTTCTTTAAAACTCCCTGAAAATTTGAATTTAAATTCCTAGAATTCCTACTATAAATCTCCAAAGAATGATTAACTTGATCTTCATTTAAAACAGAATCTTCTCTGAATCTTCTTCCTTCCATCATCTCCAATAACCTTTCCCCACTTTCCAATTCCTCCAACCAGACCTCAGTTTCACCTCTTCTTTCAATTACTTTCCTTCTATTCCTTCTGTCTTCCACCACCTTCATCTTCACCTCCAAATCCTTCATCTTGTTCCTCAAATCTTCTAACTCCAAAGAGTCATCTGATATGCCCCCTTCTTAAACAATGATCTCTCTTCCTTTTCCTTTACCTATCTCTTTGGTGGCTCCTCTATCTTCATCCATATCACTTAATTCCATCTCCAAACTCCCTTTGGCCTCTTCATTGTCATCTCCACTTCAACAATCTGCTTTGACGCTTTGACGCTTCAACTGTTTGCTTTGACTCTTTGACGATTCGCTTTGACGCTTTGACGTTTGACTCTTCAACGGGTCGCTTCGACGCTTCAAAGATTTGCTCCAACAGTTTGACAAACCCCTTTGACGCTTTGACAAATCCCTTTGACGCTTTGACAAACCCCTTTGATGCTTCGACGATTTCCTTTGACGGGTTTGATGGATTCCAAAATACCCTTGTTTTGTACCCTTTTTGGGGGGACCTCGACCACGTCCTTGTCCGAATCTACTTGAGGGGTTCCCCATTGTATAAATGCCTCACTGCACTCCTCCTGCAAACGCCTTGACGTACCATCTATGGCCAAATTACGGGTTCAACGTAGTGCCTCCCTCTTTTCTTGTGTTTTCTTCAATCTTTCCTGCATCAAACGGACTATTGCAAACCTTGTATCAGCACTCCAGCACCTCCAATCCTAAATCCAGGGAAACTTACCTGAAGATTCATCAAGTCTGGATGAGTAACCCAGGGTCATGGCATCATCATCTGGAGCCTCTTTCACTTCAAAGGGTTGACTCTTCTCCTGGACCCATAAGGTTGGCCCCAAGGCCTTTCTACCTTGCTTATCCATATCACACATTCTTCCATACTGCCTACAACTTTCACATTTGGCAGAATTGTGCTTGATACTGGTGGTGCAGATTCTTCCAAGCTTGACGCACCTATCACAACTTGGGTAGTATTGCTGGACTGGATGATAATTGTTGGTCTTCTCCATTGGATAGGTTGGTGTAGGTGATCTGGTGTAAGGAGATAAAGGTGGTAATGGGGTGGATGGTGGTGATGGTTGTGGGTAAGGGGAAGGAAAACTCAAGTTAGACATGGCTGAAGGACAACCTGGATGGCCTCTTCAACCTCTCCTTTTATGGCCATCAGGAGATGCCCTCTTCTTCACCAGGGGTTACTGTCATACTGACACAAAACTCAGTCTAACCTCAGTCTAACCCTCAGGCCTGATCTACGTTCTTAGGAACTTCAACCTCAGGGCTCAGGAGACTTACATCAATATGTCTCCAGTAACTATATACCTCAGGATCCTCATGCAGTACATATCTACATATGGTCTAACCTCATACTATACACAGATAGACTCCATAGGCTTGCACATACTCAATGTCCCAGGCTCTAATCTACCTCTCTGTCTAACCCATACCTCTTTGGGTTACCTCTCTGTCTAACCCATACCTCTTTGGGTTATCTCTCTGTCTAACCCATACCTCCTCTGTGTGGTTTATCCTTTGGGAATCTTTATGTACATCCTCTTGCAGATTTTATTACATACTCTCTCTACTTAGTACATAGTCTCATGACTCCCATGTACACTGTAAATCCTTCAACTGTACTCTCCCAAATTAGACAGCTCTGACCTGGAACCTTGTCCCAATGTAGAAGCAGCCTAACCTAATGTAGTAGCATACCTGATCAGCCCTCTCTGTTACTTAGACTGTTCCCATGACATCATGTGTGTAGTCTGAGCCCCAATCACTTGTACCTCTGTTGGAGTTCCAAACTCTTGTCTATTTAATAAGCCTCCTCTTTCCTCTTCCTGATGCTTCCCCCAAGAAATCAGTTTACTACTTCTTACTAGGAGATCATTCCCAGCAAGTGTCATTCAGCACCATTCAACCCAATCCTCCTCTGCTCCTGTTAGCCTCCTTCAGTAACCTTGCCCCCAAGCCTACTGTGGGTAGAGACCCCTCTGTGCCAAGCCCTGCTTGCATGTCAGCAGCCCTTGTGACACCCCCACTCCAAGATATGGCCATATCTGGAAAAATTTGGAGGATGTTGGGAGAAAATTAAATTCATGTGTGTTTCAGTTCCTTTTGCTGGCCCTGTAGTTTCTGAGATGTATTGGTCCATCAGGTATGGTATTTTCTGGTAACCATTCATCTTTGTTCGCAGATTCTCCTTTGTATCTTACTAAGTATAGTCTAACATCTTTTCCTTGTAATCTCTCTTTCTTGTCTCTCAATATCCTTCTGACTTTCCCTTTTTCTTTCACAGGGTCAGCTTCTATTGGGATTATTGCTACAGGGAGGGTCCTACCTTCTCTTAGTTGAAAGTGTTTGACTAGGCTAACAGGAAATACTTGGTGTTTCCTTGATAATTCTTCAATCAAAATTACTTCCACAGCATTTTTTCCATGCATTTTCTTGATAAAAAATGGTCCAACAAATGCTGGTTTCAGTTTTCTTATACCTGCTAGATTTTTGAAATTGGTTGTAGATATCAAGATCTGATCTCCTATTTTAAACTCAGGTTCTTTATGTGATTTGTCCCATTATTTTTTGTTGTATTCTACTGCTTCTTCTACACATTTTTGAGCATGATTATTTTTCAGATCTATCACATTCTCAAAGTTGAGAGATGTTGGATGAATAGTGGCTAAGTTATAGTTTAAGTTATTCCTAGGGGGTTTTGGAATCCATCCTCTTTCTAGTATGAAAGGAGCTTCTTTGGTAGTAGAATGTTTACTGCTTTTATAACCCATTTCTAGGGCTGGGAGTAGGCTTACCCAATCATGGCAATAAACATCTGAGTTTTTGTATTCTAGACCAAAGCTACAGAACCTTCTTAAAATATCTTCTAGGGTCTGTATCATTCTTTCAGCTAATCCATCAGTTTGGGGATGGTATGCTGTAAAAAATGCCAGAGTAGTACCCAGTATATCATGTAGATTCCTCCAAAACTCAGAGGTGAATTTGGGCTCTCTGTCACTGATTATAATCTTGAGTATACCCACATCAGCTATGATCCTGTTCCAGAATAGTAAAGCTACATCCATAGCACTATCTTCTTTGTGGTTAGGTAAGAATCTTGCCTTCTTAGAATATCTGTCAACTATAACTAGGACAGAGTTATAAGAATGAGTACCTCCAGGGGGGAGGCGGGTGAAAAAATCCATATTAATGATTTCCCATCTGGTTTTAGGCTCAGAGATTTTCTGTAAGAGTCCAAACCATTTTCCAGTAGTTTTATTAGATTTTTGGCAGGTTTCACAGCTAGTAACATATTTAATAGTGATTTCTTTCCAGTCTATCCACCAAGAAGTTTGTTTTACTTTCTTCAAAGTTCTTTCTGTGGATAGATGCCCTGATGAACAGTTGCCATGGAATTACTGGAGTATATGTTGTATATGTTCTTTGTTTCTTAGTACTAATACACTGGAATTTTGGTGTCTGTAGTAAAGGAGACCATCCCAAAAGGTAAACCTTCCTGCTTTATAGGGTTTAGGTAATGAAGCAGGTAGAATATTTATGAAAGCTGCTTCTGGGGATTCACATTCCATAATGGTAATCAGCAGCTTGATTTCAGGAGAGTAGTTGTCCCTTACTAGGTTGAAGAAAGCAGTATCTCATTCACATAAGTGGATCCCCATTATTGGAGCATTCAATGCAAAAAGATTGATGTTCAGGATAGGAAAAATATCTTGATCTTCAGGGTCATATGCTGGATTGTTAGAGTCATTAGGCAAAGCATTCCTACTAAGACTATCAGCATTCTGATGTTTAGCTGAGGCTTTATGCACTATAGTCATCTGACCTCTATACTGTTGTATAGCAATTTGCCACCTGAGAATATGTCTGCTGGGATTTTTCATTTTCACAAGAGTTCTTACAGCATTACAGTCCCTGATTACTTGAAAAGTGGTGCCTTCTAATTAATAATGTAGCTTTTCTAAAGCCCATACTAGTGCCAAACATTCCAACTGACTGGCTCAATATCTCTTTTATGTATCTTTGATCTGTCTAGATATGAAGAGTACAGGTTTCTCTACTGGTCTGTCTTCTTCTATCCTTTCTTGATGTAGAACAGCTCCTAACCCTTCCATGCAGGCGTCAATGTACAGTTTGAAGGACTTGGAGTAATCTGGTTGGATGAGTAAAGGAGTAAAGGTCATAGCTATTTTTAGTTCCTCATAGTTTTTCAGTATCTCATGAGTCATTTCAAATAGAGTGTTGTTGTTGCACATTTCATACAGACTCTTAGTTAGCATTGCAAACTTTGGTATGTATTGTCTGTAATAACTTAAAAAAATAATGAAAGACAGTAACTCTGTTTTTTTTTTGAGGCATAGGTCTATTCATGACAGCAGCTATCTTATTTTTATCAGCAGCTAGAGTTTGACCAGAGACTATATGTCCTTAGGCTTTCAATTCTCCATAACCAAACTTGCATTTCTTCATGGACACCTTCAATCCTGCTCTGGAGATAGTATGGAGTACTAATCTTACTTGGTTAATATGAGTATCCCAATCATCAGAGTATATAATAACATCATCTATATATAACATCATCCATCCTTGTCTAATGTATGTACCTAGAACTGTATCCATTGTTCTCTGGAAGTGTGATGGAGCATTCTTTATACCAAAGGGCATCCTAAGATATTCATATATTCCCAAATGACAGATTATTCTCATAAACTTCCTGCATTCAGGACTTATTGGTATCTGGTGGAAACCTTTAAGCATATCCATAGTAGTAATGTAATTAGCCTTGGACAAGTTATGAAGAGCATGATCAATCTGGGGTATAGGATAATAATCTGCTTGAGTATAATTGTTGAGTATTCTGAAGTCTCCTACCATTGTTGACTTGTCATTATGCCAAGCTATGATTACAGGTGTGGTCACATCTACCTGTTCATTATGCCCTACTTTCCTTAATACTTGTAAGTCTATTAGTTCCTGGATATGTTCCTCAAGAGCTTTTCTAGACTTAGTACTAGAAGGATAGGCTGGCCTTCTTACGTTTGGAGGATAAGGAGGCTTAATGGTCAATGTCAATACCATATCATGTCCTTTAATATCACCAATGGGATGATCTTTAGTAAAAAAAGCATTCTGGTTCTCAAATCAGACTTTCAATATATCTTTCTTCTGTTCCTCAGAAATTTTCATATTCAGAGCTGCTTGAGAGAAATATTCTTGGTCAAATTCTTCTCAATGCTTTTGATATGTAGAGGAGGGGAAGTTAGACTGAATGGTGCATATCTTAAACTTCTTGTCCCAATTACCACCTACTGCAATGTATCTCCCTTTACTCTGGAACACATCTATACCATATAGACCTAAGGCATCATTACCCAGTATCATTTCAGTATTTTGATATAATATTATGTACTTTTAGACTATTTACTATCCACAGGAAAATGTATTACATATGTAGAATGTTCCCGTGTGGGTTGTAGCATGTTTACGCAGTACCTAAGCCTTGCAGGCGGCCTGTCACTCTGTCAACCCGTAGTCGCGCGGCTGCGTACTTTTCAGAGGCCCGGGGCTGCGTACACAACCTTGACGGAGTGACAGGGCTGTATCTCAGCCGCGCGTGGGTGCATTGGCTGCCACGGCTGCATGCGGGAATTGTGAAAAAACACATTTCCATCCATAAATCCTAAAATATACACAACACCTCAATTCTGACTGAATTTTAGGTGTGAAACTTATATGTGACAATATGTGTGAAATATTTAATTGACCAAAAGCTCAATATTGGAGCTGTAGTATTATGGTCTTTCTTTCCTTAATTATTTAAAAATATAAGGAGTTGAATTTCAAGGGTTGGGTCAGTGAATGACCCTACCTAATTTTGGGTGGAAACTCCATTTCTGTAATAATATTCATGGTTTTCCTACTCCTTCTTAGGTTAATTTCATTATTATTATTTTTATGTTATTTTTGTTACTTTTGCAGCTTGCTTTGCAATAGTAGCAAGCTGATAATTTTGGTACATGGCGCAGAAAAAATTTATTGGTCTTTGTAAACAATTTTGAAAAAAGTAAAAATAATATAAAAATAATATTTTTCAAGTATTTTTTCTTTTTGATAAGTTTTACATAACTTTTAACTTACTTAAAGTCAAATTCAATGGTAACAATGCTTGGTTGGGGTCAATAATGACCTTGGGGGGTATTCCAACTGGGTCTGAGTGGGTTCCAACCAGATCCTGGGATAAATCAAAGCGCAAATCCAATGGTACACTGTATGGGAAGTCCTCAAGAAGGTCCTGGTCAATGAGGTACCCAAAAACCAAGTCCACCAAGGTTGATCAAACAATAAGTTTTATAATTCTTGTAATTTCCTGTGATTTTTATAAAATTTTTAACATAAAATAATTTTAATGCTCACTCTTGTGATTTCTATTTTTATTTTTAAATTCCTTGTTATTTATTTTATAGATAGAAAGTTTTCTTTGATAAATTGTTCACTCCTTGTGTTTCCTTAATAAAGAGTTAAAATTGATGACTCTTTAAAACTTAAGTTCTTTGTTCTTTAAAACTTGTTGTTCAAAGTAAAACAACCTTTCCTGTTTTGTAGCTCAGGAGTTAAAATAATAGGAAAAAAGATACAGAGTTTGGGAACTTCTATCTCCTTTAAAACAGAAGAAATTGATTGCAATCCACTCAAAACTCAGGGAGGAAAAGAATTTGTAGAAAGGTTTTTGTTTCAACCTCATCTTGAATTATCATAGAGAATGGGATAAGTTCAAAACCCTGCTCATATTAGATTCAAGTTATTAAGCAATGAGATTTTTCAGAAAATTTCTTTAAACATTGTTAATCATAAAATAACTTATAAATTTTATATCTTGTCTTTTGTAGTGTCTTGACTGCTCAATGCCCCATTGAAAACAACCGCTGCCACTGTCAAAGTAGCAGCCCCACCAGTTGCCACTCCAGTTATAGTATGCAACTATCATGTCGTAGAAGCTCCCAACCAACTTAGGCCCCAAACTAGAGAACAATAAGTGGCCACTCCAAACTCAGAGAGTAAGCCATATTATCTCACTTATTTAAAGCCTTTATATAATTTATTGATTGCTTTTCATAACCATTTCTAGACCCAGAGGACCAGATGGAAACTTTACCACTCTTGCCAGCTCCAGAGCCAAGCATAATAATTCATCCATTGACTCTACAAAGAATGAAAGAATTGGGTATCCAGCCAATTCAGAGGATACCATCCCCAGCTCCTCTTCCCAGATCCTCCTACTGAGCTCCCTCTCAAGGACAGCAAGAGGAGTCCTGTAGAATTCTGATCAAGGAACACATTTCCTTATGGAAAAAGTTAATGCAGGCAGAAAAAGAGGCCAACATGAATATCAAGGTCTTCTACTGCAGACAGGCTCAGATTTCCCAAAAAGCCTTGAAAAATTTCATAACTAAGGAGGATCTAGAAGAGTATGTCAAGGGGTAGAATCCTTGGGATCACCTCAAGAGGATCCAGCCTACTCCCAAGAAAAGGGAAAAGTAAGTTCATCCAATCAGAGGAGGCCAAAGGAGGATTCCAACAATCCAAAAATTTGGGTAGAAGTGAAAGCTTTTCCTCAAGCATTAAAGTGGCCCACAAGAGCCAATTGGAGATAGTTCTTTTGCTAATAGCCTGCAAAATAAATTTTGTGCTTTATGCAATAAAATTTGTTTATTTCTCCAAAAGATCAATCAATTGGAAGACAAATGGAGCATTCCTGAGTACCTCCTCAAGTTGAACATGGTAGTGACTACTTCCCTCATTAAAAATGGAGTTTCTTCTGATCTGCAAGAAATTAAGGAGGATAGAACTACAAATGCAATCAATTATGAAAAATAATTTTCAACCTTAAGAAAAGATGTAATTTGACACAAATCCTCTGAAAATAATTTTTCCTCTGAAAAAAATCTGAGATAAAATAAGAAACAGTTTGATAATTCCATCATTGAGCCAAAAACTCAAATGCATATGCAGCTCAATATGATTAAGAATGATATCATGGATATGAAATTGTCCCAGATTTTGCAATCTGAAGCTAATAACTATTCTGAGCACCCAATTCCGCCTAGATTCCCCAAACCTAGGTTTAATCTTTCCCCTCCTAACTGGAATTACTCTCCTGACATGGATCAATCTATCAAATTGTTTCCCCCCATCACAGATTGGCCTAAGTTGTCTGGAGAAGGAGAATATGATCATATAAGTTTTATGAAATTATTGATCACCACATACTTTCTTCTGGCCTACCAGCGACCATAGCCTTTTTGAGATTGAACAGACTTTTTTAAGGGGTAGCTTTAGACTGGTTCATCTCAAAAAGAGAACTAGTCACCATGAAAAGAATGGCAGCACCTGCCGGCAGGTGTAGCACCTGAATTTTATGTGGTTTTGTTTTGACTCTGAGAAAAATCTGTTTCTAACTTGAGTTTGAACCTGATAAACGTTTTTTGTATCATTTCTTGAGGATTCCAATAAATTCTAGTGCATTCATGAAATACAGAAGATTTAGAATTATGGGGAAATTCAACTTTATTTAAAGTGATATATATAGGAGTGAAGTAGTGGGATTTCACACCTGAATGGAGAGAAATCTTAAGCTTACTCTGTGTTTAAATCTAGAACTAGGCTTCATTTTATGTGTCCTAGCCTTCATGTGATTATCCTTCTGTCCACATAGCAAACTTTCCAGTAGGCCAAAGAGTACTTCCTTCTTGAAAAACTCAATACAAGGTGGATAATTTGTAAATAAATTATTGTCCTTAGCATTGAACCAATGTTTTATTATCACTTCTGAAAATATTTGGTCCCAATTTGTTGAATGATGATGGTCCCATTGGAAATTTGGAAAAAGTATGCCATAGCTTTCCAATTCTTTCTTGAATTTCTCCTCAATGTTTCAAGGAATGCTCTTCTTCCCTCCATGGAGGTTTTTGTTGGTTTTTTCCAAGTTGAAAAAAATGTTGTTTGGGTCACTTTTATTGATGCTTTTTGAGTTTAAAACTTGTACTTGATCTTCAGTGGGCAGAGGCGGAACACTTTATCCTCAAGATTTCATGTTTAAAATAGTCTTTAAATAGCCATGTAGGCATAGACTTATGGGGTCACTGGAATTTGGCAAATGTTCTGCTACTTCCTTGTTTAATGTGCACGTTTTGGTGGATTTTGAACTGTCAGGAGGTCTATAATCCATATTATAATATAGGCAAGTCTTTAAGTAGTGCTTGAAAAAGTTGTGGGGTTTTTTGAAGTGTAGATTTTATGGAGGGAAAGAATTTTCAGACAATTGAATTTGAAGTTATCAGCTATGGAATATGATGAATTTTGAGCAATTATAAAGGGTTGATTTAAAAATTTAATATTTCAAATTGGTTATGAATGTACTCCATTATTCACAACAAAAGTGTGAGACAAATTCTACATTTTGCAATGGATAAAAATATTTTCCAAAGGAAGAAATGTTTTGGAACTACCACTTGGATTTTGATAAAGATGACCACATTTTTTATTCATGTTTTTCTTTACCATGGATCTTAATTGAGATCATGATTTTTTATAATTTTAAACAATTTCGGGAATAATAATCATTCTTTTCCCTTGACAGGGCATCAGAATTAAACAAGAAAGTAGATTTAAACTTATCATTAAATTTTAAAGTTGAAATAATTTTATATATTTTAAAATGAAATCCAGAAGGTTTCTTTTGCAAACCAAGTATTTCATTGGTACATTTATTTAAAAAAAAGAAGAAACCTATCATTAAAAGTAGAAACTTTCTCAAATTAATGGGATGAGCACTTAGTTTATTCCAAATTTCACCTCAGTTTTTCAAATCAGCAGTATGATCAAGATGATCAATTTTACCCAGGCTTAGTATTGAAATAAATGAAATGCTTCTATGATTTTTTACATGGGGAGTCAAATTTAAATTGTGAATTGGTCTGAAAATTCTTGAAAAAAAATTATTCCTCCAATGCAATTAAGAGGTGCAATTTTGATCCAAATTGAAGTAAAATATCATTTTGAATCTGTTTTTATATCTGCTACAGGTAAAGAAATTATCAGGTTTCTTTGTAACTGAATATTTCAGGTTTTGAATGGAAATTTACAAGAATTCATCTGAAATTTGGAGTGCTTAAATTCTTCCTATTTCAAATGAGCGCCAAGGTAATATTCTTTAAAAAGAAATTTTTATGAAAACTTTGTTTCTTGATCATTTAACACATTTTATTTTAATTTTTTGCATTTGAAATTAGATAGAATGTCAATTTTTGATAAAAATCATTTTCTTACTTCTTTTCATGTATTGAAACCATTTCATCTTATTTGGTTAACCATGAATTCGGAAGAAAAAACTGAAATAGCTTCAGAAATATCAAACATGGCTGCATAAACAAAATCAAATCTTGAAACCTTTTCACTTGTGCTTACCTTCATGGGAGGGTTGGAGTTCATTAGAGGACAATATTTCCCAAAAAGAATTTAAGTTAATTGTAACACACATCAAGCTTTCTTTTTCCAAGTTTAAATTTTCTTTTAAGCCAAATATGATTGAATTTGTTTATAAAGAGAGCTGCTTGTGTAAAAGGAGTTCTTTCAATTGAAGTCATAGTACATTTTTCCAGATTTGTTTGAGATTAAAATGAGGTGATATCATCAGAAACAATTTTGATTTGATATGTTTGAGTTAGAAAACCCCATTGGAAAAAATGCAAGGATTTTCTTAGGATTGAATAATTCATTTGACAATAAAACCAATGGACAATAATTATTATTTTATTCTGCCACATATAAAAAATTTATTGGACTTGAAAATCAAAAGATAATCAAAAGGTCAGAAACTCCATAGTTGACAAATTTCAATGTATTATTGGATTTTTATGAAACAGATATGAGTGTTTCTTTCCTCATTGCATAAAAAGTCTTTTTCTAGAATTGAATTTGAGAAAAGGAACCTTCTATTCTCTTTTCTCATCAACCCTTGTGTCATAATTGGAAAGAGGCATAATTCCTATGAAAGATAAAGTAGAGAAACCAAGAACAGGGAAAGTTTCAAATAATAATAAACAAGAAACAGTCAAAAGTACATTCAGATTGAACTTCTCTTTAAAAACAGTGCAAAAGCTTTAAAATGATTGGAAAATGATGAGAAATCCAACATATTCTTCTTGAACAATATATCAACTCACACCTTCCAAGAAATTCATGCCTCTCCATCCAAAGTTACCAGAAGTTTGGAATCAATTGCTCTAGAAAAAAAATTTCTAAGGCCTCCCTGTCAATTTTTCCCTGCAGCGTGCGTACCCAAACTCTTGCATTATTCTCCTCATGCATCAAACTTTGACTTTGTGTCCAAATTTCAGGAAATGGCCCACTCTTTTCCTTGAGCTCATGGTCAATATGTTTGTGTGTTTCTTCAAACCATTTTTTTTGTTCCTGGGATAATTGGACCATTTTTTTTACTTGATCGTTGAGGTTTATTGGGAGGGATTGGCGGATTGGATCTGTGTTTTCTGTGAAATATGAGTTTGGTTGATGAATTTGGTTAGAATCAATTTCCAGTTGATATTTATATTAAATGAAAATGAAGTATACTATTGCATGATTTCAAATTGAATATTGGATATATTAAAAACCTATGCATAAATTTCACAGAGGTTTTCATGCATGATTAGCATTGTATGCATGAAATATAATAATTGAAGAGTATTACATACTGTATACCTTTGGGAAAGATTTGACTTATTTTTCAGAAATTCCTGTGGGATTTTGAAGCAGAAATGTTAAATGTCATTGGACCTATGGGTTTGAAGATGATATTGAAATTGGAAGTAAGTTTCCTGGGATTATTAATTTCTTAATAAAGGAATGATTGATTGATAAATGAAGGTATTGTGAACCACTGATGTTGATTACCAAACACAAATCACAGCTAAAATAAAATTTAGGATAGAGGGATATTTTCATTGATTTGGATTTTTTTATATATTTGATTGATATTTTTTTCACTAACAACAGCCATGATATGATCCCTTCCTTTTTTCAATTGATTTAAAAAAACAAATCATAATATAGAAGAGCAGGTTTTGGATATATCAAGTAATTTTTTAGCATGGTGCCATGCATATTTGCTTTGAGTTGAATTCAATGAATATTTGTACGATTCTTTCAGAAAAACACTGCATCAATGCTTTTGAGGCAAAACAAACATGATATTTTCATATTGAAGGCCCAAAATATTGGCTCAATTCAATGTTCCATTTGCAGTGTTTTTAATATACAACATAATGCAATTCTTCATTGAGTGGTCCTTGACTCCCATCAAATGACAATATCAAATTAATTTCTTAACAAAAACTCAGCTATTATTAATTTTAAAGAAATTGTAAATATTTCTTCATAATTGTTATGCTTTGCAGCACATGATAGAATAAATTATTTAATGAGAAAAGAATCTCATTATCTTCGAAAAATTTAGCATTTGGTTTAAATTTAAAGGCCAAACTTAATCTTTCTTCAATTTAAAATTAGCAACTTAGTCAAAAAATTTCATTGGAAGTATGATCATGAAGCATTCAATCATCCAAAAGAACCATTTTTCCAAGTCAAAAATTTGAGTCTTCCAAGATCAGAAAAACATTTGAAAAAAATAATTATCCATCCATAAAAAAAAGTCTAATTTCCTAAAAAGTCACCAGAATTGATTATGGGAAGCTTGGGGTTCTGAGGTAACTTCAACTAAATTGGAAGAGGTAGTTTTTTCAAGAGCCCAGAAAGTATTGAAGTGCCTACCAAGATCATAGTCATTAACCAGCACAATATCCTCCAGAAGGACCTCAGCAAATTTTTCATAATAAAATCTTTCATTAAAATACTAATTACCTATCTCTGTTTGATTTTTTGGTCTTTACCAAAGCCCATATCACTCAAGGCGGTGAGAATATATGCCCTTAAGCTACCAAGTTGGCCCCAGAGTGGACCAGCAGGTAAGCCAGCCTTCAACTTTGACTCAAGCACAATACTTCCAAATTCAAGGAGCATGCCAGACTTCCACTGTGGCATGACTTTTCAGTTTCCAGGACATATCCATAGAGCAGCAGGACCAAAAACTAACATGTGTGAAACACATGCTAGACAATTGGTCCCCCATTGATTATTCTTCTCTGCTGAGTCCATTGACATAAAACACTGCCAATGATCTTCTTTTTCATCAAGCTGTAAGTTGATGAGCTCATTGACTAGAGATACAAGATATTCAAAAAAATTATTAAGGCCACCTCTTCCACCATTGATCTCAGCTTTCTGGTTAGCACCCAACCTCTTGTGTTGAGAAAAGCTGCAATCATTGATTACAGCTTCTTGCAGGTTGGCAAAGTTGCCTTGTGCTCTCATTAAATCTTCACCTGAAATCCCATCAATAACTTCCATCAATAGTAGGACTTTTCTTGAGATTTTTTGTGAGGGTACACCTATGATTTAATTCAAGGTGTGCTTCAGTTTCAGGTATTCCCCATGTATTGGCTCTGTGGTATAAGTTAGGATCTCAGAGAGGGGATGCATGTTGAGCTGGAATGTCTTTCTGGAGCAAGAGAGGGAATTTGTGTTGATGAAGGTTCTTCCAACAAAAAAATCATCATTTTCTCTGAGCAACGTTTTTTCTGATAAATCAAAAAGCAAGAATCAGTTTTTTTTCATTGGAGTGGAAGACAGCATCATTTAAATTTAACATATTTGAACCGTGTAAAACAGTGGTCCACCAATTTTAAGATTGTTGATGAATTGGGGGGTTTGACAGGATCCTTTGGCCAAGAATGTTAAGGGTTTTTTTGATTAAGTACTGGGTAGTGCTGATAATTTTGGAATAATCTGAAGGGGTTGCATTGTTGTTTGATTATTCCCAGTATGAAAACCTCAACAGGTCTTCCTTAGTCAAGAAAACCAAAAGTTCTAGGCAATGCAATAGAATTAGCTACCATGATTTTCATTTTATCACAAAAGATTCCACTGAACTGGCTAATTTGAGCAATTATTTAATGTTGGCCCAAAGATTTGGGCCTGGGAATCATTTTGGCTACTATCCTGGCCTTCAGGCTGAGATGAATGGGTAAATGAAGGGTCCTCAATCTTTTTCCTCAAATTTCTCTGTTCCATATCCCTTTTGATGAGTCCAGAATTAGATGCATTCTGTTTTTGGGGTATTTAGGATGGGTCACTCTGATTCAGAAAGGGAAGATTAATTTTGAAGTCAATTTCAGGTTGATTATGCAGCATAGCCTTCAAAATAGTTAACATACCATCTCAGGGGATGTTTGAACTGGGGTGGGTGCAGGTGTGGGACTCATGGTTGATGGTTCAATAATCAATATATCTGATTTCTCTGGTTGTGCATAACTTGAGCAACTAAATTCTGTGTCAGAATCAGAGGAGTCAGATGATTCTTGAGAGCTAGAGGGTGGCCTTCATATAGATTGTATATTTGCTTGCAAATGAGCTTGGAAAGCCAGCCTGGAAGATGCCCTTGTTCCTGGAACAATCTGGGGTTCTTCAGCTGGGGTTTCTGGGTTCAGCACGGGGGTATTGTCAGAGGCCTGGAAAGTTGCATGATAAGGGGAAAAAACCCACACTTCTTGAACTTGATCCTCCACAGGCACAGATGCAGTGGATATTTCAGTTTCACCTGGCTATATGGGAATGTATCAGCTTTGCATACTTGGATAATTTCTGATAAATGCTTTTTTGCATCAAATGATTATTTCAACTGATTTTTTTTTGTTAGCCAGGTGCTCTGCTGAAACCACTGTAGGCTTGGGGGCAGGAAGATCTTCAGCAGTAGCTGTTTCATCATTGAATGATTGTACCTCAAAATTTGATTGGACATCTACACTATCAGCTGTTTTTTGCTGTTTTTGTTCTTCAGTTGAAGGCTCAAGCAGACCAAGATCTATGGAATTTTTTAACCTCATCTTTTCCATGTTTGCATCATAATTTTCTGATAAAAATTAAAAATTGACTGCAATACTTGTTTATGAGATCTTTCAAAATATTCCTCACAAAGGATTGCATTCAATTTATTTAGAGCCTGTTGTTCTAAAAATTGATCATACCAGTTCAAATAAGTATTAGACCACAAGGTAACCAGGTAATTTGAACAAGGGAGATGTTAAATTCACATCTCCCAGTTGTGTGGGAGTTTTTTAGGACCCTACACGGCCCAATGGAAGCGTGAGGGCCAATTCACGCGTCCAAGACGCGCGTGAAGGCCAAAAAAAGCGTCTAGACTTACCCAAGGCGTTGTATCAAACACGCACAACCCCCAGGGAGCCATATACACCCCATACACAGCATATTTGAGCTGTGTACCCCCGTACATGGTGTTTTTTTAGCTGTTTCTGGGGCTATGCGGCCCCCCAGGGGTTGTGTCAAACTTTTTGGGTCCCCCTGGACCACATTTGGGTTCCATCAACCCAAATTTGGGATCAAGTCTTACTATGTGAGACTTTTGTTTCACATCTAGCAATCATGAAGTCAAACTAAAGTAAAATTAAAGTAAAATCAAGTGAAATTAAAGTGAGATTAAAGTGAAGCTATAGGAAATTGCAAATAAAACATCCCACAAACATGATCTTTCTCAAATTAAAAGTGAAAAAACTTAGTATTTTTTCAATTGAAATTTGGATTGAATACTGAAGTAGCATTGCATTTTTTTGCATTATTGAAACAGTGGAAAGCCCTCCTTTCAACATGGCTGTGCTCAAGGACTACATTGGTGCAATGAACAAAGCTGCGGAAAAGAAGGCTTTGGCTAATGAATTATTGGACGCGCCATTTTCATCCTCATAAAGGGTGAAAATTGAGAGACAAAATGTTTCACAAATGGACATCACCTCTGGTGGTGATTAACATTTAATATTACTGTTATTTGCCTTATTCAATTTGATTGAAACTGATGGATTTCATTCCATCAATATAAATATGTAACTTTCAGAGATCAACTTTCCCCACCTCCAGTGAGAGCTTTTCCTACTAGGGAAGAGGCACCAACATATTTTGAAATATTGTAAATGAAGCATTGTTAGGATTTAACAGTTTTCAACTCAAATCATGATAAAGATGTGAATTTAGCCTGTGATAGACATGGTTTTTACCCTGGGAAATTGCTCACCAAACCATCAAGACAAACTCACACAAGGAAGCTTGGGTGCCAGTTTTCAATCTGTGCTAGTCACACAAAGGTGGATCCCTTGTTTCAAATCTCCTACAAGAATGATCAACACAACCATGAACCATCTCCACACCCCAAAGTGCATCACCAACTGAGGAGAATCTATGGTGTAGCCTTAGAAAATTTAAAAGAAGGAATGAATGATGGGCTCAATAAAATTAAACTGAAAAGAAAATTTAGGAAGATCAATTGTGGAAAATATGTTGATGAACAGAAAATCTATAACACTTAGTGTAAGGTAGTGCTTGAAGAACTGAAGGGAAAAAGTTTTATGGTGTTCCTCTTTGAACAACTTGGTAATTCAGGTTGGGTTCATCAAAAAAAATTCAGTGGAGAGGGTCTCTTGGAGGCCCTATTCTTGGATCACCCAGAGTCATTAAAGCTTTGAAATCAATTCCATCATATAGCTATGGTGGATTGTACTTTTAAAACAAATAATTAAAACATCCCCCTATTTCATGTTGTAGGAATTAATTCAAACCAGAAAAATTTCACAAAAGATCTTGTTTTTATAACAAGAGGAACCTTCAATTTCTACAGTTGGTCTTCAAATGCACTAAAGGAGTTGGCTTATGATCCTGAGAGACTCCCCAAGGTCTTTGTGATGGACAGTGAAGAAGCTCTGATCCGTGCTCTAGAAGAAAAATTCCCTGAGTCAACAAGACAGTGCTTTCAATGTAACTTGTCTAAAAACATAAAAGCAAACTGTAAAGTGTGCTTTAATAATGAAGTTTAAGGGTGGAAAATATTTATGTCTTTGTGGGCTAATTATGGGGCCTCAAAAAACAAGGAGGAGGCAGAGGTCAATGATGCAGAACTTGAAGTAATTGCCAAATTACTGCCTCTACTTTTAAACTTCCTAGTTTTTTGTTGCTTACATTATGTCTTGTATAAAGTGTTTTTTGGAAGACTGTGAGGATTTAATTGATTATATGGATCATAATATCATCTGTATCAAATAGACTTTTGTAATGGCTTGGACTTGCAAAAACCCAGAAATTAGAAATAAAACAATGTCTAGGGTTGAAGGGGCCCATGCTAATCTCAAAAAAATCCTTGCAAAATCATTGGAAAAAATGTTAGATGTTTGGAAAAACCTAGAGGGCACAGTTTCAAATCAAATCAAATTTTTCCAGGCTGCACTTAAAAACTCTTGAATAAAGATTGGAATAGTTCTTCCTACTGAACTGTTACCATTGGGATACAAGGTACCTTTAAAAGCAATCAAAATTGTTGGTGATCAATTAGAGAGGTTAAAGATGAACCATGATGGGAAAGTGTGAACCAAGTCATACTCAATGACTATGGGTATCAGCTTGCTACTATTGCAGAGAAAGCTGCAAAAAGTAAAAAAAAAAAATAATAATAATAATATAATAATAAACCTAAGAAGGAGTAGGAAAAAAATTAATATTATTACTGAAATAAATTCTCCACCCAAAATTAGGTAGGGTCACTCACTGACCCCACCCTTGAAATCCAACTCCTTATATTTTTAAATAATTGAGGAAAGAAATACCAAAATACCACTGCTCCACTATTGAGCATTTGGTCAATTAGATATTTTACACATATTGTTACGTATAGGTTTCACACCTAAAATTCATTCAGAATTGAGGTGTTGTGTACATTTTAGGAGTTATGGACGGAAATGTGTTTTTTCACAACTCCCACACGGGGCTGCGGCAGCCAATGCATCCGCGCGTGGCTGAGATATAGCCCTGTCACTCTGTCAAGTTTTTGTACGCAGACCCGGGCCTCTGACAAGTAAGCAGCCACGGGACTACGGGTTGGCAGAGTGACAGGCGGCCTGAGAGGCTTAGGTACCACCTAAACATGCTACAACCCACACGGGAACATTCTAGGTATGTAATAAATGTTCCCGTGGGTAGGAGATAGTCTAAATTACATAATATTATAAAAAAGTACTTAAATAACCCTTATACCCATTTTCTATTAAATAAAATTCAAAGTACCAATAATATCAAAAATAAGACAATGACAACTTCTAAAAATATATTAAAATACTTTAATATACTTTTATGAGGTTTCTAGAAATAAATATTTTTGTGAAAAACTAATAAAACAAATGATGTAAAAATATTACATGAATTCCCATGAATTATATTTTTCAGTAATTATCTTAGTAAATCAACTGGAACTTGAGAATAAGAAGTAAAATCAATGTCATGACTTTAATCCAGTTATTTAACACATAATGAGAACTCACCTGACATCAGGATGTCCTTAGAAATGTCTCTTTATATAATTATTAAATTACTGGGAAAGTTTACTAAGGATAATTAATTAAATAATACATAAATGGGACAGGTTAGTGTTATTCACAGGTCCTAATGTCTGTTATAGAGTAGAATAATTCCTGTAACCCAAGGAATTGGATGCTACCCGTGCTATAGAACCAAGAAAACGTGAAAGGCTACCCCTGGTTAGCCTTCTACACTTAGTTTCCGTCCCTTTGAGGCCCTAGACCCCTCAGAAGGACAATAATGGGGCACCAAAAGCTCTAAATAAAGAGCTCTTTTTAGGATATTGATGGGCAGAGAACCAGTTATATTTATATCCAGACACCATTCCAAGTTAATCAAGTACTTATGAGAGATAAGTAAGTGATTTATGGCTAAGTATGATCAATAATATCCGTCCTCAACCTCTTTTTTATCAATTAAAACTGCTGAACAAACTTATAACCCCAGTATACAGGTTTAACCCATCAGTGCAAGTCTCAAACAGATACCAAAAGGATTTAATAATATACCAGTGATTTTTATTATCCTTTCTCTTTCATGGCAGCTTTGTTACCAGGCCCTGCCACTCCACTATGTATTTTATATACATATTATCTTTGGGTAAAATATCCTTTAAACTAAAGAGCCTAAAGTAACCAGGACTACGTGTTTTCATACTGAAATCCCTGAAGAGAGGTGTTAAAGATCCCCAATATAATTGTGGCCCCTCTATAAAAATATTTAATAAACAATTTATTCATATGGATTTACAACAATAGACTATAACCAAACCAATTAACCTTGCAATAAGCTTAATCCAAATATTTTAAGGATTTTTGCTGCATTTATTAAATAATATATTTATTATTTATTCTATCACCTCTGGTAGCTAAAGGATAGCAAGGTTCTTGGCATCCAGGAGGCTGAAAATGGGCTTGCCCTGTTCCCACCAAATAGGGGACTACTAGCATCAAGAGGATCCATTGTGCCTGAAGGCGTTCATCCTCAGTGGAGGTTGGATTATGAAACTTGCATTTCTAGTTCTTCAAGTAGGTTTAAGTTGGATTGTTCAAATCACTTTTTGATTAATGATTTTTGATAAATTCTTTTAGAATTATGATTCCTACTTGACTAAAATGATGATTCCTACTTGACACATATTTTTTCCTTTTGAATTTTGAAAGTTCAATGTTGATGAACTCCTCAAAAATTCTCAGTTACATGAGAATATCAATGCGATGATCTTGAATCCTCCTGATCAAGATTATCACAGGCTAAATTATCACAAGTTTTCCACCTCTCTTGACATTACCTATACTTGTACTATGCAGTAAAGCTAAATCTAATTAGATGGGAAGGTGGAAAACTTAGCATGAGTTGTCCATCAATCCAACATCATCCCATCTTACATTCCAACCAGTAAAAACGTTGTACTACTCATCCACACTTTGAAATTATTTCATGAAATAACTTGCAAGCATTTTGGGACAAAAAGGTGATTTATGAATTATATACATTAAAGCACATGTTTAACCATATCTGACTTTCTTTCCATTAAATATAGTTACAATTTCAGAAGGAGAAAAATTTTGAAGTTTAAGAGAAGCCTTTGCTAGTTTTTTTTTTTTAATTTGAAAAGAGCAACCAAAATGAGTATGATGTTCAGTTGTTTGAAGGCTGGGTGGAGTAAAAGTAGTTTGATGATGAAAAACAGAATTCTGCCATAAAATATCTATAATTCCCACAGCTTTTGCATAATCAACTACACAACCAAGAGTTTGGAAGGAGAGAACATGGCCTGTTTCTTTAGAGGGAGGATGGATTGGGGTGCCAGTGGGTCTTCAAATATAAGAGAAAAAACCATAAGTATAACCATTCATGTAATCCTGATCTGTATGAGGAACATTTGAAAACTCATCACCATTGACAATGAAGTTAGAAGCTTGAAGAAAAGAATCCCTTTGGTAATTCAACTCTGGAGATTACCAGTTTGGCATTTTGAACTCTTCTGATACTTTCTTGTTCTTCACAAAGGCAGTGTTTGACAAAATTTGGATTCTATTGAAAATCAGTTGGTTATTTACTGGAAGCTTAGACCACAAAAGATCATCATTTTCTATTTTTTCTGGGTTCATATCCTTTATCCTTGCATATATTCCTATTTTTAAATATATTTTGATGGAAATAAGTGAACAAAGACATGATTAGAATTTTTCTTTTGATCCCCAATTACCTGCAGAATATCCTTGGTCAGTTGCCCAACAAAATCCGATTCCAAAAATAGATCCAGTTTTAGTTTTTCTGTTGGTTTTTTTCAGTTTCTGTCAATTGCTTGCAATCACATATAAATCTTGTACCATCTCAGAAATTTGAGTTGCCAGCAATGTGTATGGTCCATGCTCTAATGAATGATACATGAGCACCACATAGGGTTGGTAATTTATGTTGAAAACCACTTGTAGATTTACTTTGAGTGCTACTTTTGGTACTTGTCAGCTTACTGATAACAGGAACTTTTCCATCCTTTAGATACAGCAAGTGATGTTGGTGTTGGAATAATAATAATTCCAAGAAAATTGTGTAGAATGCTCAAATGTTTGATTTTGAAGAAAGTGAAAAGTTTGAGTGGTTTGGTTGGATTAAATTGATTTAAATATATTTTTCAAGAGGGGCCACAGTTTATGCAAACAGGGGATCTTTATTGGATAAAAACCTCTCTTCAAGGGGCTCTTTTGAACCATGTAAAGAACTTGGGACAGTGAGGTCCTAAGTGATTAATCAAAAGGTATTTAATCAAAGGGATTGGGTGGACTGGCCGACTCACAGCACTTATTCCTGGGGGAAAGGAGGAGATAAATTACTAATTTAAGCAGAAACTCCAAGAAACTTGCGGAAATTTGCGGTTGAAAGGGTATCAGGACAATTTTTGGGGATATTTCTGATATTCTTCAATGGAATTAACAATGGGTTGGAATTAATAATTATACTATCAGACTGAAGCCATAAATAACTTGTTTATCTTGAATAGATAGTTGATCATGGATTGCAAGGGGTCTGGATTGATTACTTAAAAATTACTGGGGCTTAAACCATCTAAAAGAGGCTTTTTAAATACCTTTCTGATGTAATAAGACCTTCTGAGGGAAAGTAGAGAGGGTTTTGCTTGTGTGCTAAGGCTAGCAGGCTAGTTGAAGCTAGTTTGGCACGTAGGCTGGGTGCTTTCAGCTGGCTAGCCTTTCCTGTGTCATATTTCCATGTGAAATAATTGTCAGAAGGTATTTAAATATTAATTTTTTTTTATGATTCAGACATATTTCCTCATTTTTTATTGCTTTTTTTTGAGTTGCATTGGTAGGAATGGGTAGTTGTAGACTCTACGCCGTATTCTGAACATTTTGGTAATTTCTAATAATTTTTTGGTTGACATCTTGATGTGTTTTGTGGTTCATAAAGATTTGGCAATCTCAGTTTTGTGACAACCTTCATCATTGTTTCTAACCATTTATTTTCTTCAATGTTTTCATTTTCATATTTATATTCAATTTTTATAGGTTTCAAAAATCTTCCTATCTGTCAGTCAAATTTTTACATATTCATGATGTATTCATGCAAGTTGTAGCATGTTCCTGCTGTACCTGGCTTTTGAAATGAGTATGACTGATGTGGACGTGCGCAGGCTTGAGAGCTGTGTGCAGGAATCCATCATCAGTCATTTCCAATGCGGTTTTTGTGACATGCGCCTACATACTGGGTATCAGGCGTGTGTACCCTTGCTATATGGATGTGGGGCTGCGCGCAGAAATTGTGTCATAACACAAATTGGCCTGTAAATCATAAAATATACACAAAACCTCAATTCTGACTGAATTTCAGGTGTGAAACCTATACATGGCATTATGTGTGAAATGTTAGAATGGCCAAAAAGTGTGATAGTGGTGCCTTGGTTTATTGGTATTTTCTTTGGAATTTATTTAAAAATGTAAGGAGTTGGAACTCAAGAGTGGGGTCAGTAAGTGACCCTACCTATTTTTGTGTCAGGGATCCATATCTGCAATAATATATATTGATTTCCCACTCCTTCCAATTTCATTATTTTTTAAGTTTTTTAATCTGCTTTGACAGGTTGCTCTTGTCAACTAGCAAGCTGACATTCCCCCACTCCAAGATATGTCTATATCTGAAAAAATATTTTGGGGCTCAGTGTGTTTTATTAGCCCTGTAATTTCTTAAGTGGATAGGTCCTTCAGGGATGTTGTTTTCAGGCAACCATTCATCCTTCCCAGCATATTATTCTTTTTATCTGACTAGATAGATTCTGATATCTTTTCCATTTATCCTTTCTTTCTTTTCTTTAAGAATTTTGCCTATTTTTCCTTTGTTTTTCTCAGTTTCTTCTGCAACAGGTATTGCTGGTGACAGATTTTGTTCTCCTCCTCTGGGATTCTAGTGTTTGATAAGATTTACTGGAATTAATTGGTTCCTTCTGGAAATTTCATCACTGAGAATCACTTCTACTGCATTCTTCCCATGGATTTTCTTGATGGTGAATGGTCAAAAAAATGGAGGTCTGAGTTTCCTGTTCCCACCTAAGTTGGTGAAGTTGGTTGTAGAAACTAGGACTTGGTCACTTTCAGCTCTCTGATACCAGGAAACTTGCATTCCTTTAGCTACAAAGAGTGATAGAAGATAATTGAATAATAATAATAATTATATTCCAATGATAAACACATAAAAAGCTCATACAATGAATATGTTAAGAGCCTGTGCAATTTTTGATTGGTTTGGTTAAAAAGGGTCTTCAATTTTTTTATAAAAGAGGGGCCAAAGTATTATACTACTGGGGGCCTTTACAGACAAACAACCTCTCTTCAAGGGGCCTCCTGAGGCAGTTTAAGAACCTTGGAATGAAGATGGGTGCCTTAGAAAGGGCTTATTCCACTGATATGGCCGGGAAAAACAGCACAATGGCCAAGACAGGAAGGGAAACACTCACTCTGAGCACTTTAACACGAAAATCCTGCAATAATACAAAGGGTTTCAGAGCAGATGGGGTAGATTTGCTTGACTAACTTCCATGGGTTGATTGATTTTGAGATATAAATAATAATACTACAGAATAAGTCATAACTCACTTGCTTCTCTCTTTTTAAGCACTTGACTAAAAATGAAACGGTGTCTGATTGATAATAATAATTCCTGGTAAACTGATTAGGAATAATAGGTCCAAAGATGTATCTACAAATACCTTTTTTGGGGGGATTATGGGGGTGCGTAGAGAGGGTTCTGCTCTTGGACTGAGGCTGGAAGCCAGTCATGGGCATGATTAGCACGTTGACTCGGTGCTTTCAATCAGCTGAAATCAGATATGCTGGATTTCTGTGCTATTTTAGTAAAAGGAACTGTTAATTTTTTATGGCCTAAATGTGATCATTCTGCACTCATCCTTCATTTGTACTATTAATATTGTTTTAAGGTGGACAGATGTGGACCTTTAATAATTTTCCATCATCTTCTGGGAACGTAGGTAATTTCTAATCATTTTTAGGATGACTCTTAGTATTTTTTTTTGGTTTTTGAGGATCAGGATAAGTGATTTACCTGGTAATCCTCAATATTTGTTTTATTATTAAATAAATACTTAGAATTGCTTTATTATTAATTTTATTGAAAATTTATAGTTTTATATGTCAGGTTATTACATATGCCAGCTAACCCTAACTAGGTTGTAGCTATCTTGAGCAGTACCTGGTTGTCAGATTTGTCAAAACTGGTCCAGGCGCGGGGACCAGTCAATTTGGATGCACATGGGGTGATATCCGCTGCTTTCGTGGCAAAATTAGCTGCGCGTGTGAACTCTGTACGCGGGAATGTGTAGCTATGGGTAAGTAGGGATGTGTAAGGATGCAGGGCTGCGCACAGGAATTGTGACATAGCACATTTCCGTGTGTAACCCCTAAAATATACACAAAACTCCAATTCTGAGTGAAATTTAGTTGTAAAACCTATACGTGTCAATACATGTGAAACATTGAAATGGCCAGGAAGTGCCGTATTGGTGTTGTGGCTTTTGGTCCCTTTTTTTTTTAATTATTTAAAAATAGAAGTAGTTGGATTTCCAGGGTGGGGTCAGTGAGTGACCCTACCTAATTTTGGGTGAGGAATACATTTCTTCAATAATATCTTTTTGGATATCTCACTCCTTTTTGAGTTAATTTTACTTTTCTTATTTAATTTTTTTATCCTATTTCTTCTGTTACTTTGACAGGTTTCTCTGTACATAGTACCAAGCTGACAGTCACCAATCTTGAAATAAGGTCCTTTGTGGCTTTTATCCTACCTTTTTTGGTTGTATTCAAAAGCTTCTTGAAAAAATTCATCAGCATGTTTTTTTGGCTAAATCTATCATTTTCTTAAAGTCAAGTGATGTGGGGTGAATATTGGGTAGCTGCTGGTTCAGGTTATCCTTGGGTAGTTTAGGAATCCATCCTCTTTCCAGTACAAAGGGTGCTTCTTTAGTGGTAGAATTCTTGCTGCTGTTGTAGGCCATTTCTAGAGCAAGTAAAAGGATAAACCAATCATGGCAATACCCATCAGTATTCTTGTATTCTAGACCAAAGCAAAAGAACCTTCTGAGCATTTCTTCTAAGGTCTGAATCATTTTTTCAGCTAATCCATCTTGCTGGGGGTGATAGGCTGTGGAGAAGGCTAAGGTAGTGCCTAAAATGTTGTGGAGATTCCTCCAAAATTCAATAGTGAACTTGGGATCCCTATCACTGATAATGATCTTAGGGTATCCCATGTCAGCTTTGAGTCTATTCTAGAACAGTAATGCTACTTCCATGGAAGTTTCCTCCTTATGGTTGGGTAGGAACTTTGCTTTATTGGAAAACCTGTCCACTATGACTAGGACTGAGTTGCCTCCTGGGGGTAATCCAGTTACAAAGTCCATGTTAATGATTTCCCATCATTTCCTAGGTTCAGTAATTGCCTGGAGTAGACCAAACCTTTTTCCAGTGGTCCCAATAGACTTCTGACAAGTTTCAAAGCTGATGACATACTGGAATGTGAAATCTCTCCAGTTAATCCACCAGGCAGTTTTTTTGACCTTGTCTAGCGTTCTATCAGTAGATAAGTGACCCAATGAGCAGTTATTATGGCACTCAGCTAGAATATGTTTGATATGGTCTTCCTTGGTTAAGACTATGACACTGGAATTTTGGTGCCTATAGTATACTAGACCATCCCACACAGTGAACCTTCCAGCTTTGTAAGGTTTCAGGAGAGTTTCAAGTAGACTGTTGACCAGTTCAGATTGTGGAGAGGTACTTTCTTTAATGGTGATAAGAGTCTTCATACCAGGACTGTAAGGCTCCTTGATGGAGTTGAACAAGGATTAATCCAGTTCACAGATGTAGATTCCAAGAATAGGAGCCTCAATATTTAGCATGGTAATGTTCAGTTTAGGAAATATGTCATTATCCTTGGGGTCATAAGCAGGTTTACTTGGATCATAGGGCAGAGATTTCCTACTCAAACTATCAGAATTCTGGTGTTTAGCACCAGCTTGATGGACTATTGGTCATCTGACCTCTGTACTGTTGAATGGCTATCTGCCAACTTAAATTATTCCTGCTAGGAGTTTTCATGTTCATTAAGGTCCTGAAAGCATTGCAGTCAGTAATTACCATGACCTTGGTAACTTCCAAGTAATAATGAAGTTTCTGTAGAGCCCAAACTAAGGCAAGGCATTCCATTTGGCTTGCAACATACCTATTTTCAGTATCCTTTACTTGTCTGGATAAGAAGAGTATGGGCGTTTCCACTGGTTTATCATTTTTTATGACTTCTTGGTGTAGAGAAGATCCCAGTCCTTCCATGCAAGCACCTTTATAGAGCTTGAAAGTTTTAGAATAGTCGGGTTGAATCAATACTGCATCTCATTTCATAGCTAGCTTGGTTTCTTCATAGTTCTTAACCCTTTCATGATTCATTTAAAACAAGGTGTTGTTGTTTCAGATTTCATACAAAAATTTGGTGAGAAGGGAAAACTTAGGTAGATACTTCCTGTAGTAGCTGAAAAAGCTAATAAAGTATAGGAGTTCAGTTTTATTCTGAGGCATGGGCCTATTCATCACAGCTGCTATTTTTCTGTGGTCAGCAGTTAAGGTTAGTCCTGAAACAATGTACCCTAAAGCTTTCATATCTTCATAAAAAAAGTTTAATTTTTTCATTTATACTTTGAATCCTACAGCAGAGAGGGTTTTAAGGACTATCCTTAATTTTTCCATGTTCATATTCCAATCATCAGAATAAATGATAACATCATCAATGTATACCATCATCCATCCTAGTTTGATGAATGATCCTAAAACTGTATCCATCATCCTTTGGAAGTGAGAAAGAGCATTTTTGATACAAAATGGCAGCCTAAGGTATTCATAAATGCCCAGGTGACATATAATCTTTATAAATTTCTGGCTATCAGGACTGATAGGTTTCTGGTGAAAAAATCTCAGGACATCCATAGTAGTTATGAACTTAGCATTGGAGAGGTTATTTAGAGAATGGTCAATTTGTGAAATAGGGTAACAATCATCTTGAGTATAGTTATTCAACATTCTAAAGTCTCCAACCATTCTTGACTTATCATTATGCCAATTTATGATTACTGGAGTAGTAATTTCCACTTTTTCATTGTGTACTACTTTCCTTAAGACTTTTAAGTCAATCAATTCTCAAATATGAGTTTCCACAGAAGTTCTAGATTTTGGAATAGAAGGGTAAAAAGGTCTCCTGAGGTTAGGAGGGTAAGGGGGTTTAATGGTTAGAGTTAGAATTGTGTCATGTCCTTTGATGTTACCAATTGGATGATCCTGTGTGCAGAAAGTATTCTGATTTTCAAAGAAAACTTGGAGGATATACCATTTCTGGCCTTCACTCAGCAGGGAGTTCAGGGCTGCTTGGGAGAAGTCCTCCTGGTTGAACTTCTCTGAGTGTTTTTCATAAGTTGAATCAGGATTTTGAGCATTGATGTGGCATATTTGGAAATTCTTGTTCCAGTTGTTAAAATACAGATGCACTCAGGTAATTTGCATATTATTGTGTAATCCAAATTGCATGCACAAATGGGCCTCCACTGCCAATTGCAAAACATGTGGGCCACACCAGCCTTTTTGGATGTTATTGGTTTTGGGCATTTGTGCACCAAAAAACATTTTCCAGGTCCTTTGTGAAATGGGCCGCAAAAGGCCTGCCAGGGTGGATGGTTTAACTTAGCCAGACAAGTTTATCTGGGCATTGCTGGTCCCAAGCTTTATTTTGGACATAATTGGCAAGACGGGCTGGCCCACCAAAGTATGTAATTTGTGGTCTGTGGGCCTCGATCGCACATTTGGGCCACCACCCATTTTGGGGCCCGCTTGGGGCCGCATGTTTCTCTGTGGGGCCCCTTGCGGGGCCCAAGGGCCCTCTGTGGTGACCAAATGTGGAAACCTCAGGACCATGGTGGAATTTTTATTTTTTTATTTTTTTTGTGGCTATCATTCATCATAAAAAAAAAGAATCTTTTCTGGAATGATTCCATATTTTAGTTTCCATTTCCCAGCCTTCCCTTCTCCTAGTTTTCTAGGAGGATCCCTCAGGTGTCTAGACCCCTCTTCCCAGTGTTCAAGTCCCTCTCACTCCACTCCTCATCCTCCGGTTCCTTTTTGCCAAGCGTGCGGACGAGACCGGCTCGGCTTGGCTCAATCCTTGCCAGCATTGGCATTGACCGTCTGGAGTGCCAATTCTGATTATTGATTTTTGATCATCCTCATAAGTTGGAGGCCTCAATTGGCCCACGGTGAATCACTCCAGGATTGGATCCCAACCAGCACCAATCATCAACAATTAGGTCATCACAAGGGCAATGAAAATTATTGCTCATCACTCCCCCTCCAGCAACGCAATGAACAATTGCATAATCACAAGCAATGTCAACCTCATCATTGCCCGCTTTCACTGCCTTCAGCAAGGCAACAAACAATCACATCTGCTCAAGCAACTGTCAAACTCACCGTTTCCTGATCCTCTTCTTCACATCTCTCACCTCCATCTCCATCATCCATTCATTGGTCATCCAATCACCAAAATCTCCAAAGGTTGTCCCCAGCTCCTCAAAGCCGGCTTGGCGCTCATCCAAAAGACTGCAAGCTTTCGCTTGAAGCCGTTGGAGTTGTTGCAAGCACCTGATCTGTCCCTTCCAATGACAGCCAACCAAATCTTTCTAAATTTGTTGGATGTCACACTCCTCTCCCAGCTGTCCTAGCTCTTTTATGTGTCTAAATACGTGCAAGACCATCTCTCACAGTGCTTGAGTTGAAGATCTATCTCCACTTGCTTGGTTTGGTGACCAAATCTGGACAACTCAGGACCACTGCGGAAAAATTCAATTTTTTTTTTGGAAAAAAAAATTATCTCTTGTGCCTCTATGGGTACCCTTTCATTACCCCATTTCCCAACTCTTGCCTATCCTGGCGGTCTTGGAAGGGTGTTTGTGGCTTTCCTGTCCCTACTTAAATGGTTCAAAACGCGTGCAAAAAAACATCTTCTGCAGAAAGCATCCTCTTCTCTATCATTCACCCTCACCACCTTCATTGGCACCATCAACAGCATGGAATTTTGCCATCATCTGCAGCATTTTTGACAAAACAGATCACCTCCAACACCACTCATCCTCCAGCCATTGTAGTTGGCAAAAACAATGGCAACTAATTCATGCCATCAACATCCTCAATTGATCCATCTCCTCTCTTCCTCCTCCAATCTCATTCCTTAGAATCTTGAGCCTAAAACCTATCCTCCTTCTTCACAGTCAAGCCTCCACTCAGTATGGTACGGCCTTCCAAGCAATTTGAGATTGTCTCTCCATCATCCTTCATCATTTTTACCTGATTGACTTGTTGAAATCAATTGTGATTGGTCTTCCGGCTCAACCCCAGCTTCCCCCAATTTGTTGCCAATCATCTGTGACTGCATTTTGAAACCATTCCCTCATCAAAATCAGACTCCCCTTGCTCCTTCTAACTCCTCTCCAACTCCTGCAAACTGTTGCTTTGGCCGTCAGAACACTCAAGCTTCCCCCCCTCTTGATTCCATTTGTTGTCAAAGCTACTCAAGCTTGTTGGCCATCCTCGTTTGCCCAATTTATCAACCCCTGTCACTGTTAATCACCCAAAGCCTCTGTTGGGGGTGATCATCCTGGCCCCTACATCTTGTTTACTTCTTTTCAGATGTACATCCGCCACCTGCTGTTGTCCTTGACCCGGGCTGGGTTCCTCCTCTCCTCATTCTATTGTATTTTACTTTTATTTTTATTTTTATTTTTATTTTTATTTTTATTTTTATTTTTATTTTTATTTTTATTTTTATTTTTATTTTTATTTTTATTTTTATTTTTATTTTTATTTTTATTTTTATTTTTATTTTTATTTTTATTTTTATTTTTATTTTTATTTTTATTTTTATTTTTATTTTTATTTTTATTTTTATTTTTATTTTTATTTTTATTTTTATTTTTATTTTTATTTTTATTTTTATTTTTATTTTTATTTTTATTTTTATTTTTATTTTTATTTTTATTTTTATTTTTATTTTTATTTTTATTTTTATTTTTATTTTTATTTTTATTTTCATTTTTATTTTTATTTTTATTTTTATTTTTATTTTTATTTTTATTTTTATTTTTATTTTTATTTTTATTTTTATTTTTATCTCTATTTTTATTTTTATTTTTATTTTTATTTTTATTTTTATTTTTATTTTTATTTTTATTTTTATTTTTATTTTTATTTTTATTTTTATTTTTATTTTTATTTTTATTTTTATTTTTATTTTTATTTTTATTTTTATTTTTATTTTTATTTTTATTTTTATTTTTATTTTTATTTTTATTTTTATTTTTATTTTTATTTTTATTTTTATTTTTATTTTTATTTTTATTTTTATTTTTATTTTTATTTTTATTTTTTATTTTTTTTACAAATTTCAGGGATTCCGTGTTGCCAATTTTTTGTTCCTCACGGCTTATTTTTCCTTTCTCATCCCTATACATTTTCACCAAAAAAAAAAACTTTTTTCTGCTCTATCTGTAAATCCCTCTTGTAAATAGTCTACAGACCTCTGGTCTATAAAAGGAGGGGCTCTCCCCTGCCTTTTTCCAATAATCAATGGGAGTGTGTGTGTATGTCCCCCCTGTTATTGTAGTAATTTGATCCTGATCCTCATTGTGGGTATATCTATGATTGCCCCTTGATTGTTTGAGCCTCCATACTCAAAATTTTGATCCATCCATCTATGACCCTGTTCCTTATCACCAACCATAGCCTTGCTAGTTGAAGAGAATTCTGTCTGTTTGAATTCTAGGGTGTGTTATACCACTCTTGATCCCTTTTTCAAACCATACTGGTCTGATCCTTCCCTGATCATCTTTCGGGATCCAGTCCCGTTTGACTGAGAGTTTTCTTTTAGCTTGAAACCTGGAGTGTTAGACCCCCCTTTATTCTTTAAAATTTTAATTCCGCCACGCTACTCTTGAGTTACTTGAGAAGTGTAGGATTATTCTTGTTTGGATCAGTTATTGCTTTGCTTCTAGAGCTTCACAAACAAATTTCTTTTGTTTTTTTCAGCCACCAAAAGTTATCTGGTACCCTTCATGCGCTTGATTGCGGAGAGTTTGTCAGGTTATTTGAGAACCTGGAGGTTGGTTGGGATTGAGGTTATCTTTCCTAATCTTCTGACAATGACCAGAGTTATTAGCTTGGGGGCATTTTTACTTACAACTGCCTTGTTCCATTGAAATCTGAACAAAACTTTGACTTATTTTGTTCAAGTCTTTGCCTTCACCATCTTGCCTCAGATAGTGTTGATTCCATTGCTACCAACTATTCTTGAACTCATCCCTTACATTGAATCCTTATTAACAAGTTGCTGGACCTTGATTCCAGTTACATTTAAATATTATTGTAACTCTCAGGAGGGCAGCCTAAACAGCACCTTTCCCCTCCGCAGAAATTCCTGCGGCTTAGCACCATTTGGAGTCTTACATGTGGTCCCCCAGGCCGGGATTAAACCAGCAACCTTATGATTTACAGTCCCATCATCAACAAAATTCGGAATCAATATTTGAAATCCAATCTTTTTCCTTTTCTCTTTTTCCTCTGTTCTCTCTCTTCTCAGATCTGATCTGTGGAGGCAACTTATCCTAGAAGTAAGTCCTCCCAATTTGTGCACCATCCAGGAAAGGTACTTGTTGTTTTTTTTGTGAAACCCAACTCTTGCCACACTTGTGAGACACTTTGTAAATCTTTTCTTTGGATCCTCTAGGAATTCTGTTATTCAAAATTGCATCTACTGGTACCCCAACCATCTCTGCTTGACCAAAGATGGGCAAGATCAAACCTCAGAAAAAGAACTTAGGTTTCATGTGGTAAATGGCAAACGGCTCTTGAACTCTTACAAAATGGCTGGTGAAGTGGATGGAGCAAGCAAATACAATATGGCCTATCAATTACAATTCTTTATCTCCTCTGATGAATTTAAGGAAGTAATTGAGTCATTTGAAGGATTGAAATCCCATTACTGGATGCTCCTGAGGGAAGCAATGTTGGCATATTGGGGTAAAACAGATGTAACTTGGTTTAATTTGCAGGGCTTGAATGCTCTTGTCTCTGAATGGATCTCAAATGGTGGTGTCTCTTCAGCCACTGACTACCAGTCTTTTAGGTAGGAAGTCTTGGGATCCTATCCAAAACTATCTTATGTGAAACAATCCCATTGATTCCGTGGACAAATTTTGAGTAAAATTCTTCCAATCTTTTTGTTGGCTGTGCAGGAAAGGATTAAAGACAAATTGGTCAAATCTGGATCTATGATACCACCAGGAATAATCAATTCAAGCTCCCTGTTCCCTTATCCTTAGGAGTACTGTGGATGAAGTCATGAAAGGTCAAACTGCTTTAACTTTCAAAAAATCTAGAACCACTGAAACATTCTATGCTCCTTCTTTCAAAGAGTCTAACAATATTATGAATAAGATGATGGGAGATAAAAGACCTAAATCAGATCCTAATTTTACTTGAGAACCCACTACTCTAGAAAAAATTGCCAAGATACTTCAAGATTTTGAGAATAGAATAGATCAACATATTTCTTCTCCTGCTACTTCTAAACCCTCTACTGCTGTCCCTAAATCTACCCTGGTCTGTTACTACTGTCATAAGGAAGGCCACGGAACTGGATGATGCTTGGAACTCCAGAAGGATATAAAGGAAACTTTGGTGGAGCAGAAGGGGAAAAATTTCTTTATTCCTAATGGTGCACTGATCACTTTTGATTCATCTTTCCCTATTTTTCATGTGATGGACTCTTATAAGCCTCCACCTCCAATGGAATCATCCCTTGCTTCCTTTGATTTCCAATCTTCCTGTGGTACTCATCAACCTTGGTACCCTCCAGCTATCTCTTCCTCCAGTCTTGCTTGAACTACTTATCAATCCGATCCATCCAGGAAACAAAATCAGGAGCCTAAACCTCACAAAGCCACTTCCTTTCCAAATTCCATTCTTCAAAAACCAGTCAAAAATTGATCCTCACCAGAGCTTCCTTCCTTTGATGTGGAAGACTTGGATGTGGATAAGGAGCCACTCTTGGAACTTTTTCCAGCTCACTCAGATCCTCCTCTTAAATCCAAGTCACCTCAACATTCTGATCCCATCTTGGTTCCTGCTTCACCTGAACTTTCTCCCTCCACCCAGCACAAAGTTTGATTTGAAGGGGGAATCTCAAAGGACCACCCAAATGCTGTGGAAGGAGTATTAAAGAAAATTTCTGATCTCAAAATTCCTGATTTATCTGTGTCTGAACTCCTATCAATCTCTCCATCTGTTGATGAAGGAATGAAGAAATGGGTCTGTTTTCAACCTGTGGAGATTGGTCCTGAAGAACTAAACGTCTCCTCTGGCAGTTTGATGGAGGACTCTGGCGGAACAATTCCTTCTTCAGATTCCAATCTTTACTCTTGTCCTCTTGGTTTCCTCCCCTGTTATCTTTCTGACTCAGCTATAAATTTCTCTCCTCTTGAGGACTCTGGATCTCAGCTCAACTTAATTTTGGTTGCTATGGCCTGTAAACTCAAACTCAGTCCTAGGGTCCGCTTCAATTCTTTAGTCTATGGGATAGGTAATCAATTTTGTGAATTGGTTGGTATTGCTGAAGATGTTCCAGTCAAGATTGGTCAAAATATTTTTGGAACCTGTCATTTTTGAATCACTTGTTGGAAGGGCCTATGATCTTGGGACAACCTTTCTTGATGGATTTTGGTGCTACTCTGATGTTTTCTGATCAAGTTTGTCAGCCTCCTGGATGCCAAGACCCTTTCTATCCTTTAGCTACCAGAGATGATAGAATAAATAAAAAATATATTATTTAATAAATGCAGCAAAAATCCATAAAATATTTGGATTAAGCTTATTGCAAGGTTAATTGGTTTGGTTATGGTTTATTGTTTTAAATCAACATGAATAAATTGATTATTAAATATTTTTATAGAGGGGCCACAATTATATTGGGGATCTTTAACACCTCTCTTCAGGGATTTCAGTATGAAAACACGTAGTCCTGGTTACTTTGGGCTCTGTAGTTTAAAGAATATTTTACCCAAAGATAATATGTATATAAAAAACACAGTGGAGTGTCAGGGCCTGGTAACCAAGCTGCCACAACACAGAAAGGATTATAAAAATCACTGGTATATTATTAAATCCATTGGGTATCTGTTTGAGACGTGCACTGATGGGTTAAACCTGTATACTGCGGTTATAAGGTTGCTCATCAGTTTTAATTGATAAAAAAGAGGTTGAGGACAGATATTATTGATCAGAATTAGCCATAAATCACTTACTTATCTCTAATAAGTACTTATTAAAGTTGAAACGGTGTCTGGATATAAATATAACTGGCTCTCTGCCCATCAATATCCTAAAAAGAGCTCTTTATTTATAGCTTTTGGAGTCCCAATATTGTCCTTCTGAGGGGTACAGGGGCTCAAAGGGACGGACACTAAGGCTAAAAGGGTAACCAGGGGTAGCCTGTCATTTTTTCTTGGTGCTATAGCACAGGTAGCATCTAAATCCTCAGGGTATGGGAATTATTCTACTTTATAAAAGATATTAGGACGTGTGAAGAACACTAATCTGTCCCATTTATGTATTATTTAATTAATTATCCTTAGTAAATGTTCCCAGGAATTCAATAATTATTTAAATAGACATTTCTACGGACATCCTGATGTCAGGTGATTTCTTGTTATGTATTATATAACTGGAGTAAATTCATAATATTGATTAAACTCCTTGTTTTTGAGTTCCAGTTGATTTACTAAGATAATTACTTAAAAATATAATTCATGGGAATTCATGTAATATTTTTACATCATTTGTTTTCTTAGTTTTTCACAAAGATATTTATGTCTAGAAATCCTCATAAAAGTATATTAAAGTATTTTAATATATTTTTAGAAGTTGTCATTGTCTTATTTTTGATATTCTTGGTACTTTGAATTATATTTAATAGAAAATGGGTATAAGGGTTATTTAAGTACTTTTTTATAATATTATGTAATTTAGACTATCTCCTACCCACAGGAACATTTATTACATATGTAGAATGTTCCCGTGTGGGTTGTAGCATGTTTGGGTGGTACCTAAGCCTCTCAGGCCGCCTGTCACTCTGTCAACCCGTAGTCCCGCGTCTGTGTACTTGTCAGAGGCCTGTGGCTGCGTACACAACCTTGACCAATTAATAGGGCTGTATCTCAGCTGCGCGCGGGTGCATTGGCTGCCGCAGCTGCGTGCGGGAATTGTGACAAAACACATTTCCCTCTGTAACTCCTAAAATATACAAAGCACCTCAATTCTGACTGAATTTTAGGTGTGAAACCTATATGTGACAATGCGTGTGAAATATTTAATTGACCAAAATCTCAATAGTGGAACCATAGTAGGTCTTTCTTTCCTTAATTATTTAAAAATATAAGGAGTTGGATTTCAAGGGTAGGGTAAGTGAGTGACCCTACCTAATTTTGGGTGGGAAATCTATTTCAGCAATAATATTCATGGTTTTCCTACTCCTTCTGAGGTCAATTCTATTATCATTATTTTTATTTTATTTTTGTTACTTTTTCAAATAGTAGCAAGCTGACAAAGTCGGGGAGAGAATCCTCCTCCCTGATGCTGATGGTACATAGATTGAAGTTCCTCTGTGTTCTTAGGATTCTGGTAGTTGTGAAAGGTATTTTGCTAATCATTCTTCTAAATCATCTTTAAAGGGGAAGCAAAAGGACAATTCTAATTCCTCTCATTTTTTATGGGAATAGTTGATCCTACTAATAGTTGTAGTTTTTTTCAGCCTCAGAATTCAACTCAAGGATCAACTATCATCCCCAAGGCTTATTTTTCATTCTTTTCATCTTTTTCATCTAAACTAGAAAATATTCAAAATCAAAAACATGCCCAAACAGAAAAATCCAAAAATATTTCTTTTCCTTCTTTCTCTGGATCTGTTGTGTCTTATTTTTCCTTGCACTCTTAGGTCTGATCAATGTTCTCTCATTTCTGGTTTGATTTTCCATAATGATTCTAAACTAGATCCTGATCTTGCTTCTATTCTTGGTGGTTTTGGTATGGAGGAATATGGGCTTCAGTGGAGGCAATTTGGGGTACATGTAAGTCTTCCCAATTGTGCACTGCCTGGGAAACCTTCTCACTTCATTTTAAAAACCCTCCCTTTTGCCACACATGTGAGCAACATATTATCTCCTGGTTCTCCCTTTATCAAAAAGGCACCCTTTGAGGATATTGCAGAACATTTGACCTGAGAAATGTTGGAACTTGGACTCATTTTTTGTAATTGTTGAATTAATACCTTTCCATCTCAATCACTCACATCAAACAGATGTCACCCAAATTTCTCCCTTCACTATCAAGCGTGTTGCGCGCTCACTTCATTCTCCTGCTGCAACCCGTCAACCACAGTATCTCTTCTCTTTCCCCTTTATTTATCTATTGTCGCATCTGAGCGGACCATCCGTCCTTTCATCTCCATCCCTTCACTCTTCCTCATCAAATCTTCTCTCAGCGACCCCTCCTTGAATCCTCCTTTTTTCAAACACTCAATCCTTAACTTTGAGCTCGATCCCTCTTAATCGATCAAGCTCTTTTCCCTCATCTGTCCAATGGTTATTTGGTATGACTCCCGCTCAAGTTTCTTTTTATGTTTCTTCTCTTATTCTTCTTCTTTTTCTTCATTGTTTTCTCATGTTAACCATTTTCATTTTATTCTCATTTGTAAAGAGGAGATAATCTCTGACGTGTCTTTTTCAGTCGCTCTTGTCACTCTAACCTTACTCTTTGGAACTGAAACACTTATAACTTTCTTCTGACCTTATTGGTCTTGTGGTATGACCTATTCTTTTTCTTTTATTTTTTTTTCTGCACTCTTCTCTAATTTCCTTGTTTTGTCTTACATTTGTTTCTTTGATTTTTTTTATTCTTTTTCTTTTAGTCTTGGCTTTTGGCAATCTCAAAACTTTTAGTCACTCTTCAACACGATTAACAGTCAAAATCCGCACCTTCATCAAAACAAATCAAGTTCCACCCTCACAATGAGCCAAGACACATCTCTCAATCCAAACAACCCCTTACTTCAAACCATCCTAAAAACCGCCATTGAAGCCATTCCGACGCTCACGATGGATAACTTCTCTCTTTGACATAATTTTTTAGAAAATATGCTTGATATTCAGGGGACCCATTTGGCCCTTCTTTCAGATGATTCCTTGCTATCCTTCAAAGAGGAAATCTACATTCGATCCATCCTCATTTCAAAACTAGATCCCACAGTCCATGCCAACATCATTACCCTGGATAACAAAAAGAATGCCAAACTCATTTGGAAGGCCATTATCAAGAATTTTGCCTCTTCCGAATCTTCCAATTGAGCTTTAATCTTTGACAATCTTCAAAATTTACCCTTCAACTCAAATGATATTTCCTCCTTTATCACTTCGGCCAAAATATGCATTTGACAACTTTACGAGGTTGGAATTGATCTCCCTCCTGACATCTTAGCATATATGCTTCTTCATAAATTACCTCCAAGCTTCAAGGTCATCAAAGAACAGATCACTCACTCCTCCTCCATTACTCCTGACTTTGTCCTTGATCACTTACAAATTTCCGCCAACCCAATGAAAAAATGAAATGGTATACTTCAGTATTTAATCCAACTTTCAATTGAACAAACAAAGGTTGCTCACTTTTGAGTTGAGAAAGAATTGTTTGGAGATTTTTATATGATTTCAATTTCCAATTTACTTTCACTTTGGTTTCACTTTAAAGTCATTTTGGATTCACTAGCTGTGTAACAAAAGTCCCAAAAAGTATGCATTGATCCCAAAGTTGGGTTGGGGGAACCCAAGTTTGGTCCAGGTGGTGCCCAAAATTATGGCACAGCTTTGGGGGGGTAAATGGCTCCCATACAACCCCCTTGAGGTTGTGCGTGTTTGAAATGGCCCTTTGTAGTCTTCTATGGGCCCCCAAGGCTCATTTGACCCGTGTAGGGCCCTACATGACTTCCACACAACTGGAGTTGTGAATTTATCATCACCCCTGAGGAGAAGGCTGGAGCAAGAAGTTCCAAATTGGTCACATCAATGCTCAAACTCTGGATTAGACTTATGAAAAACACTTAGAGAAGTTCAACCAGGAGTACTTCTCCCAAGCAGCCCTGAACCCCCTGCTGAGTGAAGATCAAAAACAGGATATCCTCCAAGTTTGCTTTAAAAATCAGAATGCCTTCTGCAACCAGGATCATCCAATTTGTAGCATCAAAGGACATGATATGATTGTAAATTTAACCATTAAACCTCCTTACCCTCCTAACCTCAGGAGACCTGCTTACCCTTCTAGTCAAAAATCTAGAACTGCTCTAGAAATTCATATCCAAGAATTGATTGACTTAAAAATTTTAAGGAAAGTAGGACACAATGAAAAATTAGACATTACTACTCCAGTAATGATATCTTGGCAGAATGATAAGTCTAGGATGGTTAGAGACTTGAGAATGCTGAAGAACTATACCCAAGCTAATTATTACCGTATTCCACGGATTGACCATGATCTAAACAACCTTCCTAAGGCTAATTTTATAACTACTATGGATATGCTGAAAGGTTTCCACCAGATAAATATCAGTCCTGATAGCCAGAAATTTATGAGGATCATATTTCATTTGGGAATTTATGAGTACCTTAGGATGCCTTTTGGTATCAATAATTCTCCTTCTCACTTCTGAAGGATGATGGAGAAAGTTCTAGGATCATTCATCAGGAAAGTATGGATGATGGTATACATTGATGATTTTATCATCTATTCAGATGATTGGAATACCCACATGGACAAAGTAAGTCTAGTCCTTAAAACCATCTCTTCTGTGGGATTAAAAGTATCAATGAATAAATTTGACTTTGGTTATGGAGAACTGGAAGCTTTAGGGCACATTGTTTCAGGACTAACCATAACTTCTGACCAGAGCAAAATAGCAGGTGTGATGAATAGGCCAATGCCTCAGAACAAAAATGAACTCCTATCCTTTAGTAGCTTTTGCAGCTACTAAGGAAGTATCTACATAAGTTGGCACTTCTCACCAAATGTTTGTATGAAATCTGCAACAACAACAACATTATTAAAATGACTCATGAAAGGGTCAAGAACTATGAAGAACTCAAGCTGGCTATGACCTTAGCTCCAGTATTGATTAAAACTGACTATTCTAAAACTTTCAAACTCTATATAGATGCTAGCATTGAAGGGCTGGGAGCTGCTTTACACCAGGAAGTCATAGAACATGATAAACCAGTGGAAAAACCTATCCTCTTCCTATCCAAACAAGTAAAAGATACTGAAAAAAGGTATGGTGAAAGCCAAATGGAATACCTTGCCTTAGTTTGGGCCCTGGAAAAACTCCATTACTACTTGGAAGGTACAAAGTTCACAGTAATTACTGATTGCAATGCTGTCAGGACTTTAATGAACATGAAAACCCCTAGTAGGCATATTTTAAGGTAGCAGATAGCCATTCAAGATTACAGAGGTCAGATGACCATAGTCCATCAAGCTGGTGCTAAACACAAGAATGCTGATAGCTTGAGTAGGAATGATCTACCCAATGATCCAAGTAACCCTGCTTATGACCCAGAAGATAATGATATATTTCCTATACTGAATATTAACATGCTAAATTTTGAGGCTCCTATTCTAGGAATCCACATCTGTGAACTAGATGAATCCTTGTTCAACTCCATCAAAGAAGCTTGCAGCCCTGGTATGAAAACTCTGATTACCATTAAGGAAAGTACCTCTCCACCACCTGAACTGATTAACAGTCTCCCTGAAACTCTCCCAAAACCTTACATAGCAGGAAGGTTAACTGTATGGAATGGTCTAGTATACTATAGACACCAAAATTCCAGTGTTTTAGTCTTAACAAAAGAAGACCATATCAAAAATATTCTAGCTGAGCGCCACAATAACTGTTCAGTTGAAAGCGCAAGTTTCACCGTCATGGAATCTGCTTGAGCAACCATCTCAGACACAGGTCTTCCTAAATCAGTTTGGCACAAATTGTTGAAAGGATGCTGTTTGATGCTTAATCAAATTCCTAAAATAAAAGGTGATGTTTCTCCATGGATCAAGATGCACGGCAAGCCCTTGCCTGATGGCTAGATTAAACCTCTAGACACCTCAATTACTTAAAAGTTAAACAAAACAAAAATTTGCTCCAAGCTTGAAAAAAAGGAGCTCCTGGTATCTTGATTGGGTTCAATACTCAACTCCTATCTTACAAGGCCATCAAATCTTTGGGAAAAATTATTGATTCCAAACCCGTGATCTTCAACAATCAAAAGCCACCAAAGATTTCCATTGTAGACCTGGAGACATAAAGTCCAGCCAAAAACCTTGCACAAGCCCCTCAACAGCCTGAGTTTGATAAAATCTCCCAGGAAATTAAAGACAATTCTCCCATGGCTCAATTAGAACTAGAATCCAAGGAATCCTCCAAAAGCAAATTTTGTATTTAAAACAACCTCTTCCCAATGCTTCAAGACCAAAGCAAACTTTCCAAACTGGAGAGATATGGCTTTGTGTCTGAGAGACTGCCCAAAACTTTCCAAGAAGAAATGAATATTCCCGTGTGGAGAGAGTCAGCTCTAAGCAAATTCAAATCAATCAAAGATAAAGTTGTATGGGAAGAAGCAGAAGAAAATGAAGTCAGCAACCCATTAAAAACCATTCTGGTCTTCAAGATCAAACAAAATGCCCATGGAGAGCCAGTCACTTACAAAAACCAACTATTTTTACAGGCATTAAACCAACGTTATGGCTTAGATTAATTAAAAACCTATGCACCCAACAGCAAGGTGGCCTCCTTGAGAGGTGTTCTCACCTACGCCGCCAATAAAAAACTCCAACTTCTTCAAATCAACTTTAAAGGAGCATTTCTCCATTCAAAGCTTGAAGAGCGTGTCTACATCAAGACCCCATACGTCTGCCACAGGAAATTGAAGTATCTTTTGCTAAAGAAGTCTCTCTATGGCCTGAAACAAGCACCCAGGAATTGGTACCACATGTTAAGCAACTGGATCAAATCCCAAGGGTTTAAAGAATCCAAAGGTGACCTGTGCCCGCATATTAGCTCTGATAAAACATTGGCAGTATTCTTCCATGTTGATGACCTTATTTTGGCTGGTGATGTGACTTGCTCCAAGGATGCCTTTCTCTCAAAATTTTGCAACTCCTCAGCACACAAAGCCAACACATTTCTTGGTATGAAAGTCAAACTTTGTGATGGTCTTATTAGCCTCTCTCTGCCACTTCCCATAGAAAAAGGACTAACCAAACTGAAATTGATTGAACCTCACCCTGTATCTACGCCACTCACTCCAGGACTCCACCTTTGAATGGAAGATGATGAAGATTACAACAAATTCTTAAAACTCCACATCAACTATTGGTCACCCGTTGGCCGGTTGAACTTCATAGCCGGACTTGCCAGACCTGAAATAGGCTTTTCTGTTTCCAGCCTAGCTAGATACTGCAATTGGCCTGGTGCGAGTCATTCAAACAAAATCCTACACTCATGGAGGTACCTTTCAAGAACCAAAAGCCTCAGCCTAACCTTAGTTCCACAATCTATCTCTGACCAACTTGTATGCTTCAGCAATGCCACTTGGGGGAATGATCCACTTTGAAGAATTTCTCAGAGTGGAATAATCTGCTCCTTCAAAGGAAGTCCAATATACTGGACTAGCAGACGTCAACAGTCAATCAACCACTCTTCCACCAAATAAGAATTTGTGGCTTTGTCAAGTTGCCAATTGGAAGCATGTGGGCTGCAGACGCTAATAAAAGAAATATATCAAGAGAAATTCAAGTTTCAATTGCACCTTATTGATAACAAAGGGCTGGAAAATAAAATTAAAAAAAATTGGCTTGAACTCCAAATTCAAACATATAGATCTGAAAACCAATAGTCTTAGAAGCAATTTTGAATATAGCATTATTGATGTTTGCCTCATCCTTTTTCTCTCCATGACCACAGACGCTCTGACTAAGGAAGCTAACAAAGCCTCAAACATTTGCCTTGTAAAGTTTTTTAGTTCACTCTTTCACTGATTATTGATTTGAGGGGGTGTGTTAAAACTATTGATCATTACACTGTTCTGTTTCTAACTCTCTTAGCCTATTCTCCTTGTGTTCTCCTTTGTCATCTTCACTTTCTTTTTTTTAACCTTCAATGTCTGCTTTTTGTGTACTCTGGGACTCTGCAGCAATCCAAACTCTCTATCCATTTACTGCAAGTGCAGACACTCCCACTCACAAGACACGCGGACTGCATTCAACTAAACCTCAATCTTATGAATGCTTTCAACCAAAAACAACCTCAATTATTCAACCACCAATCCCAATAAGATCAAGATCATCATTGACCTCCCTAACAGGGCCAACAACTCTCAGAATACCACCAATAAGAAAAACAAGCAGCCAGTTCATCAAATCATAAGATTATCAGCTTCAACTCAATCATCACTTATTTCTCACCCTTTTCCTTTAGACATATTTTCCAAGGCGCTCAAGTTTGGAACCCTCTCAATCAAACTGGCTTTGTTGTCATTCTCAACTGGCTTTTGTGAATCCCAATTGTGTTCTTCATAAACTACAGCCAGATGCTTATCACTTTTCTCTTGTTGCCAGCTATATAGGAGTCATATTTCTAACTATCCTCACAAGCATCTTGACTACATAGTCTAGCCAAGTTTCATTCCCGTTGGGTTATTCTGTTCAATCTTTCTTTTCAAAATTTTCTATTTCTTCAAAACTTACTGATTCTCACTTGCAATTGTATCACATTCTGGTCTTGGTGACCACTTCAAAATCTCACATTCCCCCCCCTTTGACTGTGAACACCCCCCCCCTTTGACCAACCAACAGGCTGATCAACTTCCCCCCCCCCCTTAGAACTACCAATGGGCTGATCAACCATCCTCCTGCCTTCAACCAATTGATAGGACAAGTGTTGAGGATGATAATTGGGTTGACTAGGTGATGAGTAGATGTGAGAATAGATAGACCACAAGTGGCCAGGGTGGGAGGGGGGGAGGAATGGGTAGAGTGATTAGGAGATTAAACAAAGTTGGTACTTATTCAAGTGTGTGATGAGCAGAATTTTAGATACAATGAACATTGTGGGTGGGGGGTTATTGTCTTAAGAGGGAAAGTGTTTGGAAAGATAAATTGGACCATCCTGCAATGGCACACTTAGCTTATTGGTTAAACTATTGTTAAGTCTTCAGCGGTTCTAAACTAATCCCCGCAACCTCTTGGGGTGAAGACACTCTATTTCTGTTTCATGGTCATCTGGATCTAGAGCAGGATTTGAGGTATTTGAAATAACCGCTCAGTTTCATGAATTGTACTAGCTCAATCTTGTCTTCAGTTCTTCTTCACAAATCACAATAGACCTTCAAACCATCAGCCTCATCGTAGACTGGTCAAACCTTACTTTCCATATCATTCTCATCGCACTTTTTCGTTTGACTCAATCTTACATCTCTTATCCTTTCATTCTTCCCAAAACACCCTTGATTAAGATCCTCGTACTTTGCCTTCATGCCTGATGAGATGTTCTTCCTTTTCATGAATCCTTATTTTCTTTTCTCATTCTTGTATTGACTCAAGATCTGTTCAGCCCTACACTGTCAACATCTCCTCACTGGCGTCACTCCAATCGTGCTCTGATTTCCTTGATCTTTCAACTGCTTCTCCAAGACCACATCTGTGCTACACCTCCATCAGCCATCTCCTCAGTCAACACTCATCTTTCAATGCCTGATGTTTGTAGAAGTCTTTCTTATCTGAGCTTGTCTTTATGCTCATCCTTCTTGTCCTGATGTTTCATCCCTTCTGTGTGTGACTGTAGTTCCCAGTTTTCAGTAATATCAATTCAACCTATTAACACAGTTAAAAGCCAAATCAACAAAAGACTCTACCACGATTAACCTCTCTTGGTTTCAAAACAAAACTGAATAACTGGGAAATGACCACTGGCTCAATCTCCAAAGGATTTTGGCAGGCTATGCTGAAAACAGCCCTTGATACAATACCTAGACTCAGCAAGGACAATTATGGCGTATGGAAGGATAAGATGGACGCAATATTGGACGTACAAGGATGCTCAAGAGCTATCAATGACAAAGACTGCGTTCTTAACCATGAGGTAAACGACAAAATCAAACTCTTGATCATCTCTAGACTTGAAGCTTCCACGCATGATAACATAGTTACCCCTCAGAACGAAAACTCAGCAAAACTACTGTGGAAATCCATCATTGACAAATATGCGTCTTCACAAGCCTCGAATCGTGCTAGGATTTTTAATGAATTCTTGTATCTACGATTCATACCTGAGGACATCAAAAATTTCATCACCAAAGCCAAAGTCTCTCTCAAGAAAATGTCCGAAGTTGGTATTTCTCTGCCGAATGATATCCTAGCCTACCTACTCTTGTTCAAATTTCCTGAAGCTATGAAGGACTTCAAAAAACAACTCATGCACACGGATAAGGAGCTGACTGTCAAATATGTTTTCAACCATCTAAACCAACTCAATAATGAAGCTAAGGCACAAATCACTTGAGATAATCAAAACTCCAGGACCAAAGTGGCTCTGGTCAGTTTGAAACCATCGATTCCTAACAAACAAGGTGAAATTAAGAGGTGCACGGAAGGTCATCACAATCCAAGGCAAGATAAACACCACTCAGCAGAAAATTGCTGGCATTTACATCCTGAAGTCGCTCCAGATTGGTGGAAGGAGGAGCAAGCCAAATGGAAAGCCAGGAAGAACCAGTCAAAATCCAATCCTGTCGCACACTATCTTGCCCTTCTGTCAACATGGATTGATTACGGGGACCTTTGATCCAAGTTTATTCTTGACAGTGGAGCCTTGGTCCACATGATCAACGACAGTCGTTACTTCAAGGAGATGGCACCGCACACCAAGCAGTCAATTAAAACCGGGAAAGAAGGAGCCGAACTTGAAATTAAGGGACGACGCACTGTTGAACTTTTATGGGGGAACTTCACTGTTGAATTATCCAATGTGTTCTACGTACCTAGCTTGAAGATTAATCTAATAAGTGGTGGTGCACTGAATCAATCTGGGTGCACGCTTCAAGCCTGCAAGAATCAATTCTCCGTGGTAAAGGATAATCTCAAGGTATTTTGTGGAAAGATAATCAATAATCTTTATACTCTCAAAACTCCACAATTCAATCAATCCCGAATCTCTGCCCAACATGCTAATCTATCCTGGACCGCTGAGGAAGAAATTTTTGAAATTCATTGTAATCACAGACACGCCTCCATCTCAAGACTTGAATCAATGACAAAACACATTCCATCTGCTGAAAAACGGAATTTCAAATGTATACACTGCGTTACCAGCAAGATAACAAAAGCGCCATTCAAAGAAACCTCGACAAGGGCAACCAACGTATTTGAACAAATTCATTTGGACCTCGTAGGTCCCCTCAAACCATTATCAAAGGGGGGCCACAGATTCTTTCTCACCTTAGTAGACAGTGCGTCTGGCTATATTCGATCCTTCCCGTTGAGATCAAAGGACAAGACTTCTGATGTCATCATTGATCTTGTAGAAAAAGAACGTCGTTGTCAAGGCTACTATCCAACCGAAATTTGCTCCGACAGTGGCTCTGAATTTGTTAATCAGAAACTGCAAGCGTTCTACGATCAAAATCATATCAAGCAAGTCATCTCCGAACCTTACCATCCCAAGCACAACGGCAAGGCTGAACGGGCCAAAAGAACCATCATTGAATCCACACAAACAATCCTAAAGGATGCTCAACTACCAGCCAATTTGTGGCACGAGATCATCAAATCAAGCGCATTGATGCTCAATCAAATCCCTAGGGACGATCATCCAGATTTGCTTTGGTTTTGTATACACAGCTTCCATCTTCCAGCCTCCTATCTGAAACCAATAGGTAGCCCATGTGTTTACCTACTCAATCGTCGCAAAAAAGGTCACAAATTCCAGAAAAAGGGGAGCAGGGAATCTTAGTAGGCTTCAATCCCATTTTCCGCTCATATTGTATCCTGACTAAATCGCAATCAATCATTTCTTCAAAACATGTTAAATTCCTGAAGATGTCAAATCCTTTACACTTGATCTTGTCGATCTCATCAGACCATACAGTCACCACTAGCAAACCATCAGAACCTCAAATCGATAATCAGTCTTGTGTGGTTGACAAAGCAACAAGGGACAAGCCAGCGTTTACCAAGTACAGGTTGACATCTGAAGATGAATCTCTCTCAAACTCAGAGGACAGTTTGTCACCTGATCAGGACTCATCTGAATCTGAAGGATCCGAAGGTATCAATGATGATTTAGTGGCCTCTTCTCTACCCTCTCAACCTCAGTGTCTCCACCACCGATTCAACCCACTCAAACACTCAGGGATCGTTCTGCCATTCGACCACCTCGACAATATGGCTTCTTTCATTATTATGAGCCTAGAAGCTACGAGGATGCCGTTCAATGCAAAGATAACAGCAAATGGATTGCCACAATGGACAATGAACTTGCGTCAATAGAATCCTTCGATGTCTGGGAAGATTACAATGGACCAGAACCATTGAATCCACTCCGGACTACGTGGATCTACAAACTGAAAGAAAATTGCCATGGGGATCCAATCAAATACAAGGCGCGCCTCTGTGTACAAGGCTTTAACCAAATCGAGGGCCTAGACTACTTTGACACCTTCGCTCCGACAGGAAAGCCGTCCACGCTCTGTCTCCTTTTGGTTTATGCTCTCAAATCCGCACAAAAGGTCTGTCAATTCGATGTAAAAAGTGCATTCTTGCACTTGCCCATTGAGGAAGAAGTTATTATTTGAACTCCAAAAGGCTCGAGCCGACCGTTGAAATTTCTCAGATTAAAGAAATCCCTGTATGGACTGAAACAGTCCCCCAAGAATTGGTACGAAACACTCACAAACTGGTTTAAGGAGATTGGATTCTACAAATCGTCCTGTGATCCATGCCTATACTTATCAAAAGATGGGAAAACAAGGCTGTTCTTTCATGTTGACAATCTGATTCTCGTGGGTGATGGTCAGGGATTTGAACAGAAATTCATGGAAAAATTCAAAGGGTCTTCTTGTCAGGACCCGAATACAATCCTTGGAATGAAGATAGAAGTCGCAAACAATAAAATTCTTCTCTGCAAACCAAATCATATCCAACACGGTCTCGAGGAGCTAGGACTTAGCAGCTCAAAAGGCTCATCAACTCCACTCACACGCAGCCTTCAACTCAAACCCGCCTCTGATGAAGATCACAAAGCTTTCAGGGCATTAAACATTAATTACCGCGCCGCCATTGGGTCACTCAACCACATTGCATGTTACACCAGGCCCGACGTCAGTTTCGCAGTCTCAAGTCTTGCTTGATTCAATGTCAAGCCCGGAATTACCCACTGGAACAAACTCAAAAAGACCTGGAAATATTTAAAGGCCACCCAACACTACAAACTCGAGCTCACTTACAGTCCTTGTGCCAGCATCCTTGAAACTTTTTCAGAAGCTTCCTGGGCCAACGACCCTAACACAAGGAAATCTCAAACTGGATATCTATGCGTAGCATATGGCAGCCTGGTCTCGTGGAACAGTTGCAAGCAAAAGAGCATCACTTGGTCGTCAACTGATGCCAAATTGAACACTCTTGTGGACTCTTTCCATGAAGCCACGTGGATCAAAGCTCTCATGGAAGAAATTTTCTCTCTGACAATTAAAACTCTTCCTTTAAGTATTGATAACAGCGGTTTAGACAACAAGATCCGTAAATTTGGATCAAACTCGAAGACAAGACACTTGGACTTAAAAACCAAAGGGATGAGGGACGAACTTAGCGACAATAGAATCAAAATTAAACTCATTAAGTCTTCCCACATGCCGGTGGATTCCCTAACCAAAGCTGTCTCTGCTCAAAGCATTGCTCTTCTGTTCCCTTTCATTCATACTTCTTCTCAATGATTTCTATTTTATCTTGATTTTGTTTCATTTCTTTGTTTTGTTTGTTTTGTTTGTCTTTTCCTTCAATTTCCTTTCTTCATATCAGTCGCAAAATCTCTACGGGCATGGAGGGGTGTTAAGTCTTCAGAGGTTCTCAACTAATCCCCGCAACCTCTTGGGGTGAAGACACTCTATTTCTGTTTCATGGTCTTCTGGATCTAGAGCAGGATTTGAGGTATTTGAAATAACCGCTCAGTTTCATGAATTGTACTAGTTCAATCTTGTCTTCAGTTCTTCTTCACAAATCACAATAGACCTTCAAACCATCAGCCTCATTGTAGACTTGTCAAACCTTACTTTCCATATCATTCTCATCGCACTTTTTCCTTTGACTCAATCTTAAATCTCTTATCCTTTCATTCTTCCCAAAACACCCTTGATTAAGATCCTCGTACTTTGCCTTCATGCCTGATGAGATGTTCTTCCTTTTCATGAATCCTTATTTTCTTTTCTTATTCTTGTATTGACTCAAGATCTGTTCAGCCCTACACTTTCAACATCTCCTCACTGGCGTCACTCCAATTATGCTCTGATTTCCTTCATCTTTCAACTGCTTCTCCAAGACCACATCTGTGCTACACCTCCATCAGCCATCTCCTCAGTCAACACTCATCTTTCAATGCCTGATGTTTGTAGAAGTATTTCTTATCTGAGCTTGTCTTTATGCTCATCCTTCTTGTCCTGATGTTTCATCCCTTCTGTGTGTGACTGTAGTTCCCAGTTTTCAGTAATATCAATTCAACCTATTAACAACTATCACTCATAAATGTTGAGGTCATGGGTTCAAATCCCATAGTGTGCAAGATTTTGGATTGTAGAACTTCCACTGCCCTAAATATGCTATACAAAAAATTGAATTCCTTATTGATCCTCACCCTCATCAAAGTATATGGTTGGGAGGGAAAAATATGGCAGGAGATGATTTGAAAAAAATAAAGAGACTTGGAATTGCCAATGCATTGCCAATTGATCTCTGAATTGGTCTCAAATCAATATCTTAATTAATCATGAATTTGATTGGAAATTGACTGCTGGATTGATTTGCAATCAATCAAGCAATCAATTCCCATGGGGTATCAATTCAACTGAATTTTATAGGATGAATTGAATCCCTTCTTTATCCTCACCTCAATTGTATTATGTGGATGGGATGAGAGCATTTTAAAAACATACAGAGAAATTGCAAGAATGGGGCTTGTCAGACTTGGATAAAGGGGAAATGTTTGGATTAATAGTTCATGAAAAATCAGACTAACTTTGGGTTTATTTTTCAGCTCATTGGCAATCAGGAGATAACCATTAAACTTAGAGGAAGGAGGTTGGCCAACTCGTGTTTCATTTTCAGGTCCAAAGAAAGCTTCATAGTTGGTGGAAATTTTGAGCCAGTTTATCAGGATAATGTGATCAGCTCTCTTGAGCTGTCTTGAGCCTTTGGAAGCTGATGGGGAAGTATATCTTGATGTTGATTTCCTTGGAGATGTTTGCTTTGGTCAACTTGATTGTTTAGTGGACTTGCAGGGGGAGGTTTTCATCTGGGGTCTTTTTAAAAGAATAAGAGGGGTGTAGCAATGAAGCAACAAAGCAATGAAGTGATGAAGGGATTTGATGAAAGTGGGGATGAAGTGAAAAAGCAATGAATCAATGAGCGTTAGGATTTGATTAATGCATGGATGAAGCAATGAATTGATGAAAGTATTGATGTTATGAAAGCAATAATGTGTGAGGATGAAGCAATGAAGTGATGAGAGGATGGACGCGATGAAAACAATAATGTGTGAGAAAGTGATGAAATTGGTGAAGAAATGAGAGTCATGAAGTGATGAGGTGAGAAAGTTAAAAGAGTGATGAAGCAATGAGAGTGATAAAGTGATGAGGATAGCAATGAATCAAATTTTTGGATGAGGTTGGAGGTAGAATATTTCCAATGAGTTTGGAGGTTGAAACCAGGGGTTATGATGTGGAATGATAGTTTATGGCGGTAATACTTTATTTGAAAAAAAAACATTTATTTTCAGGTAACTTTGACACGTCTGATGTGAAATAAGTGGGTTTTTTTGATTTTTAATGGCGGTTTTGAAATGGCAGATTTGGTTTGAAACCTGCAATTAAAAAATGGAAGGCTTGCTTAACTTTGATACACCCTATTATGACAAAAATTGATTCCAAAACATAAATTGGGTAGTTTCACGCCCTGAACCACCCCTTAAATCCTGCTTTTCAACCATTTTTCATAAATATCCAAAATAAAACAAAACCAAGCCAACAATTTTGTGGCCATTTTGAAATTTCATGTAAAAAATCACATACATTATAAATAACTATATTTCAGAAATAAACTGAATATTGTTTTTATTTTAGGAGTTAGGAGCATATTTATGTCTTTTACAGATTCCTGCACACAGCTGCATGCAGAACACTTTAGTTCTGAGACATGCATGCAGCCCCTATCAGTAAAATTTATGCGCAAAGCTGCTTCATAGCAAGATCATGGCTGGTAAACAGGCTAAAAGCTTGTTGAAACTTCATAATATTTTGCCTTCATCTCTGCTTGTGTCTCTGTCCAAGGTTGCCTCTTACCTTTCCTGTACCTGTCACAGCTCATCCCTTAACTTCTATTGTTCATTCTCTTCTATTGAATTCTATTGTTCATTCCCTTCTACTTCATTATCTTCTTCTTGATTCCCCTTTCTTGACTACTCTCCATTCTTCTCACTTGAACCTCATCCCTTCTTACTGAATCTCTCATCCTCCAATTCTACGCTTTGATTCAAATCCTCACTCAATTTCAGATATTCTTAAGATCTCTTTTCAATCTCCTTTCCTTCATCAACCACTTTCAACTCCTCACTCAACCTCAGATCTTCTTAAGATCTATTTTTGATCTCCTGGCTTTGATTTACTAATTTAAACTTCTCTGTCAGCTTCAGATCTCCTCAAGATCTCTTTTTGATCCCCTTTCATCAATTGAATACTTGGCTAAACTTCCTCAACTACTCAAACTTCATCTCTCCATCCAAGCTGCTCTCATCTGGTGAGAAATGAATCTCAAACCCTTGAAAACTCATATTGACTTTATTTCTTCTTCATCAGTCCTCCGCTTGTTCTCCTAAGCTTCTGAAGAATATCTCTGTGTTCATGGTTCTATTGCCTTCTTTTACCTCTGACGGTGGTATGACTCTCTTTGGCATTTCTCCTCATTCCTTTGTTCACATTCACCCATGCTGTTGGCATTCCTATTATCAACTTGTTTCTATCCGGCTGGTTTCAATTTTGAGCAATAAAAATTTTAGGCTCTTTTTTCTTCATGATTATCAGTGAAAACACATTGTACCAACCATTCTCTGGACCTGCCTTGAAAACAGCAGTTGTAACTCTTCAAGATTGACAAAGTCAATCCCACCATCTTAAAAACCACTATTGAAGCTATACCTCTGCTTAAAAATGATAATTTCACAATATGGAGAACCAGGATGAACACCCTTGTAAGCTCTCTGATACCAGGAACCTTGCAGTCCTTTAGCTAGAGAGAGTGATAGAAATGCTGGAATGATAATAATGATTATGATTCCAATAATAAACGCTTAGAAGCTCAAATAAATGATTTAATAAGAGCCGTTGCAAGGTTTAATTGGTTTTGTGGTAGATGGTTTTAAAAATAATATAAAAGAGGGGCCACAGTATTATACTACTGGGGATCTTTAAAGACTAGCAACCTCTCTTCAAGGGGCCTCCTTAGGCAGTTTAAGAACCTTGGAATAAAGATGGGTGCCTTAGAAAGGACTTATTCCACTAGTGGACGGGCGTAACAGCACAATCCCCCTAGAAAGGAAGGTTAAAACTCACTCTGAGTGCTTTACCACGAAAATCCTGGAACAATTGAAAGGGTTTCAGCGCAGATGGGGTAGATAGCTTGACTAAACTTCAATGGTTGATTGGTTAATATAGTTAAATAATACTATGGCAGACTAATTCATAAATCACTTGCTTATCTTCATATAAGCACTTGATTGAAAATGACACAGTGTTTGATTGATAATAAATAAGCTCCTGGTAAACTGATTGAATAATGGATCCAAAGAGGTCTGTATAAATACCTTTTTGGGGGATTTTGGTCTTCTCAGGGCGCGTAGAGAGGGTTCTTCTTGTGGGCTGAGGCTGAAAAGATAGTCAGTGCACGATTAGCACGTCTACTTGGTGCTGTCAATAAGCTGTCCGTAGATCTGCTGGATTTCTGTACTATTTTAGCCACAGGATCTGTTAATTAGTTATGGCGTAAATTTGATCATTCTGTACTCATCGTTTATTTGGTCTATTGATATTGCTTTAAAGGGTGCAGATGTGGATGTTTACTGATTTTCCGTCATCGGCTTATCATTTAGATAATTTTTAATAATTTTTATGAACACTTCTTGTAGTGTTTTGTGGTCTTCAAAGATCAAGATCTGTGGTTTACATGGTAGTCCTTGATCTTTGATTTATTGTTAAAAAATGTTTTAAACTTAATTTTCATTAATTTTATTTAAGTTTTGATCTTTATAGATCATTATTAATGCATATGTCTGTTTGTTGCATATGCTAGGCAACCCTAACTAGGTTGTTGCTCTTCTGAGCGGTACCTAGTTTTCAGATTAGTCACAACTGATCCAGGCGCGGGGATCAGTAGTAAAGATGCGCGCGGGGTAGGATCTGCTGCGTGCGTGGCAGAATCAGCTGCGCGCGGGTCTCTAGTCCGCGGGATCCTACTGCTGCTAGTACATAAGGTTATGTAATGATGCGGGGCTGCGCACAGGAATTGTGACATAACACATTTCCGCGTGTAACTCCTAAAATATACACAACACCTCAATTATGAGTGAATTTTAGGTGTAAACCCTATACGTGACAACACTTGTGAAATATCAAAATGTCCATAAAGTGGCATACAGGTGTTGTAATTTCCAGTACTTTTCCTTTTAATAATTTTAAAAATATAAGGACTTGGAATTCAAGGGTGGGGTCAGTGAGTGACCCTACACAATTTTGGGTGAGGAATCAATTCCTGTAATAATATTTATGGATTTATCACTCCTTGCTTTGCTAATTGAGGTATTCTTATTTTTTGTATTTTTTGTTACTATTTGACAGTTCTGCTCTGTATATAGTAGCAAGCTGACATTACATACTCAAAAGCGGATGGATTCCTAGATTACCCAAGGATAACCTTAACCACCAGCTAACCAACATTCACCCTACATCACTTGATTTCAAGAAGATGATAGATTATACCAACAAACATGCTGTGAAATTTGTCAAGGATGCTGTGGAGTATAACCAGCAAAGATGGGATAAAACCCATAAGGAACCTGATTTCAAGATTGGTGATCAAGTCTTGATCTCTAACACCAACTATACCAAATTGGGTGGAAATAGGAAACTTAGACCAGCTTTTGTTGGACCTTTCACCATTAACAAACTTCATGGTAAAAATGCGGTGGAAGTAATCCTCAATGATGAGCTTTGTAGGAAACATCCAGTATTGCCAGTAAGCCTCATCAAACACTACCACCCAAGGAATGGAGAACATACTCCTTCACCTGAAATACCTGTTACAGAAAAATCTGATAAGGACAAAGGTAAAATTAGCAAGATCCTTAAGGATAAGAAAGATAGGATCAATGGAAAAGATGTCAGACTCTACCTGGTTAGATGCAAGGGAGAATCAGCTGATAAAGATGAATTGTTGCCTGAACATAATATTCCGACGGACCTATCCACCTGAGGAACTACAGAGCCAAAAGGAGGCATTAGCCCATTAGCCCAAATTTTTTTTCATATATAGACATACCTTGGAGCGGGGGAATGTCAGCTTGCTACTATATACAGAGCAAAACTGTCAAATAGTAACACAAAATACAAAAAATAAGAATACCTCAATTAACAAAGAAAGGAGTGAGAAATCCATAAATATTATTACAGAAATGGATTCCTCACCCAAAATTATGTAGGTTCACTCACTGACCCCACCCTTGAATTCCAAGTCCTTATATTTTTAAAATAATTAAAAGGAAAAGTACTGGAAATTACAACACCTGTATGCCACTTTTTGGCCATTCTAATATTTCACACATGTTTTCACGTATAGGGTTTACACTTAAAATTCACTCAGAATTGAGGTGTTGTGTATATTTTAGGAGTTACACGCGGAAATGTGTTATGTCACAATTCCTGTGCGCAGCCCCGCATCATTACATAACCTTATGTACTAGCAGCAGTAGGATCCCGCGGACTAGAGACCCGCGCGCAGCTGATTCTGCCACGCACGCAGCAGATCCTACCCCGCGCGCATCTTTACTACTGATCCCCGCGCCTGGATCAGTTGTGACTAATCTGAAAACTAGGTACCGCTCAGAAGAGCAACAACCTAGTTAGGGTTGCCTAGCATATGCAACAAACAGACATATGCATTAATAATGATCTATAAAGATCAAAACTTAAATAAAATTAATGAAAATTAAGTTTAAAACATTTTTTAACAATAAATCAAAGATCAAGGACTACCATGTAAACCACAGATCTTGATCTTTGAAGACCACAAAACACTACAAGAAGTGTTCATAAAAATTATTAAAAATTATCTAAATGATAAGCCGATGACGGAAAATCAGTAAACATCCACATCTGCACCCTTTAAAGCAATATCAATAGACCAAATAAACGATGAGTACAGAATGATCAAATTTACGCCATAACTAATTAACAGATCCTGTGGCTAAAATAGTACAGAAATCCAGCAGATCTACGGACAGCTTATTGACAGCACCAAGTAGACGTGCTAATCGTGCACTGACTATCTTTTCAGCCTCAGCCCACAAGAAGAACCCTCTCTACGCGCCCTGAGAAGACCAAAATCCCCCAAAAAGGTATTTATACAGACCTCTTTGGATCCATTATTCAATCAGTTTACCAGGAGCTTATTTATTATCAATCAAACACTGTGTCATTTTCAATCAAGTGCTTATATGAAGATAAGCAAGTGATTTATGAATTAGTCTGCCATAGTATTATTTAACTATATTAACCAATCAACCATTGAAGTTTAGTCAAGCTATCTACCCCATCTGCGCTGAAACCCTTTCAATTGTTCCAGGATTTTCGTGGTAAAGCACTCAGAGTGAGTTTTAACCTTCCTTTCTAGGGGGATTGTGCTGTTACGCCCGTCCACTAGTGGAATAAGTCCTTTCTAAGGCACCCATCTTTATTCCAAGGTTCTTAAACTGCCTAAGGAGGCCCCTTGAAGAGAGGTTGCTAGTCTTTAAAGATCCCCAGTAGTATAATACTGTGGCCCCTCTTTTATATTATTTTTAAAACCATCTACCACAAAACCAATTAAACCTTGCAACGGCTCTTATTAAATCATTTATTTGAGCTTCTAAGCGTTTATTATTGGAATCATAATCATTATTATCATTCCAGCATTTCTATCACTCTCTCTAGCTAAAGGACTGCAAGGTTCCTGGTATCAGAGAGCTTACAAGGGTGTTCATCCTGGTTCTCCATATTGTGAAATTATCATTTTTAAGCAGAGGTATAGCTTCAATAGTGGTTTTTAAGATGGTGGGATTGACTTTGTCAATCTTGAAGAGTTACAACTGCTGTTTTCAAGGCAGGTCCAGAGAATGGTTGGTACAATGTGTTTTCACTGATAATCATGAAGAAAAAAGAGCCTAAAATTTTTATTGCTCAAAATTGAAACCAGCCGGATAGAAACAAGTTGATAATAGGAATGCCAACAGCATGGGTGAATGTGAACAAAGGAATGAGGAGAAATGCCAAAGAGAGTCATACCACCGTCAGAGGTAAAAGAAGGCAATAGAACCATGAACACAGAGATATTCTTCAGAAGCTTAGGAGAACAAGCGGAGGACTGATGAAGAAGAAATAAAGTCAATATGAGTTTTCAAGGGTTTGAGATTCATTTCTCACCAGATGAGAGCAGCTTGGATGGAGAGATGAAGTTTGAGTAGTTGAGGAAGTTTAGCCAAGTATTCAATTGATGAAAGGGGATCAAAAAGAGATCTTGAGGAGATCTGAAGCTGACAGAGAAGTTTAAATTAGTAAATCAAAGCCAGGAGATCAAAAATAGATCTTAAGAAGATCTGAGGTTGAGTGAGGAGTTGAAAGTGGTTGATGAAGGAAAGGAGATTGAAAAGAGATCTTAAGAATATCTGAAATTGAGTGAGGATTTGAATCAAAGCGTAGAATTGGAGGATGAGAGATTCAGTAAGAAGGGATGAGGTTCAAGTGAGAAGAATGGAGAGTAGTCAAGAAAGGGGAATCAAGAAGAAGATAATGAAGTAGAAGGGAATGAACAATAGAATTCAATAGAAGAGAATGAACAATAGAAGTTAAGGGATGAGCTGTGACAGGTACAGGAAAGGTAAGAGGCAACCTTGGACAGAGACACAAGCAGAGATGAAGGCAAAATATTATGAAGTTTCAACAAGCTTTTAGCCTGTTTACCAGCCATGATCTTGCTATGAAGCAGCTTTGCGCATAAATTTTACTGATAGGGGCTGCATGCATGTCTCAGAACTAAAGTGTTCTGCATGCAGCTGTGTGCAGGAATCTGTAAAAGACATAAATATGCTCCTAACTCCTAAAATAAAAACAATATTCAGTTTATTTCTGAAATATAGTTATTTATAATGTATGTGATTTTTTACATGAAATTTCAAAATGGCCACAAAATTGTTGGCTTGGTTTTGTTTTATTTTGGATATTTATGAAAAATGGTTGAAAAGCAGGATTTAAGGGGTGGTTCAGGGCGTGAAACTACCCAATTTATGTTTTGGAATCAATTTTTGTCATAATAGGGTGTATCAAAGTTAAGCAAGCCTTCCATTTTTTAATTGCAGGTTTCAAACCAAATCTGCCATTTCAAAACCGCCATTAAAAATCAAAAAAACCCACTTATTTCACATCAGACGTGTCAAAGTTACCTGAAAATAAATGTTTTTTTTTCAAATAAAGTATTACCGCCATAAACTATCATTCCACATCATAACCCCTGGTTTCAACCTCCAAACTCATTGGAAATATTCTACCTCCAACCTCATCCAAAAATTTGATTCATTGCTATCCTCATCACTTTATCACTCTCATTGCTTCATCACTCTTTTAACTTTCTCACCTCATCACTTCATGACTCTCATTTCTTCACCAATTTCATCACTTTCTCACACATTATTGTTTTCATCGCGTCCATCCTCTCATCACTTCATTGCTTCATCCTCACACATTATTGCTTTCATAACATCAATACTTTCATCAATTCATTGCTTCATCCATGCATTAATCAAATCCTAACGCTCATTGATTCATTGCTTTTTCACTTCATCCCCACTTTCATCAAATCCCTTCATCACTTCATTGCTTTGTTGCTTCATTGCTACACCCCTCTTATTCTTTTAAAAAGACCCCAGATGAAAACCTCCCCCTGCAAGTCCACTAAACAATCAAGTTGACCAAAGCAAACATCTCCAAGGAAATCAACATCAAGATATACTTCCCCATCAGCTTCCAAAGGCTCAAGACAGCTCAAGAGAGCTGATCACATTATCCTGATAAACTGGCTCAAAATTTCCACCAACTATGAAGCTTTCTTTGGACCTGAAAATGAAACACGAGTTGGCCAACCTCCTTCCTCTAAGTTTAATGGTTATCTCCTGATTGCCAATGAGCTGAAAAATAAACCCAAAGTTAGTCTGATTTTTCATGAACTATTAATCCAAACATTTCCCCTTTATCCAAGTCTGACAAGCCCCATTCTTGCAATTTCTCTGTATGTTTTTAAAATGCTCTCATCCCATCCACATAATACAATTGAGGTGAGGATAAAGAAGGGATTCAATTCATCCTATAAAATTCAGTTGAATTGATACCCCATGGGAATTGATTGCTTGATTGATTGCAAATCAATCCAGCAGTCAATTTCCAATCAAATTCATGATTAATTAAGATATTGATTTGAGACCAATTCAGAGATCAATTGGCAATGCATTGGCAATTCCAAGTCTCTTTATTTTTTTCAAATCATCTCCTGCCATATTTTTCCCTCCCAACCATATACTTTGATGAGGGTGAGGATCAATAAGGAATTCAATTTTTTGTATAGCATATTTAGGGCAGTGGAAGTTCTACAATCCAAAATCTTGCACACTATGGGATTTGAACCCATGACCTCAACATTTATGAGTGATAGTTGTTAATAGGTTGAATTGATATTACTGAAAACTGGGAACTACAGTCACACACAGAAGGGATGAAACATCAGGACAAGAAGGATGAGCATAAAGACAAGCTCAGATAAGAAATACTTCTACAAACATCAGGCATTGAAAGATGAGTGTTGACTGAGGAGATGGCTGATGGAGGTGTAGCACAGATGTGGTCTTGGAGAAGCAGTTGAAAGATGAAGGAAATCAGAGCATAATTGGAGTGACGCCAGTGAGGAGATGTTGAAAGTGTAGGGCTGAACAGATCTTGAGTCAATACAAGAATAAGAAAAGAAAATAAGGATTCATGAAAAGGAAGAACATCTCATCAGGCATGAAGGCAAAGTACGAGGATCTTAATCAAGGGTGTTTTGGGAAGAATGAAAGGATAAGAGATTTAAGATTGAGTCAAAGGAAAAAGTGCGATGAGAATGATATGGAAAGTAAGGTTTGACAAGTCTACAATGAGGCTGATGGTTTGAAGGTCTATTGTGATTTGTGAAGAAGAACTGAAGACAAGATTGAACTAGTACAATTCATGAAACTGAGCGGTTATTTCAAATACCTCAAATCCTGCTCTAGATCCAGAAGACCATGAAACAGAAATAGAGTGTCTTCACCCCAAGAGGTTGCGGGGATTAGTTGAGAACCTCTGAAGACTTAACACCCCTCCATGCCCGTAGAGATTTTGCGACTGATATGAAGAAAGGAAATTGAAGGAAAAGACAAACAAAACAAACAAAACAAAGAAATGAAACAAAATCAAGATAAAATAGAAATCATTGAGAAGAAGTATGAATGAAAGGGAACAGAAGAGCAATGCTTTGAGCAGAGACAGCTTTGGTTAGGGAATCCACCGGCATGTGGGAAGACTTAATGAGTTTAATTTTGATTCTATTGTCGCTAAGTTCGTCCCTCATCCCTTTGGTTTTTAAGTCCAAGTGTCTTGTCTTCGAGTTTGATCCAAATTTACGGATCTTGTTGTCTAAACCGCTGTTATCAATACTTAAAGGAAGAGTTTTAATTGTCAGAGAGAAAATTTCTTCCATGAGAGCTTTGATCCACGTGGCTTCATGGAAAGAGTCCACAAGAGTGTTCAATTTGGCATCAGTTGACGACCAAGTGATGCTCTTTTGCTTGCAACTGTTCCACGAGACCAGGCTGCCATATGCTACGCATAGATATCCAGTTTGAGATTTCCTTGTGTTAGGGTCGTTGGCCCAGGAAGCTTCTGAAAAAGTTTCAAGGATGCTGGCACAAGGACTGTAAGTGAGCTCGAGTTTGTAGTGTTGGGTGGCCTTTAAATATTTCCAGGTCTTTTTGAGTTTGTTCCAGTGGGTAATTCCGGGCTTGACATTGAATCAAGCAAGACTTGAGACTGCGAAACTGACGTCGGGCCTGGTGTAACATGCAATGTGGTTGAGTGACCCAATGGCGGCGCGGTAATTAATGTTTAATGCCCTGAAAGCTTTGTGATCTTCATCAGAGGCGGGTTTGAGTTGAAGGCTGCGTGTGAGTGGAGTTGATGAGCCTTTTGAGCTGCTAAGTCCTAGCTCCTCGAGACCGTGTTGGATATGATTTGGTTTGCAGAGAAGAATTTTATTGTTTGCGACTTCTATCTTCATTCCAAGGATTGTATTCGGGTCCTGACAAGAAGACCCTTTGAATTTTTCCATGAATTTCTGTTCAAATCCCTGACCATCACCCACGAGAATCAGATTGTCAACATGAAAGAACAGCCTTGTTTTCCCATCTTTTGATAAGTATAGGCATGGATCACAGGACGATTTGTAGAATCCAATCTCCTTAAACCAGTTTGTGAGTGTTTCGTACCAATTCTTGGGGGACTGTTTCAGTCCATACAGGGATTTCTTTAATCTGAGAAATTTCAACGGTCGGCTCGAGCCTTTTGGAGTTCAAATAATAACTTCTTCCTCAATGGGCAAGTGCAAGAATGCACTTTTTACATCGAATTGACAGACCTTTTGTGCGGATTTGAGAGCATAAACCAAAAGGAGACAGAGCGTGGACGGCTTTCCTGTCGGAGCGAAGGTGTCAAAGTAGTCTAGGCCCTCGATTTGGTTAAAGCCTTGTACACAGAGGCGCGCCTTGTATTTGATTGGATCCCCATGGCAATTTTCTTTCAGTTTGTAGATCCACGTAGTCCGGAGTGGATTCAATGGTTCTGGTCCATTGTAATCTTCCCAGACATCGAAGGATTCTATTGACGCAAGTTCATTGTCCATTGTGGCAATCCATTTGCTGTTATCTTTGCATTGAACGGCATCCTCGTAGCTTCTAGGCTCATAATAATGAAAGAAGCCATATTGTCGAGGTGGTCGAATGGCAGAACGATCCCTGAGTGTTTGAGTGGGTTGAATCGGTGGTGGAGACACTGAGGTTGAGAGGGTAGAGAAGAGGCCACTAAATCATCATTGATACCTTCGGATCCTTCAGATTCAGATGAGTCCTGATCAGGTGACAAACTGTCCTCTGAGTTTGAGAGAGATTCATCTTCAGATGTCAACCTGTACTTGGTAAACGCTGGCTTGTCCCTTGTTGCTTTGTCAACCACACAAGACTGATTATCGATTTGAGTTTCTGATGGTTTGCTAGTGGTGACTGTATGGTCTGATGAGATCGACAAGATCAAGTGTAAAGGATTTGACATCTTCAGGAATTTAACATGTTTTGAAGAAATGATTGATTGCGATTTAGTCAGGATACAATATGAGCGGAAAATGGGATTGAAGCCTACTAAGATTCCCTGCTCCCCTTTTTCTGGAATTTGTGACCTTTTTTGCGACGATTGAGTAGGTAAACACATGGGCTACCTATTGGTTTCAGATAGGAGGCTGGAAGATGGAAGCTGTGTATACAAAACCAAAGCAAATCTGGATGATCGTCCCTAGGGATTTGATTGAGCATCAATGCGCTTGATTTGATGATCTCGTGCCACAAATTGGCTGGTAGTTGAGCATCCTTTAGGATTGTTTGTGTGGATTCAATGATGGTTCTTTTGGCCCGTTCAGCCTTGCCGTTGTGCTTGGGATGGTAAGGTTCGGAGATGACTTGCTTGATATGATTTTGATCGTAGAACGCTTGCAGTTTCTGATTAACAAATTCAGAGCCACTGTCGGAGCAAATTTCGGTTGGATAGTAGCCTTGACAACGACGTTCTTTTTCTACAAGATCAATGATGACATCAGAAGTCTTGTCCTTTGATCTCAACGGGAAGGATCGAATATAGCCAGACGCACTGTCTACTAAGGTGAGAAAGAATCTGTGGCCCCCCTTTGATAATGGTTTGAGGGGACCTACGAGGTCCAAATGAATTTGTTCAAATACGTTGGTTGCCCTTGTCGAGGTTTCTTTGAATGGCGCTTTTGTTATCTTGCTGGTAACGCAGTGTATACATTTGAAATTCCGTTTTTCAGCAGATGGAATGTGTTTTGTCATTGATTCAAGTCTTGAGATGGAGGCGTGTCTGTGATTACAATGAATTTCAAAAATTTCTTCCTCAGCGGTCCAGGATAGATTAGCATGTTGGGCAGAGATTCGGGATTGATTGAATTGTGGAGTTTTGAGAGTATAAAGATTATTGATTATCTTTCCACAAAATACCTTGAGATTATCCTTTACCACGGAGAATTGATTCTTGCAGGCTTGAAGCGTGCACCCAGATTGATTCAGTGCACCACCACTTATTAGATTAATCTTCAAGCTAGGTACGTAGAACACATTGGATAATTCAACAGTGAAGTTCCCCCATAAAAGTTCAACAGTGCGTCGTCCCTTAATTTCAAGTTCGGCTCCTTCTTTCCCGGTTTTAATTGACTGCTTGGTGTGCGGTGCCATCTCCTTGAAGTAACGACTGTCGTTGATCATGTGGACCAAGGCTCCACTGTCAAGAATAAACTTGGATCAAAGGTCCCCGTAATCAATCCATGTTGACAGAAGGGCAAGATAGTGTGCGACAGGATTGGATTTTGACTGGTTCTTCCTGGCTTTCCATTTGGCTTGCTCCTCCTTCCACCAATCTGGAGCGACTTCAGGATGTAAATGCCAGCAATTTTCTGCTGAGTGGTGTTTATCTTGCCTTGGATTGTGATGACCTTCCGTGCACCTCTTAATTTCACCTTGTTTGTTAGGAATCGATGGTTTCAAACTGACCAGAGCCACTTTGGTCCTGGAGTTTTGATTATCTCAAGTGATTTGTGCCTTAGCTTCATTATTGAGTTGGTTTAGATGGTTGAAAACATATTTGACAGTCAGCTCCTTATCCGTGTGCATGAGTTGTTTTTTGAAGTCCTTCATAGCTTCAGGAAATTTGAACAAGAGTAGGTAGGCTAGGATATCATTCGGCAGAGAAATACCAACTTCGGACATTTTCTTGAGAGAGACTTTGGCTTTGGTGATGAAATTTTTGATGTCCTCAGGTATGAATCGTAGATACAAGAATTCATTAAAAATCCTAGCACGATTCGAGGCTTGTGAAGACGCATATTTGTCAATGATGGATTTCCACAGTAGTTTTGCTGAGTTTTCGTTCTGAGGGGTAACTATGTTATCATGCGTGGAAGCTTCAAGTCTAGAGATGATCAAGAGTTTGATTTTGTCGTTTACCTCATGGTTAAGAACGCAGTCTTTGTCATTGATAGCTCTTGAGCATCCTTGTACGTCCAATATTGCGTCCATCTTATCCTTCCATACGCCATAATTGTCCTTGCTGAGTCTAGGTATTGTATCAAGGGCTGTTTTCAGCATAGCCTGCCAAAATCCTTTGGAGATTGAGCCAGTGGTCATTTCCCAGTTATTCAGTTTTGTTTTGAAACCAAGAGAGGTTAATCGTGGTAGAGTCTTTTGTTGATTTGGCTTTTAACTGTGTTAATAGGTTGAATTGATATTACTGAAAACTGGGAACTACAGTCACACACAGAAGGGATGAAACATCAGGACAAGAAGGATGAGCATAAAGACAAGCTCAGATAAGAAAGACTTCTACAAACATCAGGCATTGAAAGATGAGTGTTGACTGAGGAGATGGCTGATGGAGGTGTAGCACAGATGTGGTCTTGGAGAAGCAGTTGAAAGATCAAGGAAATCAGAGCACGATTGGAGTGACGCCAGTGAGGAGATGTTGACAGTGTAGGGCTGAACAGATCTTGAGTCAATACAAGAATGAGAAAAGAAAATAAGGATTCATGAAAAGGAAGAACATCTCATCAGGCATGAAGGCAAAGTACGAGGATCTTAATCAAGGGTGTTTTGGGAAGAATGAAAGGATAAGAGATGTAAGATTGAGTCAAACGAAAAAGTGCGATGAGAATGATATGGAAAGTAAGGTTTGACCAGTCTACGATGAGGCTGATGGTTTGAAGGTCTATTGTGATTTGTGAAGAAGAACTGAAGACAAGATTGAGCTAGTACAATTCATGAAACTGAGCGGTTATTTCAAATACCTCAAATCCTGCTCTAGATCCAGATGACCATGAAACAGAAATAGAGTGTCTTCACCCCAAGAGGTTGCGGGGATTAGTTTAGAACCGCTGAAGACTTAACAATAGTTTAACCAATAAGCTAAGTGTGCCATTGCAGGATGGTCCAATTTATCTTTCCAAACACTTTCCCTCTTAAGACAATAACCCCCCACCCACAATGTTCATTGTATCTAAAATTCTGCTCATCACACACTTGAATAAGTACCAACTTTGTTTAATCTCCTAATCACTCTACCCATTCCTCCCCCCCTCCCACCCTGGCCACTTGTGGTCTATCTATTCTCACATCTACTCATCACCTAGTCAACCCAATTATCATCCTCAACACTTGTCCTATCAATTGGTTGAAGGCAGGAGGATGGTTGATCAGCCCATTGGTAGTTCTAAGGGGGGGGGGGGAAGTTGATCAGCCTGTTGGTTGGTCAAAGGGGGGGGGGGTGTTCACAGTCAAAGGGGGGGGAATGTGAGATTTTGAAGTGGTCACCAAGACCAGAATGTGATACAATTGCAAGTGAGAATCAGTAAGTTTTGAAGAAATAGAAAATTTTGAAAAGAAAGATTGAACAGAATAACCCAACGGGAATGAAACTTGGCTAGACTATGTAGTCAAGATGCTTGTGAGGATAGTTAGAAATATGACTCCTATATAGCTGGCAACAAGAGAAAAGTGATAAGCATCTGGCTGTAGTTTATGAAGAACACAATTGGGATTCACAAAAGCCAGTTGAGAATGACAACAAAGCCAGTTTGATTGAGAGGGTTCCAAACTTGAGCGCCTTGGAAAATATGTCTAAAGGAAAAGGGTGAGAAATAAGTGATGATTGAGTTGAAGCTGATAATCTTATGATTTGATGAACTGGCTGCTTGTTTTTCTTATTGGTGGTATTCTGAGAGTTGTTGGCCCTGTTAGGGAGGTCAATGATGATCTTGATCTTATTGGGATTGGTGGTTGAATAATTGAGGTTGTTTTTGGTTGAAAGCATTCATAAGATTGAGGTTTAGTTGAATGCAGTCCGCGTGTCTTGTGAGTGGGAGTGTCTGCACTTGCAGTAAATGGATAGAGAGTTTGGATTGCTGCAGAGTCCCAGAGTACACAAAAAGCAGACATTGAAGGTTAAAAAAAAGAAAGTGAAGATGACAAAGGAGAACACAAGGAGAATAGGCTAAGAGAGTTAGAAACAGAACAGTGTAATGATCAATAGTTTTAACACACCCCCTCAAATCAATAATCAGTGAAAGAGTGAACTAAAAAACTTTACAAGGCAAATGTTTGAGGCTTTGTTAGCTTCCTTAGTCAGAGCGTCTGTGGTCATGGAGAGAAAAAGGATGAGGCAAACATCAATAATGCTATATTCAAAATTGCTTCTAAGACTATTGGTTTTCAGATCTATATGTTTGAATTTGGAGTTCAAGCCAATTTTTTTTAATTTTATTTTCCAGCCCTTTGTTATCAATAAGGTGCAATTGAAACTTGAATTTCTCTTGATATATTTCTTTTATTAGCGTCTGCAGCCCACATGCTTCCAATTGGCAACTTGACAAAGCCACAAATTCTTATTTGGTGGAAGAGTGGTTGATTGACTGTTGACGTCTGCTAGTCCAGTATATTGGACTTCCTTTGAAGGAGCAGATTATTCCACTCTGAGAAATTCTTCAAAGTGGATCATTCCCCCAAGTGGCATTGCTGAAGCATACAAGTTGGTCAGAGATAGATTGTGGAACTAAGGTTAGGCTGAGGCTTTTGGTTCTTGAAAGGTACCTCCATGAGTGTAGGATTTTGTTTGAATGACTCGCACCAGGCCAATTGCAGTATCTAGCTAGGCTGGAAACAGAAAAGCCTATTTCAGGTCTGGCAAGTCCGGCTATGAAGTTCAACCGGCCAACGGGTGACCAATAGTTGATGTGGAGTTTTAAGAATTTGTTGTAATCTTCATCATCTTCCATTCAAAGGTGGAGTCCTGGAGTGAGTGGCGTAGATACAGGGTGAGGTTCAATCAATTTCAGTTTGGTTAGTCCTTTTTCTATGGGAAGTGGCAGAGAGAGGCTAATAAGACCATCACAAAGTTTGACTTTCATACCAAGAAATGTGTTGGCTTTGTGTGCTGAGGAGTTGCAAAATTTTGAGAGAAAGGCATCCTTGGAGCAAGTCACATCACCAGCCAAAATAAGGTCATCAACATGGAAGAATACTGCCAATGTTTTATCAGAGCTAATATGCGGGCACAGGTCACCTTTGGATTCTTTAAACCCTTGGGATTTGATCCAGTTGCTTAACATGTGGTACCAATTCCTGGGTGCTTGTTTCAGGCCATAGAGAGACTTCTTTAGCAAAAGATACTTCAATTTCCTGTGGCAGACGTATGGGGTCTTGATGTAGACACGCTCTTCAAGCTTTGAATGGAGAAATGCTCCTTTAAAGTTGATTTGAAGAAGTTGGAGTTTTTTATTGGCGGCGTAGGTGAGAACACCTCTCAAGGAGGCCACCTTGCTGTTGGGTGCATAGGTTTTTAATTAATCTAAGCCATAACGTTGGTTTAATGCCTGTAAAAATAGTTGGTTTTTGTAAGTGACTGGCTCTCCATGGGCATTTTGTTTGATCTTGAAGACCAGAATGGTTTTTAATGGGTTGCTGACTTCATTTTCTTCTGCTTCTTCCCATACAACTTTATCTTTGATTGATTTGAATTTGCTTAGAGCTGACTCTCTCCACACGGGAATATTCATTTCTTCTTGGAAAGTTTTGGGCAGTCTCTCAGACACAAAGCCATATCTCTCCAGTTTGGAAAGTTTGCTTTGGTCTTGAAGCATTGGGAAGAGGTTGTTTTAAATACAAAATTTGCTTTTGGAGGATTCCTTGGATTCTAGTTCTAATTGAGCCATGGGAGAATTGTCTTTAATTTCCTGGGAGATTTTATCAAACTCAGGCTGTTGAGGGGCTTGTGCAAGGTTTTTGGCTGGACTTTATGTCTCCAGGTCTACAATGGAAATCTTTGGTGGCTTTTGATTGTTGAAGATCACGGGTTTGGAATCAATAATTTTTCCCAAAGATTTGATGGCCTTGTAAGATAGGAGTTGAGTATTGAACCCAATCAAGATACCAGGAGCTCCTTTTTTTCAAGCTTGGAGCAAATTTTTGTTTTGTTTAACTTTTAAGTAATTGAGGTGTCTAGAGGTTTAATCTAGCCATCAGGCAAGGGCTTGCCGTGCATCTTGATCCATGGAGAAACATCACCTTTTATTTTAGGAATTTGATTAAGCATCAAACAGCATCCTTTCAACAATTTGTGCCAAACTGATTTAGGAAGACCTGTGTCTGAGATGGTTGCTCAAGCAGATTCCATGACGGTGAAACTTGCGCTTTCAACTGAACAGTTATTGTGGCGCTCAGCTAGAATATTTTTGATATGGTCTTCTTTTGTTAAGACTAAAACACTGGAATTTTGGTGTCTATAGTATACTAGACCATTCCATACAGTTAACCTTCCTGCTATGTAAGGTTTTGGGAGAGTTTCAGGGAGACTGTTAATCAGTTCAGGTGGTGGAGAGGTACTTTCCGTAATGGTAATCAGAGTTTTCATACCAGGGCTGCAAGCTTCTTTGATGGAGTTGAACAAGGATTCATCTAGTTCACAGATGTGGATTCCTAGAATAGGAGCCTCAAAATTTAGCATGTTAATATTCAGTATAGGAAATATATCATTATCTTCTGGGTCATAAGCAGGGTTACTTGGATCATTGGGTAGATCATTCCTACTCAAGCTATCAGCATTCTTGTGTTTAGCACCAGCTTGATGGACTATGGTCATCTGACCTCTGTAATCTTGAATGGCTATCTGCTACCTTAAAATATGCCTACTAGGGGTTTTCATGTTCATTAAAGTCCTGACAGCATTGCAATCAGTAATTACTGTGAACTTTGTACCTTCCAAGTAGTAATGGAGTTTTTCCAGGGCCCAAACTAAGGCAAGGTATTCCATTTGGCTTTCACCATACCTTTTTTCAGTATCTTTTACTTGTTTGGATAGGAAGAGGATAGGTTTTTCCACTGGTTTATCATGTTCTATGACTTCCTGGTGTAAAGCAGCTCCCAGCCCTTCAATGCTAGCATCTATATAGAGTTTGAAAGTTTTAGAATAGTCAGTTTTAATCAATACTGGAGCTAAGGTCATAGCCAGCTTGAGTTCTTCATAGTTCTTGACCCTTTCATGAGTCATTTTAATAATGTTGTTGTTGTTGCAGATTTCATACAAACATTTGGTGAGAAGTGCCAACTTATGTAGATACTTCCTTAGTAGCTGCAAAAGCTACTAAAGGATAGGAGTTCATTTTTGTTCTGAGGCATTGGCCTATTCATCACACCTGCTATTTTGCTCTGGTCAGAAGTTATGGTTAGTCCTGAAACAATGTGCCCTAAAGCTTCCAGTTCTCCATAACCAAAGTCAAATTTATTCATTGATACTTTTAATCCCACAGAAGAGATGGTTTTAAGGACTAGACTTACTTTGTCCATGTGGGTATTCCAATCATCTGAATAGATGATAAAATCATCAATGTATACCATCATCCATACTTTCCTGATGAATGATCCTAGAACTTTCTCCATCATCCTTCAGAAGTGAGAAGGAGAATTATTGATACCAAAAGGCATCCTAAGGTACTCATAAATTCCCAAATGAAATATGATCCTCATAAATTTCTGGCTATCAGGACTGATATTTATCTGGTGGAAACCTTTCAGCATATCCATAGTAGTTATAAAATTAGCCTTAGGAAGGTTGTTTAGATCATGGTCAATCCGTGGAATACGGTAATAATTAGCTTGGGTATAGTTCTTCAGCATTCTCAAGTCTCTAACCATCCTAGACTTATCATTCTGCCAAGATATCATTACTGGAGTAGTAATGTCTAATTTTTCATTGTGTCCTACTTTCCTTAAAATTTTTAAGTCAATCAATTCTTGGATATGAATTTCTAGAGCAGTTCTAGATTTTTGACTAGAAGGGTAAGCAGGTCTCCTGAGGTTAGGAGGGTAAGGAGGTTTAATGGTTAAATTTACAATCATATCATGTCCTTTGATGCTACAAATTGGATGATCCTGGTTGCAGAAGGCATTCTGATTTTTAAAGCAAACTTGGAGGATATCCTGTTTTTGATCTTCACTCAGCAGGGGGTTCAGGGCTGCTTGGGAGAAGTACTCCTGGTTGAACTTCTCTAAGTGTTTTTCATAAGTCTAATCCAGAGTTTGAGCATTGATGTGACCAATTTGGAACTTCTTGCTCCAGCCTTCTCCTCAGGGGTGATGATAAATTCACAACTCCAGTTGTGTGGAAGTCATGTAGGGCCCTACACGGGTCAAATGAGCCTTGGGGGCCCATAGAAGACTACAAAGGGCCATTTCAAACACGCACAACCTCAAGGGGGTTGTATGGGAGCCATTTACCCCCCCAAAGCTGTGCCATAATTTTGGGCACCACCTGGACCAAACTTGGGTTCCCCCAACCCAACTTTGGGATCAATGCATACTTTTTGGGACTTTTGTTACACAGCTAGTGAATCCAAAATGACTTTAAAGTGAAACCAAAGTGAAAGTAAATTGGAAATTGAAATCATATAAAAATCTCCAAACAATTCTTTCTCAACTCAAAAGTGAGCAACCTTTGTTTGTTCAATTGAAAGTTGGATTAAATACTGAAGTATACCATTTCATTTTTTCATTGGGTTGGCGGAAATTTGTAAGTGATCAAGGACAAAGTCAGGAGTAATGGAGGAGGAGTGAGTGATCTGTTCTTTGATGACCTTGAAGCTTGGAGGTAATTTATGAAGAAGCATATATGCTAAGATGTCAGGAGGGAGATCAATTCCAACCTCGTAAAGTTGTCAAATGCATATTTTGGCCGAAGTGATAAAGGAGGAAATATCATTTGAGTTGAAGGGTAAATTTTGAAGATTGTCAAAGATTAAAGCTCAATTGGAAGATTCGGAAGAGGCAAAATTCTTGATAATGGCCTTCCAAATGAGTTTGGCATTCTTTTTGTTATCCAGGGTAATGATGTTGGCATGGACTGTGGGATCTAGTTTTGAAATGAGGATGGATCGAATGTAGATTTCCTCTTTGAAGGATAGCAAGGAATCATCTGAAAGAAGGGCCAAATGGGTCCCCTGAATATCAAGCATATTTTCTAAAAAATTATGTCAAAGAGAGAAGTTATCCATCGTGAGCGTCGGAATGGCTTCAATGGCGGTTTTTAGGATGGTTTGAAGTAAGGGGTTGTTTGGATTGAGAGATGTGTCTTGGCTCATTGTGAGGGTGGAACTTGATTTGTTTTGATGAAGGTGCGGATTTTGACTGTTAATCGTGTTGAAGAGTGACTAAAAGTTTTGAGATTGCCAAAAGCCAAGACTAAAAGAAAAAGAATAAAAAAAATCAAAGAAACAAATGTAAGACAAAACAAGGAAATTAGAGAAGAGTGCAGAAAAAAAAATAAAAGAAAAAGAATAGGTCATACCACAAGACCAATAAGGTCAGAAGAAAGTTATAAGTGTTTCAGTTCCAAAGAGTAAGGTTAGAGTGACAAGAGCGACTGAAAAAGACACGTCAGAGATTATCTCCTCTTTACAAATGAGAATAAAATGAAAATGGTTAACATGAGAAAACAATGAAGAAAAAGAAGAAGAATAAGAGAAGAAACATAAAAAGAAACTTGAGCGGGAGTCATACCAAATAACCATTGGACAGATGAGGGAAAAGAGCTTGATCGATTAAGAGGGATCGAGCTCAAAGTTAAGGATTGAGTGTTTGAAAAAAGGAGGATTCAAGGAGGGGTCGCTGAGAGAAGATTTGATGAGGAAGAGTGAAGGGATGGAGATGAAAGGACGGATGGTCCGCTCAGATGCGACAATAGATAAATAAAGGGGAAAGAGAAGAGATACTGTGGTTGACGGGTTGCAGCAGGAGAATGAAGTGAGCGCGCAACACGCTTGATAGTGAAGGGAGAAATTTGGGTGACATCTGTTTGATGTGAGTGATTGAGATGGAAAGGTATTAATTCAACAATTACAAAAAATGAGTCCAAGTTCCAACATTTCTCAGGTCAAATGTTCTGCAATATCCTCAAAGGGTGCCTTTTTGATAAAGGGAGAACCAGGAGATAATATGTTGCTCACATGTGTGGCAAAAGGGAGGGTTTTTAAAATGAAGTGAGAAGGTTTCCCAGGCAGTGCACAATTGGGAAGACTTACATGTACCCCAAATTGCCTCCACTGAAGCCCATATTCCTCCATACCAAAACCACCAAGAATAGAAGCAAGATCAGGATCTAGTTTAGAATCATTATGGAAAATCAAACCAGAAATGAGAGAACATTGATCAGACCTAAGAGTGCAAGGAAAAATAAGACACAACAGATCCAGAGAAAGAAGGAAAAGAAATATTTTTGGATTTTTCTGTTTGGGCATGTTTTTGATTTTGAATATTTTCTAGTTTAGATGAAAAAGATGAAAAGAATGAAAAATAAGCCTTGGGGATGATAGTTGATCCTTGAGTTGAATTCTGAGGCTGAAAAAAACTACAACTATTAGTAGGATCAACTATTCCCATAAAAAATGAGAGGAATTAGAATTGTCCTTTTGCTTCCCCTTTAAAGATGATTTAGAAGAATGATTAGCAAAATACCTTTCACAACTACCAGAATCCTAAGAACACAGAGGAACTTCAATCTATGTACCATCAGCATCAGGGAGGAGGATTCTCTCCCCGACTTTGTCAGCTTGCTACTATTTGAAAAAGTAACAAAAATAAAATAAAAATAATGATAATAGAATTGACCTCAGAAGGAGTAGGAAAACCATGAATATTATTGCTGAAATAGATTTCCCACCCAAAATTAGGTAGGGTCACTCACTTACCCTACCCTTGAAATCCAACTCCTTATATTTTTAAATAATTAAGGAAAGAAAGACCTACTATGGTTCCACTATTGAGATTTTGGTCAATTAAATATTTCACACGCATTGTCACATATAGGTTTCACACCTAAAATTCAGTCAGAATTGAGGTGCTTTGTATATTTTAGGAGTTACAGAGGGAAATGTGTTTTGTCACAATTCCCGCACGCAGCTGCGGCAGCCAATGCACCCGCGCGCAGCTGAGATACAGCCCTATTAATTGGTCAAGGTTGTGTACGCAGCCACAGGCCTCTGACAAGTACACAGACGCGGGACTACGGGTTGACAGAGTGACAGGCGGCCTGAGAGGCTTAGGTACCACCCAAACATGCTACAACCCACACGGGAACATTCTACATATGTAATAAATGTTCCTGTGGGTAGGAGATAGTCTAAATTACATAATATTATAAAAAAGTACTTAAATAACCCTTATACCCATTTTCTATTAAATATAATTCAAAGTACCAAGAATATCAAAAATAAGACAATGACAACTTCTAAAAATATATTAAAATACTTTAATATACTTTTATGAGGATTTCTAGACATAAATATCTTTGTGAAAAACTAAGAAAACAAATGATGTAAAAATATTACATGAATTCCCATGAATTATATTTTTAAGTAATTATCTTAGTAAATCAACTGGAACTCAAAAACAAGGAGTTTAATCAATATTATGAATTTACTCCAGTTATATAATACATAACAAGAAATCACCTGACATCAGGATGTCCGTAGAAATGTCTATTTAAATAATTATTGAATTCCTGGGAACATTTACTAAGGATAATTAATTAAATAATACATAAATGGGACAGATTAGTGTTCTTCACACGTCCTAATATCTTTTATAAAGTAGAATAATTCCCATACCCTGAGGATTTAGATGCTACCTGTGCTATAGCACCAAGAAAAAATGACAGGCTACCCCTGGTTACCCTTTTAGCCTTAGTGTCCGTCCCTTTGAGCCCCTGTACCCCTCAGAAGGACAATATTGGGACTCCAAAAGCTATAAATAAAGAGCTCTTTTTAGGATATTGATGGGCAGAGAGCCAGTTATATTTATATCCAGACACCGTTTCAACTTTAATAAGTACTTATTAGAGATAAGTAAGTGATTTATGGCTAATTCTGATCAATAATATCTGTCCTCAACCTCTTTTTTATCAATTAAAACTGATGAGCAACCTTATAACCGCAGTATACAGGTTTAACCCATCAGTGCACGTCTCAAACAGATACCCAATGGATTTAATAATATACCAGTGATTTTTATAATCCTTTCTGTGTTGTGGCAGCTTGGTTACCAGGCCCTGACACTCCACTGTGTTTTTTATATACATATTATCTTTGGGTAAAATATTCTTTAAACTACAGAGCCCAAAGTAACCAGGACTACGTGTTTTCATACTGAAATCCCTGAAGAGAGGTGTTAAAGATCCCCAATATAATTGTGGCCCCTCTATAAAAATATTTAATAATCAATTTATTCATGTTGATTTAAAACAATAAACCATAACCAAACCAATTAACCTTGCAATAAGCTTAATCCAAATATTTTATGGATTTTTGCTGCATTTATTAAATAATATATTTTTTATTTATTCTATCATCTCTGGTAGCTAAAGGATAGAAAGGGTCTTGGCATCCAGGAGGCTGACAAACTTGATCAGAAAACATCAGAGTAGCACCAAAATCCATCAAGAAAGGTTGTCCCAAGATCATAGGCCCTTCCAACAAGTGATTCAAAAATGACAGGTTCCAAAAATATTTTGACCAATCTTGACTGGAACATCTTCAGCAATACCAACCAATTCACAAAATTGATTACCTATCCCATAGACTAAAGAATTGAAGCGGACCCTAGGACTGAGTTTGAGTTTACAGGCCATAGCAACCAAAATTAAGTTGAGCTGAGATCCAGAGTCCTCAAGAGGAGAGAAATTTATAGCTGAGTCAGAAAGATAACAGGGGAGGAAACCAAGAGGACAAGAGTAAAGATTGGAATCTGAAGAAGGAATTGTTCCGCCAGAGTCCTCCATCAAACTGCCAGAGGAGACGTTTAGTTCTTCAGGACCAATCTCCACAGGTTGAAAACAGACCCATTTCTTCATTCCTTCATCAACAGATGGAGAGATTGATAGGAGTTCAGACACAGATAAATCAGGAATTTTGAGATCAGAAATTTTCTTTAATAATCCTTCCACAGCATTTGGGTGGTCCTTTGAGATTCCCCCTTCAAATCAAACTTTGTGCTGGGTGGAGGGAGAAAGTTCAGGTGAAGCAGGAACCAAGATGGGATCAGAATGTTGAGGTGACTTGGATTTAAGAGGAGGATCTGAGTGAGCTGGAAAAAGTTCCAAGAGTGGCTCCTTATCCACATCCAAGTCTTCCACATCAAAGGAAGGAAGCTCTGGTGAGGATCAATTTTTGACTGGTTTTTGAAGAATGGAATTTGGAAAGGAAGTGGCTTTGTGAGGTTTAGGCTCCTGATTTTGTTTCCTGGATGGATCGGATTGATAAGTAGTTCAAGCAAGACTGGAGGAAGAGATAGCTGGAGGGTACCAAGGTTGATGAGTACCACAGGAAGATTGGAAATCAAAGGAAGCAAGGGATGATTCCATTGGAGGTGGAGGCTTATAAGAGTCCATCACATGAAAAATAGGGAAAGATGAATCAAAAGTGATCAGTGCACCATTAGGAATAAAGAAATTTTTCCCCTTCTGCTCCACCAAAGTTTCCTTTATATCCTTCTGGAGTTCCAAGCATCATCCAGTTCCGTGGCCTTCCTTATGACAGTAGTAACAGACCAGGGTAGATTTAGGGACAGCAGTAGAGGGTTTAGAAGTAGCAGGAGAAGAAATATGTTGATCTATTCTATTCTCAAAATCTTGAAGTATCTTGGCAATTTTTTCTAGAGTAGTGGGTTCTCAAGTAAAATTAGGATCTGATTTAGGTCTTTTATCTCCCATCATCTTATTCATAATATTGTTAGACTCTTTGAAAGAAGGAGCATAGAATGTTTCAGTGGTTCTAGATTTTTTGAAAGTTAAAGCAGTTTGACCTTTCATGACTTCATCCACAGTACTCCTAAGGATAAGGGAACAGGGAGCTTGAATTGATTATTCCTGGTGGTATCATAGATCCAGATTTGACCAATTTGTCTTTAATCCTTTCCTGCACAGCCAACAAAAAGATTGGAAGAATTTTACTCAAAATTTGTCCACGGAATCAATGGGATTGTTTCACATAAGATAGTTTTGGATAGGATCCCAAGACTTCCTACCTAAAAGACTGGTAGTCAGTGGCTGAAGAGACACCACCATTTGAGATCCATTCAGAGACAAGAGCATTCAAGCCCTGCAAATTAAACCAAGTTACATCTGTTTTACCCCAATATGCCAACATTGCTTCCCTCAGGAGCATCCAGTAATGGGATTTCAATCCTTCAAATGACTCAATTACTTCCTTAAATTCATCAGAGGAGATAAAGAATTGTAATTGATAGGCCATATTGTATTTGCTTGCTCCATCCACTTCACCAGCCATTTTGTAAGAGTTCAAGAGCCGTTTGCCATTTACCACATGAAACCTAAGTTCTTTTTCTGAGGTTTGATCTTGCCCATCTTTGGTCAAGCAGAGATGGTTGGGGTACCAGTAGATGCAATTTTGAATAACAGAATTCCTAGAGGATCCAAAGAAAAGATTTACAAAGTGTCTCACAAGTGTGGCAAGAGTTGGGTTTCACAAAAAAAACAACAAGTACCTTTCCTGGATGGTGCACAAATTGGGAGGACTTACTTCTAGGATAAGTTGCCTCCACAGATCAGATCTGAGAAGAGAGAGAACAGAGGAAAAAGAGAAAAGGAAAAAGATTGGATTTCAAATATTGATTCCGAATTTTGTTGATGATGGGACTGTAAATCATAAGGTTGCTGGTTTAATCCCGGCCTGGGGGACCACATGTAAGACTCCAAATGGTGCTAAGCCGCAGGAATTTCTGCGGAGGGGAAAGGTGCTGTTTAGGCTGCCCTCCTGAGAGTTACAATAATATTTAAATGTAACTGGAATCAAGGTCCAGCAACTTGTTAATAAGGATTCAATGTAAGGGATGAGTTCAAGAATAGTTGGTAGCAATGGAATCAACACTATCTGAGGCAAGATGGTGAAGGCAAAGACTTGAACAAAATAAGTCAAAGTTTTGTTCAGATTTCAATGGAACAAGGCAGTTGTAAGTAAAAATGCCCCCAAGCTAATAACTCTGGTCATTGTCAGAAGATTAGGAAAGATAACCTCAATCCCAACCAACCTCCAGGTTCTCAAATAACCTGACAAACTCTCCGCAATCAAGCGCATGAAGGGTACCAGATAACTTTTGGTGGCTGAAAAAAACAAAAGAAATTTGTTTGTGAAGCTCTAGAAGCAAAGCAATAACTGATCCAAACAAGAATAATCCTACACTTCTCAAGTAACTCAAGAGTAGCGTGGCGGAATTAAAATTTTAAAGAATAAAGGGGGGTCTAACACTCCAGGTTTCAAGCTAAAAGAAAACTCTCAGTCAAACGGGACTGGATCCCGAAAGATGATCAGGGAAGGATCAGACCAGTATGGTTTGAAAAAGGGATCAAGAGTGGTATAACACACCCTAGAATTCAAACAGACAGAATTCTCTTCAACTAGCAAGGCTATGGTTGGTGATAAGGAACAGGGTCATAGATGGATGGATCAAAATTTTGAGTATGGAGGCTCAAACAATCAAGGGGCAATCATAGATATACCCACAATGAGGATCAGGATCAAATTACTACAATAACAGGGGGGACATACACACACACTCCCATTGATTATTGGAAAAAGGCAGGGGAGAGCCCCTCCTTTTATAGACCAGAGGTCTGTAGACTATTTACAAGAGGGATTTACAGATAGAGCAGAAAAAAGTTTTTTTTTTTGGTGAAAATGTATAGGGATGAGAAAGGAAAAATAAGCCGTGAGGAACAAAAAATTGGCAACACGGAATCCCTGAAATTTGTAAAAAAAATAAAAAATAAAAATAAAAATAAAAATAAAAATAAAAATAAAAATAAAAATAAAAATAAAAATAAAAATAAAAATAAAAATAAAAATAAAAATAAAAATAAAAATAAAAATAAAAATAAAAATAAAAATAAAAATAAAAATAAAAATAAAAATAAAAATAAAAATAAAAATAAAAATAAAAATAAAAATAAAAATAAAAATAAAAATAAAAATAAAAATAAAAATAAAAATAAAAATAAAAATAAAAATAAAAATAAAAATAGAGATAAAAATAAAAATAAAAATAAAAATAAAAATAAAAATAAAAATAAAAATAAAAATAAAAATAAAAATAAAAATAAAAATGAAAATAAAAATAAAAATAAAAATAAAAATAAAAATAAAAATAAAAATAAAAATAAAAATAAAAATAAAAATAAAAATAAAAATAAAAATAAAAATAAAAATAAAAATAAAAATAAAAATAAAAATAAAAATAAAAATAAAAATAAAAATAAAAATAAAAATAAAAATAAAAATAAAAATAAAAATAAAAATAAAAATAAAAATAAAAATAAAAATAAAAATAAAAATAAAAATAAAAATAAAAATAAAAATAAAAATAAAAATAAAAATAAAAATAAAAATAAAAATAAAAATAAAAATAAAAATAAAAATAAAAATAAAAATAAAAATAAAAGTAAAATACAATAGAATGAGGAGAGGAGGAACCCAGCCCGGGTCAAGGACAACAGCAGGTGGCGGATGTACATCTGAAAAGAAGTAAACAAGATGTAGGGGCCAGGATGATCACCCCCAACAGAGGCTTTGGGTGATTAACAGTGACAGGGGTTGATAAATTGGGCAAACGAGGATGGCCAACAAGCTTGAGTAGCTTTGACAACAAATGGAATCAAGAGGGGGGGAAGCTTGAGTGTTCTGACGGCCAAAGCAACAGTTTGCAGGAGTTGGAGAGGAGTTAGAAGGAGCAAGGGGAGTCTGATTTTGATGAGGGAATGGTTTCAAAATGCAGTCACAGATGATTGGCAACAAATTGGGGGAAGCTGGGGTTGAGCCGGAAGACCAATCACAATTGATTTCAACAAGTCAATCAGGTAAAAATGATGAAGGATGATGGAGAGACAATCTCAAATTGCTTGGAAGGCCGTACCATACTGAGTGGAGGCTTGACTGTGAAGAAGGAGGATAGGTTTTAGGCTCAAGATTCTAAGGAATGAGATTGGAGGAGGAAGAGAGGAGATGGATCAATTGAGGATGTTGATGGCATGAATTAGTTGCCATTGTTTTTGCCAACTACAATGGCTGGAGGATGAGTGGTGTTGGAGGTGATCTGTTTTGTCAAAAATGCTGCAGATGATGGCAAAATTCCATGCTGTTGATGGTGCCAATGAAGGTGGTGAGGGTGAATGATAGAGAAGAGGATGCTTTCTGCAGAAGATGTTTTTTTGCACGCGTTTTGAACCATTTAAGTAGGGACAGGAAAGCCACAAACACCCTTCCAAGACCGCCAGGATAGGCAAGAGTTGGGAAATGGGGTAATGAAAGGGTACCCATAGAGGCACAAGAGATAATTTTTTTTTCCAAAAAAAAAATTGAATTTTTCCGCAGTGGTCCTGAGTTGTCCAGATTTGGTCACCAAACCAAGCAAGTGGAGATAGATCTTCAACTCAAGCACTGTGAGAGATGGTCTTGCACGTATTTAGACACATAAAAGAGCTAGGACAGCTGGGAGAGGAGTGTGACATCCAACAAATTTAGAAAGATTTGGTTGGCTGTCATTGGAAGGGACAGATCAGGTGCTTGCAACAACTCCAACGGCTTCAAGCGAAAGCTTGCAGTCTTTTGGATGAGCGCCAAGCCGGCTTTGAGGAGCTGGGGACAACCTTTGGAGATTTTGGTGATTGGATGACCTGACCCCACCCTTGAATTCCAAGTCCTTATATTTTTAAAATTATTAAAAGGAAAAGTACTGGAAATTACAACACCTGTATGCCACTTTATGGACATTTTGATATTTCACAAGTGTTGTCACGTATAGGGTTTACACCTAAAATTCACTCATAATTGAGGTGTTGTGTATATTTTAGGAGTTACACGCGGAAATGTGTTATGTCACAATTCCTGTGCGCAGCCCCGCATCATTACATAACCTTATGTACTAGCAGCAGTAGGATCCCGCGGACTAGAGACCCGCGCGCAGATGATTCCGCCACACACGCAGCGGATCCTACCCCGCGCGCATCTGTACTACTGATCCCCGCGCGTGGATCAGTCCTGAATAATCTGACAACTAGGTACCGCTCAGAAGAGCTACAACCTAGTTAGGGTTGCCTAGTATATGTAACAAACAGACATATGCATCAATAATGATCAAAAAAGATCAAAACTTAAATAAAATTAATGAAAATTAAGTTTTAAACATTTTTTAACAATAAATCAAAGATCAAGGACTACCACGTAAACCACGGACCTTGATCTTTGAAGACCACGAAACACTACAAGAAGTGTTCATAAAAATTATTAAAAATTATCTAAATGATCAGCAGACAACGAAAAATTAGTAAACATCCACATCTGCACGCTTTAAAGCAATAACAATAGTACAAATAAAGGATGAGTACAGAATGATCAAATTTACGCAAAACTAATTAACAGATCCTGTGGCTAAAATAGTACAGAAATCCAGTAGATCTAAGGACAGCTGATTGACAGCACCAAGTAGACGTGCTAATCCTGCCCTTACTAGCTTGCCAGCCTCAGCCCACGAGCAGAAAACTCTCTACGCTCCCTGAGAAGACCAAAATTACTCCAAAAAAGTATTTATACAGACCTCTTTGGATCCATAATTCCATCATCAGTTTACCATGAATTATGTATCATCAATCAGAAACCGTGTCATTTTCAATCAAGTGCTTATATGAAGATAAGCAAGTCATTTATGACTTAGTCTGTAGTAGTATTATTTACCTTTATTAAACCAATCAACCATTGAAGTTTAGTCAAGCAATCTACCCCATCTGCTCTGAAACCCTTCCAATTATTCCAGGATTTTTGTGGTAAAGTGCTCAGCGTAAGTGTTACCCTTCCTTTCCAGGCTGCTTGTGCTGTTAAGCCCGGCCATCAATGGAATAAGTCCTTTCTGAGGCACCCATATTTATTCCAATGTTCTTAAAAACTGCCTAAGGAGGCCCCTTGCAGAGAGTTTGCTAGTCTGTAAGGATCCCCAGTAGTATAATACTGTGGCCCGTGTTTTATATTATATTGAAAACCATTTACTAACAAACCAATTAAACCTTGCAACTGCTCTTATTTGAGCTTTCAAGCTTTTATTATTGGAATAATAATTATTATTATCATTCCAGCATTTTTATCACTCTCTGTAGCTAAAGGACTGCAAGGTTCCTGGTATCAGAGAGCTGACAACTGGGGGTCTGGCCGGGAAATATCCTTAAAACGATTGATTTCTAATGATTTATTCCTTGGACCAGTCAATTTCTTTTTTTAAAAATAAGTTAACGTACTTATAACATATATTTTTGATCATTTTTTTCTCTAGTGGATCTTAAGACCAATGGAGAATTGTTCAATTAGTATTTGAACCTTCTTAAAAAGAAAAAAGAATAAAAACTCCGTAACTTTTTCCCTGTTATTATAACTCCTGAGCAACAGAGGAGAAATTGCTTTATTATAAGCAGCAGGTTATAAAAGACAAAGAACTCAAGCCTGAAAGAATTATCAATTTCACTTCTTTATTAAGGCACCATAAGGAGTGGAAAATTGATAAAAGGTAGCTTTATATTTATAAATTAAATAATCCTGAAGATAAAGTAAAACCCAAAAATAATAAAAGTAATTATTTTTTTCTAAAAATCACCTTATCACATAAAAATAAAAAAATGTATTAAACTTATATTTTTTTTACCCATCTCAGTGGACTTTGTTTTTGGTGATCTCATTGACCAGGGTCCTCCTAGAGGACCTACCAGACAGCGTACCATTGGATTTATCCCAGGATCTGATTGTTACTCACTCAGAACCCGTTGGAATTCCTTCCAAGGATAGTTGTGATCCAAAACAAGTGTTGGTACCGTTGAATTTAACTCTAAGTAAGTTAAAATATTTTTAAAAAAATTATGAAAAATATAAAACACACAAAAAATATTATTTTTATAAATCTATAGTCTTTTTTCAAAGTTTCAACAAAAGACTTACATATTTTTTGGTATTATGTATCAAAATAGGCGCAACACCCGTGCAACTGGCAGAGCCCCGTCATGTGGATCTCTTCCTGGAGGAAACCGTACGCGCAAGGACCCCAGTCTCAAACGCAATGAGGGGACTCAAACCCGTGACCATAGCGTCACACGGGAAAATGGCGGCGACAACCACAGCGGCCAACTCAACCAACAGACAGTTGGAGAGCCCTCTGTCGCCCACCAGGTTATCCCAGGAGGGTACAGGTCCTCCTACGCCAACCCAGCTGGACTCAACCAAGGAGGAAAGGGTCAAAGTGTTAGTGAAAGAGCACATGAGCTATTGGGAACAATTCAGGTTGGCTCAGACCCAGGAGGATCAACCAGGTGTGAGAAAAGCCATTTCTCAGGCAAAGAAATCTCAGATTTCTATGCAAAGGTTGATCCCAAAGAAAGAATTAGAAGGCTACGTGCAGAACTGGAATCCTTGGGATCACTTAGCTTCCTTAAAGGGAAAGGACTGTTGAATGTTGAATGGTGAAAGGGGCCATAATGCCAAATGTGCCTTCACTCTTCTTTCCATGTCATCTCATCCTCTCATTCCATCTTATTTTGTCTCAAGTTATGTTTTCTTCACCTCTTGTCTCCAACCGTGTGAGTTGTAGTGCGCCTTCTCAGGTACTTGAGCCCAGGGCGCTTCCCAATGCCAATGGGTGCACACCTGTGTCATGCGCGCACCTGAGTGATCCTTTTGTACCTTCACCATCTCAGAACCAGGATTCTCTTCCCTTGTGCGGTTTGACAACCATTTTAAGACTCCAAACGGTGCTAAGCCGTGGCAGTTCTGTGGAGGGGAAAGGTGCTGTTTAGGCTGCCCTCCTAGGAGTTACAAAAATATTTTAAATGTAACCGGAATCAAGGTCCAGAACCTTATGGATGAGAAATCAAAGTAAGGTAAGAGGATAAGAGTTTTCGGTAGCAATGGAAACAACACTATCTGAGGCAAGATGGTGCAGGTAAATACTTGAACAAATAAGTCAAGGTTTGTTCAGAGTTCAATAGAACAAGGCAGTTGTAAGTAACAACGCCCACAAGCTAATAACTCTGGTTGTCAGAAGCTGATTAGGAAAGATCAACTCAATCCCAACCAACCTCCAGGTTCTCAATGAACCTGCCCAACTCTCCGCAATCAAGCGCTTGAAGGGTACCAGATAACTTTGGGAGGCTGAACAAAACAAAAGCAATTTGTTTATGAAGCTCTAGAAGCAAATCAATAACGAATTTGAGCAAGAATATCCCAACACTTCTCAAGGGACTCAAGAATAGCGTGGCAAAATTCAACCTTCAAGAAGAAGGGAGGTATAACACTCCAGGTTTTAAGCTTAATTAAACCTCTTCAATCAAACGTGATTGGCTCCAGAAAGATGATCAAGGAGAGATCAAGACCAGTATTGTCGGAAAAAGGGATCAGAGTGGTATAACACACTCAAGAATTCAGACAGACAGGAATTCTTCTTCAACCAGCAAGGCTATTGGTTGGTGATAAGGATCAAGGTCACAAGGGACAGAGTTTGAGTATGGAGGCTCAAAGGATCAAGGGGGCAATCATGGATATACCCGGATAAATGGCTCAGATAGGTGGGGAAGGATGCCCACAGATGAATTGATTACTGATGATGGTCTGATAGGATGGATGGATCCTCTGATGCTGGGCCAAAAGGCAGAGGAGAGCCCCTCCTTTTATAGACATGAGGCCCTGTATACTATGTACAAGTGATACTACAAATAGGTGCGGAAAATGAAAACATAAAAAAATAAAAAATAAATAAAAAAAAAAAAAAAAAGAAAAAAAGAAATGTCACCCGCGTCAAGAATGACCGCGGCAACCAGATGGACACCCGCAACAGCGGTCGCGGGTGTCGACAACGGCTGTTGTCGCCTGATCGGCGGCGACAACAGAGTGAAGGTTCCGGCGGCCGCGTGCAGTCGCTTGCGGTTGTCGGTCGGATCGGATGATGGGCAAGGAGGAGCTAGAGGAGGATTGAAGGATGAGTGGGAACCACCCTGGCAACCAGAGAGAGTCTTTAGACTTGGCTCCGGCCGGTGGTACCCGCGCAACCGCGTCTCCGATCCGGACCGGATGGTCGCTGATCATGGTTGGATGGATTGAGAGGAAGGAGGGGTATCAAAGGAGGATGGGAGTGGCTTGGGTAACCTAAATTCGAATCTGAGACCACCGGAACAAGTGATTGTATTGATATAGATGGGAACTTTGAATTGGTCAGGGATAGACAACCGGATGCCGATAATCTACAAGCCCATAGGGTACAATGAGTAGTAGTGGTGGATGATATCATGGAATGAAATCAGAATTGGAATTGGATGGTAGTTAAGGGTAGAGAATCGAGTTGATGGAGCTCGATGGATGAGGGATTGGGACTCTGACTAAAGTTTAGTTGTACTCCACTCCACTCGAGCCCAAGCTGACCATTGGAGTGGAGTGAGACTGGAGAGAGGGTGGTGGTGGTGGTGATGGAGATGGTGATGATGATGAGGAGGATCCAATTGAAGGGATTGTTGCAGGTGGTTTGACGATTGCTCGCGTTGCCAAAAGTCAGGGCCGCAAGCGCGACAAGTGGGAGTTGAACATAGGAAGAGAGGATTGAAACGGAGAGACATGTGAAAGGCCTGTCCTAGACTGCTAGGACAGGGAGAAGTTGAGAGATGGGGGAAATGAAGGTACCCATAGGGGTACAACCAAAAAGAATTTTTTTTTTTTTTTTTTTTTTTTTTTTTTTTTTTTTTTTTTTTTTTTGCCTGGTGTCCCGGATTGGTGACCACATCTCTCCCCAACTTACAGACTGTCCCTAGTCTGCATCTAAAATTTGAAGGGATTAAAAAAGAAAAGCAGGGAACAAAGAAATTGAAGCAACGATTGGCCATTTCTTGATCTTGAGAACAATTGAAGAGTTGAGGAAAATATCTTGATTCTTCCAAATGAGCCCTAGAAGCGGCAGGAATAGAACAAGGAGGGGGTCCCAGGTGCTCACATATGTGGCATACAGTAGAGTTTTACAACAAAAACGCATCAAATGACCCTGGTGGTGCATAATTGGGAGGACTTACTTCTAGGATAAGTTGCCCCCACGACAATGAAACTTCTTGACTTGATCAGCAGAGAACCTTCTGGCCAACCAAGTACCATCCAGCTCCTCCAAAACATAAGATCCACCCCTAACTTGATGAACCACTCGGTAAGGGCAATTCCAACGATTAGAGAAAAGCTTGCCTCACTGGGTCTCCAAAGATCAATTATAAGCTAAAACTAGGTCACCAGGGTTCAAGGGCTCCCTGATTCGACCAGAGTTCTTGTCCTCCCAATACTGGACGGATTTTGCTCTGGAATCCATCATTTTTTGATAAGCTTCTTCACAAAAGTCTTCACTTCGCTCCAGTTGCTTGGATCTAGCAACTAACAGATCAGTGGTTGAGGACACCTCTTCCCAAGAGATACCCAAGAAAGATTCCATTTCCAGATCCAAAGGAAGGATTGCTCTTTGACCAAAGATGATTTCATAAGGTGAGTAGCCAGTAGTCCTTTTGGTTGAGATTCAATCAGAGAAGAGAACAAGAGGAAGGAATTTGCGACAATTCTTGCCACTTTCACCAGCCAGTTTAAACAGTGCAGCCTTCAAAGGGGGCATGGCCTTGTTCCACCATGCCTTGGCCTTCAGGATAATAAGGAGTAGTAACTCTATGTTGTCCAGGAAGGGATCGGATCATTTCAGCAAGCTTGCCCCCAAATTCAGAGCCACTATCAGTAGAGTAAGATCAAGCCAGGCCATAACGCATTGTCCAGGTCTTGTAGAGGAAAGCTGCCACTGATTCAGAGCTAAGGTTCTTAAGAAATTTTGCTTCAACCCATCCGGAAAAATCATCTCTAGCCACAATGAGGTACTTAGCACCACCTGCCTTAATATGAACCACATCCATAGCAATCCTTCCAAAGACAGTGGACTCCCCAGTAGGATAACAAATTTTGGCTGGGCGCCTAAGATCACGTTTTTGACAAACTTCACAACTCTTGCACCATTGGGAGACGGATTTCTTCAAAGATGGCCACCAGAATTGTTTGGATAATCGTCAATAAGTTTCAGTTTCCCCACGATGACCAAGGCCTTCATGGAGACTTTCAAGGATAGAATATTGTTTAGAGGGAATAGTAACAACAATAAGAGCACAAGGATTGCCTCTCTTCATACGTCTAGAACCTTGAAAAAAAAAATTAGAAGACTTTCATTTAAGAGATCAAAATTCCTTAGCAGAGAGATCAGGAGGTTTTTGAAGAGTTGAAAGGTACTGCTCTAATTTAAACCAGAAGCCTTGTTGAAAGCCAGAATAATTTTGAGAAGAAAAAGAGAAAATAGGTTGGATTAAAGGTTCCTCTTCATTGAAATTGGTTCCAACATCAGATTCGTTGTTCCCAAGAGGTCGTCGAGATAAACCGTCAGGCATGGTGAAAGATTTTCCCGGCCTGTGAACAATATCAAAAGATAAAAGCTGGATAAAGGCCACCCAGCGAGTCATAGGAGCATTGGGAAGACTGGGAGCGTTGATCATTTCAATGATGGATCGAGAATCAACTTGCAATTTGAAATGTTGGCCCCAGAGAACGGTTTGAAGTTTCTTCATCATTCGAGCCACACAACAGAGTTCCAGTTTGGTCTGGGAGTATCTAGATTCTACATCTGAAAACAACAAAGATTCATAAAGAGCAGGACGGTCCCAACCATTTTCATCTTCCTGAGTAAGGACGGCCCCAACAGATTGATAACTAGAATCAACAGCCAGCTTGATCTTGCCAGCTCCAGGTCCATAAGAGATCTTTTTCAAAACTATGTCTTTACCAACTATCCTTTTGAGTAGCTGGAAAGCACATTCACATTCTTGGGTCCAAATCCATTCAGCATCTTTTCTGGTTAGACAACGCAAGGGTGCGCAGATTTTGGATAAAGATGGGATAAAGATTCTAACATAAGTGACAACACCTAGAAAGCCCCTAACTTCAGTTGGGTTGATTGGGGTAGGCCAAGAGATGATCTTGTTGAATTTGGCTGGTGCCATCCTTCTTCCTTCCTTGCAGACCACATGACCAACAATTTCCAGAGCAGGGACACAAGCCGCCAGTTTGGATCCAGAGACAGCAAGGCCAGATTCCTCAATTTGAAACAGAATCCTCTCCAAGGTAGTAGCATATTCCCAGATAAAACAACGGATTCCTGAATGCCAAGGTAAGAGCTCATTATCATAGTCAGATACTGGACCTTTAATTCCTCCATCGTCAATAAAGATACCAGCATGATCAGGGATTTCATCCTGGAGGATCCACATCATCTGAGCCTGATAGACTGCAACCAAGTTGGTGGCACCTTGAGGCAATTGAGTAAGTTTAAATCAACCAAGAGGAGTATTGAAAGTAGTGAGAGGACAAGAAATAGGATGTAAGGATTGTTTATCATAGCCACCCATAATATCCCCTAGACCATAGCAAGCTCTTCCCGCGAAGGATTCAACAAATTCTTCAGTAGCAGGAGGGATACCAGAGTCTTTAATAGTAACTTTATTAAGAGGTTGAAGATCATGAACTATTCTAAGTTTACCATTACTCTTGAGGACACAGAAGACGGGGCTGGAGTAACTAGAAGTTGACTGTTCATACAGGCCAGTTCAAACTCGTTCCCGGACCAACTTGATGAATTCGTCAACTTTAGCAGCAGGGATAGGGATCTTTTTCTTTTGCCAAGGATCATGTTCAACTACAGGGATGATATAAGGGAGGCCATAGGATTCCCGCAAGATCCCTCTCTCTTCTTCACAGAAAGCAATAGATTTTTCTCTTGGAGATAAGACATTTTTGATTAAATTTAACTCATCAGGAAGAAGCCATCCATCTGGACCAAAGTTGACAACCTTCAGACGTTCTTCAGTGACCCGTCCATTAGGCACAAAGGGACCTGTAAGAGATTGAGGAAGACCACAGTAAGGATCGCGAGATAGAGGAGGACGCATAAGAGGAGGATTGAGGTTAAGAGGCATAGGCTGGTTGACCGGTTGGATCTTCTTAGCAACTGGTTTATACTTAGTGGCAAAAGAGAAAATTTCTTGTTTCCTCCAAGAGTTGACCAGAGAGACTTGATTACAAAAGCTGAGTCCAAGTTCCAACATCTTCCAAGTCCAATGTTCTGCAATATCCTTGAAGGGTGCCTTTTCCATAAAAGGAGAACCAGGAGATAATACATTGCTCACATGTGTGGCACAAGGTAGAGTTTCGAAAATGATGGTAAAAGATTGCCCTGGCAGTGCACAATTGGGAGGACTTGTACCCCAAATTGCCTCCACTGAAGCCCATATTCCTTCATACCAAAACCACAAAAAACGGAATTGCAATTAGGATCTAGTTTAGACTCATTGCGGAGATTTGAACCGGAACTGAGAGAAGAATGATCACACTCAAAAGTAGAAGAAGACACAACAGATCCAGAGAGAGAAGGAGATGGAGAAGAAATATTTTTGGATTTTCCAATTTTGATATGTTTTTGTTTTTCAATATTCTTGAGATCAGAAGAGAATGATGAAAGGAATGAAAAATAAGCCTGAGGGATGGGAGTTGACCCTTGAGTTGCAGTCTGAGGCTGAAAAGAGCTACAACCATTAGTAGGATCAACTATTCCCCTACAAAATGAGAGGAACTAGAGTTATCCTTCTGCTTCCCCTTAAAAGATGATTTGGGAGAATGACCAGGAAAATCTATTTCCCAACAACCAGAATCCAAAGAGCAAAGAGGAACTTCAATTTTCCTGCCATCAGCATCAGGGAGAAGAATTCTCTCCCCAACTTGATCAGAAAACATCAGGGTTGCACCAAAGTCCATTAGGAAGGGTTGTCCCAAGATCATAGGACTGTCCAAAGAGTGATCCAAAAGTGGCAGGTTCCAACAATATTTCAACCAATCCTGACCGGTACATCTTCAGCAATACCAACCAGTTCACAAGCTGGATTTCCTATCCCATTCACTGCAGAGTTGAAGCTGACCCTAGGACTAAGTTTGAGCTTGCAGGCCATAGCATCCAAGATTAAGTTAAGCTGAGATCCAGAATCCACAAGAGGAGAAACAGTTTTAGCTGAGTCACCAAGATAACAAGGAAGAAAGCCAAGGGGACAGGAATAAAGGTTGGATTCTATAGAAGGACTGGTTCCACCAGAGTCCTCCATTAAAGTGCCAGAGGAGACTACGAGTTCTTCAGGGCCAATTTCCACACGTCAAGGAGAGACCCATTTCTTCATTCCTTCAGAAACAGATGAAGAGATCAATAGGAGTTCAGCAACAGATAGATCAGGAATTTTGAGATCAGAAATTTTCTTTAATACTCCCTCCACGGCATTGAAGTGATCCTTGGAGATGCCCCTTTCAAATCAAACTTTGGGCTGGGTGGGGGGAGGAAGTTCAGGTGACGCCAAATCTAAGATAGGATTAGAAGGTTGAGGTGAGGGAGAAGGATCAGGGTGATCTGGGAACCTTTCCATGAGTGGTTCCTTTTCCACCTCCATGTCTTCTACATCAGGGGAAGGAGGCTCAAGTGATGATTGACGTTTAACAGGTTTTTGAAGGATTGAAGTTGGCAAGGAAGGAGCCTTATGAGGTTTAGGTTCCTCATGTTGTTTCCTGGCTGGATCAGATTGATAAGTAGTCCCAGCAAGACTAGAGGAAGAAATAGCTGGAGGATACCAAGGTTGGAGGGTACCACAGGATGATTGAAATTCAAAGGAAGCAAGAGATGCTTTCACAGGAGGTGATGGCTGGTAAGAGGCCACCACATGTTGGATAGGAGAGACGAGTCAAAAGGGATTAGGGCACCATTAGGGAGGAAGTAATTGTTTCCCCTCTGCTCTACCAATTTTTCCTTTAGGTCCTTCTGAAGTTCTTGGCATCATCCAGTTCCATGGCCTTCCCTATGACAGTAGTAACAGACCAGAGTTGATTTGGGGACAAAAGAAGGAGTTTTAGGCGTAGCTAGCAAGGAAATCTTTTGATCTATTTTGTTCTCAAAGGCTCTAAGTAACTTGGTGATTTCATCTATAGTAGTAGGTTCTTGATTGGAATTAGGATCTGCTTTAGGCCTACAATCTGCCTCCATTTTAATCATAATATCGTTTGACTCTTTAAAAGAAGGAGCATGGACCGGTTCAGTAGTTCTAGGCTTTTCAAAGGTAAGAGCAGTTTGACCTTTCATGACTTTATCCACAGTACTCCTAAGGGTGAGAAAAACAGGGAGCTTGAATCGATTATCCCTGGTGGTGATCATGGATCCAGATTTTACCAGTTCTTCTTTAATCCTTTCCTGCACAGCCGACGAAAAAGATTGGAAGAACTTTGCTCAAATTTCGTCCACTGTGTCAATGTGATTGTTTCGGATAAGATAGTTTTGAATGGGATCCCAAGACTTCCTAAAAATCTGATAGTCAGAGGCTGAAGAAATACCACCATTGGAGATCCACTGAGAAACCAGAGCATCCAAATCCAGCAGAGTAAACCTAGCCACATCTATTTTACCCCAATATGCCAACATAGCCTCCCTGAGAAGCGTCCAGTTGTGGGATTCAAATCCCTTGAAAGACTTGATTACCTCCATAACTTCATCAGAGGAGATAAAGAACCGCAACTGATAAGCCATATCAAATTCACTAGCTCCATCCACTTCAGCAGCCATTTTGTAGGAGTCCAAGAATCACTCGACATTTGTACCGTTGAAGCCTAAGTTCTTGTTCTGAGGTTTGATTTTTACCATCTTAGGTCGGACAGGGGTGGTTGGAGTAGCGGAAGATGCCATATTGAATAACAGAGTTCCTAGGGGATCCAAAGAGCAGATTTCCAAAGTGGCTCACAAGTGTGGCAAGAGTAGGGTTTCGCCAAAAACAACAAGTATCTTGCCCAAGCGGTGCACAAATTGGGAGGACTTACTTCTAGGATAAGTTGCCTCCACGGATCAGATTTGAGAAGAGAGAAAAAAAAGAAAAGAAAAATCGGATTTTGAGGTTGATTTTAAATGTCTTGGGACTGTAAATACCAAGGTTGCTGGTTTGATCCTGGCCCGGGGGACCAAATGTAAGACTCAAAACGGTGCTAAGCCGTGGCAGTTCTGTGGAGGGGAAAGGTGCTGTTTAGGCTGCCCTCCTAGGAGTTACAAAAATTTTTTAAATGTAACCGGAATCAAGGTCCAGAACCTTATGGATGAGAAATCAAAGTAAGGTAAGAGGATAAGAGTTGTCAGTAGCAATGGAAACAACACTATCTGAGGCAAGATGGTGCAGGTAAATACTTGAATAAATAAGTCAAGGTTTGTTCAGAGTTCAATAGAACAAGGCAGTTGTAAGTAACAACGCCCACAAGCTAATAACTCTGGTTGTCAGAAGCTGATTAGGAAAGATCAACTCAATCCCAACCAACCTCCAGGTTCTCAATGAACCTGCCCAACTCTCCGCAATCAAGCGCTTGAAGGGTACCAGATAACTGTGGGAGGCTGAACAAAACAAAAGCAATTTGTTTATGAAGCTCTAGAAGCAAATCAATAACAAATTTGAGCAAGAATATCCCAACACTTCTCAAGGGACTCAAGAATAGCGTGGCGAAATTCAACCTTCAAGAAGAAGGGAGGTATAACACTCCAGGTTTTAAGCTTAATTAAACCTCTTCAATCAAACGTGATTGGCTCCAGAAAGATGATCAAGGAGAGATCAAGACCAGTATGGTCGGAAAAAGGGATCAGAGTGGTATAACACACTCAAGAATTCAGACAGACAGGAATTCTTCTTCAACCAGCAAGGCTATTGGTTGGTGATAAGGATCAAGGTCACAAGGGACAGAGTTTGAGTATGGAGGCTCAAAGGATCAAGGGGGCAATCATGGATATACCCGGATAAATGGCTCAGATAGGTGGGGAAGGATGCCCACAGATAAATTGATTACTGATGATGGTCTGATAGGATGGATGGATCCTCTGATGCTGGGCCAAAAGGCAGGGGAGAGCCCCTCCTTTTATAGACATGAGGCCCTGTATACTATGTACAAGTGATACTACAAATAGGTGCGGAAAATGAAAACATAAAAAAATAAAAAATAAATAAAAAAAAAAAAAAAAGAAAAAAAGAAATGTCACCCGCGTCAAGAATGACGGCGGCAACCAGATGGACACCCGCAACAGCGGTCGCGGGTGTTGACAATGGCTGTCCTCGCCTGATCGGCGGCGACAACAGAGTGAAGGTTCCGGCGGCCGCGTGCAGTCGCTCGCGGTCGTCGGTCGGATTGGATGATGGGCAAGGAGGAGGTAGAGAAGGATTGAAGGATGAGTGGGAACCACCCTGGCAACCAAAGAGAGTCTTCGGACTTGGCTCCGGCCAGTGGTACCCGCGCGACCGCGTCTCCGATCCGGACCGGATGGTCGGTGATCATGGTTGGATGGATCAAGAGGAAGGAGGGGTATCAAAGGAGGATGGGAGTGGCTTGGGTAACCTAAATTTGAATCTGAGACCACCGGAACAAGCGATCGTATTGATATAGATGGTGAACTTTGAATCGGTCAGGGATAGACAACCGGATGCCGATAATCTACGAGCCCATAGGGTACGATGAGTGGTAGTGGTGGATGATATCATGGAATGAAATTGGAATTGGAATCGGATGGTAGTTAAGGGTAGAGAATCAAGTTGATGGAGCTCAATGGACAAGGGATTGGGAATCCAACTGAAGTTTAGTTGTACTCCACTCCACTCGAGCCCAAGCTGACCATTGGAGTGGAGTGAGACTGGAGAGAGGGTGGTGGTGGTGGTGATGGAGATGGTGATGATGATGAGGAGGACCCGATTGAAGGGATTGTTGCAGGTGGTTCGACAATTGCTCGCGTCGCCAAAAGTCAGGGCCGCGAGCGCGACAAGTGGGAGTCAAACATAGGAAGAGAGGATCGAAACGGAGAGACAGGTAAAAGGCCTGTCCTAGACCGCTAGGACAGGGAGAAGTTGAGAGATGGGGGAAATGAAGGTAACCATAGGGGTACAACCAAAAAGAATTTTTTTTTTTTTTTTTTTGCCTGGTGTCCCGGATTGGTCACCACACCGTAACATCTACTTCCTGAGTTCTGGGCTGGGTAAGCAGTTTTCCCAATTGTTTTCCATATTTTTCTCTCAATTCTACTGATCATCTCCGGCTCCTATTCTCCTCAAATATTCACCAGCTAATGTTCTGGGTGTGGTGTTGCTCTACTATCTAGTGGAATTGCAACAGATTTACAGTCCCAATTGCACAACTCTGATTCAACTAGAAAAGGCTCCTAGCCATGACTTACCAGGAAGATAACCCCAAACTGAACATCCCTCTCCTCACCGAATCCAACTTCCCCAACTGGTTCACACGCTTAAAAAGCTATCTCAGAAGAAAGGGACTTCTTGAGCTCATTGAGGGTCACAACCCCACGGATGCGACCACCCCCACGCAAAAGAGAAAGATCTACAAGGCCTGCAAAATTATCATTCAGCACCTGGGTGACATTGCGTTTGAGGCAGTGGTGAAAAGTTCAAACAAATCTAATCCCCAAGCCATCCTGGAAGCCATCCACAAAAGATAGGCCTCTCAATTGTCCAAAAACTGGGGCCTTCTCTGGCTGAATTTCATAAGCTACCAATACAAAGGGGATCTCTCTCAATACATCAATGATTGCTGTAAGTTAATGAAAAAGCTCTCTGTGGTCAAACTCAATTTTCCTCAAAAAATCCTCAGCTACACTATCCTGGCCAAACTGCCGACCACTTTCCACCACATAGTCGATACTCTCCTTCTGAATGACAGAATGCTGACCAACCCAACAGCTGTGCTTAACAAACTCAGGGAGGTTCTTCACCTGGAAATCTCTAAAAAGGAAGAGACACGTGAACCAACAGAAGACACCACCTCTACTGCTCTGCATAAAACTTCTCCGCCAAAGAAATCAAAAACTAAACATCCTTGCTCCAAGGGTAGGCACAACCCACTCGCAAATCACCCGGAAGACTGATGCTGGTTCCTACACCCAGAATTGCGCCCCAATCACTCCTCCTCTAGAGCTCTCTCTCATCTCCACTTGGGGACTGCTTCAACTGAAGCAACTAACTCGACCAACCCTGACTCACCTCAAGCATTCCTGAATGCTCAGCTATACTTCAAGGTCACCAAGACTCAAGCGCTGCCTCTCCCTGTTCTTGACTTGGGAGTCACGCATCACATTGTCAACTCTCCCTGCCTCCTCTAAGAATCAACACCAATAAGTCTGAAAGTGGGCACGGGGGAAGAAGGCACTGCACTGCTGGCCACAGCCATAGGCAAGGCCACAATCTGCAATCACCTGGGCAAAGAAATCCATCTGGATAGCGTACTCCTGGTCCCTTCTCTGAGTTGCTGTCTGGTCTCTCTTCCTCAAATAGCATCAAAATCAGCCATCATCAAACAAGTCAGCCATTCTGGATACAACATCACCCTGGATCACTTCTTGTTTCTGGGAAATGCCAGAAATTGCTTGTTCAAACTATGTGGCACCAAGTTCAAAAGCCCTGTTAAGAGCTTGGTATTCCTCAAAGAATCCCAAGCCTTTCCTTGGCACCTCAAACTAGGAAATCCTCACGACGCCACTCTCAAAATTCTCTTTCCTGAGAGCTCCTCTCATTCCAACTGCAACATCTGCAAGAGCTGCAAGAGGACAGCTACCCCATTCAAGGGGCACTTTAAACCAGCCACCCGCTGTCTGGAAACAATCCACCTCAATCTTGTAGGTCCCTTTCCGGTTCTGTCAAACGGCGGATGCAAGTATTTCCTCACCGTTGTCAACCAATTCTCGGGATTCAAGTCGGTTTCCTTCCTTTGCTCCAAAGATCAAGCTCCCGAGGACATAAAGGACTTCATTAATCAATCAGAACGGCGACTCAGTGTCAAGGTTGCTAAGGTTGTGTCGGACAATGGGGGCAAATTTGTAAATGGGGAGCTCGGTGGGTACTTTAAGCTTCATGGCATCAATCATCACCTGGCTCCAGCATATACCCCTGAGCAAAACAGCCTTGCTGAAAGAACAAATTTCTCCATTCTAGATAAAGCCCAATGCTTACTTGTGCAAAGCGGCCTTCCTCCAACCTACCGGGCGGAAGCAGTCAAGACTGAAACTGACCTCCTCAATGCGCTCCCTGTCTTATCCAAGGGCCGAGGAATTCCCTACGAGATTTGGTTTCAGCGGCCGTTGAACCACCACTTCCTCAGACCGTTTGGATGCACCAACTATTCTCTTATTCCCAAGACCAGGCGTGGTTTCAAACTGTCTGCTAATGGAGAAAACAGTACGCTCCTCGGGTACGTGAATGATTTCTCATCCTATAAGATTCTCAATCATTGCACCAAGCGGGTGCACTCAAGCGCCAACTTCACCTTCCTTGAGGACACCTTTGAGCGCTGCAAAGTTGGAGCCTTGGAGGGCCCATGTCTTTTCCCTAATCCTCTACCAGTCACTACCGGAAAATTCCTCCCTGAAATTCCTTCTGAAACAACCTCAATCCCCGGTGTGGGCCTTCCAAAATCTGAGAAAATTCCTGTTCCCGAGCACAGCATAGTCTCCAATTGCAACATTCTCACGCACTCTTGACGGGAACCAAGGACCACAGAAGCTCAACTAAATCTCATGGACACTGGCCCCCAGGATCCCAAGTCTCTAGATGAAGCCTTGCGCAGCCCTCACAGGCTGGAATGGATTTCCACTATGGACAGGGGGCTTCAAAATCTATTGGCATACAAGGTGTGGGAGGAGTGTGAGAAGAACAACGCTTTGAACCAACTGAAGTGCATCTGGGTTTTCCAAACAAAAAGGGACAAGAACAACCACATCATCGAGTTCAAGGCCCGGCTTTGTGTGGAAGGTTTTCACCAAAGGTTTGGCATTGACTACACCAATGTGTTTGCGCCCACGGGCAATAGGTCGTCACTCTGACTTCTCATCTCACATTCCATCCAGAAAGGTTACAAATTCCACCAACTCAATGTGAAGTTGGCTTTTCTTAATGCTCCCTTAAGGAAGACCATTCATGTCCTGGCCCCGGAGAATGTCCCAGTGGCGCTGGGTAAGTCTCTCAAGCTCAAAAAAGCTTTGTACGGTCTGAAGAAAGCACCTCAAATGTGGTACAAAACCCTGAGTAGTTGGCTCTCCCAGGAGGGATTTGTTTGCAGTGAGGCGGATTGCTGCGTGTTCTGGAAGGGCAACACTTATCTTTAGGTGCACATCAATGAAATTGCCATTTTCAGCCCGGACCCGCAGTCCTTCATTGACTCCATCCGATGTTGCTTCAAAATAAAGGATCTGGGCCAAGCATCCCTCCTTCTAGGGATGAATGTCACTCAGTGTCAGCACCTAATCCATCTGATTCAAGCAACCTACATATCCTCTTTAGTGGATCAATACCAACTTCTGCAACACAAAAAGTGCTCAACGCCCTTCAAGCCCTTTGGGAAATTGTTTCCGGCGTCCAAAGAGGAGAATTGGCTCTTTGTCAAAAGTGGTCTCAACTATAGAAAACTGGTTGGTGAGCTCACCTACATAAGCTGCAATACTCGGCCCAAAATTACTTTTGCCACCAACTATCTTGCCCAATTCTTAAATGCACCCAGAAAAACCCACTGGGATGCTGGAATTCTTGCTCTCTGCTATTTGCAATCAACACCAGATGTGGGCCTCACATTCTCAAGAAAGCCGTGCCAGACCGGACTCAGCTCATACGTGGACGCTGACTGGGCCACCTGCCCAACCACTAGAAGGTTGATCAGTGGCTTTATTGTCTTGTGGAACGACAACATGATCAGCTGGAAATCGCGGAAGCAACCAACCATTACGCTGTCCACCACCAAGTCCAAATACAAGGCTGTGGTGGAAGCTGTGAAAGAGATCCTCTGGTTCAAATTGCTAACAGAGGAAGTGCTTGAGTCACCCATCAAGTTGCCCATCATTGTCCACAAAGACAACAATGGTTGTGTCAAACTTGCAACAAACTCCGCTAATCACGCCGGCTTTTGAACAAAACACATGGAACTAAGGTTCCATTTCCTCAGGGAAGAAGTTGAAAAGGGCACTATTGCCATCAAACAAGTTGAATCAAAGGGGAATCCTGCGTACTTTCTCACAAAGGCAGTCTTGCGTCTCTCTTTTCAACATAAACTCAAGCAAATCAACGTTGGGTGCATCTTTCCAGAAGTTTGAAGGCAGGTAGGGTGTTGAATGTTGAATGGTGAAAGGGGCCATAATACAAAATGTGCCTTCACTCTTCTTTCCATCTCATCTCATCCTCTCATTCCGTCTCATGTTGTCTCAAGTTATGTTTTCTTCACCTCTTGTCTCCAACCGTCTGAGTTGTAGTGCGCCTTCTCAGGTACTTGAGCCCAGGGCGCTTCCCAATGCCAATGGGCGCGCACCTGTGTCGGGTGCGCACCTGAGTGATCCTTTGGTACCTTCACCGTCTCAGAACCAGGATTCTCTTCCCATGTGCCGTTTGACAACTGTACCATCTACTCCCTGAGTTCTGGCTGGGTAAGCATTTTTCCCAATTGTCTTCCATATTTTTCTCTCAGTTCTACTGATCATCTCCGGCTCCTATTCTCCTCAAATATTCACCAGATACTGTGCTGGGTGTGGTGTTGCTCTACTATCTAGTGGCTTCAAGCCTTTTCTATTCAGCTTTATGGCAACAAGGACCCCAAAAAGAGGAGATCCTCAGCCCATCAGAAGTTAAGGAACCCACAGGATTGGGACAACATAATATCCTTAGCCCAGAAGTGGAAAAAGGTGTACCGCAATTAGATGTAGAAGCTCTTAATAGCTTTTCTGTAAATGTGTCTCACAATTTTACCATTATTAGCCAATGCTTTGATAAATGTTACAACCAAATGGAAAAATTAGGTTCAAGTATTTTTAGAGTGATTGACACTCAGTCTCAGATTAAGAGAATTGATGAGTTGGAAATGCAACAAATCAAGGATATTATAAGAGCTATTAAGTTTGACTTGATGAAACAAATTGATGAAAATCAATAAATTCTTCAGGAAGATATTCTTGCAACCATAAACCAGCTTAAAGAAGAAGTTAAGAAAACTAGTCCTATTCCTTCAGCTCATCTGACTAATAAAATTGACTTATTAAGCAACAAACTTGATTTAGAGTTAGGTATGATTAAGAATGATCTCAGAGATCTTAAGATCAACTCTACTAACTCTCCGGTCATTGACCTAGAAGAAACTAGACCTGCCAGGTTCACAAGTACTCCTAGTGTTCCTCCCAGGACCAGGATAACTAGGAATGAGTCTTTCATACCCATTCCTACTCCAGAAATGGAGAAGGCTTTGAAGATACTTCCTCCCATCACTGAATGTCCTGAATTCTCTGGAGAAGGATAATACAACCCTGTCAGTTTCATTAAGTTTATTGACTATACACTTTCTTCCTACAAGGCCCCCGATGCAATAGCTGTGGTCAGATTGCCCAGATTATTTGAAGGAGTAGCCCTTGATTGGTTTATCAATAAAAGAGAAGAAGTTGGATCTTTATCCTGGAATTCTTGGAAAGAATTTATAAAAGTTCAGTTTGGTACCAGCATTTGGAAAAGAAAGATTATGAAAACTTTTGAAACTTCCCAGTTTGATCCATCCAAGGACAAACCTCATAAGTGGTGCTTAGACCAGAAAAAGAGATTGGACTTTTTTTATCCTGATGCTGATAAAGAAGAAATCAATGGAAGAATCCTCAACGTATGTCCTGGACAAATCAACCACAGTGTAAGGTGTAGAATGTCTATGGATTCAGATCTTTCCACCCTAATAGGTGTATTGGAAGAGACTATTGATATGAATGGTCTTGACAAAATGGTCAATAGACCCCCAAGGGAACAAAATACTAGGAACAGGGAAGAATATACCGCCAAAACTAAGGAATCCCCTGCTACTAATCCATCTGCTTTGGAAGTCAAGAAGACTCCAGAATCAAAAGAGAAAGTATGTTGGAACTGTAACCAAACAGGACATGTAAAATCTGATAGTCCTCTACCTAGGAAAAGGATTAATCTTATTGAAGGAGAAGAGTGTGACAATCCTGACGCTCACCTTGATGATACTGATGGATCACTCTCTGATTGTGATCTAATAATCACTAACCCTATCAATGTCATTGAAGGTAGTATTGAGTCTTCTCTGGACATAAATTCAGTCAATGAGGATTCTAACTTACCTCAAAAATGGAATCCCAACATGAATATTCATCACATCTCTGAGGCTAAGGCCTTGATTCTAAAACCTTCTGCCGGTAAAAGTTACACTTCAGGCAAAACATGCTATGCTACTGGTTTAATCCAAGGTTCCACAGTTAAGTTACTTCTAGACAGTGGAGCCTTTTGCTTGTGTTTTGGTTCAACTTATCTGGAAAAACAAGACCCAAACAGGAAACTGAACTTACTACCAGTACCTCAGGGTAAGTTCAGCAGTTTTAATTCTGCTCTCAATGCTGTTGGAGTATGGTCTTCTGATATCATAATCCCTCACTCTAAAGGATCACTCAAATTGAACATTGAATTTGTAGTGCTCCAAAACAGAGTATGTGACTATTTTATCCATGGGAATGATTCTCTTTGCCTATATGGTATAGATGTATTCCAAAGCAAAGGTAGATACTTCACCGTAGGGGGACACTGGAATAAGAAGTTCCAAATATGTCATGTCAATGCTCAAAATTCTGATTCAACTTATGAAAAACACTTAGAGAAGTTCAATCAGGAATACTTTTCTCAAGTTTCTTTAAATTCCCTTCTCAATGAAGAACAGAAACGGGATATCTTCCAAGTTTGCTTCAAAAATCAGAATGCTTTCTGTACCAAAGATCACCCCATTGGTAACATCAAAGGACATGACATGATCCTAACTCTAACTATTAAGCCTCCTTTCCCACCCAACCTCAGGAGACCTGCTTATCCTTCAAGTCCAAAATCTAGAGCTTCTCTGGAAACCCACATTTAAGAGTTGGTTGACTTACAAGTATTAAGGAAAGTAGGCCACAATGAACAAGTGGATATTACTACCCCAGTAATTATAGCTTGGCACAATAATAAGTCAAGAATGGTTGGAGATTTTAGAATGCTTAACAACTACCCCCAAGCTGATTATTATCCAATTCCAAGAACTGAACATGCTCTACATAACCTGTCCAAGGCTAAGTACATAACCACCATGGATATGCTGAAAGGTTTCCACCAAATACCTATCAGTGCTGATAGCTGGAAATGCATGAGAATTCTCTGTCATCTGGGAATCTATGAGAATCTTAGGATGCATTTTGGTATCAAAAATGCTCCTTCTCATTTTCAAAGAATGATGGACACAGTCCTAGGATTATTCATCAGACAGGGATGGATGATGGTATACATTGATGATGTTATCATCTACTCTGATCATTGGGATACTCACATGGAGAAATTGAGGCTAGTCCTCAAAACCATCTCTGCTGTAGGATTGAAAGTATCAATGAAAAATTGTAACTTTGGTTACGGGGAACTCAAAGCCTTAGGACAAATTGTCTCTGGACTGACCTTAGCTGCTGACCAAAACAAGATAGCAGCAGTAATGAATAGACCTATGCCGCAAAACAAAAATGAACTCCTATCCTTCATCAGCTTCTGCAGCTACTATAGGAAGTATTTAACAAAGTTTGCTCTCCTAACCAAATGTTTGTATGAGATCTGCAACAAAACCACCGTGTTTGAAATGACTCATGATAGAGTCAAAAATTATGAGGAACTCAAAATGGCAATGACTTCAGCTCCAGTACTAATCCAGCCAGATTACTCTAAACCTTTCAAGCTCTACATAGATGCCAGCATGGAAGTTCTACGAGCTGCTTAACACCAGGAATTCATAGAAGATGATAAACCAGTGGAAAACCAATACTCTTCATATCTAGACAAATTAAAGATACTGAGAAAAGGTACGGTGCAAGCCAAATGGAATGCCTGGCCTTAGTATGGGCCCTAGAGAAACTCCATTATTACTTAGAAGGCACCAACTTCACTTTTATTACTGACTGCAACGCTGTCAGAACCTTGATGAACATGAAGACCCCTAGCAGGCATATGTTGAGATGGCAGATAGCTATACAACAGTACAGAGGACAGGTGACCATATTTCATCAAGCTGGAACTAAAAATCAGAATGCTGATAGTTTTAGCAGGAATGCGTTACCCAATGACCCAAGTAACCCTGCCTATGATCCAGAGGATAATGACATCTTCCCTATCCTTAATATTAACAGGTTAAACATTTAAGCTCCTATAATGGGTATCCATGTTTTTGAACTAAATGAATCATTGTTCAACTCTATCAAAGAAGCTTACAGCTCTGGCATAAAGACTCTGATCACTATAATGGAAAGTACCTCTGCACCTCCTGAATTGATCAATAGCCTACCTGAACCTATCTTGAAACCATACAAAGCTGGAAGGTTCACCATATGGGATGGTCTAGTATACTATCACCAGGGCCAAATTGGGGTCTCTGGCTGACCAGTGACATGAAGTCACTTTTGTGGCCACTTTTGTCCCCCATAAGTATCAAAACGTTCCCTATGAACTCAAAATAATTGATTCAATTTTTCACAATGCTGTACATAATATTTCTTGTGGGTTTCACCTTTATGGAAAAAAAAGTCCAGAAGATTTCACTGCTGCTGAAAATTAGAATCACCTTGATTTCACCTTTTTGGAAATTGGAATTCATCTGTATTTCCCAAATCATGAACTTTTAATTCTGCCATTTCCACCAAGATAAAATAAGAACTATTTCTGGAAAAAATCAATTTTGTGAAACATGTTGATTTTTTTACAGGGAAATTGATTTTTAAAGGAAGTTTGTTTTTTGGAAAAATCAAAATGATTACAAACCGTTTTCAGTTTTTGCAATTCACAATTTTCACAGCTTGAAAATTATAATTTCAAAAAGCTATGCATCTCCTACAAACAGTTGGCATTTTTATCCAAGGCCAAGATTGCAGGCCATCAAGGGTCTATGTAACAGATGTGAGTATCCATAAATGAAAACATAAATGCCCTCCCCATGCCAAATGAAATTGGTGCTGAATTTATCCCAAAAACAAAATATATATAAATGAACAGAGAAAAAAATAAAGCAAGTTATAGCAAAATCCAAAGGAATTTTCTGTTCAGAGATGAGTGTTACACTCTTCCCAGCATTTCACTAAAAATAAATGTAACAAAAAGTGTCCGCCAGTTTTGCTATGAATTCACAAGGGAATCACTTCCAATGAGCTCACAGTTCACTTCCTTTTTGCTGGTGCACCTGGGGCACAGGCCCCACTTTACTTGTGGGTAAAAAAGTGCAATCACACATTGTCCAAGGATCCCATCTTCAAGCTAATCCTTGGAGTTAGCTAACCCATCTCAGAGCTGGCAACATGGGCTTTGTACTTGGTAAAAAAACCTTAATTTAGCACATTAATGCCATAGAACTCAAGGGATTTTGAATGACCCAGGAGTATTTTTCAATGCACAGATCTCACTCATATAATTTCACAAGGGAAACACCTCAAATAAACTCACAGTTCACTAAAATACTTTAAAAGCTTTTAAGGATAGGGTTTTACAGGAAAGCCTTTTGTTTCATTCTTCAAATATTTATTCCATGTAAAAAACATGGATATCTCTTCCAGGAAATGCAGAATTTGAATAGATATCTCCCTAAATGTCTCACATGGAGGGTTGAAATAAACCCAAGGTGGCACTTGTAAACAGTAATGGGAAGAAGAATCATACTAGGATAAAACAAGACAGCCAGGCAGAGAATTCCAGAAGAAAAGCAAGGCAAATCTCCATTTCAGTTTAGAGAACCAACTCATTTCAACAAACTCCTCAACAACTGTCAAGGCATGTGGTGGTAAATCTTCCTTTCTAAGATAAATCTTATTCTTCCTCATTCTCCCATCCTAGATGGGTTATTGTGTTCCATTTACTTCATATCAATCAATTTTCTGCATAAAAGGTGCTAATGTGTTTAAACCACAACAATCATTGATTTTAAATAGCTTTCTCTTTTCAGGGTTTATTGTATGCTTTCTCAATACTCACCTGAGGAGCTGCCTTAGTTGCCTTTATTTTGCATTCATTTTTTGATCCACATGTTTTATATAGTTGGATTTCTGCACTAAAATATGTATCATCCTGGTGGGGATATCTTTTTTCAGAAGATTCTCTTTACTCATAATCTCAAAAAAAAACCCTTCTATTTCTGTCACTACAACCAATCCAATTTGAACCTATTTTCAAAGGCTAAAAGCTTGGATTTTCAGTCAAAGCCTTAAACAATCATTTGTACAAATTCAAAATGCCCCCCTGTAACATATTTATGCCATTTCCTGCCTGCATTAATTTTTGATTCAAGCCTATTTGACTTCAAATCAGATGTAGGAAGGAATGCCTATTGAGAATGGCGCGGCCACAGCCCAAAGAAACAATCACTATCAACAACCAAAGCCCACACATTGCACGGTTTCCTTAATGGACTCATTTGCGCATGTGAACCAATGTCTCCAGCATACAAAGGCCAATTAATATTGACCAGAGCAACTCCCCAACAATCTTTGTTTGACAATATCTTAGACTTACAAAGCAACATTTATTCGATACAAGAAACTTGTTTCTTATAAAAAGAGTGAAGTTACTTTACAGACTTATCATAGTGTGTATTTCATCCACATGAGAGGGTGGGCAGAGGAGGGACTACCCTCTTATGTGGTTGTAGTTTCACCGTTGCCAGTGCAGTGATGTGCACTCCCATATAGTAGGCCAGGCATGAAAATTTGGGCTTACAGAACCCAAGTGTGGTCCAGGTGACTTGAGCCCCACCACCAAGGTTAAATTACACAACACCGGTATATGTAAATGATTAAACCACACTTCACTCAATGCTTTGAAAACCACACTCAATTTTGAACACACCTCACCAACTTTTGAACATTTCTCTCTTGATTTGGAACACACCTCAACCTGCTACACCCTCACCCAAGTGGACTTCAACACTCCTCACCCTGAACACCCTCACCAAAGTGAATTTGAACAATTGTTACCCAATTTATAACACTACTCATCATTGCAACCCTGACAAAAGTGGATTTGAAGAATTTTTACCCAATTTTCAACACGCCTCACCCTGCTAAACTCTCATCAAAGTGGATATCAACACTCCTGACCTAATTTTGAACACACCTCACCCTTCTACACTCCCACTGAAGTGGATTTCAACACTCCTCACTGTGCTAAATTCTCACCAAAGTTTATTTCAACACGTCTCACCATGCTACAATGCATGCATACAAACAGTAGGATTTTGGTGCAACCTGGATTAAAGCATGGAAGTTGCACAAAAATTTTGGTGTTTGGATGCATGCATCCAAAAAGGAGGATTTTGGTGCAACTTGGATTAAAGCATGGAAGTTGCATGAAAATGTTAGTTTTTGGAAGCATGAATCCAAACAGGAGGATTTTGGTGCAACTTGGCTTAAAGCATGGAAGTTGCATGAAAATGTTAGTGTTTGGATGCATGAATCCAAACAGGAGGATTTTGGTGCAACTTGGATTAAAGCATGGAATTTGCATGAAAATGTTAGTGTTTGGATGCATGCATCCAAATAGGAGGATTTTGGTGCAACTTGGATTAAAGCATGGAAGTTGCATGAAAATTTTAGTGTTTGGATGCATGCATCCAAACAGGAGGATTTTGGTGGAACTTGGAGGTCTGACCACTGCTCACGCTGATGCTTTGCATCTGGGTCCTTCCATCAGTCCCACATAAGCAAATACATAGAATACACTTGGGATGGGTAAGACAAGTTCAAGTCATCCAAACCGTCTTCCTTTGATTCAGATAGGTGTCAAGGCCTGCTTATTGTCTCTCTTAGTTTAGGTATTGACGCTCCTCATGTTTGCTTTGTGATCCATCATACGCTTCCAAAAAGTTCTGAAGGTTATTATCAAGAATCAGGTTGTGCTGGACGTGATGGGCATGTTTTGGACTGTTTGCTCTTTTGGAAAACAAGTGATCTTATCCCACTCTCTGGAATGGTTTCCTCCAAGACTGATGGGATCACAAAATGTATAGGCCTTCATATTCTTTGACATCTTGGTCACAACCCAGTTTTTTGATGTGGTGTCTTTCCTCCCCCTGCAGTTTACTCTATGGCCCAATACGCTGTCAAAGTGGAACGCTGTTGTAGTACCCTCTTTGCCGACTATTTCAACACCTCCCGCTCAACTTGAAACTCTGGCAATCCTCTACTTTTCTCTCCTGAGCCCTGTAAAAATTGTGACAATTGGAAACAAGATCCTTCTCAAATCCTATACGATGACTTGACAATACAATCTTGTCACATCTGCCACGTCGTTGGTTACATAACTAGAATGAACGGCCAAATAAAAATGATCCAACTAGGGGATTTGATGCGTGGCGTTGGGCCTTCAATCATTCAAATCATTCAAACCCGCCAAGTTGACCAAGATTTCAATGATTTGCCGACCCATCTAGCTCCCAGGGTAGTGGGACTAGACAAACTGAATCGCAATAAGATTGCACTCACTAAACAGGTTGGCTGATCTTCTTAAAGACAGCTTGTAAAAAATGAAGAATGAGAATGCTTAACTGCCCAATACGTCATTTTTTTTTCTTCATTATTTCAATTGCCCTTGTTTTCATCCAAAGAAATTGGAAAACTTAATCCTTCACCTAATTTTGCAAGGTTACCTGGCGGAACAGTTTGTTGCTAGTACGTCAAATTGAGCCTTGTTTTTCCTTGATTTTGGCAAGAGTTGTCTGAAGATTGAGAAATTGTGTCTACCACTCCCGCTTGACCAAAGCTGCTTACACGGTCAACAGCTATATCATGCTTGGAACCAAAACTTGCAACTTGGAACGGTACCGTGACACTATCATGACCGTGTACAAGCCTTGGTCCTCCAAAATCAGATTCCAAACCACGTCAAAATCATTATTCCTTTGGTATCTGCTCCAAAAAGCAAGCAAGCGTCCAATTCAATTTCGAAGACTAATGTCAAAGAACCCAAGAAACAAAAGACAACCTACAGTGTTCAACAGGGAAAAACAACCACCAAGATTGCCGTAGCCCAAGCTTGTGGTAACTTGATCATATCTGATGATGATGATGATCATAATCACCATAATCACAATAGTAATACTGACAAGGTGTGCAAAGATGAATCCTCTAAACCGGCTGACAAATGAACTGATTTGACGAATGGTCTTTCCTTCAATTGTGGATTGAAACAGGTGGGTAAGCATCCAAGAAGCCGTGAGGATTGAGGTATAAGTGGTCAAAGAAAAAAAGTTTTGTTGATCAAAATCAAATCAAAATGAAGACAATTGACGACTCCACTGCTAGTGAGGTGAAAAAACTCAAGGGTTGAAGGAAGGGATTTCTAAGTGTACGTACGTACATACGGTGGCTAGATAAGAATAATGGGACCAATTGACCTTAAAACGGTCCATTTATTCTTGGGCTTCTGTTTCAAGGCTAAATTCGATCATTCAAAAAAAAAATAATGAAAAGGCATGTATTATTCATTTTCTGTTCTTGGGATTTAGATTGTTTGAACGTCTGTACGTACTCTCTACTTAACAACACGATTGAAATTTTTGGAAAAAATATCAAAACAAGCATAGAACTCCAAAAAAAATACGCTGGAGGAAAAAAAAAATTGAAAAAAATTGAAAAAATTGAAAAATACAGTACCATCAATATTTTTTTGTTCTTGTTGATGAGGGTGTGAGTGAGAGAGTGAGGATTTCAAAGGGGAATGATGTTGAAGAAAAGAAATATGAAGTCTCTTGAAGAGATTCTTTTTTTTTTAAAAAAAAACGGGATTCAAAACCATTGGTTTGATGTTGATGTTGATGGTGGCTTGGTAAGAAGATGGTGATGAGAATTTTGAAAGTGATAGGTTGGGAGTTGTGGAAACTGCTACAAAAAAAAACACACACATTGATTGATTGAAGGACTTTAAGCATCTGATATGTTTGTATTCTGAGGTTGAATTGGAGTTCAGGTCCATTGAAATCATTCTAAAATCAATTCTGATCCTTGCACTTGTGACCCTCCTCCTCTGATGTGGTTTGACCATCACCTTCAATCTTCTGAATCAATAGATTTCTCAAAAGGAGACTATATATATCAAAAATGAGAACCCATAAATAAATAATAATAATCACTTACCATGTTTGTTTAATTGTTTAATTTTTTTTTTGAATCAATTGAGTAGTCAGACATTGAGATCAAAAAAAAAAAAAAAAAAAAAAAAAACACTGAGTTTGTGGTAATGTGGTGTGGAAAGTGAGAGCATGCAATAATTTCAAAACTTTGTGCAGAGGCAGTCCTGAAAATCCCATTCCAACCTTGGGCAGTTCCCTTCAAAACCGTGTAGATAGCAGTAGAAAGTATCCTGTAATGAGTTTTGGAAGATCTAAAGAGATCATTGATGCACAAGAGAGAAAGACAATCAAGATAGGTTTCAAAAACAGGGAGGCTAAGACCCCAAATTTGTCACAAGCCTGATCCTAATTTGACTGATGATTGAAGAAGCCTCCCAGTTTTTGAGCAAGCGGGAGGATGGGAGTCATGGATGAAGGGGAAACAATCAAAGAGTGGAAGAACATCCAGTAGGAGCCGGATTGGGTGACTCTCTTGAGGTCAAATCAAGCAACCACATGTCATCAAGATCGTGAAGATCACTCAAGGCGTCTAAATCTCTCTCCAGCTTCACCTTGACACCCTCACTCACCTTCAGAATCAACCTTGAGGCAATCCTCTTCTTCATCCCATCAATTTGAATTAGGATCAATACTTTCTGGACAAGACCAATGGGCCATGGCAAGATGCCCGGGGAAAAAAATGAAAAAAAAACAAAGCTGAGTGACTCAACAACAAGGATGAAGCTCCTATTGCTGATACAATTCAACCTCAATTCTGGGTTTAGGATGTTGGAGTATTATGTCTTCTGCTGATAGTCTTGATCCCTTCTGTCACAGAATCTTACTACTACATGTCACCTGGTCCTTTATTAACTTATGAATTCTTTCTTATTGGCTTACTCCATAGTTGATCACATTGTCTTTTGTCAATATAGTTTCTGCCAATGCTGATTAGTCATCAAGTGCCTTAGGCCCCCTGTGAGGGGCTCTCTAGTTGTCTATTTAAACCAGTCTTTTTCAGGACCTTGCAATTGACCTTATTGACTTTGTTTCTTTCAACTTTGGTCCTCAACTTTCTGAGTTGAGTAAGATTCCATGATCTGATCATCAACTCCAACATAGGATACACCTTCTATTGTTTATCTTTGCAGATTGCCCTCCTTGGTTTGACTTTTCTTTCTTTTTTTTTTCTTGGACAGTGGAACGTTGATGGTTTTACCTGGCTGGGGGAGTAGGGTCCAATTGGGAAGGATAAACTAAAATTGTATTGGAGCTGATTCTTAAGTAATAAAACAAGATGTGAAACACAGCTGAAAGACTGGAAAAACACCAATGAAATTTGTACTATAGAAGTGGTAGTTTTACATAAAAGTGATATGAAATAAACTGTAAAATAATTTTTTTTTATGAATACTGGAATTAATCAGAATGAAGCTTTCATTGCATTGTGGAAAATATTGATCACTGAAATTGTAGCTGGGATATCAAAATATACAATATTTAATTGGAAATTTTTATTCCATAAGGAATTTCAAGTGAGTCCCGGTTGAATCAATGTGAACATTCAAGTGAATTCAGATTTTTTCCTTGGGGAATTACAAGTTACATTCATTTTCCACCATTGTGAATACAATGTTAATCATATTTTCTTTTTGATGTAAACTAAGGTGAACTCAAGAATACTCATTGGTGAAGAGAATTTTCCCATAAAGGGATTCAATTGGCCAGAAAATGGGACTGGATGGTGACATGAAGTCACTGGCCAGCCAGAGACCCCATTTTGGCCCTGGTGTATAGGCATCAACATTCAAGTGTCATTGTCTTAACTAAGGATGACCATATCAAACATGTTCTGGCTGATGTAAGACTCCAAACGGTGCTAGGCCGTGGCAGTTCTGCGGAGGGGAAAGGTGCTGTTTAGGCTGTCCTCCTGAGTGTTAAAAAAATTTTTAAATGTAACCAAGATCAAGGTCCAGAACCTGGTAAATGAGGAATCAAGGAGTAGAGGATAAGGATGATAATAGTTTGGTAGCAACAGAAAGGCACTATCTGAGACAAGATCATGCAGGGAAAAACTTGAACAAAAGGAGTTAAACTCCTCTTAGAGTTCAAAGAACAAAAGCTGTTGTATGTAATCAACGCCCACAAGCTAATAACTCTGGTCGTCAGCAGAAGATTGGGGATGATCAACTCAAACCCAAGCAACCTCCAGGTTCTCAATGAACCTGCCTAACTCTCCGCAATCAAGCGCTTGCAAGGTACCAGATAACTGAGGGTGGCTGTACAAGACAAAGCACAATGTTTAATAAGCTCTAAAACAAACAGTAAATGATTTGAAGCAAGGATAACCTCAACACTTCTCAAGGGACTCAAGAGTAGGCTGGCAGAATGCAACTCCAAAAAAGCTAAGGGGAGGTATAACACTCCAGGTCTTAAGCTTAATAAGACCTCTTCAATCAATTGTGATTGGCTCCAGAAAGGTGATCAGGGATCAGGACCAGTATGGTCCGAGAAAGGGATCAAGGAGTGGTATGACACACTCAAAAGAATTCCAACAGACAGAATCTTTCTTCAACCAGCAAGGCTATTGGTTGGTGATAAGGATCAAGGATCAAGGGTGAGTATGGAGGCTCAAGGATCAAAGGTGTGCTGATTTCATTCTGGATGATTCCATGCTTTGATGATTGATCCAAAAGGCAGGGGAGAGCCCCTCCTTATACAGGCAGAAGGCCCTGTTAGACTATGTATAACAGATTCTAAAAATAGAGCAAAAAAAGAAAAGGAAATCATGTGGTCACTTGCGTCCGTCCGTGGATGGGCGCACGCAACAATACCGGAATCACCCACCCCTTGTCTAAAGGCAGACGGGGTGGGAAAGAGAAATGAACCAAACTGCTGCAGATGTCCGCGGGCGGTAGTTGGCATTCTTCACCCCTCGTCCAAAGGCGGAAGTGGGTGGGAGAGCCCCAGGAAAGGTGACGGATGAATTCCATGAGAGTGCAGATGGGCGGATAGGAGATTGGCTTGAAACGGTTGAGTAAATCCTGACAGGCTTGGGATTCACAACTGAGAGATCAAGTGAGATGGGAGATTTGACGGATCCAAGGATTTTCCAAATGCTTGGGGGTGCGGTCGGGATGGATTTGGTAAATCATGGATGAGCGCCACGCGACGGTAGCAATGAGGAGATTGGGATGTGTGACGACAAAGATGAGGACGCGCAACAACAAAGATAAAGGAAGCGCAGTGACGACGGCAGAGATGACAAGAAACGCGCAACTGAAAGGATGATGAGCAACGCGGATGAAGGATGCGCGACCCGCGCAGATAAACAAAGCGCAGCGGGCAAGGCGCGACGCGCGACGCGCGCAGATGAAGGACACGCAACGCGCGACGCGCGCAGATAAAGAACGGTTTGGATGAGCCTGAGGATAAGTTTTTTTTTTTCAATACTGGAGGGTAAGTTTGCGCAACAGTTTTTGGGTTGAGGTCTTAAGGCGGCCAGGGTGTCCCGGATGGGGCACCACACTGAGTGCAATGATAAATGCTCATCTGGTCATTTGTCTACTGATAGAACCTAAGATAAGGTTAAACAAATTGCTTGGTGGATTAATTGGAGAGAATCCACTATACAGTACGTTACCAGTTGTGAAACTTGTCAGAAGTCCAACAGGACTACTGGAAAATGGTTTGGACTACTGCAAAGGATTGCTGAACCCAAGAAAAGATGGGCAATCATCAATATGGACTTTGTGACTGGACTACCACCAGGAGGAGCCTATTCCTACAACTCAGTCTTAGTCATTGTGGATAGGTTCTCCAAGAAAGCAAAGTTCCTACCTAATCACAAGGAAGACACTGCTATGGAAGTGGCCTTGTTATTTGGGAAAAGACTCATTGCTGATGTTGGAGTTCCCAATATTATTATCAGTGAGAGAGATCCTAAATTCACCTCTGAGTTCTGGAGGAATCTACATGATATGCTTGGAACCACCTTAGCTTTTTCTACCGCTTATCACCCTCAGATGGATGGATTAGCTGAGAGGATGATTCAGACCCTGGAAGACATGCTCAGGAGATTCTGTGGCTTTGGACTAGAATACAAGAATTCTGGCGGTTATTGCCACAATGGGGTTATCCTTTTACCTGCACTGGAGATGGCCTACAACAGTAGCAAACACTCTACCATTAAGGAAGCAACTTACATACTGGAAAGAGGATGGATTCCTAGATTACCCAAGGATAAACTGAACCACCAGATAACCAAAATTAACCCTACATCACTTTTTTTCAAGAAGATGATAGATTAAACCAACAAACATGCTGTGAAATGTGTCCAGGATGCTGTGGAGTATAACTAGCAAAGATGGGATAAAACCCATAAGGAACCTGATTTCAAGATTGGTGATCAAGTCTTGATCTCTACCACTAGCTTTACGAACTTGGGTGGAAATAGGAATCTTAGACCAGCTTTTGTTGGACCTTTCACCATTAACAAAATTCATGGTAAAAATGCAGTGGAAGTAATCCTCAGTGATGAGCTTTCTAGGAAACATCCAGTATTCCCAGTTAGCCTCATCAAAAACTACCACCCAAGAAATGGAGAACATACTCCTTCACCTGCAATACCTGTTACAGAAGAATCTGAAAAGGACAAAGTTAAAATTAGCAAGATCATTAAGGATAAGAAAGATAGGATCAATTGAAAAGACGTCAGACTCTACCTGGTTAGATACAAGGGAGAATCAGCTGATAAACATGAATGGTTGCCTGAACATAATATCCCTGAAGGACCTATCCACCTGAGGAACTACAGAGCCAAACAAAGGCATTAGCCCATTAGCCCAAATTTTTTTTCAGATAGAGACATATCTTGGAGAGGGGGAATGTCAGCTTGCTACTATATACAGAGCAAAACTGTCAACTAGTAACAAAAAAAAGAAAAATATGAATACCTCAATTATAAAAGCAAGGAGTGAGAAATCCATGAATTTTATTACAGGAATGGATTCCTCACCCAAAATTAGGGAGGGTCGCTCACTGACCCCACCCTTGAATTCCAAGTCCTTATATTTTTAAAATAATTAAAAGGAAAAGTACTGGAAATTACGACACCTGTATGGAACTTTTTGGCCATTTTAATATTTCACACGTGTTGTCACATATAGGGTTTACACCTAAAATTCACTCATAATTGAGGTGTTTTGTATATTTTAGGAGTTACACCCGGAAATGTGTTATGTCACAATTCCCGCGCGCAGCCCCGCATCATTACATAACCTTATGTCCTAGGAGCAGCAGGATCCCGCGTACTAGAGACCTACGCGCAGCTGATTCTGCCACGCACGCATCCTATCCTACCCCGCGCGCATCTGTACTACTGATCCCCGCGCCTGGATCAGTCCTGACTAATCTGACAACTAGGTAACGCTCAGAAGAGCTACAACCTAGTTAGGGTTGCCTAGTATATGTAACAAACAGAAAAATGCATTAATAATGATCTAAAAAGATCAAAACTTAAATAAAATTCATGAAAATTAACTTTTCAACATTTTTTAACAATAAATCAAAGATCAAGGACTACCACGTAAACCACGGATCTTGATCTTTGAAGACCACAAAACACTACAAGAAGTGTTCATAAAAATTATTAAAAATTATCTAAATGATCAGCAGACGACGAAAAATCAGTAAAAATCCACATTTTCACGCTTCAAAGCAATATCAATAGTAAAAATAAAGGATGAGTACAGAATGATCAAATTTACGCCATAACTAATTAACAGATCCTGTGGCTAAAATAGTACAAGAATCCAGCAGATCTAAGGACAGATGATTGAAAGCACCAAGTAGACGTTCTAATCTTGCCTGACTAGCTTTTCAGCCTCAGAAAACAAGCAGAACCCTCTCTAAGCGCCCTGAGAAGACCAAAATCACTCCAAAAAGGTATTTACACAGACCTCTTTGGATCCATTATTCCATCATCAGTTTACCAGGAATTATTTATTATCAATCAGAAGCCATGTCATTGTTAATAAAGTCCTTATATGAAGATAAGAAAGTGATTTATGACTTAGTCTTTAGTAGTATTATTTACCTTTATTAAACCAATCAAACATTGAAGTTTATTCAAGCAATATACCCCATCTGCTCTGAAACCCTTCCAATTATTCCAGGATTTTAGTGGTAAAGTGCTCAGAGTGAGTGTTACCCTTCCTGTCCAGGCCACTGGTGCTGTTGAGCCTGGCCATCAGTGGAATAAGTCCTTTCTGAGGCACCCATATTTATTCCAAGGTTCTTAAAAACTGCCTAATGAGGCCCCTTGAAGAGAGGTTGATAGTCTGTAAAGATCCCCAGTAGTATAATACTGTGGCCCCTCTTTTATATTATATTGAAAACCATTTACTATCAAACCAATTAAACCTTGAAACTGCTCTTATTTGAGCTTCTAAGCATTTATTATTGGCATAATAATTATTATTATCATTCCAGCATTTTTATCACTCTCTGTAGCTAAAGGACTGCAAGGTTCCTGGCATCAGAGAGCTGACATGTAAGGTGCTTCCTTAGTGGTAGAGTGTTTGCTACTGTTGTAGGCCATCTCCAGTGCAGGTAAAAGGCTAACCCAATCGTGGAAATAAACGTCAGAATTCTTGTATTCTAGTCCAAAGCCACAGAATCTCCTGAGCATGTCTTCCAGGGTCTGAATCATCCTCTCAGCTAATCCATCCGTCTGAGGGTGATAAGCGGTAGAGAAAGCTAAGGTGGTTCCAAGCATATCATGTAGATTCCTCCAGAACTCAGAGGTGAATTTGGGATCTCTGTCACTGATAATAATCTTGGGAACTCCAACATCAGCAATGACTCTGTTCCAAAATAACAAGGCAACTTCCATAGCAGTGTCCTTCTTGTGATTAGGTAGGAACTTTGCTTTCTTGGAGAACCTATCCACAATGACTAAGACTGAGTTGTAGGAATAGGCTCCTCCTGGTGGTAGTCCAGTCACAAAGTCCATATTGATGATTGCCCATCTTTTCTTGGGTTCAGCAATCCTTTGCAGTAGTCCAAACCATTTCCCAGTAGTCCTGTTTGACTTCTGACAATGTTCACAACTGGTAACGTACTGTATAGTGGAGTCTCTCCAATCAACCCACCAAGCAGTTTGTTGAACCTTATCTAAGGTTCTATCAGTAGAAAAATGACCAGATGAGCAGTTATCATGGCACTCAGCCAGAAAATGTTTTATATGGTCATCCTTAGTTAAGACAATGACACTTGAATGTTGATGCCTATAGTATACTAGACCATCCCATATGGTGCACCTTCCGGCTTTGTATGGTTTCAAGATAGGTTCAGGTAGGCTATTGATCAATTCAGGAGGTTCAGAGGTACTTTCCATTATAGTGATCAGAGTCTTTATGCCAGAGCTGTAAGCTTCTTTGATAGAGTTGAAAAATGATTCATTTAGTTCACAAACTTGGATAACCATTATAGGAGCTTCAATGTTTAACCTGTTAATATTAAGGATAGGGAATATGTAATTATCCTCTGGATCATAGGCAGGGTTACTTGGGTCATTGGGTAACGCATTCCTGCTAAAACTATCAGCATTCTGATGTTTAGTTCCAGCTTGATGAACCATGGTCACCTGTTGTCTGTACTGTTGTATAGCTATCAGCCATCTCAACATATTCCTGCTAGAGGTCTTCATGTTCATCAAGGTTCTGACAGCGTTGCAGTCAGTAATAACAGTGAAGTTGGTGCCTTCTAAGTAATAATGGAGTTTCTCTAGGGCCCATACTAAGGCCAGGCATTCCATTTGGCTTGCACCAAACCTTTTCTCAGTATCTTTAATTTGTCTAGATATGAAGAGTATAGGTTTTTCCACTGGTTCATCATCTTCTATGAATTCCTGGTGTAAAGCAGCTCCTAGAACTTCCATGCTGGCATCTATGTAGAGCTTGAAAGGTTTAGAGTAATCTGGCTGGATTAGTACTGGAGCTGAATTCATTGCCATTTTTAGTTCCTCATAATTTTTGACTCTATCATGAGTCATTTCAAACATGGTGGTGTTGTTGCACATCTCATACAAAAATTTGGTTAATAGAGCAAACTTTGGTAATACTTCCTATAGTAGCTGCAGAAGTCGATGAAGGATAGGAGTTCAGTTTTATTCTGAGGCATGGGCCTATTCATTACTGCTGCTATCTTGTTTTGGTCAGCAGCTAAGGTCAGTCCAGAGACAATGTGTCCTAAGGCTTTGAGTTCCCTGTAACCAAATTTACACTTTTTCATTGATAATTTCAATCCTACAGCAGAGATGGTTTTGAGGACTAGCCTTAATTTTTCCATGTGAGTATCCCAATGATCAGAGTAGATGATAACATCATCAATGTATACCATCATCCATCCCTGTCTGATTAATAATCCTAGGACTGTGTCCATCATTCTTTGAAAATGAAAAGGAGCATTTTTGATACCAAAAGGCATCCTAAGATACTCATAGATTCCCAGATGACAGATAATTCTCATGAATTTCCAGCTATCAGCGCTGATAGGTATTTGGTGGAAACCTTTCAGCATATCCATGGTGGTTATGTACTTAGCCTTGGACAGGTTATGTAGAGCGTGGTCAATTCTTGGAAATGGATAATAATCAGCTTGGGTGTAGTTGTTAAGCATTCTAAAATCTCCAATTATTCTTGACTTATCATTGTGCCAAGCTATAATTACTGGGGTAGTAATATCCACTTGTTCACTGTGGCCTACTTTCCTTAATACTTGTAAGTCAACCAACTCTTAAATGTGGGTTTCCAGAGCAGCTCTTGGTTTTTGACTTGAAGGGTAAGCAGGTCTCCTGAGGTTGGGCGGGTAAGGAGGCTTAATAGTTAGAGTTAGGATCATGTCATGTCCTTTGATGTTACCAATGGGGTGATCTTTGGTACAGAAAGCATTCTGATTTTCAAAGCATACGTGTAAGATATCCCATTTCTGTTCTTCATTTAGAAGGGAATTTAAAGAAACTTGAGAAAAATATTCCTGATTGAACTTTTCTAAGTGGTTTTCATAAGTTGAATCAGAAGTTTGAGCATTGACATGACATATTTGGAACTTCTTATTCCAGTCTCCCCCTATGGTGAAGTATCTACCTTTGCTTTGGAATACATCTATACCATATAGGCAAAGAGAATCATTCACAAGGATAAAATAGTCACATACTCTGTTTTGGAGCACTAAAAATTCAATGTTCAATTTGAGTGATCCTTTAGAGTGAGGGAGTATGATATCAGAAGACCATACTCCAACAGCATTGAGAGCAGAATTACAAATTCTGAATTTAGCCTGGGGTACTGGTAGAAAGTTCAGTTTCCAGTCTGGGTTTTGCTTTTCAAGATAAGCTGAACCAACACACAAGCAAAAGGCTCCACTGTCTAGAAGTAACTTAACTGGAGAACCTTGTATTAAACCAGTAGCATAGCATGTTTTGCTTGAAATGTAACTTTTACCTGCAGAAGGTTTTAGAATCAAGGCCTTAGCCTCAGAGATGTGGTGAATATTCATATTGGGATTCCATTTTTGAGGTAAGTTAGAATCCTCATTGACTGAATTTATGTCCAGAGAAGACTCAATACTACCTTCAATGACATTGATAGGGTTAGTTATTATTAGATCACAATCAGAGAGTGATCCGTCAGTATCATCAAGGTGAGGGTCAGGATTGTCACACTCTTCTCCTTGAATAAGATTGATCCTTTTCCTAGGTAGAGGACAATAAGTTTTTACATGTCCTGTTTGGTTACAGTTCCAACATACTTTCTCTTTTGATTCTTGAGTCTTCTTGACTTCCAAAGTAGATGGATTAGTAGCAGGGGATTCCTTAGTTTTGGCGGTAAATTCTTCCCTGTTCTTAGTATTTTTTTCCCTTGGGGGTCTATTTACCCTTTTTTCAAGACCATTCATATCAATAGTCTCTTCCAATACACCTATTAAGGTGTAAAGATCTGAATCCATAGGCATTCTACAACTTACACTGTGGTTGATTTGTCCGGGACATAAGTTGAGGAGTCTTTCATTGACTTCTTCTTTATCAGCATCAGGATAAAAACATTCCAACCTCTTTTTCTGGTCTAAGCACCACTTATGAGGTTTGTCCTTGGATGGATCAAACTGGGAAGTTTTGAAAGTTTTCATCATCTTTCTTTTCCAAATCATGGTACCAAACTGCACTTTGATCAATTCTTTCCAATAATTCCAGGATAAAGATCCAACTTCTTCTCTTTTATTGATAAACCAATCAAGAGCTACTCCTTCAAATAATCTGGGCAATCTTAACACAGCTATTGCCTCAGGGGGCTTGTAGGAAGAAAGTGTATATTAAATAAACTTAATGAAACTGACATGGTTGTATTCTCCTTCTCCAGAGAATTTAGGCCATTCAGTGATGGGAGGAAGTAGCCTCACAGCCTGCTCCATTTCTGGAGTAGGACTGGGTATGAAAGACTCATTCCTAGTTATCCTGGTCCTGGGAGGAACACTAGGAGTACTGGTGAACCTGGCAGGTCTTGTTTCTTCTATGTCAATGACTGGAGAGTTAGTAGAGTTGATCTTAAGATCTCTGAGATCATTCTTAATTATACCTAACTCTAAATCAAGTTTGTTGCTTAATAAGTCAATTTTATTTGTCAGATGAGCTGAAGGAATAGGACTAGTTTTCTTAACTTCTTCTTTAAGCTGGTTTATGGTTGTAAGAATATCTTCCTGAAGAATTGATTGATTGTCATCAATATGTTTCATCAGGTCAAACTTACAATCTCTTATACTATTCTTGATCTGTTGTATTTCCAACTCATCAATTCTCATAATCTGAGACTGAGTGTCAATCAGTCTAAAAATACTTGAACTTAATTTGTCCAATTGGTTATAAACTTTATCAAAGCATTGGCTAATAATGTTAAAATTGTGAGACACATTTAAAGAAAAGCTATTAAGAGCTTCTACATCTAATTGCGGTACACCTTTTTCCACTTCTGGTCTAAGGATATTATTTTGTCCCAATCATTTGGGTTCCTTAACTTCTGATGGGCTGAGTATCTCCTCTTTTTGTGGTCCTTTCCCTTTAAGGAAGCTAACTGATCCCAAGGATTCCAGTTCTGCACGTAGCCTTCTACTTCTTTCTTTGGGATCAACCTTTGCAGAGAAATCTGAGACTTCTTTGCCTGAGAAATGGCTTTTCTCATACCTGGTTGATCCTCCTGGGTCTGAGTCAACCTGAATTGTTCTCAATAGCTCACGTGCTCTTTCACTAACAATTTTACCCTTTCCTCCTTGGTTGATTCCTGCTGGTGTGGCGTAGGAGGACCTGTAACCTCCTGGGATAACCTGGTGGGCGACAGAGGGCTCTCAAACTGTCTGTTGGTCGAGTTGGCGGCCGTGGTTGTTGCCTTTGTTATCCCATGTGACGCTATGGTCACCGGTTTGAGTCCCCTCATTGCGTTTGCAACTGGAGTCCTTGCCCCTACAGTTTCCTCCAGGCAGAGATCCATATGACGGGGCTCTGCCAGTTGCACTGGTGTTGCGCCTATTTTGATACATAATACCAAAAAAATATGTAAGTCTTTTGTCAAAACTTTGAAAAAAGACTTTAAATTTATAAAAATAATATTTTTCGTGTGTTTTATATTTCTAATAATTTTTTATAAATATTTTAACTTACTTAGAGTTAAATTAAATGGTACCAACACTTGGTTTGGATCACAAATATCCTTGGAAGGTATTCCAACGGGGTCTGAGTGAGTCCCAATCAGATCCTGGGATAAATTCAATGGTACACTGTTTGGGACGTCCTCTAGGAGGTCCTGGTCAATGAGATCACCAAAAACAAAGTCCACTGAGATGGATAAAAAAATATAAGTTTAATACATTTTTGTATTTTTACGTGATAAGGTGATTTTTAGAAAAAAATAATTACTTTTATTATTTTTGGGTTTTTCTTTCTCTTCAGGATTATTTAATTTATAAATATAAAGCTTCCTTTGATCAATTTTCCACTCCTTATGTTGCCTTAATAAAGAATTGAAATTGATAATTCTTTCAAGCTAGAGTTCTTTGTCTTTTATAACCTGCTTCTCATAATAAAGCAATTTCTCCTGTTTTTGCTCAGGAGTTATAATAACAGGGACAAAGTTACGGAGTTTTTCTTCTTTATTCTTTTTAAGAAGGTTTAAATAAGAATTGATCAATTCTCCTTTGGTCTTAAGATCCACTAGAGAAACAAATGATCAAAAATAAGTGTTATAAGTATGTTAACTTTTTTTTTAAAAAAATAAATAGACTGGTCCAAGGAATAAATAATTAAAAATTAATTATTTAAGGATATTTCCCGGCCAGAAACCCAGTTGCCAGCTCTCTGATACCAGGAACCTTGCAGTCCTTTAGCTACAGAGAGTGATAAAAATGCTGGAATGATAATAATGATTATGATTCCAATAATAAACGCTTAGAAGCTCAAATAAATGATTTAATAAGAGCCGTTGCAAGATTTAATTGGTTTGGTGGTAGATGTTTTTCAATATAATATAAAAGAGGGGCCACAGTATTATACTACTGGGGATCTTTAAAGACTAGCAACCTCTCTTCAAGGGGCATCCTTGGGCAGTTTAAGAACCTTGGAATAAAGATGGGTGCCTTAGAAAGGACTTATTCCACTATTCTCCGGGCTTAACAGCACAAGCGTCCTAGAAAGGAAGGGTAAAACTCACTCTGAGAGATTTACCACGAAAATCCTGGAACAATTGGAAGGGTTGCAGAGCAGATGGGGTAGATAGCTTGACTAAACTTCAATGGTTGATTGGTTAATATAGGTAAATAATACTATGGCAGACTAAGTCATAAATCAATTGCTTATCTTCATATAAGCACTTGATTAACAATGAAATGGTGTCTGATTGATAATAAATAAATTCCTGGTAAACTGATTGAATAATGGATCCAAAGAGGTCTGTATAAATACCTTTTTGGGGTGATTTTGGTCTTCTCAGGGCGCGTAGAGAGGGTTCTGCTCGTGGGCTGAGGCTGGAAAGCTATTCAGGGAACGATTAGCACGTCTACTTGGTGCTGTCAATCAGCTGCCCTTAGATCTTCTGGATTTATGTACTATTTTAGCCACAGGATCTGTTAATTAGTTATGGCGTAAATTTGATCATTCTGTACTCATCCTTTATTTTTACTATTGATATTGCTTTGAAGCGTAAAAATGTGGATTTTTACTGATTTTTCGTCGTCTGCTGATCATTTAGATAATTTTTAATAATTTTTATGAACACTTCTTGTAGTGTTTTGTGGTCTTCAAAGATCAAGATCCGTGGTTTACGTGGTAGTCCTTGATCTTTGATTTATTGTTAAAAAATGTTGAAAAGTTAATTTTCATGAATTTTATTTAAGTTTTGATCTTTTTAGATAATTATTAATGCATATATCCTTTTGTTACATATACTAGGCAATCCTAACTAGGTTTTAGCTCTTCTGAGTGTTACCTAGTTGTCAGATTAGTCACAACCAATCCAGGCGCGGGGATCAGTAGTACAGATGCGCGCGAGGTAGGATCCGTTGCGTGCGTGGCAGAATCAGCTGCGCGCGGGTCTCTAGTACGCGGGTTTCTTCTGCTGCTAGTTCGTAGGGTTATGTAATTGTTATGGGATACAAACATAGCTATTATACATATACAATATACTCTACATATATATCCTATATACATATACATTTCACACTCCATATCACATAATACGTGACAGTTGTATACAATTTATAAGTCCGCGCGGGACCTGAAATAAAGAATTATCTTTTTCTGCTTCCGAACTTATCACAGGCTAAAAGCCGGCTTCACGACGACTGTTATATGCCACCGAGAAGGGGACCTGGACAATCAGGACAACCCATCACGGCGTACCCTCCTGAATTACCTTCATCGGGCAAACCGACTGACTCACTGATTGACTCAACCAAACTACGCGAGGAACCTCCTATCATGGATGACAAGCGACCGATGGAAGACTTACCTACCGTTAAAAACGCGAAAAACCGATTCTTATGCAATCCAGGCAAATATGTGAGCTCCGTAGAACAACTCCGACGGGACAGAAGTAACATTGACAAATGGATCGATGGCATCGACACCATTGGACTCCTTGTATTTGGAATCACCGAATTCACGACTGACCCGGCGAACATGCAGGACTTACCACGCCAAGAAAGTATTGTTTTGAAAGTATTCTTCACGTTAACCCTCGATCGCGACCTACGACCACTAATTGCGAAGAAACCAACGGCCGCCGAGGCATTTGAGACCATACAAAAAAATTTCCAGTTGTCAACAAGAACCAGAAAGGTGGAACTGTGGGACAAGATTTTGTATAAACTTACCACGATGAACGGATTGATATCTTCCCATCTCACTCGAATCAACAACATTTGCGCTGAACTTGGACGTTTAGGCCAATCTGTGCCCGACGACATGGTTTTGACACTTATGCAGGCGCTGACGCCCCCTCCACCGGGAACGACGAGGTCGCAGATGTTACAAACCATAGGCCCTCAATTGGATCGCATTGAAAAACCTACCGGCTCGGACACGCAATTGATTATTACGTTGTACTACAGCGAGTGCACACGTGGAAACTTGTTGGAGAATCCGTATGCTGTCGCCTCCGTAAACCCTTGGGCTTGGCCGGATCCAAATCAAGACAACCGTTGCAATCGCACGTCTGGACGGGGAAGGACTTCAAACCGCCAGACGCCTTCCAGATTGGATATACATGCTGCCCAAACCAACATTAACACGGGGAATGTCCCCATGCCGGACGATATACAACGGCGACACGGCGGTCATTGCTCCTATTGCGACTCCCCCGATCATTGGCGGGGATGGTTCCCAGTCCTTCGGGCTGATGCTCAACTCCCGCCTCCGGGTGTTTTAACCCACGAACCACTGCCTCACCAACGGACAAATATGCCGCGGACAACGAATAACTATTGCCAAGTACCACCTAACGTGCACTCAGTGGCCGGCCCAGACCTAACTACGACCTTTACCCAGGGGCGCCCCAAAAATCACACCGTGCAATCCGTCACTGGGCCCCAATCTGTGGTATTTGACTCAGGGGCAACCTCCTCGGTAAGCGGTTTGTTAGATAATTTTCTCTCCTACTCCCCATTTCCCTCCCCTGTTCCTTTGAGTCTGGCAGACCCTAAAGCCATCATGTACGCAATTGGTAGCGGGACAATGCCACTGACGACGGAAGGCTCTGGGGTCCTTGGGGTTCCAACTCTGACTAATGTCCTCTACTGCCCATCAATGCGGGGGACGTTAGTCTTGTTGGGCCACCTCATGGACTCTGGATACCAACCCCAGTTCCACAACCGCATCCTTAGTTTAATATCTCCTTCATTCCATATCTCCACCACCTACTCCAACCGTACTTGGACAATTTCCTCCTTCATTCCTTATTCCACTGTCTTGTCTGCCTGTTCCCTTTCCCTTTCCCTTTCCCCTCTTCCTTTCGTCTCTCTCCCCTATTTCTACCATTGTGCCTTGGGCCATGTGTCGGACACCATAGTCAAAGCCTACCTGCGGGCCAACGTACCTTCTTTTGATCTGAAGAGTTGGTTGCCGTTCGTCTGCAAACCTTGTAAAATAGCCAAATCTACCCGACGGCGAGACGCTCTTCCGGATTCCATCCCCAAGGATCAACCTTTAGACTTACTAGTTTCCGACGTACTTGGCCCCCTACCGGCGGATGTCTCGGGAAATCGTTTCCTCCTCACTATACAAGATCACTTCTCCACCTTCTTATTCGTTCACGCAATGAAAAACCGCAGCAAGGTTCCGAAATACATTTTCCAAACAACTACGTACTTAAAAAACCGTCTACAACGCGCGCCTACCCACATCAGATGCAACAATGCAAAAGAATATCATTCCAACGCATTATCCAAACAGCTTGATACCCTAGGAACAAAGATACTATTCACAACCCCCTATACGCCAGAGCAGAACGGCAAGGCCAAACAAGTCAACAGGACGCTAGGCGACATGGCCCGCACCATGCTCACCTATGCCCGCCTTCCCGACGAGTTCTGGTCCCTGGCCTATCGACATGCGTGTTTCCTTCACAACCAAATTCCAAACTCCCGAACCGAAACCAAAACCCCGATCAAGATCCTATATGGCCGCCCAGCTACAACAATCCCATTGCATCCCTTCGGCACAATCGCCTTTGCACATATTCCGAAAGAAAAAAGAAAACAACTTGACGATTGCGCCGAGAAAATGATTTTTGTTGGTTATCAAGACAACGCGAGGGGATACGTGTTTTGGAACAATGGTAATGGCTCCCTGTTCTGCACAGATGTCGCTGATTTCCCCAACAATTCCATCTCAACTTTTATCCCCACTCCAGTTGATACCACAATGATCGACCCGGCGTTACAATTGATTACATACCATTTAGGTGAATTCCCTTTGGACGTTATCTGTGAATCGCAAGATTCCCAGATCAACTTAATCCCCCCAATGCACGATATCAACCTGCCCAGATCAATCAACCATGCCCTCCGGGGCGACATGCGGCCGATATGGGAGCCGCCCTTGCGCAAGGAGATCAATCAACTGTTTGACATGGATGTGTGGGAAGCCGTTGACAGGACCCCCGAGATGAAAGTGATAGGCGCAAAATATGTGTTCGCAATTAAACGAAGCCCCGACGGCTCTGTTGACATCCCTAAAGCGCGTTACGTTGCAAAGGGTTTCCGACAGAAGCTAGGAGTGGACTGCTACGAAACGTTCGCGCCCACGGCCTCGCTGTCATCTTTGAGGCTCATCCTGGCAATGGCGACCTCCGAAAAATGGATAATCAACAGTTTTGACATATCCGCTGCTTATCTCCACTCACCGATCCAAGAGACAGTCTACGTCGAGCCTCCCATTCACCTGCAACCAGAACTAAAAGGAAAGGCAATGAGACTTAAAAAGTCCCTCTACGGCACACGTCAAGCGGCGAGGTGTTGGTGGTTATTCTTCAAGGGTGTCCTTGAGGATATAGGTTTTACCGGTAGCTCCATTGAACAAACTGTTTACATCTATAAAAAAGAGTCGGCTGTAATCGCGATATGGCTGCACGTTGACAATGGTCTGGTTTTTAGTAACAATTCAGACACGTTGAGGACGTTGCGATTAAATTTAGAACGTCGGTTTAAACTAAAATGGCAGGATTCATGCGACCGGATAGTAGGAATTAACCTGCACCGTGAGGATGAGACCCTGAAGTTGGACCAATGGCTACTTATCAACCAGATCGTCTCGAAGTGGAAATTGACTAACGCCACGCCGCTGATTACATCAAACACCGTGTTGCCTGCAACTCCATTGGTCACCCCGATAGATGCTACTGCCTTGGACTCCGAAGTCTTCCAATCTTACATTGGTTCACTGAACTACGTCGCAATAGGGACCCGTCCCAACATATCTTTTGCGGTAAACTATCTCTCTAGGTATAGCAAGTGTCCGTTGCGAGAACATTGGCTGGCATTACATCATCTAATTCGGTATGTCAATACAACAAAGGACCGTCAGCTCATTTTCCGACCAGACAACAGCGACTTGCGACTTTGGGTTGATGCCGACTGGGGGGGTGAGTTTCATAGATCGACAACAGGTTTTCTTATACTGCTGAATAACTGCCCCATATCGTGGGGTGCCAAGCGCCAGACGATCGTGGCTACGTCAACTTGTAATGCGGAATTTATTGCTTTGGGGGTGGCGATGGAACTTTTCATTTCTCTGCGTGCTATATGTATTGATTTCAATTCTTCTATTTCTTCTCATATGTTTTGTGATAACCGCGCGGCCGTGCTAGTTGCAACCAAAAATGGATCCAGATCACGGATGAAGCACATCAGCCAAAACTTTTTCTTCATAAACAATCTAATACGTAGCCTAAAAATAAATCTCTCTTGGATATCAACTGATGAGCAACTAGCCGACATACTGACAAAACGTCTGGGCCCTATAAAACAAAAAAAATTTTGCGACCGTTTTTTACTGATTATACAATGCTAAGTTTGTGGGGGGGTGTTATGGGATACAAACATAGCTATTATACATATACAATATACTCTACATATATATCCTATATACATATACATTTCACACTCCATATCACATAATACGTGACAGTTGTATACAATTTATAAGTCCGCGCGGGACCTGAAATAAAGAATTATCTTTTTCTGCTTCCGAACTTATCACAGTAATGATGCGGGCTGCGCGCGGGAATTGTGACATAACACATTTCCGCGTGTAACTCCTAAAATATACACAACACCTCAATTATGAGTGAATTTTAGGTGTAAACCCTATATGTGACAACACGTGTGAAATATTAAAATGGCCAAAAATTTCCAGACAGGTGTTGTAATTTCCAGTACTTTTCCTTTTAATTATTTTAAAAATATAAGGACTTGGAATTCAAGGGTGGTGTCAGTGAGTGACCCTACCTTATTTTGGGTGAGAAATCCATTCCTGTTAGAATATTTATGGATTTCTCATTCCTTGCCTTGTTAATTGAGGTATTCTTATTTTTTTTATTCTGTGTTACTATTTGACAGTTTTGCTCTGTATATAGTAGCAAGCTCACAACCCTCCTGAATTTTTCTAAGCTTAATGAAACCATGTCCTCTGACTACCTGCTGCTTGATCCTGAGGAAAACAACATTCTATCCTCAATCTTAACATCCAAACTATCTGGATCAAACCACACTACTATCATCAACTCCTCCAATAAGGAAGATGCAAAAAGGATTTGGAAGGATATCCTCAAGCACTTTTTCTCAGATCAACCTGCTTACCAAGCAAGGATCTAAAGTTCTTTTGAAAAAATTGTCTATAATGAAAGGAACATCTAGTCCTTCATTCTCAAAGTTAAAACCAGAATCAACCAAATGCAAGAATTAAGGATTCTTTTGCCTCAGGACATTCTTGCCTACATGATCCTCAGAAAACTTCCAGATTATCTCAAGTTCATCAAACAGCAGGTTACCAATTCTAAAATAGCTTCCAAGATATCACCCAATGCAGTCCTTTATCACCTAAGAATTCACATGAACAAACAATGTTTTCACTCTTCAAACAAGGAAAGCATAACTTTGTCTGCCAGAGCTACCTCCCTTTTTACTGATCTCTCCAAGAAGTTCAAGGCCAAGAAATACAACACCCTCCCCAATCATCCAGAGCATCAATGCTGAATGATATACCATCATCTGCAACCCAAGATTGATCAACAAACTAACACCTATTTTAGCACTTCCTTGTGCTTTTGCTCCAACTCTATTCTCTTCATCATTGACTCAGGATTTTCTGATCACATGTCAGCTGACTCCTCACTTTTCATGCACTTAGACAGAGCCTAAGAAGGCGGGTCAATCAACACCAGCTGCCAAATTAGTTCCTTGGAAATAAAAGGAGAAGGACTGTTAAAATACGTAAGCACTTAGGCGCGTACTACATATTATTTTAATCCAAATGGGATGTACATGAGGGCAGTTGCGGCCCATTGGACACACACATGGACCCTACGTGCCTGTGTGGATGTCAGGGATTTGGGGAAACTGGCCTCGAAATGCGTGAAACAGGCCTATTGGTACACGGGCCCTAATGGGCCTGGTGGGTATATGGGAAAATGCTAAATATTTTCTAAAACCTGAACTTTACGGTCCTGTCCTCAAGGTTTGAGCCAGCTAAGACAGGTTTACCTGGTGATCTCTTCTGTGACACTTGGGTGATCTCCTCACCTCTCTCATTCAGAACCTGGCCTCTCGCGGAGGCCTGGGGGACTCCTTTCTTTTTTTCTTCTTGGGTCTACCATTTCTCTCTTTATCTTTCTGGTCAATTACCTCTTTCTATATTCTTCTATCTTTTCTATAGTATCTCTCCACTTTCTTTCTTTCTTCTCAATCCACTTCCCCCATCTAATTCCTTTCTCTCAAATTACCACCATTCTACCTCCTCTCCAACCTTCTATCCTCCTTGATCCAATCCAACCTCCTTCAACTCATTGTTTGACCAACTACTCATCTTCAAGTCTGTGCCTGGTAAGGATATGATCCTCAATACCTCCTCAGCTCCTCAAGACCTCCTCAGTTTTACATTTCTGACCATCTAGTATTACCTCTACAGTTTCTCTTCCACATTTTCTTCTTATATCACCTTCACGCCCCCTTGGATTCTCTTCTCATCTACTCTTCAAAAACACGTCTGAGCTGTTTGTCTTCTCACATATCTTTTCTCCTCTCTCATCTTTGTTCAAGATCTTCAAAATTCTAACTGGTGTCTGCAGTATGTTGTTTTTTAGCTCTAGTCTCTTTTGACGCAATCTTATAATGGTTAAAAGCCAAAAGACAACTCCATATTACCAAGAATTAACAAACCAATGGGAGCAAACGACTATTTCTATCAGGTTGCGCTCAAGGCCTCTGTGGATTCTATTCCCCCTCTCAACAACAACAATTACTCAATCTGGCGAGACAAAATGATGATGTTATTCAATCTCAAAGACATCAAGGACGCCATAAACAGGAATTTGGGTCAACTGCCTACAAAGCAAGATCAAGAAATTAGGGCTATTATCCTATCTAAACTGGACAGCATGACTCACGCCAACGTTTTCAATGCTGCAAATATCACATTGTCTAAGCTACTCTGGGCCAATATCACACAAAGGTTTGCTTCATCCAAGATGGCCAACAGAGCCCGCATATTCAATCAATTTCTCCATGCTCCATTCAACAAACACGCCATTGAGGGATTCATAGCGGATATTCAAAAAGCACTCACTTGCATGGCGGACGTTGGAATAGAGCTACCAAAAGATATCTTGGCGTATCTCATACTCTTCAAGTTTCCACCCACTCTAGAGAATCTAAAGCAACAATTATGCACGGCAAAAAATCAGTGACAGTAGAGACAGTGTTCAATCATCTAACCCAATACAATAATGAGCATCAGGCACAACTCAAAACCGGAAAGTCTACCTCTGACATTACCTTAGTGACTACTAGAAACAAGACAGATCAAGGAGAGAAAAAGACTCACATCCGGTGCAAGGAAGGTTTCCATCACCCCAATGCTCCCCATCCTGAATCCTCATGTTTCCACCTCCACCCTCAAATTTCTCCAGCGTGGTGGATAGAGCAACAGAATGAATGGAAGAGCCAAATCAAGAAAACTCCTACCATCAACTATCACGCGCTACTAACACTTTGGATCAATGCTGATAACACACCTCATCTTCTCTTTGATTCGGGCGCCAACATTCACATATTCAACAACCCAAAGTATTTCATCTCAATTTACCTGCAGTATGAGGTGGATGAGATTAAAACGGGAAAATTAGAAGCAAATCTCAAGATAAAAGGAACAGGAACTGTCCTACTGGAATGGAAGGATTCCGTCATCACTCTTGAAGAATTCATGTACGTACCCAAAATTGTAGTCAACCTTATTAGTCCCTGTCTTCTGGTAAAAAAGGGATGAAACCTCTACCAAGAACAAGATCAATTCAGAATCACTCAAGCTGGCCAGACAGTACTTAAAGGACTGATCCGCGACAGTCTATTTGTTATTGAGAAACCCAAGACTGCTGGAAACAATCTATTGGTTAATCTCAAAAACCAGTTTTTGTCGTCAACCCCGATTCCAGCTCAATTGCTCTCTGACATTGACAAGATGTATGGACACGCCTTAATTCAACTCTCAAAACCATTCTGAAAGACTGATACTCTAAAGAGGAATTAAGTGACTTCCAGTGCAACGGTTGCGTGAAGAGCAAGATCACAAGAGCTCCATTCTCAGCTAATTCCACACCGTTGTTAAAGCCTCTCAAAAGAATCCATTTAGATTGAATAGGTCCAATAACTCCTCAATCAAAAGCCAGCCACAGATATATCTTAATGCTCGTGGACAACTGCACAGGCTACCTCTTGGCCTTTCCCCTCATGACCAAAGAAGAAACCCCGGACGTCATCATCAGCATCCTTGAGACAGAAAATAAACGGCTCAACTATTATCCAACAGAGATCTTCTCTGATAAGGGCACGGAATTCACGAACAACACCCTGAAGAGCTTTGCCAAAGCCAAACATATCAAACTCCTGAAGTCTGAACCCTATCACTCTCAGCATAATGGTTGGGCTGAAAGAGCCAACCAAACAATTTTTGAGTTGGCACGTGCAACCTTCTCTTCCTCCAAGTTAAGCAAGAATTACTGGCATTTTGTGGTCAGAAGCTGCTGCTTCATGCTCAACCAAGTCCCTAGGGAAGTTAATGACCAATCCCCTTGGGAACTGATGTTCAACAAGAAATTACCCCCTAACTACTTGAAACCTGTAGGATCCTTGGTTGTCTACCTTGTGAATTGCCTCCAAAAGGGAAGAGAGTTTGAGGAGAAAGGACTGGAAGGATTCCTGATTGGTTTCAATCCTGTGTTTCATTCATATCTTATTCTCAACTCATCAGGTGGCATTGTTGAAACCAAACACGTCCAGTTTCTTAAAGATTCTCTCCATAACTTCCCATTCTTTGAACCACCTGGAACCAATCTGTTCATTCAAACTAGCGAGGAATCCAGAGAATCTGAATTCTCTTCAGCTGAAAAACAATACACCATACAAGAATCTCAGGAGGATTCTCCAGAATCTGAATTGGATCAGGAAGAAGCAATGTTGGTGGCATCATCTTCCCCTGATCCTCCTTCCATACCTCCTCAAGTTCCAGAGTCCTCCATCCCATCTATCTCTCAAAGACCCTAGCGCAAAACAAGGAAGCCTCAAAGATATGGTTTCCATCATTACTACAAGCCCCCTTCTTACAAGGCTGCCAAGAAGTGCTCTGAATAGCCAAAATGGAAGAAGGTAGCTGACAATGAATTGAACTCCATAGAACTCCAGGATGTTTGGGAAGAATATCATGGTACTCCGGACAACATCCTTAATACAAATTGGGTCTTCAAAGTAAAACAAAAATTTCACGGCAATCCGGTCAAGTACAAAGCTCAACCCTGCGTGCAGGGCTTTAATCAAGTTCTATGGATTGATTACGATGAAACTTGGGCTCCAACCGGGAAATTAGGATCCCTCCAAGTTTCCCTCACATATGGTCTAAAACAGAAAATGAAGTTAACTCAATTCAATGTTAAAGGCGCATTCTTACATGCTCCCCTTGAGGAAAAGGTCATCATAAAAACTCCAGAAGGTTCCGACAGAAAGTCCCCATAACTAAAGCTCAAGAAATCTCTCTACGGATTGAAACAATCCCCCAAAAATTGGTACAAAACCTTGACTTTGAGGATCAAATCTCAAGGCTATCAAGAATTGACTAGGAATCCCTGCCTATATCTTAATTATATGACAAAATAAATTATTTATTTCCACGTCAATGACTTAATTCACATTGGAAGCTCTCAAGTCTTTGAACAAAACCTCCTGGAGTGATTCAAGAACTTGTTGTGTCATCCTCCAAAAACAATTCTTGGAATGCTCATGGAGCTTGAGGACAACAAAATTCTGCTGAGTCAACCCAAACACATTGCTTGTGGCTTGGAAGAACTAGGTCTTACATCCTGCAAGGACGTAAATTCTCCACTCACTCAAAATTTGAACCTTGAGCCCGCATCCAACGCTGATCACAATGAATTTTGACAATTGCACATCAATTATCAATCAGCCACCAGACTCCTTAATAACTTAGCCGAATACACCCGTCTGGACATTTCTTTCTCTGTGTCCAGCCTGGCTAGGTTCAATACCAAGCCAGGGATGAATCACTGGAGAGAAGTCAGGAAGGTGTGGAAATATCTCAAAACAACTAAACACTTCAAACTTGTCATCAGCTACGATCCCAATCAGGAACCTCTCTCAAGCTGCAGTGATGCCACCTGGGGGGATGACCCAACATTCTGCAAGTCAAAAACTGGAAACGTAATCCTTTTTCATCAAAGCCTGATCATCTGGAACTCCACTCAACAAAGAAACATTACTTACTGCTCAACTGAATCTGAATTAAATGCTCTACTGGATTGCTACCTCAAACTTAAATGGATCAAGCACCTTATTGGCAAAATATATCAAACTCAGGAACCTAAACCTATCTTACAAATTGACAATAAAGGCTTGGAAAACAAGATTAAAAGGTTTGGTTCTCACTCAAAGTCCAGACATATAGACATCAAAACAAAAGGGCTACGCAAAGATTTTACAAATGGCAAATTTACCCTCAATCTGATTCAAATTCAACTGATGGTCGCTGACTCTCTCAAAAAAGCCTCATCAATAAGTTCCTTGCAACTCCTTCAAGAGAAAATCTTTTCTCCTCAAACAAATGAGCCTTTGGACCATCTCCTCACCAGCCATGTGGGTTGTTAAGTATTGTCTAATACCTGAACTTTACGGTCCTGTCCTCAAGGTTTGCCCCAGCTAAGACGGGTTTCCCCGGTGATCTCTTCTGTGACACTTGGATGATCTGCTCACCTCTCTAATTCAGAACCTGGCCTCTCGCAGAGGCCCAGGGGACTCCTTTCTTTTTTTCTTCTTGGGTCTACCATTTCTCTCTTTATCTTTCTTGTCAAATACCTCCTTCTATATTCTTCTATCTTTTCTATATTCTTCTATCTTTTCTATATTCTTCTATCTTTTCTATATTCTCTCTCCACTTTCTTTCTTTCTTCTCAATCCACTTCCCCAATCTTGTTCCTTTCTCTCAAATTACCACCATTCTACCTCCTCTCCAACCTTCTATCCTCCTCAATCCAATCCAACCTCCTTCAACTCATTGTTCAACCGACTACTCATCTTCAAGTCTGTGCCTGGTAAGGATATGATACTCAATACCTCCTCAGCTCCTCAAGACCTCCTCAGTTCTACATGTCTTACCATCTAGTATTACCTCTACAGTTGCTCTTCCACATTTTCTTCTTATATCACCTTCACGCCGCCTTGGATTCTATTCTCATCTACTCTTCAAAACCACGTCTGAGCTGTTTGTCATCTCACATTTCTTTTCTCCTCTCTCATCTTTTTTCAAGATCTTCAACATTCTAACTTGTGTCTGCAGTCTGTTGGTTTTTAGCTCTAGTCTCTTTTGACGCAATCTTATCAGCAAATACATCCAGATGGACTTGTATGGGCATAATTGGGCCCAAGGATTATTTTTGACATACTTGGCCAGACATGCTGGCCTGCCGAAGTATGTTAAACTCACCTTTTGGGATTGGGGGAAGCCCATTGGGGCCCCCACCCATGTAGCAGCCCATTTGGGGCTGCCGCCCGTGTTGCGGCCCGCTTGGGGTCACTGTTTTCTCTTAAGGCCCGTTAATGGGGCCCAAAGGCCCACGCAGGGCCATTTTAGGGGGCAGGGGTACTCAAAATGGAGCCCCCCCACCCCGTTTGTGGCTGTTGAGCCCGTCGCAGATGCTGCGCTGGGTGGCAGCCGGGGGCCCGGTGGCGCTGGCTCCTCCCCCTCCTCTTGCTTGCCATTTCGAGGAGGAGGGGGAGGGCTGGCTGGATGGAAACAGCCAGTGACCGGCTGCAAGGGGCAACCAGTCATGGTGGGGGGGACTACATCACCCCCTCAAGGGATTTGAGGGAAAGAGGGGGGGGCTGCATGTCCGCCGGTTACACCCCCCCATGTGTGTCTGAGACCGGACCCAGGTGTGTCCTGGGTGCCTCCTGGCCATTTCCATGGCCAGGAGCTGGTTGCATGAGGAAACCAGGCAGCAAGTGAGATGACAGGCCGGTGTGGTGACCAAATCTAGAAACCCTGCACCAGATGTGGAAAATTCAAAAACTTTTTTACAATTCTTTTATTTAGATGTCATCCTGAGAAAAAAAAATTGGAATTTTTATGTATCAGTATCACTCCTCCAATTTACTCATCCTGCCAAGCATTCCTCTGTCCCAGTGTTCTAGGAGAAGCCTCTCTTGGTCTCATCACCTAGGCATTGCATTCAATTCCTTCTCTCTTTGTTCCCCCCTTCCTTTTGGCCAAACGCGCGGGCCGTGACCTGCTTGGCCCAAACTTCCTCCGTGCTTCCATCCTCCCCCTTGTCCTACTTCTACCTCTCCCTCCCTCCAAGCTCTCATTTGACTTGATCAATCCCAATATCTTGCCCGTTCCTACGACATCCCCAACAACAACAATTGACTCACCAAGCCTCCCTCCTCTCTATTCTCATCCACTCAACCCACCACTCACCATCCTTTGCTCTCCTCACATCTCCAGCATGATTGAGCATCGCTCCAAACTACTCAACTTGTCAAACAACTTGTCCTCCGAGCTTGTCTCCACAATCCACTCCAATTCTCATCCCATCCTAACCCATCACATCTTCCCTCTCACCAGTTGATCACCCAGGTCCAAACCATCCATTGCTGCCTCCATCCTCAAACTCTCCAAATCTTTTTGCGTAGACGCCAACTCCTCAAACCCCACCCAGGCTCCCTCACCGTTGTCAAATATGCTATCTGTCAGCTTGCTAATATTGCAGAGAAAGCTGCAAAAGTAACTAAAATAACATAAAAATAAGAATAATACAATTAAACTAAGAAGGAGTAGGAAAAACAATAAATATTATTACAGAAATGGGTTCTCCATCCAAAATTAGGTAGGTTTACTCACTGACCCCACCCTTGAAATCCAACTCCTTATATTTTTAAATAATTAAGGAAAGAAAAATCAAAATACTACGGCTCCATTCTTGAGCTTTTTGGCCAATTAAATATTTCACACACATTGTCACATATAGGTTTCACACCTAAAATTCAGTCAGAATTGAGGTGTTGTGTATATTTTAGGAGTTACGGACGGAAATGTGTTTTGTCACAATGCCCACACGCAGCTGCCCCAGACAATGCACCCAAGCGCGGCTGAGATACATCCCTGTCACTCCGTCGAGGTTGTCTACGCAGCCCTGGGCCTCTGACAAGTACGCAGCCACGGGACTAGGGGTTGACAGAGTGACAGGCGGCCTGAGAGGCTCAGGTACCGCATAAACATGCTACAACCTACACAGGAACATTCTAAATATGTAATAAATATTCCTGTGGATAGTAGACAGTCTAAAAATACATAATATTATATAAAAATACATAAATAATTCCTATACGTATTTTTTATTTAATATAATTCAAAGTACCAAGAATGTCAAAAATTAGACAATGACAGCTTCTAAAAATATATTAAAATACTTTAATGTCCTTTTATAAGAATTACCAGACATTAATATCTTCATGACATACAAAGAAAACTAATGATGTTCAAATATTACATGAATTCACATGACTTATATTTTTAAGTAATTTTCTTGGTAAATCAACCGGAACTCAAAAATAAGGAGTAAAATCAATATTATGACTTTTGCTCCAGGAATATAATACATAATGAGAACTTACCTGACATCAAGATTTCCGTAGAAATGTCTATTAATATAATTATTAAATTACTGGGAACATTTACTAAGGATAATTAATTCAATAATACATAAATAGGACAAATTAGTGTTATTCACACGTCCTAATGTCTATTATAAGGTGGAATAATTCCCATATCCTGAGGAATTAGATTCTACCCGTGCTATAGAACCAAGGACACATGACATGCTACCCCTGGTTACCCTGCTAGCCTTAGTTTCCGTCCCTTTGAGCACCTACAACCCTTAGAAGGACACTTTTGGGACTCCAAAAGCTATAAATAAAGAGCTCTTTTGAGGATATTTATGGGCAGAGACCCAGTTATTTTCATATCCAGACATTGTGCCAAGGGAATCAAGTACTTATAAGAGATAGGTAAGTGATTTATGGCAATGTCTGATCCGTAATATCCGTCCTCAACCTCTTTTTATCAATTAAAACTGCTGAACAACCTTATAACCCCCGTATACAGCTTTAACCCATAAGTACACGTCTCAAACAGATACCCTAAGGATTTAATAATATAACAGTAAGTTTTATTATCCTTTCTCTGTCGTGGTAGCTTAGCTACAAGGCCCTGCCAATCCACTGTGTATTTTATATACATATTATCTTTGGGTAAAATATTCTTTAAACTAAAAAGTCCAAAGTAACCAGACTACGTGTTTTCATACTGAGATCCCTGAAGAGAGGTGTTAAAGATCCCCAATATAATTTTGTCCCCTCTATAAAAATATTTAATAATCAATTTATTCATATTGATTTATAAGAATAAACAATAACCAAACCACTTAACCTTGCAATAAGCTTAATCCAAATATTTTACGGATTTTTTCTTCATTTCTGAAAAAATATATTTATTATTTACTCTATCACCACTGGTAGCTAAAGGATAGCAAGGGTCTTGGCATCCAGGAGGCTGAGACTATCCTACAAGATTTTCTATCCTTATGGGCCACAACCGGTCCTGATTGGCCTCTATTGGCCATCTTACCCACGCCTTGGTGCCTCAAAAATTTGTTCAGACTACTCTTACCTACCAACCCAACCATCATCTCTGTCATCTCCATCAGGATATCCTTGATGGTATCCTCCCCTGGCTTGTATCCTGCCAACTTCTACTTGCACCCCCCTTTCATCTTTAGGTGGGGGTAGAAAAGTGTTGTCTACTGCCCGAAAACATTGGCAGGTGATCTGGTTCAATTTTTTTCACACCCCTTCTGCCTTTGGGTGAGGGGTGGGTGATCCTTGTTTTGTTGCGCGTGCCCATCCGCAGAGGGAGGCAAGAGAGGTGAAGGGATGAGGAAAGATCCCATCCGAGTCAGGGAGGCTGGATTTCCACTGGCCTGCGTGATCTATTTTTTTGATCATCTGAAATCAAAAAAAAAAAAAAAAACTTCTCTATTTGTAGAATCACTTGTAAATAGTCTAACAAGGCCTCCTGCCCATATAAGGAGGGCTCTACCCTGCCTTTTGGATGGGGGGGTATCTTATTGTATCCTATGAGAGAAATATCATCATTATCATCCTGAAGTAAATCATCTGTGGGGTCTCATTCCCCTTTATCTGAGACTGAATTCTGGGTATATCCATGATTGCCCCTTGATCTTTAAGCCTCCATACTCAAACCCTGATCCTTGATCTTTATCACCAACCAATAGCCTTGCTGTTTGAAGAAGAATTTGACTGATTGAATTCTTGAGTGTGTTACACCACTCCTGATCCCTTTATCCAACCATACTGGTCTTGAACATACTTTGATCATCTTCCCGGAACCAGTCACGTTTGACTGAAGAAGGTTTATTAATCTTAAAACCTCGAGTGTTAAAACTACCTTTGTTTCTTTTGAAATTAAATTCCGCCATGCTACTCTTGAGTCCCTTGAGAAGTGTTGGGTTATTCTTGTTTGGATCAGTTATTGTTTTGCTTCTAGAGCTTCATCAAACAATTACCTTTGTCTTGTGCAGCCACCCACAGTTATCTGGTACCCTTGAAGCGCTTGATTGCAGAGAGTTGGGAAGGTTCATTGAGAACATGGAGGTTGTTTGGCATTGAGTTGATCTTTCCTAAGCTTCTGCTGACAACCAGAGCCATTAGCTTGTGGGCATTGTTACTTACAATTGCCTTGTCCTGTTGAACACTGAACAATCCTTGACTTCTTCTATTCAAGTTTTCCCCAGCACCATCTTGCCTCAGATAGTGTTGTTTCCCAGCTACCGACTACTATCATCTTTATCCTTTACTCTTTGGTTCCTCATTTACCAGGTTCTGGACTTTGATCTTGGTTACATTTAAATGTTTTTGTAACACTCAGGATGGCAGCCTAAACAGTACCTTTCCCCTCTACTGAGCTGCCACGTCCTAGCACCGTTTAGAGTCTTACCTTTGGTGCCCTGGGCCGAGATCAAACCAGCAACCTTGGGATTTACAGTCCCAGAAATCATCAACTTCAAAATCCAATCTCTATTTTTTCTGTCATCATCTAGATCTGGGGAGGAAACTTGTTCCAGAAGCAAGTCCTCCCAATTGTGCACCATCTGGGCAAGATACTTGTTGTTTTTCAAGAAATCCCACTCTTGCCACATTTGTGAGCCACTTTGGAAATCTGCTCCTTGGATCTTTTAGGAAACTCTGTCAAAATGGAATCCCCCAGCGCCTCTTCTGCTTGTCTTAAGATGGTTAAGATCAAGCCCCAGAAAAAGAACTTAGGTTTAAATGGGACGAATGTGGAACGCTTCATAGACTTGTACAAGATGGCTGCTTTGATGGATGGGGCTAGCGAATTTGATATGGCCTACCAGTTACAATTTTTTATCTCCTCTGATGAAGTTATGGAAATCATCAAGTTGTTTAAAGGTTTTGAATGGCATAACTGAGCCCTGATGCAGGAAGCAATGTTGTCCTATTGGGGAAAAATAGATCTAGGACAATTTACTTTGCAGTATCTAGATAACCTTGTCTCCCAGTGGACCTTCAATTGTGGTGTGGCTTCAGCTTCTGATTATCAGTCTTTTAAGAAATCTTGGGATCCCATCCAATCCTACCTTGTCCAAAACAATCACATTGACACAGTGGACAAAATTTGAGGGAGCGCAGGAAAGGACCAAGGACAAACTGGTCAATTCTGGATCCATGATCACTAACAGGGATGATTGATTCAAGCTCCCCGTTTTCCTTATCCTAAGGGGAGTGGTGGATAAAGTTATGAAAGGTCAAACAGACCTCACTTTTGAAAAATCTAAAACCACTAAACCAGTCCATGCTCCCTCTTTCAAAGATTCAAACAAGATTATGAATAAAATGGAATCTGATTGCAGGCCCAAGAACCCTTGGCCTAACCAAGAAACTGCTACAATGGACAAGATCTCTAAACTGCTCAAAGCCTTTGAGAACAAAATGGATCAAAAGATTTCCTCTCTTGCTGTTCCTAAACCTTCTAGTGCTGTTCCTAAAAATACTCTAGTCTGCTATTATTTCCACAGGGAAGGCCATGGAACAAAGATGAGAAATTAGTAGAGCAAAAATGGAATAAATTCTTCTTTCCTTATGGTGCCCTAATCCCCTTTGATTTGTCTTTCCCCATCCATCATGTGGTGGCCTCTTGCCAGCCACCCCCTCCTATGAAGGCATCCTTGGCTTCTGTGAATTTCCAATCTTCTTGTGGTACTCTTCAACCCTGGTATCCCCCAGGTATTTCCTCCTCCTCTCTGGTTGGTACTTACCAATCCGACCCAGCTAGGAAGCAACATGAGGAGCTCAAACCTCATAAAGCTCCTTCCTTGCCAAACTTGATCCTCCAAAAACCAACCAAACAACAATCCTCACCTGAGCCCTCTTCTGATGTAGAAGACATGGAGGTGGAAAAAGAACCACTCATGGAAAGGTCTCAAGATCACCCTGATCCTCATCCTTCATCTATTCAACCTCCTCAATCCTCTGATCCTGTTTCTGCTTCACCCAATCTTCCTGCCTCCACCCAGCCCAAAGTTTGGTTTGAGAGGGGAATTTCCAAAGATCACCCCAATGCTGTGGAAGGGGTATTAAAGAAAATTTCTGATCTTAAAATTCCTGATCTATCTGTGGCTGAACTCCTGTCAATCTCTCCATCTGTTGCTGAAGGAATGAAAAAATGGGTTTCTTGTTGACATGTGGAAATTGGTCCTGAAGAACTCAGGGTCTCCTCTGGAACTTTGATGGAAGATTCTGGTGGAACCAATCCCTCTTCTTAGTCTAGTATTTACTCTTTTCCTCTTGGTTTTCTTCCCTGCTATCTTGGTGAATCAGCAAAAAAGGGTCTCACTCCTTGTTGATTCTGGCTCTCAGCTCAACTTGATCTCAGATGCTCTGGCCTGAAAAGTTAAACTCAGCCCTAGGGTCAGCTTCATCTCTTCAGTGTATGGAATAGGAAACCAGTCTTGCAAATTGGTTTGAATTTTTAAAGATGTTTCAGTCCAGATTGGCCAAAACATCATTGGAACTTGTCATTTCTGGATCACACGCCTAGATGGACCTATGATCTTGGGTCAACCTTTCCTAATCAATTTTGGAGCAACTCTTATGTTTTCCAATCAAGTTGGGGAGAGAATCCTCCTCCCTGATTATTATGGTAGAAAAATTGAGGCTCCTGTTTTTTCTTTGGATTCTGGTTTCTGGGAAAGAGATTTCCCTGGTCATTTTCCTAAGTCATATCTAAAAGGAAAACAGAAGGATAATTCTAGTTCCTCTCATTTTTTATGGGAGTAGTTGATCTTACTAATATTTGTAGTTCTTTTCAGCCTCAAACTTTAACTCAAGGGTCAACTCTCATCCCAGAGGCTTATTTCTCTTTATTTTCAAATTTTTCTTCTGATCTCAAAAATATCAAAAATCAAAACAAATCAAAATGAAAAAATCCCAAAATATTTCTTCTTCATCTGTTGTTTCTTCTTTTCCTTGTAATCTTATTCCTAATCAACCTTCTCTCAGTTACGGTTGGAATCTCTGCAATGAGTCTAAACTAGATCGCAATCTCAATCCTATTTTTGGTGGCTTTGGTATGGAAGAATATGGGCTTCAGTGGAGGAAAATTTGGGTAGAAGTAAGTCCTTCCAATTGTGCACCACCAGGGTATCCTACTACTATCATTTTTGAAACCCTACCTTGTGCCACACATGTGAGCAATGTATTATCTCCTGGGACTTCTTTTATGAAAAAGGCACCTTTCGAAAACGTTGGGGAACATTGAACTTGGAAGGCGTTAGAAATTAGTCTCAATCCTTGTAGTCAGGTCTCTCTGGTCAACTCTTGGCAAAAACAAGAACCGCTATCTTTTGCCTCCAGATATAAACCAGTGGCTAGGAAAATCCAACCAGTAAACCAACCAATGCCTCTCAATCTCAACCCTCCTTTTAGGCGTCCTCCTCTATTGGCAATCCTTACTGTGGTCTCTGACTGGTCCATTCATACCCTCTGGTTGTGTCACCAAAGAATGTCTGGGAGTAGTCAACTTTGGACCAGATGGATGGCTACTACCTGATGAGTTGTATTTGATCAAAAATGTTTTGGCTCTCAGGGAAAAAGCTATTGCTTTCTGTGAAGAAGAGAGAGGTCTCTTGAAAGAATCCTATGGTCTGCCTTATATCATCCCTCTAGTAGAACATGATCCCTGGCAAAAGAAAAAGATCCCAATCCCTGCTGCCAAAGTCAACAAATTCATTAAGTTGGTCCGGGAAAAATTCCAAACCGGTTTATACAAACAGTCAACTTCTAGCTATTCCAGTCCTGTTTTCTGTGTCCTTAAAAGTAACGGTAAACTTAGAATAGTTCATGATCTCCAGCCTCTAAATAAGGTTACTATTAAAGAATCTTGTACTCCCCCTTCCACTGAAGAATTTGTTGAATCCTTCTCTGGGAGAGCTTTCTATGGTCTAGGTGAAATTATGGGTGGCTATGAAAAACGGTCCTTACATCTGATTTCTTGCCCTATCACTACATTGGATACTCCCCTTGGTTGTTTCCAACTTACTCAATTGCCTCAAGGTGCCAACAACTTGGTTGCAGTCTCTAAGGCTCAGATGGTTTGGATCCTCCAGGATGAAATCCCTGATCATGGTGGTATCTTTATTGACAATGGCTGAATTAAAGGACGAGTTTCTGATTATAACAATGAGCTCTTACCCTGGCATTCAGGAATCCATCAATTTATCTGGGAGTATGCAACCACTTTGGAAAGGATCCTGTTTTGAATTGAAGAATCTGGCCTCACTGTCTCTGGATCCAAATTGGCTTCCTGTGTCCCTGCTCTGGAAATTGTTGGTCATGTGGTCTGCAAGGAAGGAAGAAGGATGGCTCCATCCAAAGTCAACAAAATCCTCTCTTGGCCTACTCCCATCAATCCAACTGAAGTCAGGGGTTTTCTAGGTGTTGTTACTTATGTTCCAATCTTTATCCCATCTCTATCCAAAATATGTGCTCCTCTACTTCACCTGACCAGAAAAGATTCTGAGTGAATCTGGACCCAAGATTGTGAACATTCTTTTCAGCTACTTAAAATGATGGTTGGCAAAGAAATAGTCTTGAAAATGATTGCTTATGGACCGGGAGCTGGCGAGATCAAATTGGCTGTTGATTCTAGTTATCAATCTGTTGGGCCTGTCCTCACTCAGGACAATGAAAATGGTTGGGACTGTCCTGCCCTCTATGAATCCTTGCTATTTTCAGATGTAGAATCCAGGTACTCCCAACCAAAACTGGGACTCTGTGGCGTGGCTGAAATGTTGAAGAAACTCCAAACTGTCCTCTGGGGTCAAAACTATGAGTTACAAGTTGACGCACAATCAATCATCAAAATGATCCATGCTCCCAGCCTCCTAAATGCTCCTATGACTCACTGGGTGGCCTTTATCCAACTTTTCTCTTTTGATATTGTTCATAGGCCTGGAAAATCCTTCACCATGCCTGATGGTTTATCTCAAATCCCCCTTGGAGATGAAGAATTGGATGTTGGAGTGGACTTTGATGAGGAGGAGCCTTTAATTTGTCCAGTCTTCACCTTTTCTTCCCAAGATTATTCTGGCTTCCAACAAGGTTTCTGGCTAAAATTAGAGCAGTACCTTTCCACTCCCCAAAGGCCTCCTGATCTCTCTTCTAAAGATTTTTGATCACTCAAAAGGAAGTCCTCCAATTTCTTTGTCCAAGGTACTAGGCTTATGGAAAGAGGAAATCCTTGTGCTCTTATAGTTGTCACTATCTCCTCTAAACAAGATTCAATCCTTGAAAGTCTCCATGAAGGCCTTGGGAATTGTGGGGAAACCAAAACCTATTGATGTATATCCAAATGATTCTGGTGGCCATCTTTGAAGAAATCAGTCTCTCAATGGTGCAAGAGTTGTGAAGTATGTCAGAAACGTGATCTTAGGCGCCCAGCTAAAATTTTTTATCCCACTGGAGAGTCCACTGTCTTTGGAAGGGTTGTTATGGATGTGGTTCACATTAAGGCTGGCGGAGCTAAGTACCTCATTGTGGCTAGAGATAATTTTTCTGGATGGTTTGAAGAAAACTTTCTAAGAACATCAGCTCTGAATCAGTAGCAGCCTTCCTTTATGAGCCTTGGAAAATGCGTTATGGCTTGGCTCAATCTTATTCAACTGATGGTGGCTCTGAGTTTGCTGGAAAACTTGCCGAAATGATTTGATTGCTTCCTGGTCAACATAGGGTAACCACTCCTTATTATCCTGAAGGACAAGGCATGGTGGAAAGAGGCCATGCCCCTTTGAAGGCTGCTCTTGTCAAGTTGGCTGGTGAAAGTGGAAAGAATTGTTGCAAATTTCTTCCTGTGGTCCTGTTCTCTGATCAAATTTGAAATAAAAGAACCACTGGCTACTCACCTTACCAAATCCTCTTTGGTCAAAGGGCTGTCCTTCCTCTGGATCTGGAATTGGAATCTTTCTTAGGTATTTCTTGGGAAAAGGTTCCTTCCACCACTGATCTATTAGTTGCCAGATCCAAGCAACTGGAGAACAGTGAAGATGATTGTGACAAATCTTATCAGAAAAAGATGGAGTCAAGGGAAAAATCAGTTCAGTATTGGGAGGATAAGAATTCCAATTGATTCAGGAATCCCTTGAATCCTGGTGACCTAGTTCTAGCTTATAATCAACCCTTGGAAACTCAGTAGGGGAAGCTTTTTTCCAATTGCTGAAATGGTCCTTATCAAGTGGTCCGTCAAGTCAGAGGTGGATCATATGTTTTGGAAGAACTGGATGGTACTCAGATGGCCAGAAGGTTCCCTGCTGATTAGGTCAAGAAATTTCATTGTTGTGGAGGCAACTTTGATCAGAAGTAAGTCCTCCCAATTGTGCACCACCAGGGTCATCTGCTGCGTTTTTTTGTGAAACTCTACTTTATGCCACATACCTGAGCACCTGGGAGGCTTTCTTCATCTTATCCCAGTCAACTCTAGGATTTTCTTTGGGTGTATCAAGATAATCTTTTCAATCACCCTCAAGATCAAATGGCCATTTCTTGTGTTCAATCATCTGTCCTTTCTTTCTTATGAAATCAAGCTCAGATGCAGACTAGGGACAGTCTGAAAGTTGAGGAGAGATGTGGTGACCAAATCCGGAAACCCTGGACCAGATGTGGAAAATTCAAAATTTTTTTATGATTCTTTTATTTAGGTGTCATTCTGAAAAAAAAAATCGGAATTTTTATGTATCAGTATCACTCCTCCAAATTCCTCATCCTGCAAAGAATTCCTCTGTCCCAGTGGTCTAGGACAGGCCTTTCTTGGTCTCATCACCTAGGCATTGCGTTTAATTCCTTCTGTCTTTGTTCCCCCCTTCCTTTTGGCCAAATGCGCAGGCCAAGACCAGCTTGGCCCAAACTTCCTCCTCTCTCTCATCCTCCCCCTTGTCCTACTCCTACCTCTCCCTCCCTCCAAGCTCTCATTCAACTTGATTGATCCCAATCTCCTGCCTGTTCCTACGACGGCCCCAATGACAACAATTGACTCACCAAGCCTCCCTCCTCTTGATTCTCATCCACTCAACCCACCTCTCACCATCCTTTGCTCTCCTCACATCTCCAGCATGATTGAGCATTGCTCCAAACTACTCAACTTGTCAAAAAATTTGTCCTCCAAGCTTGTCTCCACATTGCCCTCCAATTCTGATCCCATCCTCACCCATCACATCTTCCCTCTCACCCGCCAATCACCCAAGTCCAAACCATCCATTGCTTCCTCCATCCTCAAAATCTCCAAATCCTTTTGCGTAAACGCCAACTCCTCAACCCCTACCGAGGCTCCCTTACCGTTTTTGAATACGCTATTGTAAGAGATTGTCTGTCCTTATGGGCCACAACCGGTCCAGATTGGCCTCTATCTGCCATCTTACCCACGCCTTGGTGCCTCAAAAATTTGTTCAGACTCCTCTTACCTACCAACCCGACCATCATCTCTCTCATCTCCGTCGGGATATCCTTCACAGCATCCTCCCCCGGCTCCTATCCCGCCAACTTCCACTCGCACCCCCCTTCCATCTTTGGGTGGGGGTGGAAAAGTGTTGTCTACCGCCTGCAAAGATCCGCGGGTGGTCTGGTTCATTTTTTTTCCCACCCCTTCCACCTTTGGGTGAGGGGTGGGTGATCCTTGTGTTGTTGCACGGGCCCGTCCACAGACAGATGCAAGAGAGGTGAAGGGATGAGAAAAGATCCCACCCCAGGCAGGGAGGCAGGATTGCCACTGGCCCGCGTGATCTATTTTTTTGATCATCTGAAATCAAAAAAAAAAAAACTGCTCTATTTGTAGAATCACTTGTAAATAGTCTAACAGGGCCTCCTGTCCATATAAGGAGGGCTCTACCCTGCCTTTTGGATGGGGGGGTATCTTATTGTATCCTATGAGAGAAATATCATCATTATCATCCTGAAGTAAATCATCTGTGGGGTCTCATTCCCCTTTATCTGAGACTGAATTCTGGGTATATCCATGACTTCCCCTTGATCTTTGAGCCTCCATTCTCAAACCCTGATGCTTGATCTCTATCACCAACCAATAGCCTTGCTGGTTGAAGAAGAATTTGACTGATTGAATTCTTGAGTGTGTTACACCACTCCTGATCCCTTTATCCAACCATACTGGTCCTGATCATCCTTTGATTATCTTGCCGGAACCAGTCACATTTGACTGAAAAAGGTTTATTAATCTTAAAACCTGTAGTGTTAAACCTGCCTTTATTTCTTTTGAAATTGAATTCCGCCACCCTACTATTGAGTACCTTGAGAAGTGTTGGGTTATTCTTGTTTGGATCAGTTATTGTTTTTCTTCTAGAGCTTCATCAAAAAATTAGCTTTGTCTTGTCCAGCCACCCACAGTTATCTGGTACCCTTCAAGCCCTTGATTGCGGAGAGTTGGGAAGGTTCATTGAGAACCTGGAGGTTGTTTGGGATTAAGTTGATCTTTCCTAAGCTTCTGCTGAAAACCAGAGCCATTAGCTTGTGGGCGTTGTTGCTTAAAATTGCCTTGTCCTGTTGAACCCTGAACAATCCTTGACTTCTTTTATTCAAGTTTTCCCTGGCATCATCTTGCCTCAGATAGTGTTTTTTTCCAGCTACCGACTACTATCATCTTTATCCTTTACTCTTTGGTCCCTCATTTACCAGGTTCTGGAATTTGATCTTGGTTACATTTAAATGTTTTTGTAACACTCAGGAGGGCAGCCTAAACAGCACCTTTCCCCTCCACACAACTGCCACGGCCTAGCACCATTCTGAGTCTTACACCGGTTTTAATAGACAACAGGCCAGGGTTTGTACCAGCTAAGGGGCTGGTTCAGCCCCATTGTGGGGGAAACACCAGAAATAACCAGATTAGGCTGGTTGTAAGGGTAGAGGGACTGATGCCAAGCAGGCAGATGTATCCCAAACCAAGTAACAAGGCCTGTATAGCCTGTAGAGATCTTTTGGAGCGGAAAATTTGCCTTTTGGCTTGTTGTATCATTTTCTCACAAGAGGCCAATATTTTTTACTTAAGGAGCTCTTTCCCCTGCTGTTTTCAATCATCCATTCATCATCCAATTGAATTCATCACCAATATCATCCAAAGTATTGCCAAATTGTGAGAGCCCATCAGCAATTATTGACACAAGGTGTCCAGCATTTCTTTTGCTTTAAATACTTCTCATTTTGCTAAGCTAATTGCTGGCCATAATTATAATAAATTATCAGTACCAACATCATCATTAATTCCAAGCCATCTAGACCCTTGTACCTTACTCTGGAAAACATCAAAGACCTCAAGTTTTCCAAGAAGATGTCCTATATCCCTGATGTTAGCTCCACCAAGATAGTACTGAACGGTAAGAATTATAATGCTTGGGCTTTCCTTATAGATAGTGAGCTGGACAACATTTGTTGTGGGGAGATAATGGATGAAAATGAAACTTTGATCAGTTCAGAAGTGGAGAAAAAGTCTTATCATATCACCCTTAGGAATCTTGATGAGAATCATGTGAAATGGGTTGCCAATACTCTTAGGGAAGATGAGAGAAGGAGGGGCATCATCCTTTGGAAGTTGCTGAAGTCCAAATAAGTCCAAATATGCTGGTGATTCCGTTCACCAGAAGGGTATAGCCTTCAATAAACTATTCAATTTACAATATTTGAATTGTAAGCAGTTTGTTGCAGAGGCTAGGTCTACCTTAGCCAAGTTTAAGTCATCAGGACATCACATGGATCCTGAGTGTTTGTAACTCTTAATCCTCCAGAAGCTACCAAAGGAGTTTGATTCTTTGGTCAGAATTATTTCTCAATTGGATCCTCTTCCTGGGGAGTAGGATGTACTGAAGAGGGTTGAAAAGGATTATCTTCAGTTCAAAATGAAGGGGGGCTCTGGAACGGCCCTTTTTGGAAAGACTGGAAAATATTGCAAGGAGGCAAAAAAGGATTTGTACAAGGACTTATGCTATAATTGTCAGAATAAGTGGCATTATTCTGAGGATTGCAAGGAGGCCAAGAAGAGGAAGAAGTTCAAAAAGAATGAAAATGAGGTCAATCTCACTACTGAAAATGTTGCAATGGTGGTGTTTGATGTTCCAATGGAAATGGTTTTTGGGGAAGAAGGTCCCAAAAAGAAGTTCAAAATTGATGAGGATCAAGAAATGGACTTCATTGATTATTAATTAAGTAATCTTAACCTCAAAGATGGGAACTTATCATTGACTGATAAATCTTATTTCCTATTAGGAGGATTGAAGGAGGGTGTTCTTGTTTTGATTGATTCTGGTTGTACAGATCACATTTTCTTTCAAAAAAATTTATTTTCAAATATTAGTGATTATGATGGAGTTTTAAATATTGGTCAGAAAGGCAGAACAATTCAGATTAAGGGAATTGGAAAATTTATTCTTGCAAATCACTTGGGTTTCAAAATTTCTTTTGAGAAAGTGTTCTATTTACCAGAGTTGCCTTATAACCTTGTGTCTCTGGGAGTGTTGTGTAAAAAAGGTTTCCAGATTTGTTATCTTAAAGAAGATAGGTTTGTTATTGATATGGATGGGAGAAATTTTTTGAGTGGAAAAGTTTGGAATAAGCTCTTGTGTGCAAGCTTTATCAAAATATCAGCTCTGAGCACTGTTTCTCACAATAGAAGTGGCCATAAGGTGAAGGACAGCAACCGTGAAAGTTTTAACTTGGGGGCTAAGACTAGAAATGTGTTCTCAAAGAGTAGAGATTGCACTGATGTTCCTAGAGAGGAATTTTCCATTGATTTGGCAGTTCATTCACACTGGAGTCCCTTGGTGGGGTAAGATACTTCATCAATTTAGCTGATACTGCAACTAATTATGTTTGGGTTAAACCAATTTGATCTAAGGATCAGACCACAGAGGAGGTTTCTGTAATCTTCAAAGTCTGGAAACCAAGAAGGAGATCAAGAGGGTTATTACCAATGGAGGTGGTTAATTTGTGAGTAAAGAGTTTAAGAGTTTATTAAAAGATTATGATATCATTCATGTAGTCACTACTTCAAGTACTCCAAAGAATAATAGAATAGTTGAGAGAATGAATAGGACTTTACGGGACAAGGTCAGAACTATTATGTCTCAATCTGTTCTACCAAAGTTCTTATGGGCTGAGTTGATATGTACAGTCTGTCTATTGCACAAAATTGTAAGTGTTAATGGGAAGAGTCATCATTATCAGTTTTGGAAGTTGTACCCTGCAACCTCACACCTAAGAACAATTGTTTTTTTGGTGTATTTTAGTGTCCACTATAATGAGATGGTTGGAAAATAAGGCCCTAGAGCCAGAAAAGGGGCACTTGTAGGCTATTATTTAATAATTAAATCATACAGGATCTATTGTACAGGGATGAGAAATGTTATCCATGGTAGGGATGTAAATTTTGATGAAAGTACCTTCCCACTTAAAAGGAGTGAAGGTTTTTTTGTGAATAAGCCATAGCAAGAAATAGAATTAGCAACTATTTCACCAGCAGAAGCTGAGGAACATGTGGTTCCAGAAGATGAAGAAATGGCAGATGTGCCACCAGAGGGTTTAGTACCCGCTTCAGGGGAGTCCGTTAATTTGGAACCTGATGAGCCTCCACCTCCAGTGAGAAGGAGCGGAAGGGTTAGAGTGCCAGTTGATAGGTAAGGGGAATGGAAGTCACATTATGCTGCCGCAGGATATGAGGAAGATAACTTTCAGGAACAGTGTATTCTCAATGAATTCCTAGAGTTGAGTTCAGAAATGGTTAACAGGGTTAACACAAATAGCTTTGGCCAAGCTATGAATTCTGATGAGAGAGCCAACTTGAAGAGTGCTATTTTTGAGGAATTGGATTCTCTTGAGAATAAAAGTGTCTTTGAAGTAGTTAAGCAGGATTCTGTTCCAAAAGAAAAGACCATTGTTGGGTCTAGATTGGTGAAAAACAAGAATTTTCACACAAATGGAGTTTTGAAGTGGTTCAAAGCTAGATGCGTTGAACAGGGCTTAAATCAGAGAGAGGTTATTGATTACCAATAAACTTTTTCACCAACTGGAAGGCTGTCCACCTTCAGGTAAATCATTGCTCTGGCAGTGGAGTTGGGAGAAGAAATCAGAAAAGCTGATTTTTTAACAGCATACTTGAATGCAAAACTTGGAGAGGAGGAGAATATTTATATTTCAATTCCTTATGGTTTTTGTAAATGGTTAGTAGAGACTAAACCAGAAAACATGAAGAAGATCTGTGTTAGAGGTTTTCTTTCAGAAGACAAAGGAGAATATGTCCTCAAGATGTGTAGATCCCTGTATGGATTGAAGAAAGCGGCTAGGTTGTGGTATAATACCATGAGTGAGAAACTGATACAGATGGGTTTCAAGACGTCTGAGGCCAACCCTTGTCTTTTTTTAAGAAAGGATGAAATTTTTTTTGTATGGGTTAATGACATTATCATCATTCATGGAAATTCTAAAGAGAGAGTCATGGAGACACTCAAAAAGGATTTCAGGATAAAAGATCTTGGTCTGGCGCACCAGGTGCTAGGAATGAAAGTCAGTAAGAGCAAAAATGGTATTAAGTTAGACCAGAGCCACTACGTAGCAGCTCTTCTTACGAAATATGTGTTAGAAGATGCAAAGGAGTTTGGTACTCCCATTCAGTGAAACATTTTTTTAGAGAAGTCTACAGATGAGGAGTATCTGGAGTTTGTTCAATCTGGGAACAACTACAGGTCAGCTATTGGATTGCTTAATTATTTTGGGCAGTTTACAAGGCCCAATATTTCCTTTGCAATTGGTTTCTTGTTGCAACACTTATAGAAGGCAAGCATGAGGCATTGGTCATAATTTAACAGATTTATGAGGTATCTTGAAGGAACGCACAGTCTGGGACTGTTGTTTACAAAGTCAGCAAAATTTGATTTGGTTGTTTATTCCAATGCAAGTTGGGCAGATCGTAACACTGGGGAATCAACAAGTGGTTTCATATTCTTCTTAGGTAAGAATCTTTTGTCATGGATGTCCAAGAAGGTATCAGCAATAAGTCTTTCATCAAAAGAGGATGATTATAGAGCTTACTTAGCAGCTTCACAGGAAGCCAAATGGTTGAGGAAAGTCTGAGAGGATACACATAAGCCACAAGGGTTTGCGTTGTTGTATTCTGATAACCAGAATTCCATTGCATTGGCGCAAAACCAAGTTTTCCATTAAAGAACAAAACATATTGAGGTTCACTATAACTATATTGACCATGCGGTTGACTACAAGGAGATTTTGTTGAGGTACATGCCTACTGGAGAAATTATTGCAGATATTGTGAATAAGGCTTTAGATAGGAACAAGCATCAAGGCTTTGTGACTAACATGCAAATGTCACCCCTTTTGGATTAAGGGGGTGTGTTAAAATATGGAAGCACTTAGGCGTTTTCCACGTATGATTGTAATCCAAATTTGATGTACATGAGGGCATCTGCAGCCCATTGGACACACACATGGACCATACGTGCCTGTGTGGATGTCACCAATTTGGGGAAACTGGCCTCAAAATGCATGAAACAGGCCTATTGGTACACAGGCCCTAACAAGCCTGGTGGGATATATGGGCAAATACAGCCAGATGGGCTTTTATGGGCATAATTGGGCCCAAGGATTATTTTGGACATACTTGGCCAGATGGTCTGGCCCGCCAAAGTATGTTAAACTCACATTTTGGGCTTGGGGGCGGCCCATTGGGGCCGCCACCCATGTTGTAGCCCATTTGGGGCTGCAGCCCGTTTTGTGGCCCGCTTGGGGCCGCTGTTTTCTCTTAAGGCCCGTTTATGGGGCCAAACAGCCCGCGCAGGGCCATTTAGGGGGCAAGGGGACTCAAAATGGAGCCCCCCCACCCTGTTTGCAGCTATTGAGCCCGTTGCAGCTGCCGCACTGGGTGGCATCCAGGGGTCTGGTAACGCTGGCTCCTCCCCCTCCTCTTGCTTGCCATTGCAAGGAGGATAGGAAGTGCTGGCTGGATGGAACCAACCAGCAACCGGTTGCAAGGGGCAACCGGTCATGGTGGGGGGGACTTGATCACCCCCCCACCAAAAGTGGTGGCTAGGCCGGTCGCGTTGAGGCAACCAGCAGTGGGGGGGAATCAACCACCCCCTCACTATTAAAGGGGAACTCTTCCATCCCCTTTACCAAGGGGGACGACCAACGTGCTGGAGGGGACCTGACCACCCCCCAGCCCACCTAGCATGAAAATGCCCTGGGGGAATGAACATCCAGTGCCCCTGGTAGGGGGACTTGACCGCCCCCTGCAGGGATTTGAGGGAAAGAGGGGGGGCATTTACGCTTGTTACATCCCCCCCATGTGTGTCTGAGACCGGACCCAGGTGTGTCCTGGGTCCCTCCTGGCCATTTTTATGGCCAGGGGCTTGTTTCATGAGGCAACCAGCTAGCATTTGAGATAACAGGCTGGTTGTTATAGAAAACCGGCCAGGGGTTTGAAAAGCTAAGGGTCTGGTTCAGCCCCATTGAGGTGGAAACACCAGAAATAACTGGAATAGGCTGGTTGTAAGGGTAGAGGAACTGATGCCATGCAGGCTGATGTATCCCAAACCAAGTAACAAGGCCTGTATAGCCTGAGAGGATCTTTTGGAGCGGAAAGTTTGCCTTTTGGCTTGTTGTATCATGGGCTCACAAGAGGCCAATAATTTGTACTTAAGGAGCTCTTCTCCGTGCTGTTTTCCATCATCAATTCATCATCCAATTGAATTCATCACCAATATTATCCAGCATATTTCCCCATTGTGAGAGCCCATCAGCAATTATTGACACAAGGTGTCAGTCATTTCTTTTGCTTTAAATACTGCTGATTTTCCTAAGCTAATTGCTGGCCATAATTATAATAAGGAACAGTCAAACTGATCCATGAGGCTGCCACTCTAATATTGCAAAAAGCACTCTAAATTCCTATTCTGACTTTCAATCTTCTTTCCCTGAGAAAATTGCTGCTAGATGGCTATGTTTTCAATTTTGACCTTAACCAAGTGTCCATAAACACCAAAGACAACTCTGCAATAAATGGCTTCTATTATGAAATTTTTTGTTGCATCAAGTTCCCTTCCTCTCCTCCAAACTCCTTTCTTTCCTCCGCCAAATTCATACACATATTGTTGGGTCACATCAGCTACTACAGATTGAGACGAAACCTTGGCGTTCCTTTCAAAAGAAATTCTGACTATTAGTAATGTGCAATCTCCAAAATTACCCAGGCTTCCTACAAGACCAGAACTACTAAGGCCAACAAACCCTTTGCTGTGAAAACTTGGACATCATAGGTCCACTTCCCACTTCCAGATATAGCCATAAGTTCATAATTACAATAGTAGAATCCAACTCTTGATTATTTGCGGCTATTCCCATAAATGGCAAAGACTCCATTCCCTCCATACTGATCAATCTGCTTGATAGCAAAAAAAATTTTTTGGTTATTACCCTCTAAATCTTCATTCAGACTAGGGTGACAAATTCAAAAACGGAACAATGGAGTTTTTCTGCAAAAAGAATCTCATCAACCAAACATTCTTCAATCCCTATACACCTTAACAGAATGGATTGGCGGAGAGATTCAAAATAACTATCATTGAATCCTTAAGCACAGTTCTTCTTGACTCTCAAATACCAAGAAACCTGCGGCACAAAGTTTTGTCAGCTGTAACTCTCACTCTCAACCAAATACCATCCCACAAGAGCAAGAAATCACTGTTTTAGTTGTTCAAGGATCACTTTCTACCTTTATCTTACTTCAAACAAATTGGAAATCCCATCTTGTACCTACTTCCTCCCAGAGAGATTGGCTCTAAGCTAAATCCCTTGGGTGGTTTAGGTACCCTGATTGGGTACACTCCTTCTCTCAGATTGTATTTCATTCTGAACCTGTCCAATATAATCATTGATACCATGACTGTCCAATTTATGGAATACAATCCCAAGCCCGTCAAAATCCAGTCCTCCTGTGACAACTGTTTTCCTCCTTGCAATGAATCTTGAGAGCCTACTGTCAATCCACCTACCAATCTCCTGGATTCTTGTGGCAAGGATTCAGGCTCTGGTTTTCCTCCTGACAATTTGATCATGGAAGATGAAAATAAAAAATCTGAGGATTCCTCTGACTCCTCTGTTGTAAACAATATCTTTGCCAGAACTCTGCTTCCTCAAACCTCCAAAGTCAAACCTGAGAAGTACAGCTATGTCTCCCAAGTCCTGGATCCCCATCTAGTCAACTCAGCTAAGCTGTCTGAATTTGACAACATCAAATCTCATGAAGTTTTGGAAGACCACGTGGGGACTTGGCATCATTATCTGCAGACAACTTGGGCAACCAGACTCAAACCTGCCACGCGGTCATCCAAGGAGAAAGTCAAAGCTCTCCTGTGCTTTCAAGGCTTCTCTCAACTCCATGACATCAAATACAGCAAAAAATTTGCCCCTACCGGAATTTCCCCTCTTTTCTTCTTCTCTTAATTCTGTGTTTACACAAAAATCTTCCCATCCAACAATTTCAAGTGAAGAGCTCCTTCTTATTTGCTCCTCTCAACAAAGAAATTTATATCAAAACACCGAAAGAATCATAACAAACGGCACCCTTCCTTAAACTAAATAAGTCCCTTTACAGCCTCAAAAAAGCACCTGAAAATTGGTACCGTACGCTCAAGTCCTGGTTGAAGGAGCTTGACTATCACCAATCCACGCACAATGATTGTGTCTTCATCCACAAGGATCACAAATCTTTCATTTTCTTTCATGTTGATTACTTAATTTTTGTAGGAAAAACTGAGGCTATCAAGCAATATTTTCTTCACAGATTGCCCAACTTGTTGGCTCACACTTTCAACACTCTTCTTGGCATGCATGTCAAAGTGAATTCCAATTCCATTCAATTAAATCAACATTCCCTGATTGAAAAAGGTCTCACCCTTCTCAATCTGAGAAACTGTAAGGCTCCAGTCATGCCTCTCACCCAGCATCTTCATCTCAAACCGGCCTTACAGTTGGAACTGGATGAGTTTTCCAAATTTGCCCTCAACTACAGAACATTCACCAGGATGCTGAATTATCTTTCCTGTTACACTCAACCCAACTTATCTGCTTCCATCTCCTTGCTTTCTTGCTATAATCATGCACCTGGTATTAATCACTGGTAGGAAGTGGTTCACTGCTGGAAATACTTGAAGGGCACTTGTTCTCTCCATCTCACGCTCAATCCGGACTCATCCAATCACTTGTCCATTGAATTCTATACCAACGCGTCTTGGGCCAAAAACCCTATCACTCCAGCCTTTCAAAGCGGGAAAATTGCATTCTGGTTGGGCTGTCCAGACTCATGGAACAGAAAGAAACAGAAAAAAATTATAATGTTGTCCACAGAATCATAGCTTTCCTCTATTTCAGATGGTGTTGAAAAACACATTTGGCGGTCTCACATCATTTCCAAGCTCTGGAGCTCAACCATTCCACCAACTATCTTCCACATTGACAAAAAGGATCTTCTTGACAAACTTAAGAACTTTGGATCCAACTTGAAGACCAAACACATAGATATCAAAATGAAATTTCTTCATAATCTTTACACTAAAAATCAAATAGCAGTCAAATTAATATCCACATCTGAGATGATTGCCAACGCTCTCACTAAATCCAGCATCCTCAGTTCCTTGCAATTGTTAATCCGCAGGTGTTTCTCAGTTCAATTCTCACCAGATGAGGTGGGGTGTTGAAACTTTATCATATTGTATTATAATGATGAATTTATCAAGGGCACTAGACTTACCTTTTTATTGAAACTTCCCCCCTTATAACTCAGTTTTTGCATTGTGGAAAACCCTCAAAGAATCACAATAGGCCCCCTACTCACTTTTGGGATCAGTCATTGCAGGTACTGTTGTATTAACCACTCACCAAGTGATTCCTCTCTTCCCTGGCTGTTTTTCTACCAAAGCACAGCCATAACATGTATTACTGGATGATATTTCCTTTATCCCAAGGTTCCAAAGTTCCAGGTTCATGGATAATGAGTTTAATCCCCTGAAAATAGGTGTTTAAGATGCCTAGTATTTAACATGGCCCCTCTGTTTCTTCAATCAATACTTTAATTATTAATCAATTCATCATTATACCATACCAAACCACAGCCTTCCGTTTGCTTTGTCCTTAAATTCATGGATTATCACTGCGAAACCCTGAATAATATATTTATTACAACTAAATCACCTCTAGAAGCTCAAGGATTTCAAGGGACCTGGCATCTAGTAGGATGACATAAATTGAACAATGTACTATTTTATATCAGCTGTATTAGCTCTCAGGAAGAAATTTCCTTTGAATTTAATAGACTTTTTGTTGGTATTTTGAAATATCATGGTTTTACTACAAAGCATTTGTCATCTTCCTACTTACGCAAAAGAACCTGTCAAAGTAGACAAAAACAAATAAAATGACAAAATATTAATATAACTCTGAAGGAGTTGGAAAACCTAAATATAATTACAGAAATGAATTCTTCTGCAAAAAATTCGCGCAAATTCCCGTAAAACCAGCGCGCAAATTGCCGAACAAAAGCGCCCAAACTCCTGCAAGAATGTGCGCAAATTTGAGCTCAAAAACTCATGAATAACAGCACCACCGCACACATACTTCTGCAATTTGGAAAAAATTTCCCGCATTAGTCAAGGAGCCCGCATGCACAGCTCAGAACCTTATTACCACATGCATAGAAGCTAAGTTAGCCAGAGATACCTCCTTGAAAATAACAGGTTCAAATCCTGCATTTAGCTTTTTGGTCAGCGCGCATCTAATGCCAACAAAATTAACAGATTTTTGATGACCACAAAAAATTCTCATAAAAATTATTGAAAATTATCAAACTGATCAGCAGATGATGGAAAAGAAAAAAATATTCACAACGGATCACATTATTCAAATGATATTAGTAAAATTAAAATCTAAATGCAAGTGTCAGCTTGCCGATAACAAGAAAATTGCAGTCCTTTAGCTACAGAGATTTATAAAAATACTGGAATAATAACAATAATAATCTTCAAAAGATAAACAATAATAATCTTCAAAAGATAAACAATTAAAAATCTAAAATAATAAATATGTTTAAGAGCTGGTGCAGTTTGTAATTGGTTTGGTTAAAAAGGTCTTCAATTTGTTATAAAAAAAAGGCCACAGTATTATACAAATGGGAATCTTTAAATAAAGATAACCTCCCTTCAAGGGGCCTCCTTAGGCAGTTTAAGGAACTTTGTATAGATAATGGATGCCTCATAAGGACTTATACACTGATATAGCTGGGCAAAACAGAACAATGGCCAAGGGAGGAAGGGAAAAACTCACTCTGAGTCAATAATTCACAGAAAAGCCTGCAAAGATTTAGTTAAAGGATTTCAGGGAAGATGTGTTTCATTGCCAGAATAAAATTCAATGAATCAGGTTGATTGTATTTGGGAAATAATAATAATTCTGAAGAATAATTCATAAATCACTTGCTTGTCTATTTATAAGAACTTGATTAACAATGACGCTGCATTTGATTTTCAATAATAAATTACTTGTAAAACTGATGATTTTATCATTTATTCTGATGACTGGAATCAACACATGGGTACATGAAGGCTAATCCTCAAATCTACCTCTGCTGTGGGATTGAAAGAATCAACAAAAAAGTATAACTTTGATTATGGAGAGCTCAAAGCCTTAGGACATATTGTTTCTGTGCTAACTCTAACTGCTGACCAAAAAAAGATAGGAGCTTTTACCAATAGGCCCATGCCCAAGAATAAAACTGAACTTCTATCCTTTTTTAATTTTTGCAGCTACCATAGAAATTACATACCAAATTGTTCCCTTCTCACCAATTTTTTGTATGAAATCTGCAACAAAAACACCTTGTTTGAGATGGCTCATGAAAGGCTGAAGAATGATGAGGAACTCAAGATATCTATGACCGCAGCTCCGGTGTTTATTCAACCTGATTAATCTAAACATTTGAAGCTCTAATTGATGCTAGAATACAAGGACTGGGATCTTCTTCACACCAAGAAGTCCTGGAAGATGAAAAACCAGTGGAGAAACCTATTCTCCTCATATACAGACAAGTTAACAATACTGAGAAAAGGTATGGTGCAGACAGCAAGATCTGTAAAATGAAAAAGTAATATATTCACAGATCTTGCAGCTAAACTAGTACAGATATCAAGCAGGTCTGAATTCAGCTGTTTGAAAGAACCAAGTCAAAGGGCAAGAAGTTTGCGGGATGGCTTACTAGCCTCAGCCCAAGTGCTGAACCCTCTCCATGTTCCCTGATAAGCTCATTTTACATCCAAAAAGATATTTATACACACCCTGTTTGAGCCTATTGTTCCCCAGTACCTAGAAATTTATGAATTTTTTTCCAGATGCTTTGCCATCCGTGATCAAGTGCTTATAAGAGCTAAGAAAGTGATTTTTTGCCCTGTCTGATTTATAGTATCATTATTTCCAAAACTATTATTTATTAATTGAATCTTAGTCAAGCCATCAACCCCACCAGCTTTGAAACCCTTTACCCTAATCTTTGCAGGATTTTCTGTGGATTATTGCTCAAAGTAAGTTTTTTACCTTCCTTCCTTGGCTTGTGTGCTGTTTTTCCCAGAAATACAAGTGGATACATCCTTAGAAGGCACCCATCGTTATAACAAGGTCTTATACTTTCCAAAAGGACCCCTTAGAGAGAGGTTGCTTGTCTGTAAAGATCCCCAGTGGTATAACACTGTGGCCCCTATTTTTATAATATATTGAAAACACTTTTATCAACCAATGATAAATCTTGCACTTTCTCTCAAAATATCCATTCTAGAGCATTTTATGTTTTAATTCTGAAAATTATTATTATTATAAATATTCCAACCCCAATATCACTTTCTGTTGCTAAAGGACTGAAAGGTCCCTGTTATCAGCAAGCTGACAGCATTTTTCCATTTTTGATTTGTTTGGATTTTTTTCTGATCATATTGCCTTCCACTAGCATCAAATAATTTACTTATAGCTGATTATGATCATTTGATATTGAGCCTGGAAACCCAAACCAAGGTGTCTTCTTTGTGTTGGTTGTTACACTACATATGGCCAACTAACCCAGGCTTTAATACCAAAAGGATCATAGATTCTTAGTCTTTCACTGCCTTCCCAGTTTAACATCCTGTGATCAAAATTCATTTTTCAAAAATATTATAAAGAAGCAACAATGGAACCTACTTTTTCCAGTTCTCTTTCTGCCTGTTACTTCCAATCATTTATGAGGTTATTCAATTTTTTTTTTAATTTATCTTGTTCTCTGGTTTCTTTTTGATGAAATAGTATTTTCTTCAGTCAGATCAACTTGTTTTTTTAGTAAATTTACTGCCTTTCTTTTCAATAAATTATGAGATGTTTCATTATAAAGAAGCAACAATTGCACTTACTTTTTCCAGTCTACTTTTCCTTCTCTTTCTGCCTGTTACTTCCAATGATTTATGAGGTTATTCAATTTTTTTGTTTAATTTATCTTTTTCTCTGGTTTCTTTTTGATGCAGTAGTATTTTCTTCATTCAGATCAACTTGTTTTTTTTTTAGTAAATTTACTGCCTTCCTTTTCAATAAATTATGAGATTTTTCAGTTTCAGGGTGAAACATCTCATAATCTGAGAAACATATTATTGAGTTTATGAAGCCAATCATGAGCATATGCATTCTCTTATCACTTTCATTCTTTATAACTATAATTTGAGATTCTGCTTTGTGTTTCTTCATCAACCACGCTGTCTCTATTTTCCACATCAAACCCATTCGTTTGCCACTGTCTAACAGCTTTTTGATTTGTCTCTTTCCTTCACTTGAATCCAAAGTTGGCTTACTCATGATCCACATTCCCCTAGCCTAGTAGTTCACCTTAATTTTCTTTGGGTTGCCATTTAAATTTTCTTGGCATAAATTTCTTTTAGAACCAAAAATATCTGATAAGTGGTTGAAGAATTTTTTTTGGGATCCCGCAACTCAGGGAAAAGAGTGAAAATTATTTTTGTACCAATTGGAAAAACTCTTGAAACATACAACAGGCATGATTGGAGTTTTTACAATATCTTCTCATTAACAACCGTGGGTTCAGCATTTTGAATACAGGACCTCTCATTAAATTCATACAAGCGCTTTTCAAATAGATTCTAAACATCACCTTGGAAATTATACAATACCTTTGGAGGAAATAGTTTGTATGAAATTGCAACAAGTACCTTCATCAAACCTCTTGGGTTGGAAGAATTCCTGTTTCTTGAGGATGTCCATTTTTTATCTTGTCAAGTTGAATTAAAATACCACAAAATATGGTATAGATTTGTGGTTTACTCCAAAAACTTGATCTAGATATGAATGGAGATCTCCACAGGTTTTGAGGAGATTTTTCAGGTGTTCTTTTTGTGTGTTGTTTTCAACGGTGCTTAATCTCAAAAAGTCCCAACTCTAACAATCTAATTTTCGGGGTAGATTTTCCAGTTCCAAATTCTTGAATTTCAGGTCACCCCAAGATGAATTTTTGTAGTTTCTCCAATTGTCTTTATTTTGTTCTTTTCTGCCCCTTTTCACCTTCATCTCCAGTTTTCTTGATGAATTCCTGATCACTCTGCAGCTGGGGAGTTATCTTGTCTTCTTAAACTTCCACAAAGCTTCTGAAATTATTTTTTTCCATTTTTGCTCTTGAACTTCATTCATGATCTCATTGAGATGAGCGCGCTCCCAAGATTCTGAAGAAGGATGATACTTAAAAGGAAGGGGATTTTTTTGGTAGTTTTCTGAGGCTTTCTAGAAAAAATCAACATTGTTTTAGAATGTTGGGTTCTGAAAGCTCACTGATACCAGGAATCTTGCAGTCCTTGAGTTACAGAGAGTGATAAAAATACTGGAATAGTAATCATAATAAAATTTCAAAGATGAACACTAAAAAATATGTTTAAGAGCTGGTGCAAGTTTTAATTGGTTTGGTTAAAAGGATTTTCAATTTTTTATAAAAAGAAGGGCCACAGTATTATACTACTGGGGATCTTTACAGAGAGACAACCTCTCTTCAAGGGGCCTCCTTAGGAATTAAAAGAATGTTTGAATGATAATAGGTGCCTTATAAGGACTTATACAGTGATATGGCTAGGCAAAACAGCACAATGACCAAAGGAGTGGGGGAAACACTAACCCTGAGTCAATAATACACAGAAAATCCTGCAAATATTCATTTTGTCAGCCTCCTGGATTCCAAGACACTTGTCAGCTTGTTACTATGTACAGAGCAAAAATGTCAAATAGTAACACAAAAATATGAAAAATAAGAATATCTCAATTAAAAATATAAGGAGTGAGAAATACATAGATATTATTACTGGACTTGGTTCCTCACCCAAAATTAGGTAGGGTCAGTCACTGACTCCACGCTTGAATTCCAAGTCCTTATATTTTTAAAATAATTAAAAAGAAAAGTACTAAAAATTACAACACTAGTATCGCACTTTTTGGCCATTCTAATATTTCACACATGTTTTCACGTATAGGGTTTAAACCTAAAATTCACTCAGAATTGAGATTTTGTGTATATTTTAGGAGTTACACGCGGAAATGTGTTATGTCACAATTCCCGCGTGCAGCCCTGCATCATTACATATCCCTACGTACTAGTAGCAGCAGATTCCCCCGTACTAGAGACCCGCGCGCAGCTGATTCTGCCACGCACGCAGCAGATCCTACCCTGCGCGCATCTGTACTAACTGATCCCTGCGTCTGGATCAGTCGTGACTAAACTGACAACCAGGTACCGCTCAGAAGAGCTACAACCTAGTTAGGGTTGCCTAGTATATGTAACAAACTGACATATGCATTACTAATGATCTAAAAAGATCAAAACTTAAATAAAATTAATCAAAATTAAGTTTAAAACATTTTTTAATAATAAATCAAAGATCAAGGAGTATCACGTAAATTACTGATCCTGATCTTTGAAGACCACAAAAAACTACAAGGGGTGTTCATACGAATTATTAAAAATTAACTACATGATCGGCAGATAATGGAAAATCAGTAAACATCCACATCTTCACGCTTTAAAGCAATATCAATAGTACAAATGAAGGATGAGTACATAATGATCAAATTCACTCCATAACAGATTAACAGATCCTGTGGCTAAAATAGTACAGAAATCCAGCAGATCTAAGGACAGATGATTGACAGCACCAAGTGGATGTGCTAATCTTGCCCTGACTGGCTTGCCAGCCTCATCCCACGAGCAAAACCCTCTCTACATGCCCTGAGAAGATCAAAATCACCCCAAAAAGGTATTTACAAAGACCTCTTTGGATCCATTATTCCATCATCAGTTTACCAGGAATTATTTATTATCAATCAGAAACCATGTAATTATTGATCAAATGCGCATATGAAGATAAGCAAGTGATTTATGACTTAGTCTGTATTATTATTATATACCTTTATTAACCAATCAACCATTGAAGTTTATTCGAGCAATCTACCCCATCTGCTCTGAAACCCTTCCAATTATTCCAGGATTTTCGTGGAAAAGCGCTCAGAGTGAGTTCTACCCTTCCTGTCTTGGCCATTCGAGCTGTTAAGCCTGGCCATTAGTGAAATAAGTCCTTTCTAAGGCACCCATCTTTATTCCAAGGTTCTTAAACTTCCTAAGGAGGCCCCTTGAAGAGAGGTTGCTAGTCTGTAAAGATCCCGAGTAGTTTAATATTGTGGCCCCTCTTTTATATTATATTGAAAACCATTTACTACCAAACCAATTAAACCTTGCAACTGCTCTTATTAAATCATTTATTTGAGCTTCTAAGTGTTTATCATTGGAATAATAATCATTATTATCATTCCAGCATGTTTATCGCTCTCTGTAGCTAAACGACTGCAAGGTTCCTGGTATCAGAGAGCTGACAAACCTTGCTATCCTTTAGCTAGCAGAGTTGATAGAATAAATAATAAATATATTATTTAATAAATGCAGCAAAAATCTGTATAATATTTGGATTCAGCCTTTGCAAGGTTAATTGGTTTGGTTGTAGTTTGTTGTTATAAATCAATATGAATAAATTGATTATTAAATATTTTTATAGAGGGGCCACAATTATATTGGGGATCTTTAACACCTCTCTTCAGGGATTTCAGTATGAGAAAATATAGTCCTGGTTACTTTGGGCTCTTTAGTTTAAAGGATATTTTTCCCAAAGATAATATGTATATAAAATACACGGTGGAGTGGCAGGGCCTTGTAACCAAGCTTCCAGGACAAAGAAAGAATAATAAAACTCACTGGTATATTATTAAATGCTTTGGCTATCTGTTTGGGACATGCACTGATGGTTTAAACCTGTATACTGGGGTTATAAGGTTGTTAAGAAGTTTTAATTGATAAAAAAAGAGGTTGAGCCGGACAGATATCATTGATCACTCTTAGCCATAAATCACTTACTTATCTCTTATAGGTACTTGATTAACTAGGCATGGTGTGTGGATATAAATATAAATTGGTCTCTGCCCATCAATATCCTCAAAAGAGCTCTTTATTTATATCTTTTGGAGTCCCAATACTATGCTTCTGAGGGGTACAGGGGCTCAAAGGGAGGGACACTAAGGCTAGCAGGCTAAGCAGTGGTAGACTGTCACGTTTTTTTTGTGCTATAGCATGGGTAGCATCTAATTCCTCAGGGTATGGGAATTATTCTACTTTATAGTAGACGTTAGGACGCGTGAATAACACTAATCTTTCCTATTTATGTATTATTTAATTAATTATCCTTAGTAAATGTTCCCAGTAATTTAATAATTATTTAAATAGACATTTATACGTACATCCTGATGTCAGGTGAGTTCTCATTATGTATTAAATAACTGGAGTAAAGTCAGGCTATTGATTTTACTCCTTATTTCCAATTTCCAGTTGATTTACTAGTATAATTACTTAAAAAGATAAGTCATGGGAATTCATGTAATATTTTTACATCATTAGTGTTTTTAGTATTTCACAAACTTATTGATGTCTAGAAATTCTCATAAAAGTAGATTAAATTATTTCAATATATTTTTAGAAGTTGTCATTGTCTTATTTTCAAAATTCTTGTTACTTTGAATTTTATTTAATAAAAAATAAGTGCAAGGTTTAGTTAAGTATTTTTATATAATATTATGTACCCTTAGACTATCCACTATCCACAGGAACATTTATTACATATGTAGAATGTTCCCATGTGGGTTGTAGCATGTTTAGGTGGTACCTAAGCCTCTCAGGCCGCCTGTCACTCTGTCAACCCGTAGTCCTGCAGCTGTGTACTTGTCAGAGGCCCAGGGCTGCGTACACAACCTTGACAAAGTGACAGGGCTGTATCTCAGCTGCGCGTGGGTGCATTGGCTGCCGCGGCTACGTGCGGGAATTGTGAGAAAACACATTTCTGTCTGTAAATCCTAGAATATACACAACACCTCAATTCTGACTGAATTTTAGGTGTGAAACCTATACGTGACAAGGTGTGTAAAATATTTAAGTGACCAAAAGCTCAATAGTGGAGCCCTGGTATTTTGGTCTTTCTTTCCTTAATTATTTAAAAATATAAGGAGTTTGATTTCAAGGGTGGGGTCAGTGAATGACCCTACCTAATTTTGGGTGGATGATCTATTCGTGTAATAATATTTATGGTTTTCCTACTACTTCTTATGTTAATTATATTATTATTATTTTTATGTTATTGTTGTTACTTTTGCAGCTTGCTCTGCAATAGTAGCAAGCTGATTTTCCCCCACTCCAAGATATGGCCATATCTGGAAAAAAATCTGGAGGATTTTGGGAGAAAATTAACTTCATGTGTGCTTTCAGTTCCTTTTGCTGGCCCTGTAGTTTCTGAGATGTATTGGTCCATCAGTTATGTTATTTTCTGGTAACCATTCATCTTTTTCTGCACATTCTCCTTTGTATCTTACTAAGTATAGTCTAACATCTTTTCCTTGTACTCTCTTTTTCTTGTCTCTCAATATCCTGCTGAATTTCCCTTTTTCTTTCACAGGGTCAGGTTCTATTGGAATTATTGCTGGAGGGAGGTTGCTACCTTCTCTTGGTTGAAAGTGTTTGACTAGGCTAACAGGAAATACTGGGTGTTTCCTTGATAATTCTTCAATCAAGATTATTTCCACAGGATTTTTTCCATGCACCTTTTGGATAAAAAATGGTCCAACATAGGCTGGTTTCAGCTTTCTGTTACCTGCTACCATTAAACATGTTGTCTGCTCAAAACACGTAAAAATATTCAAAAATGTTAAATCTGAAAATCCAACCTCCCTATCCAACTCACCATTTGATTCCCTCTTCAAGGACAACAATCTACTTACCGATCTCCTCACCTCAAACACTGATCCTACCATCCTGTCAAACAACAACTTGCTGTGCTCTAAATACAATCATCCTCAGGATGAGAACTCACACCCATCAACTCATCTCCCCCATTCCTCCTCCTCCTCATCCGAATCTCATGATCAATCTTTGATCAAACATCAACTTTTTCAGTCAACTCCCTCCAAACTACCTGTGATTTGTGATTTTTCAACCATCAAAAAACCCCAACGCTATGTTTTCATTACTTGTGTTGTTCCTAAGAGCTATTCATATGTTTTCAAATCTACCAATAAAGATCACTTGATCAAGTCCATGAAGAGAGAGACCAATGGCATCAATCTTCTCCAGGTGTGGGATGGCTGTTTGACTCTGCCAAAAGGTAAACAAGCTCTCACTACCGTGTGGATCTACAGGATCAAAGACAACCCCGACAACAATGGCTTTCAATTTAAGTCTAGACTCTGTGTACAGGGATTCAAGCAAGTAGAATTCTTTGATTACGGAAAAACCTACGCTCCTACTGGCTCAATAGTGAAGCTTCAAGCTCTCTTGATCTTTGTTCTCCATCACAAATTTCTGCTACAGAAAATGGAAATTAAGTCTGCCTTTCCTCACGCTCCACTTGATGAAGAAATTTAAATCAAGACTCCTGAAGGCTACAACTTTCAATATCCTTATCTCAAACTACACAAAGCACTCTATGGTCTAAAGCAAGCTCCAAAGATCTGGTACAACACCCTAAAAAGATGGTTGATCAATGATTGGTTATGATGGGTTTTTGGCTTCTTCTGCTGACCCTTGTTTATACATCAATCAAGCTCAGTCACTCTGTGTTTTTGTGTACATCAATGACCTATTAATCATAGGAAATTCATATGAATTCTCCACTAGAATCAAATGTAGGTTTAGTATATCTCATGATGGGCCCCTTTCCAAAATATTGGGCAACCAGTTTGTCAAATATAAAAGTGGATTCCCCTCATTGTGTCAACCTAATCACATTAACACCGCCTTGGAGGAGCTTGGGCTGACAGAATCCAAGCCAATTAGCACCCCTTTAACTCCCAATTTCAAACTTGAACCTGCCTCAGAAGAAGACCACCAGAAATTTCTTGAACTTAACATCAACTTTTTTACCTCCACTGGCTTCCCCAATTATATTTCAAGTTGAACTCGCCCCAATCTATCACACTCCATCTCCTGCCTTTCTCAATTCAACAACAAACCCTGCCTGTCACATTGGAACAAAGCTAAGCATATGTGGAGATATGTCAATGCCACCAAACACTTAGGTATTAAACTCCATTCTCCCTCCTTCATGTTTGATGTGGAATTCTATAGTGACTCTGACGGCGGTAATGATCCAGTAACCCAATGGAGTCATTTGGGCTATATTGTATTACTTGACAGCTTTCCAGTATCCTGGGACAGTAAATTACAAACCACTGTATCCCTTTCATCCACCAAATGAGAGCTTAAGGCTCTCATTCTTGCTACTCAAGAAAAGCTTTGGCTTCTCAAACTCATTAAAGAAATCAACCCAAGTCCCTAACTCACTCATTGTTCCCAAATTGATAAAAAGGCCCTAAATGACATAGTTAACTTAGACTCCCATCATGGAGCCCTCAAACACGTTGAAACCCAAATAAAATGGCTTTGAGAACAACGTGAAAAAGGTCTTCTTATAACTCAACTGATATTGTGAGGCAACATGCTTGCCGATGCACTTACCAAAGCAGCCACTAAACCTTCCGTTGAATTTCTTGCCTCAACTTTGCTTTCATCTCACAACTAGAAACAGCGGCTTGTTGTCCTAATGTTTCTTTCCTCACGCTCTTGTCCTTCCTCAGGAGTGGGGACACTCCAATTCTGCTTCACCCGTCTGCCAGCTCCCTTGTTCACCCAAGTCTCCATTTCAATACTTCACCTCTTCGCAACCTGAATCTTATGTCCCTTTCCAACAAACATCTCCCCAAACATCTCCTCTTCCCTTTCTTGTTTCCCTTTGACTCCCATCAACTTCCTCCATCCTCAAGTCTTGACTCAATTTGCCCTCCGTTCTCAAGTCTCAAATTGATCTGCTCAAACTCACCTCAAGCTGCAATGCTGTTTTCTAACTGTAAGATTCCTTTGAAAATTGTGTTTGAATCACCTCTGACTTTGCTTCTATCCAGACTTTCCTCTCCTTTCCTTATTCACTTCTGTCCAATTTCTTTGTCTCAGTCTCGCGTCTTATTGCCAGCCTTCTATTTTCACTCAACCATCAACCCAAATCTAACTGGTCCTGCTTTGAAATAAAATTCTCAAGTTATCAGAATAATTCCCATACCCTTTTGAATGAGAATTTAACTGTGCTACAGCACCAAGAACACATTACAGGCTACCACTGGTACCCCGCTAGCCTTAGCACTTGTCCCTTTGAGCCCCTTTATCCCTCAGAAGGACATAATTGGGACTCAAAAAGCTATACATATAGAGCTCTTTTGAGGTTATTGATGCCCAGAGACCCAGATATATCTACATCCAGAAACCGTCCCAAGGTAATAAAATACTTATAAGAGATAAGTAAGTGGTTTATGGCTTTATTATGATTAATAATACCTGTCCTCAAACCGTTTTTATCAATTTAAACTTCTGAACAACCTTTTAAACCCCATTAATAGGTTTAACCCATCAGTGCACATCCCAAACAGCTACCTAAAGGATCCAATAATATACCAGTGAGTTTTATTATCATTTTTCTGTTGTGGAAGCTTGGTTAAAAGGCCCTGCCACCCCATCATATATTTTATATATATGTTCTCTTTGGGAAATATCTCCTTTAATAATATAAATCAAAGGTTCCAAATTAACCAGGTATATTTTTTTTCAAAGTGAATTCCCTGAAGAGAGGTGTTAAAGATCACTGATATGATTGTGGCCCCTCTATTAATTTATTTAGTAATCAATTCATTAATTTTGATTAATAATATTAAATCATAACCAAAAAAAACCAACCTTTCAATAGCTCTTTCCAAATATTTGAGGGATTTCTGCTGTATTAGGGTGTATCAGAGGTAGCAACCCCGCCATGAGAAACCCGCCATTTTTGTTGAAAAAACCTGCCATTTTTAATGGCGGTTTTCTGAAATACACTTACCCCCTAAATGGTGTATTTCAAAATGGTGTGTTTGATGAAAATGGCTGGTTTCAAACATCAAACCCCCCATTTTGATCCATCCACCATCCATTGCATGCAAAACACCCATCCACACCTCAACCTAAGAAAATCCATACCAATCCCATCTCCATCACATCACACACATCTCATCTCCATTTCTTCACATCTATATTGCTTCACATCTCTATTGCTTCACATCTCTTGCTTCACATCTCCATCTTCACACAAATCCCATCATCATTTTTCAATGATCAAGGAAAAACCAATTTCAACTATCATCTTGCTCAATCACAAATTTGGATTTAGCATGCCATAGGAATCCTGAAAGGAAGATGAGCCAGCTTATGGGAGATGCAAAACCAGCTTCAAAATTCAAAGGAAATGAAGATCCTCATCAACTGGATTATCACTTGTGTAATCCTTCACAATCTTCTTGCTGAAATCAAGGATGAATGGGACAAAATATTTGAAGAAGATATTCCTGATCCTCCTCAAGACATCCCCCTCTCATCTTCTACCTCATCTTTGGCCATGAGAGAGCGGATTCTACCCCTCACACTTTCTCACTTTGATGTGTAGCATTTGGTTTTTAAATTGGTGAAATATTCTTTTTGGTTTAAGATGTTCAACCAAGAATCCAAGGCTGACTTGGAATTTTTTTTATGCTGAAGTAGATGCAATTGGAGCTGACTGTGTTTGAATATCCTCCTTGGCATTGGATGGGGGACACTCCAAGGCAAAGGTCTCATCAGGGTCATCATTGCTAGGCTTAGCATCCACAGCCAAGTCCTTGGCATCAACTGAATCAAATTTTTGGGCATCAAAAGCAGAAAGATGGGTTATGTTGGCCTTCTTTCCAAATATTTCATCCATTTGAGTATAAAAAGTACAAATTGAGTCCAACTTATCAACTACAGAGTTGATTCCTTTGGCTTTGTTGGAGTCAGTGAGACCAAAGCCAGTGGAGATTGACATGGAGTGGGCCTTTTTGTAATTGACTTGAAAATTCTTGAATTGCTCCCTTATCTGTTTTGACGAATAATCCAGCCTACCTTTTGTTTCATTCTTGAGTCTATTGGCCATCAGGAGATAACCATTGACCTTCGAGGATGGAGGTTGGTCAAAATGTGTTTCATTGTTGGATCCAAAGCAAGCATTGTAGTTGAAGGCAATTTTGAGCCAGTTTACCAGGATGATTTCATCAGCTCTCTTGAGCTGACTTGATCCTTTGGAAGCTGATTTGGGGGGATTGTTGGATTTTGAGTTCCGGGGGGATGTTTTCTTTGGTCCATTGGTTTTTTTAGTGGACTTGTGGGGGGAGGATTGTGAAGTGACCATTTAAAAAGAGTAAGAGGGATGAAGGGATGAAGGGATGAAGGGATGAAGGGATAAAGTGATGAAGGGATGAAGTGATGAAGTGATGTGATGAAAGCGGGGATGAGGAATGAAGAAATAAAGTGATGAAGGGATGTGATGAAAGCGGGGATGAGGGACAAAGAAATACAGTGATGAAGGGATGTCATGAAAGCAGGGATGAGGGATGAAGCAATAAAGTGATGAAGAAATGAAGTGATAAAGGGATGTAATGAAATTGGGGATGAAGAAATGAAGCAATGAGATGATGGATGTGATGAAAGCAATAAATTGATGAGAGTGATGAAGCAAGGTGAGAGTGATTAAGTGATTAGGGGATGAGAGTGATGAAGTGATGAGAGAAATGAAAATCAAATTTTTTTCATGAGGTTGGAGGTAGAATTTTCCCAATGAGGCCAGAGCTGGAAACCAGGGGTGATGATGTGGAATGACACGGTTGAAATGGTGAAAGCCTTTATATACTTTATTTGAAAAAAACCATTTATTTCCAGGTAAATCTGACACGTCTGATCTGAAATAAGTGGATTGTTTCATTTTTAATGGCAGGTTTGAAATGGCGGATTTGGGTTGAAACCCGCCATTAAAAAATTGCGGGTTTTCTTAAATCTGATATGCCCTATTTATTGAATAACATCTTTATTATTTATTCCATCTGTTAGATACGTGGTTAGATTTCTGTAGGACTAAGAACCAGCAATGGCTGAACAAAGAAGAATAGAAACAAATGTAAGAAAAAAAGAGTTAGAAAGATAAAAAGAAGAAAATAGAAGAGTGTCCTACAGCTTGGCCAGAGACTAGTATTGATAGTGGTGGCGAGGTTGATGCTGGGAGAGAATCATGTGGTAGGACAGAGGCTAGATAGGCAGATGAGATATAGATTGCAAGATAGGAAGACTGAATGGAGAAGGAATCAGATTAAGAGAACATTGAGGATATTTGGAGTGACATCTTACCAGGCAAGGATTATTTGAAGCAGATTGGAACGGAACTTGAGTGGTGAGGTGATGTATGAGACAGACGTACAACACATATAAGAAGGAGTAAGCGAGAAAATAAAAGAAGGAAGAAAGAAAATGAAAAAGGAGATATACAAAAAAAAAGAGGAAAGGAGATTGGGCCCCGCGAGTTTATTGTAGATGAGAGTCATGGGCAAGTGAGGGTGCGCGGAGAGTGTATCATCCCGCGCACCAGAGCGCGCGGAGGGAGGAAGAATAGCGCGGATGTGTGGAGTCAGGGACAGAATCTTAACACCCCTTGTGCCTGGTGAGAGGGTAACAGTAGGGTTGGAGTTAACAGAAAACTTCTTGTTGTAGAAGTTTGAGGGCATCAATGGAAGTCGCCTTAGTGAGAGAGTCTGCTATCATCTTGTCGTTTGGGATAAGAATTAGATCAAATGAAGAAAGAGAGAAATCTTCCCTTAAGCCCTTAGTTTTGATGTCTATGTGACGTGCTTTGGAGTGGGATCCAAATTTTTTTATTTTATTTTCCAGGACTTTATTGTTGATATAGATGGTTGGCTTGCAATTGAGAGAGGTTTGGATCTTGTCGACAAGGTGGGTGATCCATTTGAGTTCCAGATAACAGTCCAATAGAGCGTTAAGTTCGGATTCCGTAGACAAATAAGTTATGTTTCTTTGTCTTGAGGAATTCCAGACGACTGGACTGCCGTAGTGGAGTATAAAAAATCTGGTTTGAGACTTCCTGGAGGTGGGATCATCTCCCCAAGTAGCATCACTGTAAGCAGCTATTCCTTCTTGGGAGGGATCATATTTAAGAGTATGTTTAAGATTTCTGGTCTTCTTCAAGTACTTCCATACTTTCCTAACTTCTCTCCAGTGAGACATGCCGGGCTTGGTATTGAACCTAGCCAAGCTTGAGACAGCAAATGAGATGTCAGGTCTAGTATATTGAGAGAGATGATTTAGGAGGCCAATAGCAGATTGGTAATTTATATTGAGACGCGTGAATTCCTCTTGATCCTTGTCTGACGCCGGTTTGAGATGTAGATTTTGAGTGAGTGGTGAGTTTATGTTCTTGCATTCCACGAGACCCAGCTCTTCCAATCCCCAATGTATATGTTTTGGTTGACTGAGGAGGATCCTATTGTCCTTGATCTCCATCAACATCCCAAGGATAGTATTCGGGGGTGGCAGGAGGAATTCAAATATCTTTCTAGGAAGCTGTTGGCAAAGGTATCAGATTTACCAACGTGGATGAGATTGTCAACATGGAAGTAAATTACTTCCCCAGATTGAAGGTTGAGATAAAGACATGGATCGCTTGTTGATTTGAAAAAATTGTGTGACTTGATCCAGTTGGTGAGAGTTTCATACCAGTTTTTAGGAGACTGGCAAATTCCGTAGAGTGATTTTTTTAATCTGAGATATGGCAACTTGCGATTTGATCCTTTGGGCGTTTGAATTATGACAGTCTCAGTCAGAGGGGCATGGAGAAAAGCTCCCTTCACATCAAATTGGGTGAAGGTTATCCCATTCTTTAGACCATAGAGAAGGGCGAGACAAAGAGAACATAATTTGCCAGTTGGCGCCCAGGTTTTGTCAAAATCCACGCGTTGAATTTGGTCAAATCCTTGCACGCAAAGTCGAGCTTTGTATTTCACAGGTTCGCTGTGGGATTTTTCTTTTACTTTAAATACCCAAAAAGTATTCAGGATGTTGTCTGGCTCGTCAAAGTGTTCTTCCCAAACCTCTTGCGCCTCAATGGAGCTTACTTTGTCTTCTGACGCCTTTTTCCATTTGGGCCACTTGGGACACTTTTGAGCCGCTTTGTACAATGGTGGTTTGTAATAGTGATGAAAACCGTATTTTTGAGGTTTTCTGATCTTTTTTCGTGGTCTTAGATTGATCCTTGGATTCATAGATTGAGGATTCTGTACAATGAGGGCATCAGAAGGAACAGTTTCAGGGGAATTGGAAGGCTGAGGACCAGGAGAGTTGGCATCTTCAGAGTCAGAGTCGGAGTTCAGAGCTTTGGTGACGGTTTGTCTCATAGCGTATTGTTTTTCAGTGGTTGAAAAATCAGTATCAAAAGAGTCCAGATTGGTATGAGCAAACAGGTCCAGTCCAGGAGATTCAAAGAATGGAAATCCATCCAATTGAGTTTTAAGGAACTTGACGTGTTTAGTTTCAATAATTGCGCCAGAGGAATTGAGAATAAGGTACGAGTGGAAAGTAGGATTGAAGCCAATTAAGATGCCTTCCAGACCTTTCTTGTCAAATTTTCGCCCTTGTTGGATGCGGTTATTTAGGTATATAACAGAAGAACCTACAGGTTTCAAATAATTAGTGGGAAGAGTCTTACCAAACATAAGCTCCCAGGGAGACTGTTGGTTACCTTCTCTGGGGATTTGATTGAGCATGAAGCAACAGCTTCTTGTGACAATGTGCCAATAATTCTTTGCCAGCCTTGACAAAGAGAAGGTGGCGGGGGCTGACTTGACAATTGTCCTATTCGCTCTCTCAACTTGTCCATTGTGTTGGGAATGGTAGGGTTCCAAGGTTACTTGCTTGATATGTTTAGATTTAGCAAATTATTTGAAATTGAGATTGAAAAATTCAGTTCATTTATCCAAGAAGATCTTGGATGGATAGTAGCCTAATCTCTTATTTTTGGTCTTGAGGAGGTTTCTTATCACTTCCGTGGATTCATCTTTTGAGGTTAGTGGGAACGCCAAGAGATATCCAGTGCAGTTGTCTATCAAAGTGAGGATGTAGCAATGGCCAGATTTAGATTGTGGGGAGATGGGACCTATGAGGTCCAGATGAATTCGTTCCAGGGGCTTACTCAATGGTGTAGAGATGCCTGTGAAAAGTGATCTTGTAATTTTGCTTCTAATGCAGCTACCACACTTGAATGTGTTGAGTTCTTTGTTAGAATAGAGATCCTTTATGAGAGGTTTCAGGGTGAATATAGAAGCGTGTCCATACATTTTTTGTAGATTGAGTAAGATGAATTGGCGAGTATTCATATGTTGGGAGAGATTGATCATTTGATTTCGGCCTGATGATTTGGGTTTTCAAAGACAAATAGATTGTCTTGGATCAGTCCCTTCAGTACGAGCTGATTCCCCCAAGAGACCAAAAATTTATTGTTTACTTGAGAAAGGTTACATCCTTTGCTTGCCAGAAGTCCAGGGCTAATTAGATTCACAACAATATTGGGCATGTAGACGCAGTCTTCCAATGTGATAACAGATTTGTTCCATTCTAATCTGACAGTTCCAGTTCCACATATCTTGAGGTTTGCTTCTAATTTCCCAGTTTTGATTTCTTCCAGTTCTTCTTGGAGTTTAATGGAGGAAAAGAACTTGAGATTGTTAAATATGTGAACGTTAGCTCTGGAATCTAAGAGAAGATTGGGATTATTGTTCGCGTTGATCCAGAGTGTTAACAATGCATGGTAGTTAATCGTGGGAGTTTTTCTTGTTTTGATTTTCCATTCATTTTGCTGCTCAATCCACCATTCGGGAGCTGTTTGGGGGTGAAGATGAAAACAGGAGGCTTCAGAGTGAGGAGCGTTTGGATCATGATATCCTTCTTGACACCTCATTTTAGTCTTCTTTTTGTCTTTGTGAGTTTTAGTTTTTGTTGACACCAGGGAGATGTCCGTAGATGGTTTACTAGGAATTGATTGGGCTTTTCTTTTGTTATGATACTGAGTGAGATGGTTGAAAACTGTATCTACAGTTAGTTGTTTTTCCATGTGCATTATCTGTTGCTTGAGGTTTTCTAGGACCAAGGGAAATTTGAAGAGTACAAGGTAGGCAAGGATGTCCTTGGGTAACTCAATTCCAACCTCTGTCATCCTTGTGATGGATTTGCGCATTTCTGTGATGAAGCCTTCAATCGCTTGTTTGCTGAAGGTTGAGTGGAGGAAGTGATTAAAGACCCTTGCCCTATTAGCTGTTTAGGAAGAAGCAAATCTCTTGGTGATATCGGACCATAGGAGTTTTGACAAGGTCATGTTTGAAGAATTTACCACCTTTGCATGGGTAGTACTGTCCAGTTTTGAAAGTATGATTGCTTGGATCTCTCTATCTTGCTTAGAGGAAAGGGGGCCGGAATTTCTTGTGATTGCATCTTTAATATCTTTCAAGTCAAATAGAATTAGCATCTCATCCCTCCAGATTGAATAGTTTTCTTTGTTGAGGGGAGGGATGGCATCAACGGAAGCTTTCAAGGCCACCTGGTGGAAGAAGTTGGCTGCACTTGCTGGTTTGGTCATAGTTGTGAGGTTTGTCTAGATTTGGTTAGAGTTAGTTGGAGACTTTTGGCTTTTAACCGTGTTAGATACATGGTTAGATTTCTGTAGTACTAAGAACCAGCAATGGCTGAACAAAGAAGAATAGAAACAAATGTAAGAAAAAAAGAGTTAGAAAGATAAAAAGAAGAAAATAGAAGAGCGTCCTACAGCTTGGCCAGAGACTAGTATTGATAGTGGTGGCAAGGTTGATGCTGGGAGAGAATCATGTGGTAGGACAGAGGCTATATAGGCAGATGAGATATAGATTGCGAGATAGGAAGACTGAATGGAGAAGGAATCAGATTAAGAGAACATTGAGGATATTTGGAGGAGTGACATCTTACCAGGCAAGGATTATTTGAAGCAGGTTGAAATGGAACTTGAGTGGTGAGGTGATGTATGAGACAGAGGTACGAGACATATAAGAAGGAGTAAGCAAGAAAATAAAAGAAGGAAGAAAGAAAATGAAAAAGGAGATAGACAAAAAAAAAGAGGAAAGGAGATCGGGCCCCAAGAGTTGATTGTAGATGAGAGTCACGGGCAAGTGAGGGTGTGCGGAGAGTGTATCATCCCGCGCACCAGAGCGCGCGGAGGGAGGAAGAATAGCGTGGATGTGTGGAGTCGCGGACAGAATCTTGACACCATCACCTCTTTTACCTAAAGGATAGCAAGGTTTTTGGCATCCAGGAGGCTGAAAATTGAGGTGTTGTGTATATTTTAGGAGTGACACATGGAAATGTGTTATGTCATAATTCCTGACTGCATTCCTGCGTCCCTACACAACCCCTACGTACCTGTAGCATCAGATTCAGGCGTAAAGAAATCCTGCGCGCAGCTAATGTTGCCACGCACGCAGAAGATCCTGCGCTGCACGCTTCTAACTGGACTAATACCCTTGTCAGAATCAGTCATGACAAATTGACAACAAGTACTGCTCACAGGAGCTACAACCTAGTACATTTTACCTGGAATATGTAATAATGTGACATATTAATTAGAAATTTTATGAATACCATAAAAGCTAAATAAAAACATTATATAATTAATATCAAAGTATTTCAAATAATAAATCAAATATTAAAAGTTACCACAAAAAAAACAGATCCTAGTCTTTGAAGACCACAAAACACTACAAGGAGTAGTCTTAAAAATTATTGAAAATAAACTACGTGCTTAGAAGATGATTAAAAATAAATAAATATACATATCTGTCTACTTTAAAACAATATTGATAGTAAAAATGAAGGATAATTGCAGAATGATAAGCATCACCCCTTAAAGAAATTAATGGATCCTGTGGCTAAAATAGTACAGAAATACAAAAGATCTGAGGACAGCTGATTAACAGCACCAATTGAACGTGCTAAAAATGCCATGAGTAGCTTTCCAGCCTTGGCTAATAAGCAGAACCCTCTCTGCTTGCCCTGAAAAGCTCTTCATCACCCAGAAATGTATCTATACATACCTCTTTGGATCCATTATTCCCCATCAGTTTACCAGGAATTTATTTTTATCAATCGGACACCGTCTTCTTGTTATTCAATTGCTTATAAGGGGATAAGCAAGTTATTTATGACTTATTCTGAAGTATTATTATTACTTCCTAAAACTAACCAACCTGATTCATCAAATTTTATTCTGGAAATCAACCCCATCTGCCCTGAAACCTTTTACCTGAATCTTTGCATGCTTTTCTGTTTATTATTGAATCAGATTGAGTGTTTCCCTTCCTTCCTTGGCCATTTTGCTGTTTTTCCCAGCCATATCAGTGCATAAGTCCTTATAAGGCACCCATTATTCATTCCAAGTTTTTTAAACTTTCTAAGGAGGCCCCTTGAAGAGAGGTTGTCTTTCTGCAAAGAGATCCCCAGCAGTATAATACTGCAGCCCCGCTTTTTATAAAAAATCAAAAAAACAGTTTAACCGAACCAATTAAACCTTTCACCAGCTCTTAAAATATTTATTATTTGATATTTTTAAATTTTTTTCTTTGGAATATTATTATTATTATCATTTCAGTATTATCATCACTCTGCTTAGCTAAAGTACTGCAAGATTTCTGGTATCAGAGAGCTGAAATGAGGCCTACTGAACAAGAACTAACAGGTCATAAGTATTTTAGTGATTGTAAGAATTACAAAGAAAATAGCTCATCAAATTCATGAATTCCTCATAAAAGTGCGCCTGCAACAAAAAAGGAGTGGGAACACTCCAAAGGTAGAATAGCCACCTAGAAGTCTTCTGGCGCACAACTGACTCCTGTCCTGTGATATCATCTTTGATTAATTCATCTCATTAACTCCTCATCCTTTTTTTACTCATTGGAGCCATCTCAATCCCTTCTTCATCATCTTTTCTGAAAAGCCTCTTACAACTCAACTGTATCAATCTTCAATTGCAAGCCTAAAAGGACCTCCAAGCTGGTGATTTCTAATTAGACTCAGCTAGCTCAGTTCATGAATAATGAACTCTCATTTCTTCCACAACAAAACACAAAATCATTTCAGAACTTTTAAAGGTTTCTTTGCTCACTGGTTAGACGGACACTCTAAGTAAAAAATTATTCAATTATAATCATCTATGAAGGGGCTGTGATTTTGAAATTTATATACATTTTTCTTCTTGCTTGAATTATTCTGTAATATTCCTTTTTTTAATTTTTTGATAATACCTTCAAGAATTCACACTCTGTTGTTTCCAATGGATTACAAATCTTATGGCATTTTCCTCAATGTAAATTTGATACGCCCTGATGCAGTGGTTCAGGTTTTTACCAGTAATTTATTTTATTCACATTTAAAAGCCAAAATTGCTCTCAACAATGGCCAATGGATATCATACTCCAGGACCAAGGGGAGAAAGAACCATGAGGACAATGACACAAAACACTTTTCAAATTGACTCCACTTCTGCACAAGGACAATTACTCAATCTGGAAGATTGAGATGGAGAGCCTATTTGATATAAGACTAATTCTACACATTATGGAGGATCCCTCTGAAATCATACAATTGGATCCCAAAATCAATAAAGACATAGCCCTGTTACTACTTTCCAAGTAAGAACCATCCACCCATACCAATATAATGAAACTAGAAAATGTGAAAAATGCTAATGAAATATTGATGGCCAGAAAGAAATACTTTGCCTCTTTCCAATCAGGAAATAAAGTAAGATTTTTCAATTGATTTCTGTACCTCCCTTTCAGTCAGGACAAAAACAAAAAATCTATGACAAGCGTTTGACTTCATATCAGCAAATTATTAGCGTTGAGAATAGAATTACCATCAAATATTCTGCCCTATTTAATCCTCTTAAAATTCCCATTAAACCTCAAACTTATGTCATCACAAATCATTGATTGAAATAAAGGAATAATTTTTGAACGTTTTAGAGACTCCTGTGGGATTTTATCAAGATAATTCATAAAATAACTTGATGGCAGTCCTTGAAGGTGAAATTAGCATTACTTCTACTCCTTTAGATTATTTGTAAAAGCTAAGGGTGCGTTTGAATTTTATGAACTTCTAGTACTAAAGCTTCTTTGAGACTTAAGATAAGTCTCAGATCAGACCTAGATTAATTATTGACCAAAATTTTTAATTATTTGAAGAATATTCCAGAGGTATGGGGTTATTGATAAGTGTTTGATCAGGTATATTTTATCTTAACAAATACCCCAATGTTGAATGGTCAAGGGTTTTCTTTTAAGGGGTGCCTTTAGTAGTCAAAGAGGTGATTCTTATAATTTCTTTAATTTTATCTCCTGTTTTTTAGAATTTTCCTTTTTACTAAAAATACTTATCTGGTTGAGCTACAACAGATGACAGATGGATGATATTTGAGTGATGAGCCGTTGATACCCTTGGAGGGATGAGGAGTTATGTGAGTTTATCAGGTGTGAGGGACCTCTGAGGTCTGGAACCTGGGAGGAATGAGGAAACAACTTGGATAGGGCAGAGAGGCCTCCTAAAACAGACCAATCCTGCCTCAGGGGGGGTGCTTCAGCCTTTCCCTGAGGCTCTCTCTTGTGGTGAGTAACATTGAGTTACAGTAAATGAGACAATCCTGCTTTTTGTAAAGGTTTCTAAAGTTACATACATGCACTGCCTTTCATATTTTGCCTGGTATACAAATAAGATGATAGGCTAAAACTGGTCCCACCCCCTGCATATAATTCTCCTGCATGCTTATGCACAGCCTCCTGGCCTTTATATTCCTGTATTCTTGACTAAGGTTATCTTTTTGAAACTAGTTTGACTTCCTCCAGCATATATTGTTTCTGTATATTTTCTTGCACAGCCTTCTGTATGTATATTTTCTTGCACAGCCTTCTGTATGTATATTTTCTGCACTTTCTTTTGGTTATTGTTGAGACTGTTTTTGCTTCACCCTGCATATATTGTTCCTGTATGCTTCTGCACAGCCTTCTTTATGTATATTTGCTGCATTTATGTTTTTTCCTGGTTGAGACTTCTTTCAACTCCTGCATATATTGTTCCTGTATGCTTCTTCACAGCCTTCTGCATGTATCCTAGGGGTGCTTTTTCTGATTTACTGTAGGTTCGTTTTGATTTAGAACCCACTTATGAGGTCAATTTTAGGATTGGGATTATATTCATACTAGAAAATTGAGTCTGATGGCTATATGACAGGTTTGGAGCACCACATCACCCCAGACTTAATTCTGTCCACAGAATTCCTGCCTATATACATCACAGTACATTTTATCCTTCTTCTTCTTTTCTATTCTTCTTCTTCTTCTTCCTTTTCTTCTTCTACTTCTTCTTCCTTTTCTTCTTCTTCTTTTTTTTATATTATACATTTTTTTGATGTGATGTAAAATAAAATGAAATGAAGTACTCATTATAAAATGAGATTAAAACTAAGGTACAGAGAATCCTAGTGTTCCAGTTGGTCCTATTGAAAACTTGAGTTTTTATCTTCCAATCTTTTCTTCCTCATTTTTCTTGATTGTATCTATGCATCAAATTGAATTATAATTAATCCTTCCCATTCTTCTAGATTGTTTAATTGTAGTTTTTTCCTACTGGAAAAACAAGAGTTTTTTTATTCTGTTCCTCTGATTTTTTCAGCTTACTGATACCAGGAACTTTGCCTTCCTTTAGCTGCAGCAAGTGATATTGGTTTTGGAATAATAATAATTCCAAGAAAATTACATAAAATGCTCAAATGGTTGATTTAGAAGCAAGTGCAAATTTTGAGTTGTTTGGTTGGATTAAATTGATTTAAATATATTTTTCAAGAGGGGCCACAGTTCATGCAAACAGGGGATCTTTATTGGATAACAACCTCTCTTCAAGGGGCTCTTTTGAACTGTGTAAAGACCTTGGGAAAATGTGGTCCTAAGTGATTACTCAAAAAGGGTTTACTCAAGGGGATTGGCTGGACTGGCAAACTCAGAGCGCTTATGCCTGGAGGCAAGGAGGAGATAACTTACTAACTTAAGCAGAAACTCCAAGAAACTTGCAGAAATTCACGGTTGAAATGGTCTCAGGACAATTGTTGGGGATTATTGCTGATATTCTTCAACGGAATTAAAAATGGGTTAGAATTAACAATTATAATATCAGACTGAGGCCATAAATCACTTGTTTATCTTGAATAAACACTTGATAACGTATGGCAAGGGGTCTGGATTGATTACTTAAAAATTAATCAAGTTTAAACCATCTAAAAGGTGCTGTTTATATACCTTTCTAGGGTAATAAGACCTTCTCAGGGCATGTAGAGAGGGTTGTTCTGGTGTGCTGAGGCTTGCAGGCTATCCTGGGCTAGTTTGGCACTTACTCTTGGTGCTGTCAGTTGGTTAGCCTTTCCTGTCTCATATTTCCATGTGAAATAATTTTCAGAAGGTATTTAAATATTAATTTGTTATTTTTATTGTTCAAACATATTTCCTCATTTTGTATTATTTTTTTTAGAGTGGCATGGGCAGAAGTGGGTATTTGTAGATTCTAAATCATTTTCCGCAAATCTTGGTAATTTTTAACAATTTTTTTGTAGACTTCTTGATGTGTTTCATGGTTCATAAAGATTTTGAAATCTCATTTGCGTGACAACCTTCATTATTGTTTCTCACAATTTATTTGCTTTAATGTTTTAATTTTAATATTTTTATTCAATTTTCTTAGGTTTCAAACATCTCCCTATCTTTCATTTAACTTGTTACATATGCATGATGTATGCATGCAAGTTTTAGCATTTTCCTGCGGTACCTGGCTGTTGAAATTAGTACAGCTGATGTTGACGTGCGCAGGTTTGAAGGCTGCATGTGGGAATCCATCATCAGTCATTTTGATGCAGGATTCTTGACATTAGCCTACCTACTGAGTTTCAGGCATGTGTAGCTTGCTATATGAATGCGGAGCTGTGCGCCAGAATTGTGACATAACAAAAATCTTCTGGTAACTCCTAAAATATACACAACACCTCAATTCTGACTGCATTTTAGGTGTGAAACCTATACATGGCATTGTGTGTGAAATTCCAGAATGGCCAAAAATTGTCATAGTGGTTCTGTTGTTTGTTGATCTTTTCTTCTGAAATTATTTAAAAATTTAAGGAGTTGGAATTCAAGGGTAGGGTCAGTGAGTGACCCTCCCTGTTTTGGTGTGATGAATACATCTCTGCAATAATATATATGGATTTTCCATCCCTTCTAATTTTATAATTTGTTTTCTGTTTTTAATCTGCTTTGAAACGTTGCTCTTGTCAACTAGGAAGCTGACAGATTTCTTCTAGCTTCCAATATTCTTCTCCCTTCTCCATGTCACAAGGGCTGCTGAAATGCAAGCAGGGCTTGGTAGAAAGGGGACTCAATCCTCAGTAGGCTTGGGGGCAAGGTTACTGGAGGAAGCTACAAGGAGCAGAGGAGGAATTAATTGGGGTTAAGGTGCTGATGACACTTGCTGGGATGAATTCCTTGTCAGCTTGCTACTATTTCAGAGCAAGCTACAAAAGTAACAGAAATAACATAAAAAGAATAATAATACAATTAACCTGAGAAGGAGTAGGAAAACCATAAATATTAGTGCAAAAATGAATTCTTTGCCCATGATAGGTAGGGTCACTCACTGACCCCACCCTTGAAATCCAACTCCCTATATTTTGGAATAATTAAAGAAAGAAATACCAAAATACCACGGCACCACTATTGAACTTTTTGGAAAATTGAATATTTCACATGTATTGTCACGTATAGGTTTCACCCCTAAAATTCAGTCAGAATTGAGGTGTTGTGTATATTTTAGGAGTTACAGATGGAAATGTGTTCTGCCACAATTCCTGCACGCAGCCGCGGCAGCCAATACACTCGCGCGCGGCTGAGCAACAGCTCTGTCACTCTTTCAAAGCCTTGTATGTAGCCCTGGGCCTCTGACAAGTACGCAAACGCGGGAATCCGGGTTGACAAAGTGAAAGGCAACCTGAGAAACCTAGGTATCACATTGTCAGCTTGCTACTATGTACAGAGCAACCTGTCAATAGCAGCACAAAACTATGGAAAATAAGAATATCTAAATTAAAAAAATAAGGAGTGAGAAATTCATAAATATTATTAAAGAAATGGATTTCCCACCCAAAATTAGGTAGGGTCACTCACTGACCCCACCCTTGAATTCCAAGTCCTTACATTTTTAAAATAATTAAAAAGAAAAGTACTAAAAATTATGACACCAGTATGGCACTTTTTGGCCATTCTAACATTTCACACATGTTGTCACGTATAGGGTTTACATCTAAAATTCACTCAGAATTGAGGTGTTGTGTATATTTTAGGAGTTACACGCGGAAATGTGTTATGTCACAATTCCCGCGCGCAGCCCCGCATCATTGCATATCCCTACGTACTTGTAGTAGCAGATTCCCGCGTACTAGAGACCCGCGCGCAGCTAACTCTGCCACGCACACAGCAATCCTACCCCGCGTGCATCTGTAATAACTGATCCCCGTGTCTGGATCAGTCGTGACTAATCTGACAGCCAGGTACCGCTCAGAAGAGCTACAACCTAGTTAGAGTTGCCTAGCATATGTAACGAATTGACATATGCATTACTAATAATCTAAAAGGATCAAAAATTAAATAAAATTAATTAAAATTAAGTTTAAAACATTTTTCAATAATAAATCAAATATCAAGGATTACCATGTAAATCACTGACCCTGATCTTTGAAGACCACAAAACACTACAAGGAGTGTTCATAAAAATAATTAAAAATTATCTACGTGATCAGCAGATAATGGACAATCAGGAAACAACCACATCTGCCCGCTTCAAAGCAATACCAATAGTACAAATGAAGGATGAGTACAGAATGATCAAATTTACGCCATAACAGATTAACAGATCCTGTGGCTAAAATAGTACAGAAATCCAGCAGATCTAAGGTCAGCTGATTGGCAGAACCAAGTGGACGAGCCAACCTTCTCCTGACTCACTTGCCAGCCTCATACCACGAGCAGAAACCTCTCTACGTGCCCTGAGAAGCTCAAAAATCACCCCAAAAAGGGATTAATACAGACCTCTTTGGATCCATTATTCCAAAAAAGTTAATCAGTTTACCAGGAATTTTTATTATCAATCAGACACTGTGTCATTGTTAATCAAGTGCTTATATGAAGATTAGCAAGTGATTTATGAATTAGTCTGTAGTATTATAATTTATTCTTATTAACCAATCAACCCTTGAATTATAGTCAAGCAATCCACCCCATCTGCTCTGAAACCCTTCCAATTATTTCAGGATTCTCCTGGTAAAGTTCTCAGAGTGAGTGTTTCCCTTCCTGTCTTGGCCATTGGTGCTTTTACGCCCGGCCATTAGCGTAATAAGTCCTTTCTAGGGCACCCATCTTCATTCCAAGGTTCTTAAACTGCCTAAGGAGGCCCCTTGAAGAGAGGTTGCTAGTCTATAAAGAACCCCAGTAGTATAATACTGTGGCCCCTCTTTTATACTATATTTAAAACCATTTATTACCAAACTAATTAAACCTTGCAACGGCTCTTATTAAATCATTTATTTGAGCTTCTAAGCCTTTATTTTTGGAATAATAATAATTATTATTATTATTCCAGTATTTTTATCACTCTCTGTAGCTAAAGGACTGCAAAGTTCCTGGTATCAGAGATCTGACCCACGTAAACATACTACAACCTACACAGGAACATTCTACATATGTAATAAATGTTCCTGTGGATAGTAGATAGTCTATATATGCATAAGCTTATATCAAAATACTTAAATAACCTTTATACATATTTTTTTAAAATATAATTCAAAGTACCAAAAATGTTGAAAATAAGATCATGAATACTTCTAAAAATACATTAAAATACTTTAATATACTATTATGAGAATTTCTAGACATCAATACTTTAGTAACATACTAAGAAAACGTATGATGTAAAAATATTACATGAATACCCATGACTTTTATCTTTAAGTAATTATTTTATTAAATCAACTGAATTTCAAAAACAAGGAGTAAAATCATTATCATGAATTTACTCCAATTATTTAATACATAATGAGAACTCACCCAACATTAGAATATTGGTAGTAATGTCTAATAAAATAATAATTAACTTACTGGGAACATTCACTAAGGATAATTCATTAAATGATAAATAAAAAGGACAGATTAGTGTTATTCACACATCCAAACATCAATTATAAAGTAGAATAATTCCCATACCCTGTGGAATTAGATGCTAACCGTGTTACAGCACCAAGAACACGTAACAGGCTACCACCAGTTACCCTGCTAGCCTCAGTGTCCGTCCCTTTGAGGCCCTGTACCCCTCAGAAGGACAAAATTTTGACTCAAAAAGCTATAAATAAAGAGCTCTTTTGAGGATATTGATAGCCAGAGTCCCATTCATATTCAAATCCAGAGACCATTCAAACGTAACTAAATACCTATATGAGATAAGTAAGTGATTTATGGATTTAGTTGGATTCATAATATCCTTCCTCAACCCTCTTTTATCAATTTAAACTGCTGAACAACATTATAACCCCAGTATACAGGTTTAACCCATCAGTGCATGTCCCAAACAGGTACCCAAAGCATTTAATAAAATACCAGTGAGTCTTATTATCCTTTCTTTGTTGTGGCAGCTTGTTTACAAATCCCTGCCATTCCACAGTGTATTTTATATACATATTTTCTTTGGACAAAATATCCTTTAAACTAAAGGTTCCAAGTAACCAAGCCTACGTGTTTTCATACTGAATTCCCTGAAGAGAGTTGTTAAAGATTGCCTATATAATTGTGGCCCCTCTATAAAAATACTTAATAATCAATTTATCTATATTTATTTATAACAATAAACCATATCCAAACCAATTAACCTTGCAATAATCTTTATCCAAATATTTGAGGGATTTTTTCTGCATTCATTGAATAATATATTTATTATTGATTCTATCTCCTCTGGTAGCAAAAGGATAGCAAGGGTCTTGGCATCCAGCACGCTGACAGCTTTACTCCAATTATTTAATACATAATGAGAACTCACCTAGCATCAGACTATCCGTAGCAATGTCTATTAAAATAATTATTAACTTACTGGGAACATTTACTAAGGATAATTAATTGAATAATAAATAAAATGGACAGATTAGTGTTACTTACGCTTCCAAAAATCAATTATAAAGTAGAATAATTCCCATACCTTGTGTAACTAGATGCTATTCCTGCTACAGCACCAAGAACACATGACAGGCTACCACTGGTTACCCTGCTAGCCTCAGTGTACTTCCCTTTGAGCCCCTATATCCCTCAGAAGCACACTATTTGGACTCAAAATGCTATAAATAAAGATCTCTTTTGAGGATATTGATACCCAGAGACCCAGTTATATTTATATCCAGACGCCATCCAACAAAATCAAAGACTTATAAGAGATAAGTAAGTGATTTATGCCTTTATTCTGATTCATAATATCTTTCCCCAACCCTTTTTATCAATTTGAACTGCTGAAAAACCTTATAACCCCCTTATACAGGTTTAAACCATCAGTGAACATCCCAAAAAGGTACCCAAAGTATTTAATAATATACCAGTGAGTCTTATTATCCTTTCTCTTTTGTTTCAGCTTGTTTACAAAGACCTGCCACTCCACTTTTTTTTTATACATATTATCTTTGGGCAATATATCCTTTAAGAATATAAATTAAAGGTTCCAAAGTAACCAGGCCTACGTTTTTTCATACTGAATTCCCTCAAGAGTGTTGTGAAAGATCCCCAATATAATTGTGGCCCCTCTGTTAATTTATTTTATAATCAATTTATTCATATTTATTTATAACATTAAAACATATCCAAACCAATCAACCTTGCAGCAGGCTTTATGAAAATATTTTAAGGATTTTTGCTGCATTTATTGAATAATATATTTATTATTTATTCTATCACCTCTGGTAGCTAAAGTATATCAAGGTTCTTGGCATCCAGGAGGCTGAAATTCCTAGTAAGAATTAGTAAACTGATTTCTTAGAAAAAACTCAGGAAGGAGGAAGAGGAGGCCAGTTTAAATAGAGAAGGGACTGGATCTAAAACAGAGGTACATTTTTTTGGGTCTCAGACTACATATTTAATGAAAAGGGAGTAGTCTAGTTACCAGAGAGGGCTGTTCAGGTATGCTACTACATTAGGTTATGCTGCTTCTACATTGGGACAAGTTCACAGGTCTTGGCTGTCTAAGTTGGGAGAGTACAGTTGAAGGATGTACAGTTTACATGTAGGTCATAAACTATGTACTAAGTAGAGGTAATATGGAATAAAATATGCAAGAGGATGTACATAAGTATTCCCAAAGGATAAACCATGACAGCTTATGTGTTAGACAAATTTAGGTTAGATTATGTGCAGACCTTGGAGATTAACTATGTTCAAGCCTATGTAGTCTATCTGCATAGTGTATGAGGTTAGACTTTTAGAAGATATGTACTGCATGAAGATACTGAGGTGTATAGTTACTGGAGATATATGGATATAAGTCTCCTGAGCCCTGAGGTTGACGTTCCTTGGAAAGTAGATTAGGGTGTAGTGTTATACTGGGTTTGCTGGGGTTAGACTGAGTTAGGTGTCAGTATGACTTTCAAATACTATGGTCCTTCATGGCCAAAGACTGATTCTTTCTCATTTTACATTTACTCTTTATTTTTTTTCTATTTTAATCTTCTCTTCCCTTCTCCAATATTATTTTCCTTCATTTCCAAAGACAGATCCTTTCCCTCTTTTTTATTTCTTTTAACCTGCTTGCATCTATGCAAACTTTATATATTCCTTTTTTTCTGATTCCCAATATAATATATTCATTCTGAAATCTCTGGCAAACAATTAATTGATTCTTGACCTTGGTAACTTGATATATCTTAAAATCCTAATTTAGATCCAATTTGGAGTTAAACCAGGCTTAGGAAGAAATAAGGACCTGAAGAAATTAAATGTTCCTTGGAGTTTGAATTATTCACAGAGCTGATCTTTTTGATGAGAAAATAATATATATATAGAGGTAGCTTAAAATCTTACCAGGGAACCTACAATTCAAGCATTTCTAAAAAAAAAACCTTTTACTATTTTTATTATTACTTGGGCAGTGTTAAATTTTTTTCCCAGCACAACCTTTTCACAGTCCAAAATGGTTTTTGGGGCATGATTCATGGCCCATCTGAGCCGTGAACAGCCATTTGCAACCTGCAAAGTCATGAGGGGCTTTCACAAACCATTCAAAACTCCAGGGTTGTAAGAGTTTTGAGCAAAAAAAATTCAAATTAAAACAAATGAAAATAAATGAAAAATTGAACAAAAAAAACAAACAAACAAAAAACCAAAGAAATTTGAAAAAAACCAAAAAATAAAATTGAAAAAAATAAAATTAAATAAAGTATAAACAAACAAATAAAAAATAAAAAAAATTGTGAAAATTTCACAGCTACAGGGAAATGAATACACATTCATGGAAATATGAATAAATTAAAATCAACTATTAAAATGTCTAAAAAATCAAAAAAATTTTCCCAAAAGTAATAAAAATTAAAATTTAAAATGCTTATAAAATACAGCCCTGAAGTAATATAATATTTGCATAAAATAAAAAAAAGCCACCTCAAGGGAATAGCCCTAAATTTAAAACTCCAAAATAAAATTAAGCTCACCTTGTGCTAAGCTGATCCCATCATAAGAAGGAGAAAGACTTCTTATATTGGGGTCAGAACAGTACAATTTGAACTTATTTGATTTAAATAGTGCAAAACTTAATCAACCACGCCCAAAAATAAGGCTAGTGCATTGAAGGGGACTTCATCAAGTCCACCTCATTTGACTATTCCTGAATTCAAAACCCCCCAAAGAAATAAGTTTAACTTGTTTTAAGCAGATCTCTGTAAAGAGACACCAGCAAGTGTCAAGTTGGAGGTTCAGGTCTTGGGACCAAAGAAGACTTGACACAAGATGGAGGAAATGAAAGTACCTGTAGAGAGACACCAGCAAGTGTCAAGTTGGAGTTTCAGGTCTTGGGACCAAAGTAGACTTGACACAAGATGGAGGAAATGAAAGTACCTAAGAGGTTACGGTGAAAGAGGAATGAAGAACACAACAATGAGTGAGGAAAAGAGAAATAGATCTACATCAAGGCTAGAAATAGATGTTGGGTACAAGCTCTTGGTTCAAACCTAATCTACTACTACAGTTAAAGTTGAGCTTGTGAAGTTAGGTTTGGGAGTTGTCGCGATTGAGTCTTTCACTTTGTCAGGCTGACAGGTTGAAAACTTTACAATCTCATCATAATAAGTTAAAATAATCCTCATTATGGAATTGTCCCAATAAAAGTTGAACTGAATTACCAAAAAAATCTCATTCAAAACATTCAACATAATGATTTTAACTCAAAAAACTCAAAATAAAGATGTTAACATAAAACACTCATTATAATGATGTTCAAAATTTTATAACCCTTTACATTAATATAATTACAAGATCAGCATAAGAAGTACATGTTATACCAAACCCAAATTATGAATATATATTATTTATATAAATTATATTACAAATACAGTTGATCTTTGAGATGATCAACCCAACCAGATCCTTTCTTTGAATTCAAAGAAGAATTTTTTGCTACAATAGGGGGGATTGGAATCATACCTCCCTCAATTATTAAATGGCCCCACCAGTTGTTGTTAACAAAGAAAATTAAAATGGCATCTGATGGTTCTTTTAAACCCATTTTCATGGGTTTATAAGTAAAACATGATTCCAATGAAATGAAAAAAAATTAGCCTTCCATAAGTGTCTTCTATCATTTGACCCATATCTAACTTTGAAAGCCATTTTGAAGAGTGAATATTTTGATTGATTTCTTTAAAATCAAGTCTTTTTTTTGATCTTTTCAACCTCATTGATACCACCAAGGATCTTGGAATATCATGCCTTATATTTCCTCAATGTTTTAATCATTTCCCTTTGTATTTTAAACCATCCATTTTCATTTTACCCAAGTGATTGATCAATGAAACCAAATCCACAATTCCCATTTCCAAAAGGATCACAAACCTCACCAAATAATTTATTTAAGTTCTCAGGTATCTGATTGATTTATTTCAATTTTGCTTCCTATGATCAAAACCTACTTAGTCATTATTTTAATCAAATCGATGAAAGAAAAACTCACCAAAGATGAGCTTCTGGTTGAATTCTTGATTTGTTCTTCTTCCTCAGAAATGTATTCTGATTCAAAATTAATGGAGACTAATTCACTTTCAGAATCTTCCTCTGAACTATTAAATTCAGATTCTGAGCCTGAGGAATTTTAATATAATCATTTTTTCTCCATCATTTCATTGAACCATAAAAATTAACACTTCTCAAAATAAAAGAATCAATATTTTGTCTTTATGGTGCCCTTCTAAACCATTTTTTGCTCTTAAGTTCATTTTTTTCAACCTCCTAGTTGCCAAGATCCTTTCTATCCTTTATCTACAAGAGGTTATAGAATAAATAATAAATATATGAGTCAATTAATGCAGCAAAAATCCTTAAAAAATTTGGAAAAAGCTTATTGCAAGATTGATTGAATTGGATATGGTTTAATGTTATAAATCAATATAAATAAATTGATGATAAAATATTTTAATAGAGGGGTCACAATTATATATTTGGGATCTTTAACACCTCTCTTCAGGGAATTCAGTATGAAAACGAATAGGCCTGGTTACTTTCAAACCTTTAATTTATATACTTAAAGGATATATTGCTCAAAGATAATATGTAGATAAAATACACCATGGAGTGGCAGGGCTTTGTAACCAAGCTGCCACAACAGAGAAAGGATAATAAGACTCACTGGTATATTATTAAATCCTTTGGGTACCTGTTTGGGATGTCCACTCATGGGTTAAACCTGTTTACTGGGGTTATAAGGTTGTTCATCAGTTTTAAATTGATAAAAAGGGTTGAAGACAGATATTATTAATCAGAATAAATCCATAAATCACTTACCTATTTTTTGTACGTATTTGATTACCTTGGCACGGTGTCTGGATATAAATATAACTGGGTCTCTGGGTATTAATATCCTTCAAAGAGCTCTTTATTTATAGCTTTTTGAGTCCCAATAGTGTCCTTCTGAGGGATATAGGGGCTCAAAGGGACATACACTGAGGCTAGAAGGGTAACAGGTGGTATTTTGCCAACTTTTCTTGGTTCTGTAGCACGTTTAGCATTGAATTCCACAAGTTATGGGAATTATTCTACTTTATAATTGATGTTTGGACGTGTGAATAACACTAATCTGTCCATTTTATTTATTATTTAATTAATTATCCTTAGTAAATGTTCCCAGTAAGTTAATAATTATTTTAATAGACATTAATACAGATATTCTGATGTCAGGTGAGTTCTCATTATGTATCAGATAATTGGAGTAAAGTCATGATATTGATTTTATTCCTTGTTTTTGAAATTCAGTTGATTTACTCAAATAATTACTTAAAAATGTAAGTCATTGGTATTCATGTAATATTTTTACATCATTATGTTTCTTATTATTTAACCAAAATATTAATGTCTGTAAGTTCTCATAATTGTATATAAAGTATTTTAATATATTTTCAGAAGTAGTCCTTATCTTATTTTCGACATTTTTGGTACTTTGAAATATATTTAATAAAAAAATACGTACAAAGTTTATTTAGGTGTTTTTATATACTTTTATGTATTTTTAGACCATCTACTATCCACAGCAATATTTATTACATATCTAGAATATTCCCGTGTAGTTTGTAGCATCTTTAAGCGGTACCTAGGTTTTTCAGGCCCCCTGTCATTTTGTCAACCCATAGTCCTGCAGCTGCGTACTTGTCAGAGACCCGGGGCTGCGTACAAGACTTTGAAAGGGTGAAAGTTCTGTAGCTCAGCCGCGCACGGGTGTATTGGCTGCTGCAGCTGCTTGCGGGAATTGTGACAGAACACATTTCCGTCTGTAACTCCTAAACTATACACAACACCTCAATTCTGACTGGATTTTAGGTGTTAAACCTATACATGACAGTACATGTGAAATATTTAATTGGCCAAAAAGTACAATAGTGGTGCCTTGGTATTTTGGTCTTTCCTTTCTTCATTATTTAAAATTATAAGGAGTTGGATTTCAAGGTTGGGATCAGTGAGTGACCCTACCTTATTTTGGGTGGAGAACCCATTTCTGCAATAATATTCATGGTTTTCCTACCCCTTCTTAGTTTCATTCTAATATTATTATTTTTATGTTATTTCTGTTACTTTTGCAGCTTGCTCTGAAATAGTAGCAAGCTGACAATTTTCCACATTCTCAAATATGAAAGTTCACAACGGGTGTCTTTCAATTTGGATCAAATGCAGCTGGACCGTAAGACCTTTGGCTCAGTCCTTGACTCAGAAACCAAAGTGGTTGCTTACTTCACCAGTTTTTTAAAATCTGCACTTTAACTTCTTCAGGTTTTCCAATAAGAATTGAACTCAGCTTGTCAAACAATTGAGATGATTCAAGCCTTGGATCAGTTTCAATATTTCAAAAATCAAAACCATTTTTCATTAGTAAATCCATTCAGGAATCATCATTCAAATAGGAATCATTAATAAAAAATAAATTAAAAAAATCCAAAAATCCAACTTACTGAACTTTAAGGGTCATAGTCTAACCTCCACTCATGAAAAAAATCCCCAGGCACAATTGATTGTCTCAATGCTATTATTTCTGCTAATATTTCAAAAGAGGGAAAGCCCATTTTCTTGGAATATTACTTTGATTACACCTTGCCATCATGTTTGCCCTTTAAGTTCTTGGGTTGTTCCCAAATGAGTTTAATGCCCTCTATTGACAATTTTTAACCCAATTTTGAAAGTTCTTTTGGAAGAAAGGTTCCTAAATTTGTGTGACAGTTATAAATCAACGCATGCACTGATTTGATTTGTCTATCAATGATTCCTTCCAGGTGTTTCCACACATCCAAAATGTTCTGCAAAGATCCCACAACTAATTTTTTGAAAGTAGCATGGGCCCCTTCTACCCAAGACATTGTTGTATTTCCAAATTTAGGCTTGACACAAGTCCACACCATTACAAACACCTCTTTCATGTGTGAAATTTGTTTTCCATATACTCAAGCACATCCTCATGTTATTTCAAGAAACACTGTTTACAAGTTTCAACATAAGCAATCACAGCAGAGATGAACAGAAGAAGCAATAAATGGGCCTACTCTGAGTTCCACATCATTGACTTCTTCCTCCCCCTTGGTTTTAGAGGACCCATACTTTCTCCACAGAGAAATAAAACTTTACCATCCTTCATTGTCATTAATGAAGCAAACTTGTCAATTTGCTTGAATATTTTTAGAAAATTTCAAAGAGAATCACTGTCTGGATGACTCAGGGAAACTATGTTCAATCGCAAAAATCAGAGCTTTTTCATGGTCCATCTTAAATAATTTAGCATGAATATTGGGACCATAAGCCAACTCCTTCGGTAAATTCAATGCCCAACTGTAGAACTAAAACAATTTTTTATTCTAAAATAAAAAGCCTCTGTAAATGATTTCCTGTTGGCTGTAATTCCTACCTTCAATAGAGGGATGTTTTACCTATTTGTTTTAAAATCCAACAAATCAATATGATAGAATTGTTTAAAAAGTTTGATATAATCAGGATGAGCCAAGAACAGGGCCTCTAGGTGACCCTCTCCACTGGCTTTTTACCTGGAGACTCACTGTGTTTCTTGGAGCATTTCAAATATCACATCAAAAACCCTTTCCCCCTTGAGTTCTGCTGCTCTTACCTTGCGCTTAGTGTTATAGATTTTTCTATTGTCAATTTATTCTCCCCCATTCATCTTTCTCAATTTACTTTCAAATTCAACTGTATTGAGCCCATCTCCCATGCCTTCCTTCAGTTGATCTAAGGCCACACCAGAGATTCCCCTCAGTTGAGGATGCACTGAGGGGTTTGTAGATGTTTGATTGTTTTGTTGGTTATTCCTAATGGAGAGGCACCATGTGGGATCTTCTACTTTGAAACTTTCATGGATCATTAATTCACACCCAACCTTCCTTGTGTTATTTTGCCTTTTGCTTTTGGTGAGAAACCACACTTTTTATACTTCATATCTGTCACACACTAGTTTAACATATTTATCCCTTTATGAATTGAATTTTGTCAATAAATAGTCATGAATGGCTTCCCATTTTTGAAAATGGTTCTGGGCTTATTTCCTACTAGGAAAGGCTCTCACAGGGGGAGTTTCAAGGGGTTCTGGAACCTCAAAATTGCATAGTTACATAGTTACATAGTTACGGCAACCATTTTTACATTGTTATTCATCAAGCCAAATTAGTCTCAGTCAGTTGGCTAATAAATGTGACCCACCAGCTTGAGTTGATTTCAGTTTTGGAGCATCTTTTTCCTCAATTTTAACCCTGGATGAGGGTGCAATTGGGGCTTCAAATGGTTTACTTTCCAAATCACTACCCAAATCCCTAGATTCTTCCAAATTTTTGTTAACAACACTTTTAATTATGTCCTGTAACACAGACATGTTGAAAACAGGGGGGCTTGGGCTTTCCACTGCTTCCATAATGCAAATACAAATCCCAATTCAATTTCTTATTCAATTGACTGTTTCAAGAAATCTATAGTTTGCTCACTTTTTGTTTGAGAAAAATGAACTTATCTGGAAAGCAAGTGATGGGTACAGTTTGTGACAGGACTTTGATTTGCCAATAGGCACAATGTTTGATTTCCAAATTCCTTCTTGTGGTTCAATAGTCCCACAATGTATGCAAAATCCCCACATTTGGGTTGACGGCACTCAAATGTGGTCCGGCGGTACCTAGGTACCCCTGTTTGACTGCTAAAATAGCCCTTTGGGGCTATTTTGACCCAAATGTGCCAAATTCTTCAGGGAAGACATGGTCCACCCCATTTAAGGCTCAAGCATCCCCCAGGGGCCTTTCAAGCTTTAAGGATTGGATTGTGGCTCATTGAGTTTTGAACCTGATTTCACAACTCATATGGGTTGCAAACAGTGTTGCATGCCTGTTTGAAACCCTGGGCTGTGAATATAAAACAGTCAAAAATAAAAAAAAGAATAGAATAAGAATAGAATAAGAATGAAATAATATAAAATAATTATAATATAAAAATAATATGATAATAAAATAATAACAAAATAATAACAAAATAATACTAAAATAATGATAAATAATAATAAATTAATAATAAAATAATAATAAAATAATAATAAAATAATAATAAAATGATAATAGAATAATAATAAAATAATGATAAAATAATGATTAAATAATATAATAATAATAATAAAATAATAATATAATCATAATAAAATAATAAAATAATAATAATAAAATAATAATAATAAAATAATAATAATAAAATAATAATAATAAAATAATAATACAATAATAATAAAATAATAATAAAATAATAATAAAATAATAATAAAATAATAATAAAATAATAATAAAATAATAATAAAATAATAATAAAATAATAATAAAATAATAATAAAATAATAATAAAATAATAATAAAATAATAATAAAATAATAATAAAATAATAATAAAATAATAATAAAATAATAATAAAAAAATAATAAAATAATAATAAAAAAATAATAAAAAAATAATAAAAAAATAATAAAATAATGATCAAATAATAATAAAATAATGATAAAATAATAATAAAATAATAATAAAATAATAATAAAATAATAATAAAATAATACAATAATAATAAAATAATAATAAAATAATAATAAAATAATAATAAAACAATAATAAAATAATTATAAAATATTAATAAAATAATAATAAAATAATACAAAAATGAAAATAAAATAATAATAAAATAATAATCAAATAATAATCAAATAATAATAAAAAAATATTAAAATAATAATAATAAAATAATAAAATAATAATAAAATAATAATAAAATAATAATAAAATAATAATAAAATAATAATAAAATAATAATAAAATAATAATAAAATAATAATAATATAATAATAATATAATAATATAATAATAACATAATAATAATAAAAAAATAATAAAATAATGATAAAATAATAATAAAATAATAATAAAATAATAATAAAATAATAATAAAATAAAAATAAAATAAAAATAAAATAATAATAAAATAATAATAAAATAAAAATAAAATAAAAATAAAATAATAATAAAATAATAATAAATTAATAATAAAATAATAATAAAATAATAATAAAATAATAATAAAATAATAATAAAATAACAATAAAATAATAATAAAATAATAATAAAATAATAATAAAATAATAATAAAATAATAATAAAATAATAATAAAATAATAATAAAATAATAATAAAATAATAATAAAATAATAATAAAATAATAATAAAATAATAATAAAATAATAATAAAATAATAATAAAATAATAATAAAATAATAATAAAATAATAATAAAATAATAATAAAATAATAATAAAATAATAATAAAATAATAATAAAATAATAATAAAATAATAATAAAATAATAATAAAATAATAATAAAATAATAATAAAATAATAATAAAATAATACAATTATAATACAATAATAATAAAATAATAATAAAACAATAATAAAACAATAATAAAATAATTATAAAATAGTAATAAAATAATAATAAAATAATACAAAAATAAAAATAAAATAATAATAAAATAATAATAAAATAATAATAAAATAATAATAAAATAATAATAAAATAATAATATAATAATAATAAAATAATAATAAAATAATAATAAAATAATAATAAAATAATAATAAAATAATAATAAAATAATAATATAATAATAATAAAAAAATAAAAAAATAAAAAAATAATAATAAAATAATAATAAAATAATAATAAAATAATAATAAAATAATAATAAAATAATAATAAAATAATAATAAAATAAAAATAAAATAAAAATGAAATAATAATAAAATAATAATAAAATAATAATATAATAATAATAAAATAATAATAAAATAATAATAAAATAATAATAAAATAATAATAAAATAATAATAAAATAATAATAAAATAATAATAAAATAATAATAAAATAATAATAAAATAATAATAAAATAATAATAAAATAATAATAAAATAATAATAAAATAATAATAAAATTATAATAAAATTATAATAAAATTATAATAAAATTATAATAAAATAATAATAAAATAATAATAAAATAACAATAAAATAATAATAAAATAATAATAAAATAATAATAAAATAATAATAAAATAATAATAAAGTAATAATAAAATAATAATAAAATAATAATAAAATAATAATAAAATAATAATGAAATAATAATAAAATAATAATAAAATAATAATAAAATAATAATAAAATAATAATAAAATAATAATAAAATAATAATAAAATAATAATAAAATAATAATAAAATAATAATAAAATGATAATAAAATAATAATTAAATAACAATTAAATAATAATAAAATAATAATAAAATAATAATAAAATGATAATGAAATAATAATAAAATAATGATAAAATAATAATAAAATAATAATGAAATAATCATAAAATAATAATAAAATAATAATAAAATAATAATAAAATAATAATAAAATAATAATAAAATAATAATAAAATAATAATAAAATAATAATAAAATAATAATAAAATAATAATAAAATAATAATAAAATAATAATAAAATAATAATAAAATAATAATAAAATAATAATAAAATAATAATAAAATAATAATAAAATAATGATAAAATAATAATAAAATAATAATAAAATAATAATAAAATAATAATAAAATAATAATAAAATAATAATAAAATAATAATAAAATAATAATAAAATAATAATAAAATAATAATAAAATAATAATAAAATAATAATAAAATAATAATAAAATAATAATAAAATAATAATAAAATAATAATAAAATGAAGAGCACTGTTTTTTCCTGAACCTCAACCTTAAATAGATGAGTATTATATGTCCCCATGTCATTCTCCACAGCCAGGCATTTCCTTGTTCTGCAGGGGTTACATATATTGGTGTTGTGAATCTAACCAAGGTGGAGGGGGAATGCACTTGCACCACATTTGGGCTTTTCCACCTGAAATTCTTGGTGCTGCCCTCTATATAGGATTAAAAAGCAGTGCAGTGAGTAACCACAAGTTGATTGTGTGAGGATGCTTAGCAAAAACATTTATGAGGGAGGATGAGCAACTATTTGAGGAGCAACTTGAATATTCTAAAAAATCTTTCAATTTTCACAAAAATAAATCTTGAAAATAAAAATAAGTACCCATCCTTGTTAAAAAAAATTGACAGAAAAAAAGAAAGAAAAAATGAAACATGAACAATGAAAAATGAAAAATGAAAAATGAAAAATGAAGAATGAAGAATGAAGAATGAAGAATGAAAGATGAAAGATGAAAAATTAAAAATTTAAAATTTAAAAAAGAATAGGATTGATAGATATTTTTAGAAATAAAACAAAAATCAAAGAAAAATGAATCTGATTTTAATTGATAACTACAAGTATGAAATAAAGGGAATTATTTTTCTAGACCCCTAGCCAATTTTGAAGTGCTATTTAGGCACTAGGGCTGCTTGAACCTTGATTTAATTTTAATTTATTGTTTTTCATATTTTACAGAAAAAAATGAAAAGAAAAATTATAAAAACAGTTTCATTACCAATCTACGTGGATGATAGATCCCTTTGAGAATTTTCACTGAAATATTAATTATATTTCACTTCAACATTTTTTATTTGTTATTAAAATATATCAAAAACAATATTTCAAATTTTAGACCACAGCATTGACCTACCCTTTTACTTGCAGTTATTATTTATCTTTCAATATTTTATATATATTCTGAATACCTCAAATAAAAAGAAAAGAAAACTATGATTCCTGATTTTTTTTTTTAAAAAAAAATGATGTTACATTTGAAGCCCTTTTAGGTTGCATCCAACTTCAGGAAGCCTATGATACATCCAGAAAATCCCCCCCCCCCCCACCCCCCCCCCCAGTAAACAAAACTCAAGATTTTAAATTTATTATCAATTTTGCTAACCAAAACATATTAAATGAAAAAGAAAAGGAAAAGTTCAAAACATTCATTAAGACTAGTTGTTTTTATTTTCTTGATTTTTGGATGGATTTTTTGAAGGTCTTAAAATACTTTGAAAATTCTGGAATATTTTTTGTAGGTGCTTTGCAAACCAATATCCAAGGCTGCAGTGTCATACATTCTAAAAATAAACCCCTTGAAATTTCTTTATTTTCATTGAGATTCTGTTGTGGTAAGAAAATCTGGGGAATTTATAATATCTCTTTATCTAAGAGAAGTTTCTGTGAAAAAAATTATGGCAAGAATCAAAAAAAAAAATCAAAATGAAAAATATTTCATATCAGAGTTAAGCAAACCCTCCATTTTTTGATGAGGGATTTTAACCCCAATCCGTCATTGAAAATCAAAAAAACCCACTTATTTCAGATCAGATGTTTCAGAATTACCTTTAAATCAATTTTTTTCAAATAAATTATTTAAAGGCTTTTCCCATCTCAAAAACATGTCTCCACATAATCACCCATGGTTTCAACCTCCAGCCTCATTGGAAAAATTCTACCTCCTACCTCATTGGAAAAAATTGATTCATTTCTCTCATCTCTTCCTATCCCATTTGCTTCATCACTTCATCACTCTGATTGCTTTCTTTCTTTCTTCTCTTCCTATCCTCTTTGCTTCATCACTTCATCACTCTGATTGCTTTGTTTATCTCATCTCTTCCTATCCTCTTTGCTTCATCACTCTCATCCACTCATCACTTCATCACTCTCACCACTTTAATGCTCTCATTGCTTCATCACTCTCATCGCTTTATTGCTTTCATCACATCCTTACTCTTCTTTATTGCTTTAATCACATCCTAACTCTCATTTCTTCATTGCTTCATTGCTTCATCCCTTCATCCCCGCTTTCATCACACTCATTTCTTAATCCCTTCATCCCAGCATTTGTCACATTTCTTCATCCCTTCATCCCCTCTTTCAAAACATTGCTTCATCCCTTCATCCTTGCCTTCATCACATCACTTCATCCCTGCTTTCATCACATTGCTTCATAACCTCATCCCTCTTAATCTTTTCAAATCCCCCTTAGCAAACCTCCCCCTGCAAGTTCACTCAAAAATCCAATGGACCAAAACAAACATCTCAAAGGAACTCTACATCCAAAAATCCTCCCCCATAAGATTCCAAAGGCTTGAGTCAGCTCAAGATAGCTTATCACATCATCCTGGTAAACTGGCTCAAAATTCCCTCCAGCTATCATGCCTGATTTGGATCCAAAACTGAAATGCAATCTTGAAAACCCCCATCCTCTAATTTTAATGGTTATATCCCAATGGCCAATGGACTAAAAAATAAAAAAAGGTAGGCTTGCTCTTTCATCCAAACAGATGAGGAAGCAATGCAAGAACTATCAAAACAAACATCTCCCCTTAGCCAATGATGAAAAGCCCTATTCTTTCCCTGTCTCTGTATGTTTCCAAAATCATGTCCTCCCATCTACATACTAAAATTTGGGTGAGGATCAAGAAGGTATTCAATTTATTGTATGACATTTTGAGGCATGAAAGCCCTGTTTTTTCCACATCTCTGTATGTTTTCAAGTCATCTCCTCCCATCCTGTTCCCACCCACCCTTTTAATTTGCATTTGGATGAGGATCAAGAGGGTATTTGATTAGTTGTATAACATTTGGAGGCTAAATGCTATTTTCCAATTCAAAACTTTTCACACTATGGAATTTGAACACATGACCTCAACATTGATGGGTGATGCTTTAACCACTTATCTAAGTTTGCCCTTGCCAGATGGGGCAATTTGCCTTTACAAACGCATAGACTTGTCATCTAATCACCCCTGGCTCAAAATTATCATCCCAGCTCACCATCTGTTTGTCACACTTTAATTGATACACCAAGGCAATCAATTGCTTGATTAATTGCAAATTTATTGAGCAATCAATTGCCAATTGATTGCCTGATTGATTCATGATTGATTGATCAATCAATTTGCAATTGATTTTGAGGGAGGGGGGTATCTTACCAGGCAGATTAAGCAAGGAGGTGGGGGGACCTAGAGGTTGAATGATCAAAGTATTGGAAATCAATGAGGGGCAGGAATAGGAGGAGGAGGAGGGGGGGCTTACCATGGGTGCCAACTAAAGGAGGAGGGGAGGTGATGGGTGGGGTGGTGGTTGTGGGTGAGGTGGTGGTGGTGGGTAAGGTGGTGTTGGTGGGTGAAGTGGTGGTGGTGGGTGAGGTGGAGGTGATGGGTGATTTTATGGTGGTGGGTGAGGACTTTTGGTGAGAAGGAGGAAGGAGTGGACCGGTAGTTAAAAGTTCAGTCAGCTCCTTTGTGTTTTCAACTTGCTGCTGGGAATTTTTGATTGGACATGTTGAGAACAATGATGGTGATGAAAAATGGGGTGATGAGATGATGATGGGGTTTGTGCAAAGCAATGGAGATTTGAAACAATAGAGATGTGAAGAAATGGAAATGTGGAGAAATGGAGATGTGAAGCAATGGAGATGAGATGTGTGTGATGCAATGGAGATGGGATGGGTATAGATTTTCTTAGGGGGAGTTGTGGATGGGTTTTTTGCATGTGATGGATGGTGGATGGATTATGGTACATAAATTTGGGGTTTGATGTTTGAAATTTTCCATTTTCATGAAACCTGCCATTTTGAAATACACCAGTTAGGGGGTATGTGTAGTTCAGAAACCTGCGATTAAAAATTGCAGGTTTGGTAAAAGAAAATGTTGTTTTTCTGATGGCAGGTTTGCTAAATCTGATAAGCCCTAATATTAGGAAAAATCAAAATCAATCAAAAGAAAAAAGAAAAGACAAAAAAGGGATCAATCAAAAATACAAAAATAAATATTCAAAATGAAAATTAATAAAAAAATCATTTATTGATGAATAACTCAATTCAAAAAAAAAAAAGTAGGCATTGATGTATTTTCACATGTCGGTCATGGGTCTGAGGGCTGCCTTCCCATTTTTTTTGAAATTTTTTCAAGATAATGTTCTGAATTTTTCTTTTTGAAAAATCAGGTTATGAAGTGCCACTTGGATGAAATTTATTCTTCAAGGAAAAATAAAAAATACCATAGTTAGTCAGTAAATAAAAATCATTTTGTTTTAAAGCTTTATACCAATCCAAAAAAAAATCATGCAACACAGCATTAAACCAAATTTCTTAACAGTGGTAAATAAAATATGGCATCAAAAATAAATATTTAAATTCCCAATTTGTCCTTTTATGCAAAAATTCCAGTTAAACTCATGCATTAAATGAATAGGGTGTAGAAATATTCTTAAATTATCTAGTAATCAACTTGATGTTCAACTCCAAATCCTCAACCAAGTCAAAACAGGTTTCACTCACTATCCCAGGTGCAGCAATTTTTTTCTCATGGTGAATGCTACACTAAAACCACTAATATTCAACCAAGCAAAAGTACCTTCCTGGATAATTCAGTGCAAGAAAAGGCCTCTGAACTATGTTCTAAAGCACTCTGATCCTCAGGATTATGTAAAATTGAGGCTATAAAGGAAAGGGTGATGACAAATTCATGGCTCTAACCGTTTTGTAGTTGTGTAGGGCCCCACACAACCTGTGGGATTTTTGTAGGGCCCCACACAACCTGTGGGGGTTGTGTAGGCCCCCTCAACGCGTGGGGGCCCATACACTACTACAAAGGGTTGTTCCAAACACGCGCAACCCATGGGGGGCATATACCCCCCATAATGGGCATTCTTGATTTTTTTACCCCTGTACACAACCATTTAGACCTGGTTATGGGGGTATACAACCCCCCAGGGTTTTTCAATAATTTATTTATTTTTATTTAATTTTATATTTTTGTTTTTTTTAAACAAAAAAATCAATCATTTTTGATTTTTTGGTTGATTTCTGTTTTTTTTTTGAGCTTATTTTATTTTTTTAAAGCCTGCAATTCTTTTAGTTGTGTGGCACGCAACAAAACTAGATTTGGGAATTCTAATTGCCTCAAATGAGCCGTGTAGCATGCCACACAGCCCATTTGAGTCCTATAGCATGCCACACGGACCATTTGATTTTTGTAGCATGCCACAGGGTCCATTTGAGTTTTGTAGCATGCCACACTGCCCATTTTATTTGTGTAGCATGCCAAACGGCCCATTTTAGTTGGTTACAATGCTCAAATCGTTGTGAATTTAACATTACCCTAAAGAAAATATTGATTCCAGTCATCAGATGGGAATGAGGTGGAGACTACATAGACAGAGATCAAACCTATAAATAAAAGGCTCTGAGCCACAACAAACGGAGTTGGTATGTAAAGAAGAATTGCATTAGTGGGTGCAGATAGATGAAAAGAAGTCTTGAGACTGAGGCAAAAAGTGCACCTGTATCAGTCAACTGAAATAGGTTGAGGAGACATACAATGAATAAAAATAAAGAAAAGAAACAGTTTGATGTATATGGCTTACCAGAATTTGACTCCAGGTTGCAAGTGGTGCAGTGTTGTTTCTGCACAAGGAAGAAGCATTCTGAATGCTGATTGGGGGCTTGATTATAAGTTCCAAGTGAGAAAGATAGAGTTTTGTTAAGATTTCCCCAATTTCTGTCTTGTCTCTCATTCTCTGCCTGCTCTTGCTTCCCACGCGCAACCCCCTTTTACCCGGACCGGGTACCCCCAGATATGTTTCCTTTCCTCTCCTTCTGCTTCAACCTCTTCTATCTCTCCTCTTGGATCTCACTTCTCTTGTCTGAGCTCCTTTCTTCTTTTTCTTCTCTTGTTTATCTTCCCAACCAATCTTCTCCTCAATATTCACCAACCCGAAAGCCAATTCATTCTCACCCCAGCTACCTCCCCACTTAGGAGTCCCTGACTGGTAAGACTCAGACCCTCCAAAGTCTCTTGGAACAATCATCTCTAATCTTTCTGTCTTGCCCTTTCTGTCCATCTCTTCAAGATCATTTCCTGCTTCCTCCTTATCCTATCTCTATTGTCTGTCTCATTTTCTATTCTGACAACGCCGCCTATCTAAACTTTCATCAGGCCCAAGCTGTAGGACCTCTTATTGTCTCTTACTCTCTTCTCAAATTACTTTCTGTTTAGATCCTGCATTTCTCATGTTCCCTTACTTCTTTCACAGCTTATGCTGGTTTTGAGTCATCAAGTAAAATAGGTCTATCTTATTATGGTTAAAAGCCAAACGCTCTACCAATAAAATCTCACCAAATCAACTATGACCAAACCAGCTGGAGCAGCCAACTACTTCCATCAGGTGGCGTTGTAAGACTCCAAACGGTGCTAAGCCTTGGCAGTTCTGTGGAGGGGAAAGGTGCTGTTTAGGCTTCCCTCCTAGGAGTTACAATAATATTTAAATGTAACCAGAATCAAGGTCCAGAACCTTATGGATGAGAAATCAAAGTAAGGGAAGAGGATAAAGGTTGTTGGTAGCGATGGAAACAACACTATCTGAGGCAAGATGGTGCAGGTAAAGACTTGAAAAAATAATTAAAGGTTTGTTCAGAGTTCAATAGAACAAGGCAGTTGTAAGTAACAACGCCCACAAGCTAATAACTCTGGTCGTCAGCAGCTGATTAGGAAAGATCAACTAAATCCCAACCAACCTCCAGGTTCTCAATGAACCTGCCCAAATCTCCGCAATCAAGCGCTTGAAGGGTACCAGATAACTGTGGGAGGCTGAACAAAACAAAAGCAATTTGTTTATGAAGCTCTAGAAGAAAATCAATTAAGAATTTGAGCAAGAATATCCCAACACTTCTCAAGGGACTCAAAAATAGCGTGGAAAAATTCAACCTTAAAGAAGAAGGGAGGTATAACACTCCAGGTTTTAAGCTTAGTAAAACCCCTTCAATCAAACGTGATTGGCTCCAGAAAGATGATCAAGGAGAGATCAAGACCAGTATGGTCGGAAAAAGGGATCAGAGTGGTATAACACACCCAAGAATTCAGACAGGAATTCTTCTTCAACCAGCAAGGCTATTGGTTGGTGATAAGGATCAAGGTCACAAGGGACAGAGTTTGAGTATGGAGGCTCAAAGGATCAAGGGGCAATCATGGATATACCCGGATAAATTTCTCAGATAAGTGGGGAAGGATGCCCACGGATAAGTTGATTTCTGATGATGAGGGAGACAGATGAGATGAGATGATGATGGTCTCATGGGATGCTGGGCCAAAAGGCAGGGGAGAGCCCCTCCTTTTATAGACATGAGGCCCTGTATACTATGTACAAGAGATACTACAAATAGGTGCGGGAAAATGAAAACAAAAAAAAAGAAGATGACATGAGAGGAAAAAAAAAAAAAAAGAAATGTTGCCCGCATCTAAAATGACCGCGGGCAACAAGATGGACACCCGCGACAGCGGTCGCGGGTGTCAACAACGGCTTTTGTTGCCTGATCGGCGGCGACAGCGGGGTGAAGGTTCCGACGGCCGCAAGCGGTAGCTTGCGGTCGTCGGTCGGATCAGATGATGGGCAAGGAGTGAGGCTGATGAGGATCTTGAGGGTAGTGACGACCGGAGGATGAAGGACGATGAAGGTAAGGGAGCCGAGAACGGCCAATCAATGGAGAGCAAGGCTTGGATCAAAAATTGGTTTGACATGACGGTTGGATCGAACAACCAACCACCGGCACCGGCCCAGCCCTGAGGATGGCAGTAACAATGATGATAGATGGGTAGGAGATGATGGACAAGGCTTGAGACGAGCACAATGAGATCACTGAGATGGTAATGGGTCGGATCGGGTTTGATGGGCAGTAAGGATTGGCTCAGGAATGTTTTATGTAGCCAAAAGATGGATTCAATCAACCTGAAGTGATGGTCGAGATGAGCTGGGGGCAGGTTTGATGGAGAGTAAGCGGCAGCAAGCCGATTGATGAAAACGTGGAGATCGTTGACGAAAGCATTCTTGGTGCGGATGAGATCAATGAGGAGCGAGAGATGGGGGGGAGTGGAGCCGGAAGAGGGAAGCTTGGAGGAAGAAGATGGATGACGGGGCTGATGGTTTCTCATGACAATCAAAAGGATGGATGGATGGATTGCTGCTTGCAAGCCGATGGATCGATTGGCAATGCCCCGGTCGGTCGATATCGAGGGTGGAGCTCAATGGTGATGATGGTGATGGTGATGATGATGATGACTCGGATGAGGGTTGACGACCGTTGCAACAAGCGACAGCATTGGTTGGATGAGAGGATTGGGAAGGATTGGAGAGATCGTCAAAAGTGGTCCGACAATTGCTTGCGTTGCCAAAAGCCAGGGCCGCAAGAGCGACAATTAGGAGTTGAACATAGAAGGGGGGGGATCGAAGCGGAGAGACAGGCAAGAGGCCTGTCCTAGACCGCTAGGACAGGGAGAAGTTGAGAGATGGGGGGAAATGAAGGTACCCATAGGGGTACAACCAAAAATTTTTTTTTTTTTTTTTTGGTGTCCCGGATTGGTCACCACATCTCTCCCCAACTTACAGACTGTCCCTAGTCTGCATCTAAAATTTGAAGGGATTAAAAAAAAAAGGAAGGGAACAAAGAAATTGAAGCAAAGATTGGCCATTTCTTGATCTTGAGAGCAATTGAAGAGTTGAGGAAAATATCTTCATTCTTTCAAATGAGCCCTAGAAGCGGCAGGAATAGAACAAGGAGGGCGTCCCAGGTGCTCACATATGTGGCATACAGTAGAGTTTTACAACAAAAGCGCAGCAAATGACCCTGGTGGTGCACAATTGGGAGGACTTACTTCTGAGATAAGTTGCCCCCCCGACAATGAAACTTCTTGAATTGATCAGCAGAGAACCTTCTGGCCAACCGAGTACCATCCAGCTCCTCCAAAACATAAGATCCACCTCTAACTTGATGAACCACTCGATAAGGGCCATTCCAACGATTAGAGAAAAGCTTGCCCCACTGGGTCTCCAAAGATCAATTATAAGCTAAAACTAGGTCACCAGGGTTCAAGGGCTCCTAGACTCGATTAGAGTGCTTGTCCTCCCAATACTGGACGGATTTTGCTCTGGACTCCATCATCTTTTGATAAGCTTCATCACAAACATCTTCACTTTGCTCCAGTTGCTTGGATCTAGCAACTAACAGATCAGTGGTTGAGGACACCTCTTCCCAAAAGATACCCAAGAAAGATTACATTTCCAGATCCAAAGGAAGGAATGCTCTTTGACCAAAGATGATTTCATAAGGTGAGTAGCCAGTAGTCCTTTTGGTTGAGATTCGATCAGAGAAGAGAACAAGAGGAAGGAATTTGCAACAATTCTTGCCACTTTCACCAGCCAGTTTAACAAGTGCAGCCTTCAAAGGGGCATGGCCTCGTTCCACCATGCCTTGGCCTTCAGGAAAATAAGGAGTAGTAACTCTATGTTGTCCAGGAAGGGATCGGATCATTTCAGCAAGCTTGCCCCCAGATTCAGAGCCACCATCAGTAGATTAAGATCAAGCCAGGCCATAACGCATTGTCCAGGTCTCGTAGAGGAAAGCTGCCACTGATTCAGAGCTAAGGTTCTTAAGAAAATTTGCTTCAACCCATCTGGAAAAATCATCTCTAGCCAGAATGAGGTACTTAGCACCTCCTGCCTTAATATGAACCACATCCATAGCAATCCTTCCAAAGACAGTGGACTCCCCAGTAGGATAACAAATTTCAGCTGGGCGCCTAAGATCACGTTTTTGACAAACTTCACAACTCTTGCACCATTGGGAGACGGATTTCTTCAAAGATGGCCACCAGAATTGTTTGGATAGTTGTCAATAAGTTTTGGTTTCCCCACAATGACCAAGACCTTCATGGAGACTTTCAAGGATAGAATCTTGTTTAGAGGGAATAGTAACAACAATAAGAGCACAAGGATTGCCTCTCTTCATAAGTCTAGAACCTTGAACAAAAAAATTAGAAGACTTTTGTTTAAGAGATCGAAATTCCTTAGCAGAGAGATCAGGAGTTTTTTGAAGAGTTGAAAGGTACTGCTCTAATTTAAGCCAGAAGCCTTGCTGAAAGCCAGAATAATTTTGAGAAGAAAAAGAGAAAATAGGTTGGATTAAAGGTTCCTCTTCATTGAAATCGGTTCCAACATCAGATTTTTTGTCCCCAAGAGGTTGTCAAGATAAACCGTCAGGCATGGTGAAAGATTTCCCCGGCCTGTGAACAATATCAAAAGATAAAAGCTGGATAAAGGCCACCCAACGAGTCATAGGAGCATTGGGAAGACTGGGAGCGTTGATCATTTCAATGATGGATTGAGCATCAACTTGCAATTCAAAATGTTGGCCCCAGAGAACGGTTTGAAGTTTCTTCATCATTCGAGCCACACCACAGAGTTCCAGTTTGGGCTGGGAGTATCTAGATTCTACATCTGAAAACAAAAAAGATTCATAAAGAGCAGGACGGTCCCAACCATTTTCATCTTCCTGAGTAAGGACGGCCCCAACAGATTGATAACTAGAATCGACAGCCAGCTTGATCTTGCCAGCTCCAGGTCCATAAGAGATCTTTTTCAAAACTATGTCTTTACCAACTATCCTTTTGAGTAGCTGGAAAGCACATTCACAATCTTGGGTCCAAATCCATTCAGCATCTTTTCTGGTTAGACGACGCAAGGGTGCACAGATTTTGGATAAAGATGGGATAAAGATTCTAACATAAGTGACAACACCTAGAAAGCCCCTAACTTCAGTTGGATTGTTTGGGGTAGGCCAAGAGATGATCTTGTTGACTTTGGCTGGTGCCATCCTTCTTCCTTCCTTGCAGACCACATGACCAACAATTTCCAGAGCAGGGACACAAGCCGCCAGTTTGGATCCAGAGACAGTAAGGCCAGATTCCTCAATTCGAAACAGAATCCTCTCCAAGGTATTAGCAAATTCCCAGATAAAACGACAAATTCCTGAATGCCAAGGTAAGAGCTCATTATCATAGTCAGATACTGGACCTTTAATTCCTCCATCGTCAATAAAGATATCAGCATGATCAGGGATTTCATCCTGGAGGATCCACATCATCTGAGCCTGATAGACTGCAACCAAGTTGGTGGCTCCTTGAGGCAATCGAGTAAGTTGAAATCGACCAAGAGGAGTATTGAAAGTAGTGAGAGGACAAGAAATAGGATGTAAGGATTGTTCGTCATAGCCACCCATAATATCCCCTAGACCATAGCAAGCTCTCCCCGCGAAGGATTCAACAAATTCTTCAGTAGCAGGAGGGATACCAGAGTCTTTAATAGTAACTTTATTAAGAGGTTGAAGATCATGAACTATTCTAAGTTTACCATTACTCTTGAGAACACAGAAGACGGGGCTGGAGTAACTAGAAGTTGACTGTTCATACAGGCCAGTTTGAACTTGTTCCCGGACCAACTGGATGAATTCTTCAACTTTAGCAGCAGGGATAGGGATCTTTTTCTTTTGCCAAGGATCATGTTCAACTACAGGGATGATATAAGGGAGGCCATAGGATTCCCGCAAGAGACCTCTCTCTTCTTCACAGAAAGCAATAGATTTTTCCCTTAGAGATAAGACATTTTTGATTAAATTTAACTCATCAGGAAGAAGCCATCCATCTGGACCAAAGTTGAACACCTTCAGACTTTCTTCAGTGACCCGTCCATTAGGCACAAAGGGACCAGTAAGAGATTGAGGAAGACCACAGTAAGGATTGCGAGATAGACGAGGACGCATAAGGGGAGGATTGAGGTTGAGAGGCATAGGCTGGTTGACTGGTTGGATCTTCTTAGCAACTGGTTTATACTTAGTGGCAAAAGAGAGAAGTTCTTGTTTCCTCCAAGAGTTGACCAGAGAGACTTGATTATGAAAGCTGAGTCCAAGTTCCAACATCTTCCAAGTCCGATGTTCTGCAATATCCTTGAAGGGTGCCTTTTCCTTGAAAGGAGAACCAGGAGATAATACGTTGCTCACATGTGTGGCACAAGGTAGGGTTTCAAAAATGAAGGTAAAAGATTGACCTGGCAGTGCACAATTGGGAGGAATTACTTGTACCCCAAATTGCCTCCACTGAAGCCCATATTCCTTCATACCAAAATCACCAAAAACAGAATTGCAATTAGGATCTAGTTTAGACTCATTGCGGAGATTTGAACCGGAACTGAGAGAAGATTGATCAGACTCAAAAGTAGAAGGAAAAGAAGACACAACAGATCCAGAAAGAGAAGGAGATGGAGAAGAAATATTTTTGCATTTTTCTATTTTGATATGTTTTTGTTTTTTGATATTTTTGAGCTCAGAAGAGAATGATGAAAGGAATGAAAAATAAGCCTGAGGGATGGGAGTTGACCCTTGAGTTGCAGTCTGAGGCTGAAAAGAACTACAACTATTAGTAGGATCAACTATTCCCCTAAAAAATGAGAGGAACTAGAGTTATCCTTCTGCTTCCCCTTAAAAGATGATTTGGGAGAATGACCAGGAAAATCTCTTTCCCAACGACCAGAATCAAAAGAGCAAAGAGGAACTTCAATTTTCCTGCCATCAGCATCAGGGAGAAGAATTCTCTCCCCAACTTGATCAGAAAACATCAGGGTTGCACCAAAGTCCATTAAGAAGGGCTGTCCCAAGATCATAGGACTGTCCAAACGAGTGATCCAAAAGTGGCAGGTTCCAACAATATTTCGACCAATCCTGACCGGTACATCTTCAGCAATACCAACCAGTTCACAAGCTTGATTTCCTATCCCATACACTGCAGAGTTGAAGCTGACCCTAGGACTAAGTTTGAGCTTGCAGGCCATAGCATCCAAGATTAAGTTAAGCTGAGATCCAGAATCCACAAGAGGAGAAACAGTTTTAGCTGAGTCACCAAGATAACAAGGAAGGAAGACAAGGGGACAGGAATAAAGGTTGGAGTCTAAAGAAGGACTGGTTCCACCAGAGTCCTCCATTAAAGTGCCAGAGGAGACTTTGAGTTCTTCAGGGCCAATTTCCACACGTTGACAAGAGACCCATTTCTTCATTCCTTCAGCAACAGATGGAGAGATCAATAGGAGTTCAGCCACAGATAGATCAGGAATTTTGAGATCAGAAATTTTCTTTAATACTCCCTCCACAGCATTGGGGTGATCCTTGGAGATGCCCCTTTCAAATCGAACTTTGGGCTGGGTGGAGGGAGGAAGTTCAGGTGACGCAGAATCTAAGATAGGATTAGAAGGTTGAGGTGAGGGAGAAGGATCAGGGTGATCTGGGAACCTTTCCATGAGTGGTTCCTTTTCCACCTCCATGTCTTCTACTTCAGAGGAAGGAGGCTCAAGTGATGATCGACGTTTAACGGGTTTTCAAAGGATTGAAGTTGGCAAGGAAGGAGCCTTATGAGGTTTAGGTTCCTCATGTCGTTTCCTGGCTGGATCAGATTGATAAGTAGTCCCAGCAAGACTAGAGGAAGAAATAGCTGGAGGATACCAAGGTTGGAGGGTACCACAGGATGATTGAAATTCAAAGGAAGCAAGAGATGCTTTCACAGGAGGTGATGGCTGGTAAGAGGCCACCACATGTAGGATAGGAGAGACGAGTCAAAAGGAATTAGAGCACCATTAGGGAGGAAGTAATTGTTTCCCCTCTGCTCTACCAATTTTTCCTTTAGGTCCTTCTGAAGTTCTTGGCATCGTCCGGTTCCATGGCCTTCCCTATGACAGTAGTAACAGACCAGAGTTGATTTGGGGACAGAAGAAGGAGTTTTAGGAGTAGCTAGCAAAGAAATCTTTTGATCTATTTTGTTCTCAAAGGCTCTAAGTAACTTGGTGATTTCATCTATAGTAGTAGGTTCTCGATTGGAATTAGGATCTGATTTAGGCCTACGATCTGCCTTTATTTTAATCATAATATTGTTTGACTCTTTAAAAGAAGGAGCATGGACCGGTTCAGTAGTTCTAGGCTTTTCAAAGGTAAGAGCAGTTTGACCTTTCATGACTTTATCCACAGTACTCCTAAGGGTGAGAAAAACAGGGAGCTTGAATCGATTATCCCTGGTGGTAATCATGGATCCAGATTTGACCAGTTCTTATTTAATCCTTTCCTGCACAGCCAACGAAAAAGATTGGAAGAACTTTGCTCAAATTTCGTCCACTGTTTCAATGTGATCGTTTCGGATAAGATAGTTTTGAATGGGATCCCAAGACTTCCTAAAAATCTGATAGTCAGAGGCTGAAGAAATACCACCATTGGAGATCCACTGAGAAACCAGAGAATCCAAATCCTGCAGAGTAAACTTAGCCACATCTATTTTACCCCAGTATGTCAACATAGCCTTCCTGAGAAGCGTCCAGTTATGGGATTTAAATCCCTCTAAAGACTTGATTACCTCCATAACTTCATCAGAAGAGATAATGAATCGCAACTGATAAGCCATATCAAATTCACTAGCTCCATCCACTTCAGCAGCCATTTCGTAGGAGTCCAAGAATCGCTCGAAATTTGTACCTTTGAAGCCTAAGTTCTTGTTCTGAGGTTTGATCTTTACCATCTTAGGTCAGACAGGGGTGGTTGGAGTAGCGGAAGATGCCATATCAAATAACAGAGTTCCTAGGGGATCCAAAGAGCAGATTTCCAAAGTGGCTCACAAGTGTGGCAAGAGTAGGGTTTCGCCAAAAACGACAAGTATCTTGCCCAAGCGGTGCAAAAATTGGGAGGACTTACTTCTAGGATAAGTTGACTCCACAGATCAGATTTGAGAAAAGAAAAAAAATAGGAAAAAAAAGATTGGATTTCGAGGTTGATTTTAAATGTCTTGGGACTGTAAATCCCAAGGTTTCTAGTTTGATCCCGGCCTGGGGGACCAAATGTAAGACTCCAAACGGTGCTAAGCCGTGGCAGTTCTGTGGAGGGGAAAGGTGCTGTTTAGGCTGCCCTCCTAGGAGTTACAATAATATTTAAATGTAACCGGAATCAAGGTCCAGAACCTTATGGATGAGAAATAAAAGTAAGGGAAGAGGATAAGAGTTGTCGGTAGCGATGGAAACAACACTATCTGAGGCAAGATGGTGCAGGTAAAGACTTGAACAAATAAGTAAAGGTTTGTTCAGAGTTCAATAGAACAAGGCAGTTGTAAGTAACAATGCCCACAAGCTAATAACTCTGGTCGTCAGCAGCTGATTAGGAAAGATCAACTCAATCCCAACCAACCTCCAGGTTCTCAATGAACCTTCCCAACTCTCCGCAATCAAGCGCTTGAATGGTACCAGATAACTGTGGGAGGCTGAACAAAACAAAAGCAATTTGTTTATGAAGCTCTAGAAGCAAATCAATAACGAATTTGAGCAAGAATATCCCAACACTTCTCAAGGGACTCAAGAATAGCGTGGCAAAATTCAACCTTAAAGAAGAAGGGAGGTATAACACTCCAGGTTTTAAGCTTAATAAAACCCCTTCAATCAAACGTGATTGGCTCCAGAAAGTTGATCAAGGAGAGATCAAGACCAGTATAGTCGGAAAAAGGGATCAGAGTGGTATAACACACCCAAGAATTCAGACAGGAATTCTTCTTCAACCAGCAAGGCTATTGGTTGGTGATAAGGATCAAGGTCACAAGGGACAGAGTTTGAGTATGGAGGCTCAAAGGATCAAGGGGCAATCATGGATATACCCGGATAAATTTCTCAGATAAGTGGGGAAGGATGCCCACGGATAAGTTGATTTCTGATGATGAGGGAGACAGATGAGATGAGATGATGATGGTCTCATGTGATGCTGGGCCAAAAGGCAGGGGAGAGCCCCTCCTTTTATAGACATGAGGCCCTGTATACTATGTACAAGAGATACTACAAATAGGTGCGGGAAAATGAAAACAAAAAAAAAGAAGATGACATGAGAGGAAAAAAAAAAAAAAGAAATGTTGCCCGCATCAAGAATGACCGCGGGCAACCAGATGGACACCCGCGACAGCGGTCGCGGGTGTCGACAACGGCTGTTGTCGCCTGATTGGCGGCGACAGCGGGGTGAAGGTTCCGACGGCCGCGAGCGGTAGCTTGCGGTCGTCGGTCGGATCAGATGATGGGCAAGGAGTGAGGCTGATGAGGATCTTGAGGGTAGTGACGACCGGAGGTTGAAGGACGATGAAGGTAAGGGAGCCGAGAACGGCCAATCGACAGAGAGCAAGGCTTGGATCAACAATTCGTTCAACATGACGGTTGGATTGAACGACCAACCACCGGCACCGGCCCAGCCCTGAGGATGGCAGTAACAATGATGATAGATGGGTAGGAGATGATGGAGGAGGCTCAAGACAAGCACAATGAGATCACTGAGATGGTAATGGGTCGGATTGGGTTTGATGGGCAGTAAGGATTGGCTCAGGAATGTTTTATGTAGCTGAAAGATGGATTCAATCAACCTGAAGTGATGGTTGAGATGAGCCGGGGGCAGGTTTGATGGAGAGTAAGCGGCAGCGAGCCGATTGATGATGACGTGGAGATTGTTGACGAAAGCATTCTCGGTGCGGATGAGATCAATGAGGAGCGAGAGATGGGGGGGAGTGGAGCCGGAAGAGGGAAGCTTGGAGGAAGAAGATGGATGACGGGGCTGATGGTTGCTCATGACGATCAAAAGGATGGATGGATGGATTGCTGCTTGCAAGCCAATGGATCAATTGGCGATGCCCCGGTCGGTCAATATCAAGGGTGGAGCTTGATGGTGATGATGGTGATGGTGATGATGATGATGACTTGGATGAGGGTTGACGACCGTTGCGACAAGCGACGGCGTTGGTTGGATGAGAGGATTGGGAAGGATCGGAGAGATCGTCAAAAGTGGTCTGACGATTGCTCGTGTCGCCAAAAGCCAGGGCCGCAAGAGCGACAAGTAGGAGTTGAACATAGAAGGGGGGGGATCAAAGCGGAGAGACAGGCAAGAGGCCTGTCCTAGACCGCTAGGACAGGGAGAAGTTGAGAGATTGGGGGAAATGAAGGTACCCATAGGGGTACAACTGAAAAATATATTTTTTTTTTTTTTTTTTTTTTTTTTTTTTTTTTTGGTGTCCCGGATTGGTCACCACAGTGTTGAAATCTTTGGTCGATGCAATCCCTCCTTTAAACGAAGAGAACTACTTGATATGGCAAGACAAAATGTTAATGTTGTTTGATCTGAAGGACATCAAGGAAGCCATAACTTGGAATTCCGGACCTCTATCCTCCAAACAGGACTGCAAAATTTGAGCTATAATCCTATCAAAACTAGACAGTACAACGCATGCAAATTTTTTCAATTCCTCCAATATATCCTTGTCAAAAATGCTATGGGCCAAAATCACGCAAAGGTTTGCATCTTCTGAGACGGCAAACAGGGCAAGAGTGGTCAACCAATTTCTACACTCAACTTTTCACAAGAATGCAATCAAGGGATTCATCACCTAAATGAGAAAGTCAATCACAAGGATGACAGATGTAGGAATCAAATTGCCCAAAGATATACTTGCGTATTTTCTCCTTTTCAAGTTTCCACCCATCCTTGAAAATCTCAAACAACAAATCATGCACATTGAAAAGAACTTGACATTGGATGTAGTATTTAATCACCTCACTCAATATAACAACAAGAGGAAGGCCCAATCAAATCCACAATGGACGTCTTGCTTGTATCAACCAAGTCAAAGATCCATAATGAAGAAAAGAAATCAAAGATGAGATGTTGGGAAGGCTATCATGACCCCAACGCACCTCACTCAGAATCTTCCTGTTTCCACCTCCATCCACAAATTGCTCTGGAGTGGTGGATCAAACAACAGAATGAATGGAGAAGTAAGATGAAGAGGACTCCTACTATAAATTACCATGCCTTACTCACTCTCTGGATCAACGCGGACAACAGTCCCAACCTCCTCCTGGATTTGGGAGCAAATGTTCATATATTCAATGACCTCAAATATTTTACATCCATCAACATACAGGAAGAATCTGAGGAGATCAAAAAAGGCAAACTGGAGGCAAACCTCAAAATACATGGTACTGGAACCGTCAAATTAGAGTGGAAAGATTCAACAATTACTCTTGAGGACTGTGTCTATGTACCCAACATTTTCATTAATCTTGTCAGTCCTGGTCTTCTTTCTTGGAAAGGCTGCTGCCTCAACCAAATTCAAGATAAATTCTCTATCACTCGCGGAGGTCAACCAGTGCTTAAAGGCTTAATTCGCGACAATCTATTTGTCATTGAAAAACCACAATTGATTGGACAAAATCAGTCCGCACATCTCTCAACTATTCCCTCAGAACAATTCTCCTCCAATCACCCTTCATTACTTGATATTCATAAGATGTATGGGCATGCCTCCGTCTCAACTCTCAAGCCAATCATCAAGAATCTATTCTCCAATGAAGAACTCCTAAGATTCAAATGTGACGGCTGCCTGAAGAGTAAGATCATTCAACCTCCTTTCTCCTGCGTCTCTACTCCCTCTAATAAACCTCTGGACCAAATCCATCTTGACCTTGTTGGTCCAATCTCACCTCAATCAAAAGCAGGCCATCACTACATCCTCACCCTCATAGATAATCACTTGGGCTACTTAGCAGCTTTCCCTCTTACCTCTAAAGATGAAACCACTCAAACAATTATAAACATCCTTGAGGTTGAACACAAAAGACTGAACTACTACCCGTCCAAAATATTTTCTGATAAAGGTACCGAGTTTGTCAACTCCTCTCTCAATGAATTTTCTAAGACCAACCACATCAAATTACAAACCTTGGAACCCTACCATTCCCAACATAACGGTTGAGCTGAGAGGGCCAAATGAACAATCATCAAATCTGCTCGCGCCATGTTCTCATCCACTTGACTACCTAAACAGTACTAGAATATAGTGATGCAAAGCTGCTGCTTCATGATCAATCAGATTCCCCGAGAAGGTAATCACCTATCTCCCTGGGAACTCATGTTTTGTAAGAGTCTCCCTGCTAATTACTTGAAACCTGTAGGTGCCTCTGTTGTATATCTTGCCAACCGCACTCAAAAAGTTCGAAAATTTGATGAAAAAGGACTCAATGGTATTTTGATTGGATTCAACCCAACTTTCCACTTGTATCTCATCCTCAACTCACTTGGTGCAGTTGTCAAAACCAAACATGTGAGATTCCTTAAGGTCCAATCAACTACATTCCCCCTTCTCAAATCCTATGGTATTGACCTATTTTCACAACCCACTCCGGAGGCCTATGAAACGGACTTCTCCACAAACGACAAGCAGTATGCAATCTGGGAAACCACTCCTGAATGTCTGGAGTCTGAATCTGATACTGAAGATCCCAGCTCCATGGAGCACTCTCCCAACTCTTCTCCTCCTGATTCTCCCAACTCTCCGCCTCATATGTTTCCAGAGTTTAACTCTCAAATACCAAATCTAAGACCACGAAGTGAAATCAGAAAGCCACAGCAATATATATGGTTTTCACCATTACTACAAGCCTACATCCTACAAAGCCGCTTGAAAATGCCCCAAATGGCCCAAATTGAAGATAGCGTCAGAAGATGAGTTAAGCTCAATTGAATCTCAAAATGTTTGGGAAGAATACTACGACACACCAAAAAACTTCTTGAACACAGCCTGGGTATTCAAAGTGAAAGAGAACTGTCATGGGGAGCCCATGAAATATAAGGCCCGACTATGCGTGCAAGGATTTGACCAGATTCAAGGGATAGATTTCAATGAAACCTGGGCCCCAACTGGAAAAATTGGGTCCCTCCGCCTTGCACTACTCTATGGCCTCAAAAATAAGCTGGATTTCACCCAATTTGACGTAAAAGGGGCTTTCCTTCACGCACCTTTGAGAAAAACAGTCATAATTCAAACGCCTGAAGGATCGCTAAGAAAATCTCCCTATCTCAAACTTAAGAAATCTCTCTATGGCCTCCGCAAGTCCCCTAAGAACTTGTATGAAACCCTTACCACCTGGATCAAATCTCAAGGATTCAACAAATCCACTAGCAACCCATGCCTATACTCCAACCCAGGATCAATGGAAGTCATATATTTTCACGTGGACGACCTCATCCTAGTTGGTAAATCAAGAAACTTTGCTGAAAACTTCCTAAAGAATTTTCCAAGCTCTTCCTGCCATTCTCCCAACACAATACTTGGTATGATAATGGAAATTGATGGAGATAAGATTCTTCTTAGCCAACCAAACCATATTGATTGAGGATTAGAAGAACTCGGTTTATCTGATTTCAAAGACACAAACACACCTCTAACTCAGAACTTCCACCTCAAGCCCGCGTCCAATGAAGATCACGCTGAGTTCACTCAACTCAATATAAATTATTGGTCCGCAATTGGCCTACTAAACCATCTATCTCAGTACACTCGACCATATATTTCTTTTGCCGTCTCAAGCCTGGCAAGATTCAACACAAAGCCTGGACTCACTCATTGGAGAGAAGTACGCAAAGTCTGGAAATACTTGAAGACCACTCGGGACTTCAAGTTCACCCTCAAATTTGACCCCTCACAAGAAATTCTCTCTGGATACAGAAATGCTCCTTGGGGTGACGACCCCACATCCCGTAAGTAACAAACAGGTTATATCATTTGTCACTACGGTAGCCCAATAGTCTGGAATTCATCAAGACAGAGAAACTTCACGTACTCCTTGACTGAGTCTGAACTCAACACTCTACTGGACTGCTATCTCAAAATCAAGTGGGTTACTCATCTTATTGGAGAGATCTACCTCTCTCTGGAATACAAACCAACAATATACATCAACAATAAGGGGCTGGAAGATAAGATAAAGAAATTTGGATCTCACTCTAAGTCACGACACATAGATATTAAAACAAAAGGCTTACGCAAAGACTTCTCCCTCTCTAAGTATGATCTGATTCTTGTTCCAACCAACTCCATGACTGCGGATTCCCTCATAAAAGCATCCTCTCTCCTCTGTGTCATACTTCTTCAGCAAAAAGTGTTCTCTCAAGCCTAGCAGTAGGCCAGTCTTTCCTCCTCTTACCAGTCACCAGGGGTGTTAAGATTTCCCCAATTTCTGTCTTGTCTCTCATTCTCTGCCTGCTCTTGCTTGCCATGCGCATCCCCCTTTTACCCGGACCAGGTACCCCCAGATATGTTTCCTTTCCTCTCCTTCTTCTTCAACCTCTTCTATCTCTCCTCTTCAATCTCACTTCTCTTGTCTGAGCTCCTTTCTTCTTTTTCTTCTATTGTTTATCTTTCCAACCAATCTTCTCCTCAATATTCACCAACCCAACAGCCAATTCATTCTAACCCCAGCTACCGCCCCACTTGGGAGTCCCTGAATGGTAAGACTCAGACCCTCCAAAGTCTCTTGGAACAATCATCTCTAATCTTTCTGTCTTGCCCTTTCTGTCCATCTCTTCAAGATCATTTTCCGGGTCCTCCTTATCCTATCTCTATTGCCCGTCTCATTTTCTATTCTGACAACGCCGCCTATCTAAACTTTCATCAGGCCCAAGCTGTAGGACCTCTTCTTGTCTCTTACTCTCTTCTCAAATCACTTTCTGTCTAGATCCTGCATTTCTCATGTTCCCTTACTTCTTTCACAGCTTATGCTGGTTTTGAGTCATCAAGAAATATAGGTCTATCTTATTAAGTTTCCACACTCTGAGTGCGTCCTCTGATGAATAGGGTGTGTGGGAGGCGCCGAGGAGCTCAGAGAAGCGCAGAGGCGCTCTGATATAATTTGGTGGAAAACTATGGTTGTGAAGAGAAATGAGAAAAAGGAGAATAGTAAAGAGAAGAAAGGAAATAGAAAGCAAAGGATATGAGGACTATAGGGGTTGAAGCCACATTAGTATCTCAACAGTTCACACTATTAAAACCATACAACACTCATACATGCACCAACTGAAGCAGCGGCTCATGTAGCTAAGTATACATCATTTCTCACCAACTAGCAATAAAAACTCATCACAAATGACTTTTCTGGAACTCTTATCACCAGATAAGGCCTCTGAACCCCCCCCCCTTAAGCTGGTTCATACTCAGATTTCTTTCATTTCAAAAATACAACACAAATATATGCAGCACAACACACATGAAATAACAACACACATATATGCAGAACAACACACATATATGCAGCACAACACACATATATGCAGCACAACACACATATATGCAGCACAACACACATATATGCAGCAAAACACACATATATGCAGCACAACACACATATATGCCGCACAACACACATATATGCAGCACAACACACATATATGCAGCACAGCACACATATATGCAGAAAAACACACATATATGTAGCACAACACACATATATGCAGCAAAACACACATATATGCAGCACAACACACATATATGCAGCACAACACACATATATGCAGCACAACACACATATATGCAGCGCAACACACATATAAGCAGCACAACACACATATATGCAGCAAAAAACACATATATGCAGCAAAACACACATACTTGTAGCACAACACACATTTATGCAGCAACAGAAGGAGGGGGTCATGCAGCCAAGTGTGTATCAATTCTCACCAACCAGAAATAAGAACTAACTACACATGACTTTTCCAGAAATTTCACCACCAGATAGGGCATATAAAACTGTTATAATTATGGCCAGCAATTAGCTTAGGCAAATGAGCAGTATTTAAAGCAAAAAGAAATGCTGGACACTGGGTGTCAATAGTTGCTAATGTGGCTCTCACAATGGGGCTATATGTTGGATGAATTCAATTCAATGATGAATGAATGATGGAAAACAGCAGGGAGAAAAGCTCCTTAAGTACAAAAGATTGGCCTCTTGTGAGCCCATGATACAACAATCCAAAAGGCAAATTTTCCGCCCCAAAAGAGCTCTACAGGCTCTACAGACCTTGTTACTTGGTTTGGACTACATCAGCCTGCATGGCATCAGTCCCTGAACTCTTACAACCAGCCTATTCTGGTCCATTCTGGTGTTTCCACTGTTATGGGGATGAACCAGCCCCTTGCTGTTCAGTCCTTTGGCTGGTTTTCCATTACAACCAGCCTTGGCATCCTTATCACCTTGCTTATGGGCTGGTTGCCTCATGCAGCCAGCCCCTGGCCCCTCAAATGGGCCAGTTGGGACCCAGGACTCACCTGGGCCCGGTTTCAACCTCACTAAGGGGGGGTGTAACCGGTGGACATGACACCCCCCCCTCTTTCTCTCAAATTCCTGGATGGGGTGGTCAAATGCCCTCACCAGGGGCCCTGGGGGTCAATACCCCCAGGGCGTTGTCAAGGAATTGTTGGGCTGGGGGTGGTCAAGTCCCCACAGCCCCTTTGCTCCTCCCCCTTGGTAAAGGGGGGGGGAGAAGGCCCCTCCTTGCACTTTGCTCTGCAGTGGGAGGGTGATCAAATCCCCCCCACTGCCTGGTTGCACTCCTTGCGGCTGGGTCTGTTGTCTTCCCTGGGCAGGAGGGTGGTCAGGTCCCCCCTGCCCTGACCAACCACGTCATTGTGGCTGGTTGCTGGCTGTTTCAACCCAGCCAGCCCGCCCCCATCACCCTTGCCATGGCAAGCGAGGGGAGAAGGAGGGAGCCGGGGCCGCCGGCCCCTGCTCCTGCAGCGCTGGTGGCCGGGCGCGACCAGCCGGGCCGGCACGGCATTGCAGCGCGCGGGATCCCTCGGCCGCGCAACAGCCCCGCGTGGGCCATACCAAGGGACACAAGCGGCCCCAAGCCAGCCGCAACACGGGCCACGGCCCCAATGGGCTGCCCAAAGCCCAAAATGTGAGAGATGACTACTTTGGCGGGCCAGCCCATCTGGTCAAGTATGTCAAAAATAAACCTTGGGCCCAATTATGCCCATACAAGCCCATCTGGCTGTATTTGCCCATATACCCCACTGTGCCCGTTAGGGCCTGTGTACCAATGGGACTATTCAAGGCTTTTTGAGGCCTGTTTCCCCAAATCCGTGACATCCACATGGGCCCGTATGGTCCGTGTGTGTGTTCAATGGGCGGCAGAGGCCCATAAGTGCATCCCATTTGGATTACACTTATGCGTAGCACACGCGTAAGTGCATACGTATGTTAACAGAAACGTCCTCTGAAGTTCTCTGATAGTCAGATTTCCACCATTTCAACTTCAAAAAACACATTTATGCACCAACAGAAGTAGGGGTGCATGAATCCAAGTATGTCTCAATTCTCACCAACCAGAAATAACACCTCATTACACATGAATTTTATGGAACTCTCACCACCCAATATGGCCTTTCAACCATCCTGTGAAGCATTCTGATAATCATCTTGCCACTATATCAACCACACAACACATACAAGTCATACTTTCTAACCACCCAAGGCTTCATGCAGTAACACAGCATACCTCATATCTCTAGAGATAATTTGGTTAAAATAGCATGCTGGTAGATCCTGAAACAATTTTTAAATTATAAGGACTCATAATTTTCCTCAGAAAAACCAAGAAAAATAACTTTCCACCACTTCAATCATACAAGTTACATCATTTTGGTTACCAAAGAGGGTTTTAAGCTTCAAAGCATGTTTCATGCATCTAGCAACCAGAATAATCAAATTAAGTTTCAGGGGACTAATGAAAAATTCTATACAACATAAGCACTAAGAATCTTCCAAACCTCATAAATCTTAGCCTGTTCTTCATATTTTTTTCCTGGCTATCATTATTCACACTAAAAATACAGTTATCTATTGGCTTGTTTCACATTTTTCTCACCAAAATTGTTGCCTCATGTAAATCTATCCTCCTTTTCTTCAACAGTTAAGAGAAAGGCTCAGAAACTCTGGGGAACCCTGAGGATCCCCTGAGCGAGTATTTTTTTATTTAAGGTGGGCCCTTTTTCCTTATCTAAGTTGTAGACCAGGGATGGATGGTATAGTATAGGACACCTGAGAATGATTTATGATCAACCTACCAGTTACCTACATAGTACCAGATTATTAGCAAACCAGAATCATTTAAAATGAAATGAAGGATCAAACAAAAAACTATTATTGACCATTTGAGCCCACCTCAGGTTTCCTTGAATAAGGTTCTTGAGAAAGAACTGTTAGAGCATCCACAATTTTTTGTCAATAACTTCTTTTTATCTAAGCCCTTGCTAGCTCAAAAAAATAGCAAGCAAGGGCTTTGAAAAGTGTGGGGTGCAATCATGGTTTCTAGGACCACTTGCCATGTAGCTAACAAGGGCCAACCCGCAATTTTCTACCCCTCAACAACCACTTTCCACCATATGTTGAAAATTATTCAAAGAGTATGAACATTTAAATATCAAAATTGCACACATCATCTGTACACAAACTTTTTCATCCACAACTATCAAATCTATCAACAAAATTAACAAATGTTCATCATTTCCCTTTCTTCACCAGCCAAAACACACCCCAACACTATTCTTTCCCCCTGGAAATTCCCCAAGAGCCTGGTATCACCCATACAACCAAATGCTGCTTTTATTTAAAATTGAAGATGGTATGCATCAACTCAGAAAACAGAAAAAGAAAACCAACCTAGCTAGAATTAACCATGACAGGGTGCAAGGCCACAAGAAGATCATGGAGGACTAATTTCACCAATTTTCAAGATACCCTGAAAGTATGTTTCAAAGGAGTTTCAGAAGGAGTAAGATGATGTTTGAGAGGCTCTTACATGACTTGGGGGCCCATGACCAATATTGGACACAGAGAGTGTTATGTTGAGCTATTGTATCAGAATTTTTATATTTCAATGAGTAATTATGGATCCTGATTGGTTTCTTTTATTTTTTTATTTTCTATTTAGAGCATTTCAATTGTTTTGGGTAAACTTTCAATAGGTAAGCCTTTGTTAGCCTAAAAACATTTAAGCAAGGCCCTTTACAGAGCGCACCCTCCAATTGCACTCGGAAAATTTTCTAAACCCCTACCTAAAGAGCTGGGTGGTCTAGCCATGCATGATCCAAGCTCCATGTCATCAAATCATCATCAACTCCAACATCAAACAATCTGCAGAAAACTTCCACCTTCAACTCCAACATCCAACACCATGATTATCCTGACCCTTGGCAATTACTTCCCTACCCACATCCAAACATCATTCAGCCATCAAAAACAAATGCTCAACCTTGGGATAAAGCTCCACAAAGCCAACCTACAAGCAAAAATGAAACACCAACAAGCTAGAATTTAGCTTCAAAGGGTGGAAGGCCATCTAAAACTAACAAAAGATTATTTTGAAAAAATGCAAGATTTACCAAATCAATGTTTGAAAGGAGATTTAGGGTCATCAATTCAATGTTTGAGCGCTTGAAGAATGACTTGGGATCCCATTGAAACTACTGGATTCAAAGAATAGTATGATTTTTCTCTTTTTCTTTTGGGTTTCTTCTGTCCTTATCTATTTTTGGGTTTCTTTTGAATTGAAAAAAATACTGATTTGAAATCCTTTTTGTCTTTTCTTTTTGAAATTTTCTTTTTCATGTAGAATTTATGTGGCCAAGTTGGCCTTTCCCCTCATCAAAAACTCACCAGTACAATTTCCCAACTAGCATATTTTCTCCCAGCTGATGAACAGATGAATATGTGCAAATTGGAGAGATTAAAGCTCTTGAAACCCTGAAGATATTTTTGAATGATGTTATAGATATCTATGAAAAAGAATACCTTTGTGCTCCAATAGATCATGAAATCAAGGTTTTATGAAAGAATATGAGGATTTTGGTGCCTCTGGCTGTTGTGGAAGTATTGATGGAGTGCACTGGGAATGGAAAACTTGTCCTCAAGCTTGGGCTGGTCAATATCAAAGAAAAGAAGTTTTTCTCACTATGGTTCTGGAAGCAGTAGCATTTCTCAGCTTGTGTATCTGGCATTGCCTTTTTGGATCTCCTGTAACTCATAATGATATTAATTTAGTTTAAAAAAGCCACATCTTTTATCACTTTCTGGATGGTATGTTTTAGGTTTTTTTGTTTTTTATTTTTTAGAATTACTACATGTTTTCCTTTGGGGGTATTTGCTGAATTAAATTTAATTTAATTTTATTTTCATTTATAGGTTCAGCTTCCAATGTAACTTTTGAGGTGAAAAACAACTAATATTCTTATGTCTACTATTTAGCAGATTTAATATACCCCAATTGGCCAGTTTTTACCAAGACATATAATTAAACTCAAGATGATGCCACCAAAAATTTCAACTCCCTCCAAGAAGGTGCAAGGAAGGACTGATCCTTTTATAGATAACACTTCTAATATTTCCCATAATAATTCCAACATCATTATCACACCAAATCTTCATGATCATTATTTATTTCATTCATTTCAAAACCTTAGTAAAAACACCTATAACCTTCATGATTCTAAACTTCATTTTAAGCTTATTGATTATTTTAAAATTCACAATTGTATGAGAAGAGGGCTCTCAAATCCAACTGAAAATTATTCTTTGTTTAATTTTTTGGAAAAAAAAATGCAAGAAGTTTTTTTTCTTATTTCCATCTTTCATATATTGAATAAATCGACTCAACCATATTTCACAAAATAAAAAACATTTTTTTCCAAGACTTTAAGGTTTTTTTACGCAATATCAAAAGCAGAAAAAAATGGAATGTTTTCAAAATGGACCCTCTTCAAGTTTTGTTCTCACTTTCTTTTTCAGCATCCTCAACATTTACTTGCTCTAATTTTCAGGGAAGCTTGATTCAGCCTTCAGAATAACCAACAACTGCCCCAGCAATACCTTCATTTCTGCCTTTTTGGCTTCCAACTCAAAAAGTTTCTTTTCCAAGTTGTTTTGTCTTGCTTAAATTTTGTTCTGTTGGTCACCAATGTTATTTCTTGCAATGAGGATCCCAAGCGTCAAAGGTTTTCTTCTGGCTTTGGAACCAGTTTCCAAATGCAATTGCTTCCATTTTGAGGCCTTCACTCCAGGAGGTTGGATAGCAATGGTGAGGATGGGACACCAATACTGGGTGTCATAGGGCCGTTGCTGCTGTGAGAAGAGAATTTTCCTATCCATTTTGGGTTATTTTCTAGTATCTCTCATGCCAATTCAACCTTAAAGTATTGGCCCTTGGTTTGCTGGAAATAAAGCTCTTTGGCACTTTGCATCAAATCCATGGGACTGGTTCCAATTGGAGGTGAGTGTTTCATTGTTTGGTAGATTTCTGAGAACTTGAGTGTTTCAGTTTTCAAGTTTTCCCATCTATCTCAAATGAAAAAAAGAAGGTAAAAATTAGAAATTGGATAAAGAATAGTTTGAAAAAAAATAAAACCTGGTTTGTATACATTCCCTGTTGTGATAGGTGGTTTTTCTGTGTTGGTTCAAGTCCTCTTTGCCTTTTTTGAAGAACTGGATCCCTGATTGATTGGTTTCAAATTTGGGGTCCTTGCTGATGTGGATCCATGATTGCGCCAGCTTTTCCTCTTCTTGAGTGGTCCAATTTGGTGCCTGTTTCTTCTTTGAGCCTTCTGTTTGTGAGAAGACAGTGATGGAGGAGACAAAAATCTTTGAAAGTCAAGGGTGACTGGGGGGGAAGTCATTGGTTAATTGTTCTTGATCAAGGAAGGGATATGGGAGAGGGGATGGGGATGACGGCCAATTGAGCAAGTTATATGGTAGGGGGGAAGGGGATTATTTCAAATCAAGGGAGTGATACAGGAGGGAGCAATATGGGAGGGGGGATGGGGATGGATATGGGATGAGGGACGGGGAGGGTGATGGATATGGGAGGAGGGATGGGGATGGGGAGGGATATGGGAGGAGGGATGGGGATGGTAGATGGGATGGAGGGTAGGATAATGGGGAGTGAATTTACAAAGGGGAAGGAAGAAAAAAAGGGGATATCAAAATGTACGGTCTTTCTATCCCATGTAAATCCTACCAAAGGTTGCATAAATCCCACCAAAGGTCCTGCTTAGCAAGCTCCATAACTTTGTATAACTTTTTCAATTTGCGGTTGGAGTTATGGAGCTTGCTTGTAAGCAAGGGTCTATTTTTGCAATGGCTGGGGACCCCACTTGGTATATTTATGTCTCAAGCAGGGTTAGCAAGCACAATTTCAGATGCTCTTAAGAAATGCTGTGGGCAGATTGGCCTGTCCCCTCATCAAAAACTTACAAGATTTATTAATCAATTAGCCTATGGTTGTCCTGCTGATTCTACTGATGAATATGTCTGTATTTAAGAACCCACAGCACTTGAAACTCTGAGGAAATTTTTCAATGACATAGTTCAAATTCATGAGAATGAATATCTACATGTTTCAACTGATTATGAGCTCAAAGCTATAATGGAGGATTATGAGGATTGTGGATTTCACGGCTGTTGTGGAATTATTGATGGAATGCACTGGGCTTGGAAAAAGTTTCCTCAAGGTGGTCCTGGTCAATATCAAGTAAAAGAAGGTGTTGCCACTATGTTTTTTGAAGCAGTTGCATCCCTTAACTTGAACAACTTTCATTGCTTTTTTGGATCTCCTGGGACTCATAATGATATAAATTTTTTTCAAAATAGTCATATATTTGATGACTTCCTTACTGGTATGGGTTTCACAAATATTTTTGCCTGTTTAATATCTGTTCAGTTGGAGGTTGATTTGCTGTGAAATTTTTTTTATTATTAAAGAATCAGCTTCTGATGTGAGGTTTGAAGTTAACAACCACCAATATTCCTATGGATATTATTTATGTTGGAGTTTGCATACCTGATGCCGGACAACTTGCTTTCTTTACTTTTGTTTTCCTTTCCTTTGCCCTGTATTTCCCAGATCTCTTACTTCTCTGTTCAATCTCCCAAATTGTCCCAGTCATCAAATATACAAGGCACATATGCCTCACACATCTTTCACGGTCTATTTCCTATTTCTTTTTCCATATACATGTCACTAGCGCGCGTCTCTTACTCCCATAGATCATGTCACATTGTTTGTGACACTCAGACATTCATCACTACCTGAGGACAGAGGTCGAGCCAGACAGAAGGATTCCTCTCTCATCCTTCTCTCTGCTCTCACTTCTGCATCTCCTCAGGTAAGATTTTTTTTCTTTGTTTTATGTCTGATCATTATTTTCCTCAATCTCTGTTTGTCACTATCTGAAATCTTATCCTTCTCTCTGCTCTCACTTCTGCATCTCCTCAGTGAACTCAACAGATTTTGAGCCCAGAGCGCTAAGCGCTGCAATTTAAACTGAAGAAGGATCCAACTAAATCTTTCATTGTTAAACTCAATATCAAATCCACACTCCTGTCAGCCTGCTACTTAGCACATAGCAAGCTGACAAAGCAACAACAATAATAATATTAACAAAATTAAAAGGAACAAAGATAAATGAAGAAATAAAATTATTATAAAATAAATGAGTAGGAAATCCATAAATATTATTGCAGAAATGGATTCCCCACAAAAAATAAGGTAGGGTCACTCACTGACCCTACCCTTGAATTCTTACTCCTTATATTTTTTAATTAATTTAATAGAAAATGGTAAATGCCCACGGCACCAGTATGGCACCTTTTAGCCATTTTAATATTTCACATGATATGTCATGTATAGGTTTCACACCTAAATTTCAGTCGAAATCCAGGTGTTGTCTGTAGTTTAGGAGTTACATGGGAAATTGTGTTTTGTCACAATTCCCGCACGCAGCCCCGCGTCCCTACAGCGCTGGTCTCCCGCGTACGCAAACTCCTGCACGCAGCCCCGGGTCCCTACAGCGTTGGACTCCCGGGTACGCCAACTCTCGCACGCAGCCCCGCGTCCCTACAGCGCTGGTCTCCCGCGTACGCAAACTCCTGCACGCAGCCCCGCGTCCCTACAGCGTTGGACTCCCGCGTACGCCAACTCCTGCATGGAGCCCCACCTCCCTACAGCGCTGGACTCCCGCGCAGGTAATCCCGTGACCTAGTCACGCGCGCAGCGGTACAGTCCCCCGCGCGCATCTGAGCAGCGGATCAGTCCCCGCGCGCATTTGAATGGACTGATCCCCGCGCCTCCTGACGTGATCAGTTTGACATCCAGGTACCGCTCAGAGGAGCTACAATATAGTAGGATCTACACTACATATGTAAAGCTACCACACAAGCATATATTATAGTTCAAAAACATTAAAAATCAATTAAAATTAGTTATTAACTAATTTTTAGTATTTTTTATTAATTAAATAAAGATCCAGACTCACCACAACATGAGTTGATCAGAACCTTCACAGACCACGAAACTACATAAGGAGTGGTCGTAAAAATTATTAAAAATTACTTACAGGATCAGCAGAAAATAGAGAATCAATAAACATCCACTTCTGCTCACTTTGAACCAGTACTTACAGTACAAATTGAGGATCAGTGCAGGATCAGCAAAATGAGTAACCTATTGATTAACAGATCCTGCAGCTAAAAAGGAGCTGTTCCTTGACAGATCTAAGGCCAGTAGGCTAACAGCACCTTGAGGACGTTCCAATCTTACCCTGACTGCCCCCCTAGCCTCAGCCTATGGCTAGTACCCCTTCTAGAGGCCCTAAAGCACCCAAAAAGGGAATATTTAAACAGGCTCTTTTTGCCCTTCTGTTCCCAATCAGTGAATCAGTTATCAGTTATCAGGAATTATTTATTATCAATCAGACACATTGTCATTGTTAATCAAGTGCTTATATGAAGATAAGCAAGTGATTTATGACTTAGTCTGTAGTAGTATTATTTACCTTTATTTAACCAATCAACCATTGAAGTTTAGTCAAGCAATCTACCCCATCTGCTCTGAAACCCTTCCAATTATTCCAGGATTTTCGTGGTCAAGTGCTCAGAGTGAGTGTTTCCCTTCCTGTCTAGGCCACTTGTGCTGTTAATCCCGGCCATTAGTGGAATAAGTCCTTTCTAAGGCACCCATATTTATTCCAAGGTTCTTAAACTGCTTAAGGAGGCCCCTTGAAGAGAGGTTGCTAGTCTGTAAAGATCCCCAGTATTATAATACTGTGGCCCCTCTTTTTATATTATATTTAAAATATTTATAACCAAACCAAATAAACCTTGCACTTGCTCTTACCATACCATTATTGGAGCTTTAAAGTGTTTATTCTTTGGAGTATTATTGCTCCAAGTTCTTTTATCACTCTCTGTAGCTAAAGGACTGCAAGGTTCCTGGTATCAGAGAGCTGACAACTCCTAACTGATATGGATGATCTTCAATCAACTACTCACCTGGCCCTTAAAACTCCCTACATTATTCCTCTGAACTCTCCAGGATCCGACTTGAACTATCTTGATTGGGCAATGATCCTCTGTATCCATTTCTAAGCGTCAGGTGTCAGCTATCTCCTCAATGGCAATTTACCAAAGACAAATCCAGAAACCTTCTCAAAAGACATTCTGGCCGTATTTTTGGTTATCTCAAGGTTGATTCTTCCTGTTAACTTTCAATATATCAGAAAACACAAAGAAAGCGCCCTGGGGATGTGGAACGCATTGAAGGAGGAACATCAAGATAACTCATCTGGGGGAAGAATGTATTGGCTCCGCAAACTGCTCCTAACAAAATTAAACAATAAGGATATGACAACCCATCTCTCCAAAATTGTTTCATACGGAGAGAAACTTGGATCTCTCATCACTCCAGAAAATCCCCTTACGGCAGATGACCTCCAGTCAACAGCAATTCTACTTTTGCTACCGGATGACTGGCTCGGATGTGTCTCCAGTATGATGAACAAGGAGTAAGTACCATCATCCAAGATTATAACCGCCCTAAAGCAGGAACACTTATGTAGACAGACCAGAATCAAAGATGAAACTGCACAGTTGGTCAGCTCCAAGTCAACAAAAATCGCCCAGAAACAGAAAGAGAAATCTAACTCTACGCAAAATCCAAGTGGATACACCCAAACGTACTATTGCACCAACTGCAAAACCAAAGGACACTCTTTCTCCAAGTGTCCAGAAGTGCTTGAAGCTCTTGAGCGATCCAAAAGGAATAACCAAACAAGATTGAACAAAAAGGGTGGAAACTACAAGCCACCAAACGCGAATGCCAGTAAAGCTGTTGTCAAATATGATTCACAAGAAGACAACTCAGATGATTTTTCCAACTCACAAATTATAGTTCATGCCGGGTCAACTACGTGTAACCTCACTCACTCAAACGTTAACCTGAACAGAGATTTCAACCTGGACTCAGGATGTTCCGTTTCTATGACACCTTACAAATACCAGATCTCAAACAGAAAAACAAACCTGACTCCCATTTGCCTGGCAGATGGATCCACCATCACTTCCATAGCTGAAGGATCTCTAGACCTCTCCTTCTGCCAAATTTGATCTCTGTTGGTCCCTAAACTAAATGAACCCCTCCTGTCCATCTCAAGCATCTGCAATTCCGGTTTCATTGTTGTTTTTTCTAAGGACAGATGTAAAATCTACAACAAGAAAACCACTGATCTGACTCACTCGGCTCTCAAATCAGGATATCGACAAGGAAATCTGTACTATCTTTCAAGACAGGATGTAAGCAGCCACGATTCCCGTTCCTCAACTATTGACTGTTCATCTGACAACAGCCTGTTTGGCTACCATAACAGACTCTCACACTTAAACCTGAGATCTCTCAAAAAACTACTCAAGTCGCAAAACATCTCCCCAATGCCCTCAAACAATCAGGAGGTTCAACAGTGACCAACCTGTATTGAATCACAGATGACACAAACCCCTTTTCACACTTGTCTCAGCCATAGGTCCACCAGAGCTGGACAAATAATCCATTCCAACGTGTGTAGTTTTGAGACTACATTGCGAGAAGGGTACAAGTACTTCATTACCTTTATTGATGACTACTCAAAGGCGCTTTTCACCTACCCTATCAAGAACAAGTCAGATGTTTTTCAATGCACAAAGATCTTCATACCTTTTTTTGAAAACCAGTACCAATCACAAATCACCTCCCTGCGCACAGACAACGGAGGAGAATACCTCAACCAACCAATGAAATCTTTCCTCGAATTGAAAGGCATCACTCTTGAACCAGGACCTCCACACTCCCCTCAACTCAATGGAGTGGCTGAACGGTCCAATTGCACCATATGCAATATGATTCAAGCCTCACTTATATCCTCTCACTTACCCAAATCTTTCTGGGCAGACGCTCTCCGCCATTCGAATTTCGCGTTCAATTCCTTTCCATGCAAAACCCTCTCTGGTTTTGTCTCACCAAACTCTCTCCTTCGCCGCAAAGATACACCTCTATCCTACCTCCATCCATTCGGGTGTAAAGTGTGGTACAAGGTACCTGAGCAAAACCGGCTGAAACTCAACAAGAAGGGTAAGTTTGGCATCCTCCTGTCCTATCTTCCTGATGGTAACGGGTACCGCATCCTTGACTATGAGAGCCATAAGTTAATAAAGTCTTGTGACTGCATCTTCAACAATACTGTTTTCCCGTATGCTCAACCTGACAGCGTCAAAACCAGACCCAAGCCGACGCCAAACTCAGAGCCTCCTTCCATCCCTCCCATTCCGCCTCTCTCCCCAGTTTCTTCATTACCTTGTGAAATTCCTGCTCCCTCATCTCCGCCCACACCCCCAGAAAACTCGGCTGCACCACAGCCACCAGAACCAACCTCCCAACGTCCAGTCACCTCACCCTCTATGACCGTCAACTTCCAACCTCCCTTGTCTCCGCCGCGCTTGTCAAGCATCATCTCATCAGGCTTGGACTGAATACCCCCTCTTTCCACCAACAATGTGTCCGCATCATCTCCTCCCTCCCCATCTTCCCCTCTCCCCACGTGTGATCCCTTTCCTCCTGCTGTTCCTTTGGCTCCATCCCCTCCTTCCGTTCCCCATGTTTCTCCACTACTGATCCCAGGGAACGAACCTCCCCCCAACCGGTCCGTTACCTTCCCAACCCCATTGTTTCCGGCTTGAAAATTGTCAAGGCGTTGCCGATCTCCCTCACGTTACGGGAATTTCTCCCGCTCTGCCTCATTGAAAGATGACCTTGTTGCCCCAACAATGTGGAAGCAACTTCTTTGGTTGCCTCATTGACGTCGTTGGATCCTCTCTGCCCAAGACGAAATGTCATCTCTTCAAGGAATGGGTACCTGGAAGTTGGTCCCGCTGCCAAAAGGCAGAAAGATCATCCGGTGCAAATGGGTTTTCAAGGTTAAACTTTGCAAAGATGGTTCCATCCTGAAACTAAAGGCAAGGCTTGTTGCAATGGGTTTCTCCCAAGTTCAAGGATTGGATTTCTCCAAGGTTTTTGCTCCCACTCTCCGTATGGAGTCTCTCCAATTAATTCTGTCCCTCCTCGGCCACAACAACTGGATTGGTCGTCAGGTTGACTTCAAGACTGCTTTCTTGAACGGTTGGCTAGACAAGCCTGTATACATGTCCCAGCCCCCAGGTTTTGTAGACCCATCCCACCCCGACTGGGTATGCGAGGTGTCTTGTGCAATCTACGGTTTGCGTCAGTCACCCCATCAGTGGAACCTTGAGCTAAGCTTGGCAATGCTTTCGCTAGGTTTATCTCAGTCCTCTTATGATCCAGCACTCTAGTACAAGATCGTAGGTGGCAACCTCGTGGGTGCGGTAGCCGCTCATGTCAACGATCTTGCCGTGGTCGGTACCCCCAACTTTGTGAAGTGTTTCATAAAAGACATAAGCAAGAAGTTCACCATTGGTTTGGATGAAGAACTTCACATTTTTCTGTCACTGTCCGTCCGACGCAACAGGGGATCAAGGAATGTTTCCATAGGTCAGTCCCACTACATCAACTCTGTCTGCGACCAATTCCTTCTACCATCAGATCTCAAGACCACTCAAACGCCTGCCTTGGCCTCTTTCAAATCGCTACAAAAACGGACTCCCAAATCTCCTGCGTCTCCTCCCGAGTACAATCAACTCATTGGCTCCCTGCTATTGATTTCCCAGTGCACGCGCCCTGACATTGCCTTTGCTGTTAACAGGCTCTCACAATTTCTCCAAGATCCCTCAGTCAATCACTGGAATGCCGCAATTCAAATCCTTAGGTACCTCAGAGGCTTCCGCAACCTGCGGATTGTCCTTGGAGGCCCAACCCTTGATCTTACAGGATACACAGATTCCAATTGGGCTGAAGACATCGTTGACAGAAGATCAACCTTGGGCTACACATATTGGCTGGGTCTTGCCGCCATCTTGTGGAAGTCAAAGAAACAACCCACAGTCTCCCTCTCCAGCACCAAAGTGGAGTACAAATCTATGTCCGATTCATGCAAGGAAGGCCTGTGGTTGTGCAACCTACTATCAGAATTACACATTTGTGGGTCCGAGCTGGTCATTCTTTTGGTAGACAACAGCGGCGCTGAAGCTCTAGCAAGGAATCCTCTTCACCACTCTAGGACAAAGCATATCAATGCCAGACACCATTTCATCCGCAAATGCGTTGGCCGTTCCCTTTTTAATGTTCAGCATGTCTCCACCTCCGATATGCTGGCGGACATGCTGACAAAACCTGTGGCCAAAATTCTTCTACAAAAACACCGCTCCCTGTTTGGTCTGGTGTGATGTGCTCAGCAAGGGAGGGTGTTGGAGTTTGCATACCTGATGCCCCACAACTTGCTTTCTTTACTTTTGTTTTCCTTTCCTTTGCCCTCTATTTCCCAGATCTCTTACTCCTCTGTTCAATCTCCCAAATTGTCCCATTCATCAAATATACAAGGCACATATGCCTCACACATCTTTCACGGTCTATTTCCTATTTCTGTTTCCATATACATGTCACTAGCGCGCGTCTCTTACTCCCATAGATCATGTAACATTGTTTGTGACACTCAGACATTCATCACTACCTGAGGACAGAGGTCGAGCCAGACAGAAGGATTCCTCTCTCATCCTTCTCTCTGCTCTCACTTCTGCATCTCCTCAGGTAAGATTTTTTTTCTTTGTTTTATGTCTGATCATTATTTTCCTCAATCTCTGTTTGTCACTATCTGAAATCTTATCCTTCTCTCTGCTCTCACTTCTGCATCTCCTCAGTGAACTCAACAATTTAGCAGATGGAATATATCCCAACTGGCAAGTTTTTTCAATCCCTTCATAACTGCTCAAGATGATGCAACAAAACACTTCAACTCACTCCAAGAAGGTGCAAGGAAGAATATTGAATATTCTTTTGGAGTTCTGCAGGCAAGGTTTTCAATCATCAGCAAGCCCAGCAGATTATGGGTGAGGAATTATATTTTCAATATAATGAAGTTCTTTATTATCCTCCAAAAATTTATTTAGAGGAGATATCAACATGTGATCCTTTCTTGAATTCTACCTCATATTTTCAAGCCTCCAACACTACTATAACATCTTGCATGCATGATCCTTGTTTGTTTCATACTTTTCAAAGTCATGCTCAAAATTATTTTTCTCTTCATCATTCTACGCTCCATTTCTAGCTTATGAATTATTTGAACTTATCTGACTGGCTGAAAAGGGGACTCAGTTGAACATTTTTTTTTCAATTTACACTACATGCTGGATTTTTTTTTTTCTTTTTTTTTTCTTTTTTTAAAAATTTTTGAATAGCATTCAAAATGATTGTTTTTTTAAAAAAAAAATGAATAAAATAGAAAATTGTTTTCTTTTATAATTTTTAGCAGTCAAACTATCAACAAAAAAACAAAAACAAAAAACAAAAACAAAAAACAAAAACAAAAAACAAAAACAAAAAACAAAAACAAAAACAAAAACAAAAAACAACAACAAAAACCAAAAACCAAAAACCAAAAAAAAAAAAAAAAAAAAAAAAAAAAAAAAAAAAAAAAAAAAAAAAAAAAAAAAAAAAAAAAAAAAAAAAAAAAAAAAAAAAAAAAAAAAAAAAAAAAAAAAAAAAAAAAAAAAAAAAACCCAAAAAAAAAAACCCAAAAAAAAAAAACCAAAACAACCAAAAAACCAAAAACCAAAAACCAAAAAAACAAATCAAAAATAAAAAAAAATCAAAAATCAAAAACAAAAAAACAAAAAAACAAAAAAACAAAAAAACAAAAAAAAAAAAAAAAAAAAAAAAAAAACCAAAACCAAAACCAAAAACCAAAAACCAAAACCAAAAACCAAAACCAAAAACCAAAAAAAATAAAAAAAAACTCACTTTTGAAAACAAAGTTGTCTTCCATTCTATTCCATTTGAGGTGTGACATACTTACACAAATCTGAAACCACCATAAAAAAAAAAGAAAAATTTCAATTTAATTTTAAGAAAACAAGAAAAAATAATTGTACATAATGTGTACAAGAAAATTGGAATTTGTACAAGATATTTTATAAAAAAAAAAAAGGATATTGGCCCATCAGACAGTTTTGAATGTTCAGATTCTTAGGGCTTGAGTTGAAGTTGAATTTTATTCTTCAACATCCTGAGCAAGTTCTTACTATCATCATCTGGCAGCTACATTCAGACTGAAGGATCACCTTTAACTGATCCATGGCTACCTTCACATCAGTCTTCTTCACTTCAAGTTCATAAAGCTTTTGCTTGAAATCAGTCTTCTTGACTTCAAGATCATCAGGTTTTTCCACAAGTTTAGTCTTATTGACTTCAAGGTTATACAGCCTTTACGCAAGTAAATTGTTTTGGTTGGAAATTTGTTCTGGTGGAATCCAATCTTGTTACTAGTGGCCAGTGACTCCATGTGTTGGGAGAATTCATTGGACTCTTCATAATGCTTTTCCAAAACCATTTTTTAATGCTTGGAAGCCTTGAATTGTTCTGGTTGTTGAACATATTGGTTGGAAGGAGAGGGTGGCAAGGGCCCACAATAGGTCAAGGAGGTTTTTGAATGATGATTGCTTGGGGGATTGCCCATCCACTTTGGATGGTTCCAAAGTACCTCCCATGCGGTTTCAACTTTCAATTTCTGCCCTTGGGCTTGCTGGGCATAGATCTCTTTGGAATTTTGCATCCAATTTATCAGGCTGGATCCGCGTGGGGGCAATTGCTCATTTACTCTTCAGATGACCAAAAACTTGAGTGTTGTGTTGTTCAAGTTGGCCCACCTGTTCATTGGAAAAAAAATTCATCGTCATTTACACATTATGTGTGTGGGAAACTGAAGGAGAAAAGTTTCATACCTAGTCCAAATGCAATTGTAATTGTGGTAGTTTATTTTTCTGTGCAGGTTCAAATCCTCTTCAATGTGTTTGAAAAAGGATACTCTAGACTGGTTTTGTCAGCTCTCTGATACCAGGAACCTTGCAGTCCTTTAGCTACAGAGGGTGATAAAAATACTGGAATGATAATAATAATTATTATTCCAATAATAAACACTTAGAAGCTCAAATAAATGATATAATAAGAGCACTTGAAAGGTTTAATTGGTTTGGTAATAAATGATTTTCAATATAATATAAAAGAGGGGCCACAATATTATACTACTGGGGATCTTTACAGACTAGCAACCTCTCTTCAAGGGGCCTCCTTAGGAAGTTTAAGAACCTTGGAATGAAGATGGGTGCCTTAGAAAGGACTTATTCCACTAATGGCCGGGCGTAACAGCACCAATGGCCAAAACAGGAAGGGAAACACTCACTCTGAGCACTTTATCACAAAAAATCCTGCAATAATCCAAAGGGTTTCAGAGCAGATGGGGTGGATTGCCTGACTAAACTTCAAGGGTTGATTGTTTAATAAGAATAAATAATACTACTACAGACTAAGTCATTAATCACTTGCTTATCTTCATATAAGCACTTGATTAAAAATGAAACGGTGTCTGATTGATAATAATAATTCCTGGTAAACTGATTAACTTCTGGAATAATGGATCCAAAGAGGTCTGTATAAATACCTTTTTGGGATGATTTTTGAGCTTCTCAGGGCACGTAGAGAGGGTTCTGCTTGTTGGCTGAGGCTAGCAAGCCAGTCAGGGAAAGATTAGCACGTCCACTTGGTGCTGTCAATCAGCTGACTTTAGATCTGCTGGATTTCTGTACTATTTTAGCCACAGGATCTGTTAATAGCCTAAATTTGATCATTCTGTACTCATCCTTCATTTGTACTATTGTTATTGCTTTAAAGCGGGCAGATGTGGATGTTTACTGATTTTCCATCATCTGCTCATCATGTAGATAATTTTTAATAATTTTTATGAACACTCCTTGTAGTGTTTTGTGGTCTTCAAAGATCAGGGTCAGTGACTTACGTGGTAATCCTTGATCTTTGATTTATTATTAAAAAATGTTTTAAACTTAATTTTCATTAATTTTATTTAAGTTTTGATCTTTTCAGATCATTATTAATGCATATGTCAATTTGTTACATATGCTAGGCACCTCTAACTAGGGTGCAGCTCTTCTGAGCGGTACCTGTTTGTCAGATTAGTCACAACTGATCCAGACGCAGGGATCAGTTAGTACAGATGCGCGCGGGGTAGGATCCGCTGCATGCGTGGCAGAGTTCGCTGCGCGCGGGTCTGTAGTATGCGGGAATCTGCTACTACAAGTACGTAGGGATATGTAATGATGCGGGGCTGCGCGCGGGAATTGTGACATAACACATTTCCGCGTGTAACTCCTAAAATATACACAACACCTCAATTCTGAGTGAATTTTAGGTGTAAACCCTATACGTGACAACACATGTGAAATATTAGAATGGCCAAAAAGTGCCATACTGGTGTTGTAATTTTTAGTACTTTTCTTTTTAATTATTTTAAAAATGTAAGGACTTGGAATTCAAGGGTGGGGTCAGTGAGTGACCCTACCTAATTTTGGGTGAGGAATCCATTTATTTAATAATATTCATGGATTTCTCACTCCTTATTTTGTCAATTGACATATTCTTATTTTTCATAGTTTTGTGTTACTATTGACAGGTTGCTCTGTACATAGTAGCAAGCTGACATTCCCCCACTCCAAGATATGTCTATATTTGAAACAAAAATTTTGGTTCAATGCCTTCTGCTGGCTCTGTAAATCCTTAGGTGTATGGGTCTGTCAGGGATATTATGTTCAGGCAACCATTCATCTTTATCAGCTGATTCTCCCTTGTATCTAACTAGGTAGAGTCTGACGTCTTTTCCATTGATCCTATCTTTTTTATCTTCAAGGATCTTTCTAATTTTTACTTTGTCCTTTTCAGGCTCTTCTGTAACAGGTATTTCAAGTGAAGGAGTATGATCTCCATTCCTTGGGTGGTAGTGTTGAATGATACTTACTGGGACGACTGGATATTTTCTGGAAAGCTCATCACTAAGGATTACTTCCACAGCATTTTTACCATGAAGTTTATTAATGGTGAAAGGTCCAACAAAAGCTGGTCTATGCTTTCTATTTCCAGCTAAGTTGGTAAAGTTGGTGCTAGAGATCAAGACTTGATCACCTATCTTGAAATCAGGTTCCTTATGGATTTTATCCCACCTTTGCTGGTTATACTACACAGCATCCTGGACACACTTAACAGAATGTTTGTTAGCTACATCTATCATTTTCTTGAAATCAATTGATGTAGGGTGAATATTTTTGAGCTGGTGGTTAAGGTTATCCTTGGGTAATCTAGGAATCCATCCTCTTTCCAGTATGTGGGGTTCCCTCTTAGTAGTAGAGTGCTTGCTACTGTTGTAGGCCATCTCCAGTGCAGGTAAAAGGCTAACACAATTGTGGCAATAACCGTCAGAATTCTTGTATTCTATTCCAAAGCCACAGAATCTCCTGAGCATGTCTTCCAGGTTCTGAATCATTCTTTCAGCTAAGCCATCTGCCTGGGGGTGATAAGCTGTAGAGAAAGCTAAGGTGGTTCCAAGCATATCATGAAGATATCTCCAGAACTCAGAGGTGAATTTAGGATCTCTGTCACTGATAATAATCTTGGGAACTTCAACATCAGCAATGAGTCTGTTACAAAATAATAGGGCAACTTCCATAGCAGTGTCTCCTTGTGATTAGGTAGAAACTTTGCTTTCTTGGAGAACCTATCCACAATGACTAAGACTGAGTTGTAGGAATAGGCTCCTCCTGGTGGTAGTCCAGTTACAAAGTCCATGTTGATGATCTCCAATCTTTTCTTGGGTTCAGCAATCTTTTGCAGTAGACCAAACTGTCTTCCAGTGGTCCTGTTGGACTTCTGACAAGTTTCAAAACTGGTAACATGCCATATAGTGGAGTTTCTCCAATTAATCCACCAAGCATTTTGTTTAACCTTATCTAAGGTTCTATCAGCAGATAAATGACCAGATGAGCAGTTATCATGGCACTCAGCCAAGACATGTGTGATATGGTCATCCTTAGTTAAGACTATAACACTTGAATGTTGATGCCTATAGTATACTAGACCATCCCATATGGTGAACTTTCCAGCTTTGTATGGTTTCAAAAGAGGTTCAGGTAGGATATTGATCAATTCAGATGGTAGAGAAGTACTTTCCATAATATTGATCAGAGTTTTCATGCCAGAATTGTAAGATTATTTGATTGAGTTGAACAATGATTCATTCAATTCACAACTGTGGATTCCCATTATAGGAGCTTCAATGTTCAACCTGTTAATGTTAAGGATAGGGAAGATATCATTATCCTCCGGATCATAAGCAGGGTTACTTGGGTCATTGGGTAAAGCATTCCTGCTCAAACTATCAGCATTCTGGTGTTTAGTCCTAGCTTGATGAACTATGGTCATCTGACCTCTGTATTGTTGTATGGCTATCTGCCATCTTAACATGTGCCTACTAGGGGTCTTCATTTTCATCAATGTCCTGAAAGCATTGCATTCATTAATCACAGTGAAATTGGTGCCTTCCAGGTAATAATGGAGTTTCTCTAGAGCCGATACTAAGGCAAGACATTCCATTTGACTTGCACTGTACCTTTTCTCAGTGTCTTTAATTTGTCTGGATATGAAGAGTATAGGTTTTTCCACTGGTTTTTCATCCTCTATGACTTCTTGGTATAAAGCAGCTCCTAGCCCTTCCATGCTGGGATCTATGTAGAGTTTGAAAGGTTTAGAATAATCTGCCTGAATCAGTACTGGAGCTGAGGTCATTGCCATCTTGAGTTCCTCATAGCTCTTGACTCTGTCATGAGTCATTTCAAACATGGTTGTGTTGTTGCAGATCTCATACAGGCATTTGGTTAGAAGAGCAAAATTTGATAAGTACTTCCTATAGTAGCTGCAGAAGCTGATAAAGGATAGGATTTCAGTTTATTCTGAGGCATAGGCCTATTCATTACTGCTGCTATCTTGTTTTGGTCAGCAGCTAAGGTTAGTCCAGAGACAATGTGTCCTAAGGCCTTGAGTTCCCCAGAGCCAAAGTTACACTTTTTCATTGATACTTTTAATCCCACAGCAGAGATGGTTTTGAGTACTAGCCTTAATTTCTACATGTGAGTATCCCAATGATCAGAGTAAATGATAAAATCATCAATTTATACCATCATCAATCCCTGTCTGATGAATAATCCTAGGACAATATCCATCATCCTTTGAAAATGAGAAGGAGCATTTTTTATACCAAAAGGCATTCTAAGATACTCATAAATTCCCAAATGACAAATAATTCTCATGAATTTCTGGCTATCAGGGCTGATAGGTATTTGGTGAAAACCTTTCAGCATGTCCATGGTAGTGATGTACTTAGCTTTGCACAGGTTATGCAGAGCATGGTCAATCCTTGGAATTGGATAATAATCAGCTTGGGTGTAGTTGTTCAGCATTCTGAAATCTCCAATCATTCTTGACTTATCATTATGCCAAGCTATAATTACTGGGGTAGTGATATCCACTTGTTCATTGTGTCCTACTTTCCTTAAGACTTGTAAGTCAAGCAACTCTTGAATATGAGTTTCTAGAGCAGCTCTAGATTTTGGACTAGAAGGGTAAGCAGGTCTCCTGAGGTTAGGTGGGTAAGGAGGCTTAATGGTCAGAGTTAGGATCATATCATGTCCTTTGATGTTACCAATGGGGTGATCCTTGGTACAGAAAGAATTCTGATTTTCCAAGCATACTTGTAGGATATCCCATTTTTGTTCTTCATTGAGCAGGGAATTCAAAGCAGCTTGAGAGAAGTATTCTTGATTGAAACTCTCTAATTGTTTTTCATAAGTTGAATCACAAGTTTTAGCATTGAAATTGCATATTTGGAACTTCTTATTACAGTCTCCACCTATAGTGAAGTATCTACCCTTGCTTTGGAATACATCTATACCATATAAGAAAAGAGAATCATTTCCAAGGATAAAATAATCACATACTCCGTTTTGGAGCACTACAAATTCAATGTTCAGTTTGAGTGATCCTTCAGAGAGAGGGAGTATGATATCAGAAGACCATACTCCAACAGCATTGAGAGCAGAATTACAACTGCTGAACTTAGCCTGAGGTACTGGTAGTAAGTTCAATTTCCAGTTTGGGTCTTGTTTCTCCAGATAAGTTGAACCAACACAAGAGCAAAAGTCTCCACTGTCTAGAAGTAACTTAACAGGGGAACCTTGGATTAAACCAGTAGCATAGCATGTTTTTCCTGAAGTGTAACTTTTACCGGCAGAAGGTTTTAGAGTCAAGGCCTTAGCCTCAGAGATGTGGTGAATTTTCATGTTGGGATTCCATTTTTGTGGTAAGTTAGAATCTTCATTGAAGGAATTTATGCCCAGGGAAGACTCAATACTTCCTTCAATTACATTGATGGGTTTAGTGATCATTAGATCACAATCAGAGAGTAATCCATCAGTATCATTGTCAGCTCTCTGATACCAGGAACCTTGCAGTCCTTTAGCTACAGAGAGTGATAAAAGAACTTGGAGCAATAATATTCCAAAGAATAAACACTTTAAAGCTCCAATAATGGTATGGTAAGAGCAAGTGCAAGGTTTATTTGGTTTGGTTATAAATATTTTAAATATAAAATATAAAGAGGGGCCACAGTATTATACTACTGGGGATCTTTACAGACTAGCAACCTCTCTTCAAGGGGCCTCCTTAGGCAGTTTAAGAACCTTGGAATAAATATGGGTGCCTTAGAAAGGACTTATTCCACTAATGGCCGGGCTTAACAGCACACGTGGCCTAGACAGGAAGGGAAACACTCACTCTGAGTACTTGACCACGAAAATCCTGGAATAATTGGAAGGGTTTCAGAGCAGATGGGGTTGATTGCCTGACTAAACTTCAATGGTTGATTGGTTAATAAAGGTAAATAATACTACTACAGATTAAGTCATAAATCACTTGCTTATCTTCATATAAGCACTTGATTAACAATGACACCGTGTCTGATTGATAATAAATAATTCCTGATAACTGATTAACTGATTGGAAACAGAAGGGCAAAAAGGGCCTGTTTAAATATTCTTTTGGGTGCTTTGAGGGCCTCTAGAAGGAGTACTAGCCATGGGCTGAGGCTAGGGGGGCAATCAGGGCAAGATTGACACGTCCTCAAGGTGCTGTTAGCCTGCTGGCCTTAGATCTGTCAAGGAACAGCTCCTTTTTAGCTGCAGGATCTGTTAATCAATAGATTAGTCATTTTGTTGATCCTGCACTGATCCTTAATTTGTACAGTAAGAACTGGTCCAAAGTGAGCAGACGTGGGTGTTTATTGATTCTCCATCTTCTGCTGATCCTGTATGTAATTTTTAATAATTTTTACGACCACTCCTTATGTAGTTTTGTGGTCTTTGAAGGTTCTGATCAACTTATTTCGTGGTGAGTCTGGATCTTTATTTAATTAATAAAAAATACTAGAAATTGGTTAATAACTAATTTTAATTGATTTTTAAGGTTTTTGAACCATAATCTATGCTCGTGTAGTAGCTTTACATATGTAGTGTAAATCCTACTGTATTGTAGCTTCTCTGAGCGGTACCTGGATGTCATAGGAGGCGCGGGGATGCGTGCGGGAGTTGGCGTACGCGGGAGTCCAACGCGGGCTGCGTGCGGGAGTTTGTGTACGCAGGAGACCAGCGCTAGGGACGCGGGGCTGCGTGCGGGAGTTGGCGTACGCGGGAGTCCAACGCTGGGCTGCGTGCGGGAGTTTGTGTACGCAGGAGACCAGCGCTAGGGACGCGGGGCTGCGTGCGGGAATTGTGACAAAACACAATTTCCCGTGTAACTCCTAAACTACACACAACACCTGGATTTCGACTGAAATTTAGGTGTGAAACCTATACATGACATATCATGTGAAATATTAAAATGGCTAAAAGGTGCCATACTGGTGCCGTGGTCATTTACCATTTTGTATTAAATTAATTAAAAAATATAAGGAGTAAGAATTCAAGGGTGGGGTCAGTGAGTGACCCTACCTTATTTTGGGTGGTGAATCCATTTCTGCAATAATATTTATGGATTTCCTACTCCTTCATTTTATAATAATTTTATTTATTCATTTATCTTTATTTTGTTAATATTATTATTGTTGCTGCTTTGTCAGGTTGCTCTGTGCTAAGTAGCAGGCTGACAATCATCAAGGTGAGGGTCAGGATTGTCATACTCTTCTCCTTCAATAAGATTAATCCTTTTCCTAGGTAGAGGAAAATCAGGTTTTACGTGTCCTGTTTGGTTACAGTTCCAACATACTTTTTCCTTTGATTCTGGAGTCTTCTTGACTTCCAAGGTAGGTGGATTAGTAGCAGGGGATTCCTTAGTTTTGGCAGTATTTTCTTCCCTGTTCCTAGTATCTTGTTCCCTGGGGAGTCTATTGACTCTTTTATCAAGACCATTCATATCAATAGTCTCTTTCAAAACACCTATTAAGGCAGAAAGATCTGAATCCATAGGCATCCTGCACCTTACACTTTGGTTGATTTGTCCAGGACATAAGTTGAGGATTCTTTCATTGACTTCTTCTTTATCAGCATCCGGGTAGAAACAGTCTAACCTCTTTTTCTGTTCTAAGCACCACTTATGAGGTTTGTCCTTTGATGGATCAAACTTGGAGGTTCCAAAAGTTTTCATCATCTTTCTTTTCCAAATCCTAGTACCAAATTGTACTTTGATAAATTCTTTTCAAGAACTCCAGGATAAAGATCCAACTTCTTCTGTTTTATTGATAAACAAATCAAAAGCTACTCCTTCAAATAGTCTGGGAAATCTTACCACAGATATTGCATCAGGGAGCTCATAAGAAGAAATAGTATAGTCAATAAATTTAATGAAACTGACATGGTTGTATTCTCCTTCTCCAGAGAATTTAGGCCATTCAGTAATGGGAGGAAGTAACTTCAAAGCCTTCTCCATTTCAGGAGTAGGACTGGGTCTGAAAGACTCATTCCTAGTTATCCTGGTTCTGGGAGGAACACTAGGAGTACTGGTGAACCTAGCAGGTCTAGTTTCTTCTAGTTCAATGACCGGAGAGTTAGTAGAATTGACCTTGAGGTCTCTGAGATCATTCTTAATCATACCTAACTCCAAATCAAGTTTATTGCTTAATAAGTCAATTTTGTTAATCAGATGAGCTGAAGGAGTAGTACTAGTTTTCTTAACTTCTTCCTCAAGCTGGTCCATGGTTGCAAGAATATCTTCCTGAAGAATTGATTGGTTATCATCAATATGTTTCATCAGGTCAAACTTACTAGATTTTATACTATCCTTGACTTGTTGTATTTCCAACTCATCAATTCTCATAATCTGAGACTGGGTATCAATTACTCTGAAAATACTCAGAATCAATTCTTCCAATTGTTGATAAACTTTGTCAAAGCACTGGCTTATAATAGTAAAATTGTGAGACACATTTACAGAAAAGCTATTTAGAGCTTCTACATCTAATTGTGGTACACCTTTTTGCACTTCTGTGCTAGGGATATTATGCTGTCCCAATCCTTTGGGTTCCTTAACTTCTGATGGGCTGAGGACCTCTTCTTTTTGGGTTCCTTTCCCTTCAAGGAAGCTAACTGATCCCAAGGATTCCAGTTCTGCACGTAGCCTTCTACTTCTTTCTTTGGGATCAACCTTTGCAGAGAAATCTGAGATTTCTTTGCCAGAGAAATAGCTTTTCTCATACCTGGTTGATCCTCCTGGGTCTGAGCGAATTTGAATTTTTCCCAATAGCTCACGTGTTCTTTAACTAATACTTTGACTCTTTCCTCCTTGGTTGAGTCCAGCTGGGGTGGCGTAGGAGGACCTGTACCCTCCTGGGATAACCTGTTGGGCAACGGGTGGTTCTCCAACAGACTGTTGGTCAAGTTGGTGGCCACGGTTGTTGCCGTTGTTGTCCTGTGTGATGCTATGGTCACGGGTTTGAGCCCCCTCATTGCACTCGCCATTGGAGTCCTTGGGCGTACGGGTTCCTCCGGGCAGAGATCCATAAGATGGGGCTCTACCTGTTGCGCCGGTGTTGTGCCTATTTTGATACATAGCACCAAAAAATGAGTAATTCTTTTGTCAAAACCTTTTAAAAAAAGACTTCAAAAATATAAAAATAATTTTTTTTGTGTGTTTTATATTTTTCATAATTTTTTTATATATATTTTAACTCACTTAAAATTAAATTCAATGGTACCAAAACTTGGTTGGGATCACAACTGTCCTTGGGGGGTATTCCAATGGGGTCTGAGTGAGTTCCAATCAGATCCTGGGATAAATCCAAGGATAAGTTTAAGGGTACACTGTCTGGGACGTACTCTAGGAGTTCCTGGTCAATGAGATCACCAAAGACAAAATCCACTGAGATGGATAAAAACAAAAAATATAACTTTAATATTTTTTTGTATTTTTACGTGTTAAAATGATATTTTTAGAAAAAAATAATCACTTTTATTAATTTTGGATTTTTCTTTATCTTCAGGATTATTTAGTTTATAAATATAAAGCTTCCTTTGATAAATTTTCCACTATTTAGGTTGCCTTAATAAAGAATTAAAATTGATAATTCTTTCAAGCTCAAGTTCTTTTTTATTTATAACTTGCTGTTTATTATAAAGCAATTTCTCCTGTTGTTGCTCAGGAGTTATAATAACAGGGACAAACTTACGGAGTTTTTCTTCTTTTTTCTTTTTAAGAAGGATCAAATCATAATTGATCAATTCTCCGTTGGTCTTAAGATCCACTAGAGAAACAAATCATCAAAAATATATGTTATAAGTATGTTAACTTATTTTAAAAATAAATAGACTGGTCCAAGGAATAAATAATTAAAAATTTATTATTTAAGGATATTTCCCTGCAAGACCCCCAGTTTTCAGCTCTCCAATACCAGGAACCCTGCAGTCCTTTGGCTACAGAGGGTGATAAAAATACTGGAATAATAATAATAATAATTATTCCAAAAAAAAACGCTTAGAAGCTCAAATAAATGATATAATAAGAGCAGTTTCAAGGTTTAATTGGTTTAATAATAAATGTTTTTCAATATAATATAAAAGAGGGGCCACAGTATTATACTACTGGTGATCTTTACAGACTAGCAACCTCTCTTCAAGGGGCCTCCTTAGGCAGTTTAAGAACCTTGGAATGAAGATGGGTGCCTTAGAAAGGACTTATTCCACTAATAGCCGGGCGTAAAAGCACCAATGGCCAAGACAGGAATGGAAACACTCACTCTGAGCACTTCATCACGAAAAATCCTGCAACAATGGGAAGGGTTTCAGAGCAGATGGGGTGGATTGCCTGACTAAACTTCAAGGGTTGATTAGTTAATAAGAATACATAATACTACTACAGACTAAGTCATTAATCACTTGCTTATCTTCATATAAGCACTTGATTCAAAATGACACTGTGTCTGATTGATAATAATAATTCCTGGTAAACTGATTAACTTCTGGAATAATGGATCCAAAGAGGTCTGTATAAATACCTTTTTGGGATGATTTTTGAGCTTCTCAGGGCACGTAGAGAGGGTTCTGCTTGTTGGCTGAGGCTAGCAAGCCAGTCAGGAAAAAATTAGCACTTCCACTTGGTGCTGTCAATCAGCTGACTTTAGATCTGCTGGATTTCTGTACTATTTTAGCCACAGGATCTGTTAATGGCGTAAATTTGATCATTCTGTACTTATCCTTTATTTGTACTATTTTTATTGCTTTAAAGCGGGCAGATGTGGATTTTTACTGATTTTTCATCATCTGATGATCACGTAGATAATTTTTAATAATTTTTATGAACACTCCTTGTAGTGTTTCACAGTCTTCAAAGATGAGGGTCAGTGATTTACGTGGTAATCCTTGATCTTTGATTTATTATTAAAAAATGTTTTAAACTTCATTTTCATTAATTTTATTTAAGTTTTGATCCTTTTAGATCATTAGTAATGCATATGTCAATTTGTTACATATGCTAGGTAACTCTAACTAGGTTGTAGCTCTTCTGAGCGGTGCCTGGTTGTCAGATTAGTCACGACTGATCCAAACGCGGGGATCAGTTAGTACAGATGCGCGCGGGGTAGGATCCTCTGCGTGCCTGGCAGAGTTAGCTGCGCGCGGGTCTCTAGTACGCGGGAATCTGCTACTACAAGTACGTAGGGATATGTAATGATGCAGGGCTGCGTGCGGGAATTGTGACATAACACATTTCCGCGTGTCACTCCTAAAATATACACAACACCTCAATTCTGAGTGAATTTTGGGTGTAGACCCTATAGGTGACAACACGTGTGAAATATTAGAATGGCCAAAAAGTGCCATACTGGTGTCTTAATTTTTAGTACTTTTCTTTTTAATTATTTTAAAAATGTAAGGACTTGGAATTCAAGGGTGGGGTCAGTGAGTGACCCTACCTAATTTTGGGTGAGGAATCCATTTCTTTAATAATATTTATGGATTTCTCACTCCTTATTTTGTTAATTGAGATATTCTTATTTTTCATAGTTTTATGTTGCTATTGACAGGTTGCTCTGTACATAGTAGCAAGCTGACAGGTTTGTTGAATATTCTGGGTCCTTTCTGATGTGGATCCAATCTTGCACCAGCTTTTGTTCTTCTTGAGAGTTCCAGTTTGGAGTGCGCTTCTTTTTGGTGGAGTCTTGAGGAGTGTGTGGTCCCGGGGTGGTTTCAGGGTCAAAATCAACCATGATAAAAATTAGTAGGGTTGGGCAATAGTCCTATATAAAACAAACTGCAAGGGGGATAAAATACCCATCAGATTGTGAATGTGAAGGAGATCATTTGAAAATATCAGAGGGCGGGAGGGTTGGTGCTACAAATATTGGAGCGGGAGGGAGGGATTTGGGGGGGTTGATGCTAGGAATATTGGAGCAGCAGGGATGGATTTGGGGGGGTTTATGGTATTAATATTGGAGGGGGGGTCAATGCTAGTAATATGGGAAAAACCTTGGGTGGATACTTTGATGGATGAACAATGATGTGCTGATGATGATGGAAGGGTGGATGAGGTGGAGTTATGGAGGGCGCTTTAAATCCTGGCAAGAGTTGGGGTTAGCAAGCTCCATAATTTTTTGTAACTTTGTCAATTTTTGACCAAACTTAAGGAGCTTGCTACATAGCAAGGTCCTATTTAGGAAAAAATTGAGTCTTTTGTTTTGTAAACTTAGCTAACATGCGGTTTTACAAAGGCAATGTTGGATGCTCTTATTAAGCACCTATCATTAATAAAGGAAAATTTTTTTTCTCAATCAGTAAACTTATACAAAAGGAAGAGTGAAACAGAACCACAAACCAAGCTTTTTTTACCACCAAGCTCCCTGTGAGCAAACCCATCCTTAGTTCCTCCAACTGGTTCAATAGCTTTAGTGACTCCTCAATCCTTTGATTGGAATTTGGAAAAATAGTCAGAAAAATACAAAAATTCTTGATTATTAATTGGTAAAGCCTTGAAAATAATCCAATCCAACTTTGAATTGTCTTCCAATTCTTAAAACTCTCTATCAATGATTAATGTAGGTGATTCAAGATCTTTTTTAAGTCTCAAAAAAAACCAGCCATTTATTGGAAAAATTATTGTGCAGACTCATTATAGTTCAGCAGGGCAGGCAATTCAAAACCATCTGAGATTGAATCTATTCATTCAAGATTAGTAGTAAACTAAACTCCCCTTCTAGTAACTTCCAGGAAGCTATTTGCTAAAATAATCCCTTATCTCTTGGATTTTCTACACCATAACCATTAAAAATTAGGAGTATCATCCATCCATATTTAATTAATTGACACATGCATAGTTTACCATGAAAAAACAATGTTCACTTGATTTTAAGTGAAATAACTGAGGAAAAAGGGCCCTTTGTTCTCTGGTATACCATTTTTGATTTTGTTATCATTGTTTTTTCATGTTGTTGGATCATCCAAAAAGATAAAAAAATAAAATTTAAAATGTGGAAAATCAAAGTAGAAATCATTTCAAAGAAAACATGAAGTAATGAAATGTACCACAAAACTAACAGATTCAGATATTCGAGGATCACAAAAAATTTCATAATATAAACTAATTAAATAATAAAAAAATACCAAATTGATCAGAAGATGTTAGAAAACCATAAAACACTAGCCACTTATGGTTTTCAATAAAAATATTACAAAAATCAATTACTTTCAGGATCATAAAATTAAAAAATACACACAAAGCCTTATCCATATTCAAAAATCATGCACTGATCCTATAGATCCAGGATCAACTGAGCTACATAAAAAAGTGGATTGGTCAATCCAGCTATTACTGGCCTTCTATTGTTCAGCACATTTTCCCTTCCCTCTCTATGTTCCCTGAGGAGACTCTCTTAACCCCAAAAAGTTATTTAAACAGCACCTTCTTTGGACTTCTTCCCAGCAGAATCCATCAGATATCATCCCAGACACTATTTCAAAAGCTATTCAGGTGCTTATAAGAGATAATTAATTATTTATGGCCTCATTATGACAATTTATTATTATTAATTCAATCATTATTCTTATTTGAACTGAAGATAAATCAATATGCACCCCCCTTAGATTTCAACCCTTCCAAGTGTGAACTATTTCAGGTACCCAGTAAGTGACTGCTTAAATAAGTAATTTATTTCCTCTCTTCTCTGGCTAGTGTGCTACCATAGCCCAGCCACACCACCTTATCATTGTTTAATACTCCCTTATTGTTAAGTCATAAGGTCCCACTGCTCCAGGGTACCAGATAATAAATTAATCTCCTGAAGAACAGGTGTTGAAGACCCCAGTCTGTATAAACTGTGGCCCCTATTTATTATTTATTAGGATGATGATAAAGTCAAAACTCATTTGAGTTGTGTACACAACTCAAATGAGTTGTGTGGCATGCTACATTACTACAATCAATTTGTGTGGCAGGCTAAAAAACTACAATTGAGTTGTGTGGCACACTACACAACTAAAATTGATTCATGTAGCCTCCACATAACTTGACTGTAGTTTTGCAGCCCCCACACAAAAGTTTAGTTTTGTGCAACCCCCAGGCAACAGTTCAGTTTTTTGCAACCCCCACACAACAGTTTGGTTTTGTGTGGCACCACACCCGACTACATTTGAGTTGTGTGGGACTGAACACAACTTGAATGTAGTTGTGTTCCATGCCATGCAACTACAGGTGTTGTGGGCCAAAAAAAATAACAATAAAAACTAAAAACTAAAAAACTAAAATAAACTATATAAAAATACAAAAAAAAAAAAAAACAGAAATCGACCAAAAAATCAAAAAATGTTGATTTTTTGGTTAAAAAAAAAATAAAAAAAATATTAATTTCTTGGTTAAAAAAACAAAAAATGTTGATTTTTTGGTTAAAAAAACAAAAAAATAAAAAATCAAACAAAAATAAGTAAAATAAAAAAAACTGAAGACAACCAAAACATCAAAAGTTAAATAAACAATGAAAGAGTCCATGAAGCATCCCTCAACTTTAAGTGCCAAAAAATACAAGTTCAACTCAACTAGCCCCAAAGTAAAAACACCAAAAAATACAAGACCAACTTGACTGGCCCTGAAGTAAAAACACCAAAAAAAAAACAAGTTCAACCTGTGTTAAGCTGATCCCATCAAAAGAAGTAAAAACACTCCTTATGATGGCACTTTAGATTCACTTTAGTTTCACTTTGGGATTGCTAGGTGTGGTACAACAGTCCCACATAGTATGTGTTGATCCCAAATTTGGATTTATGCAACCCAAATGTGGTCCAGGGGGTGCCAAAAATTTTGGCACAACCCCCAGGGGGTTGTATACCCCCAAACAGGTATCAAAATGGCCATGTACGTACACAACCCAAAAATGCTGTTTCTGAGGGGGTTGGGCGTGTTTGAAACAACACTTTGGATGCATGTATGGGCCCCCACGCGTCTGTTGGGCCATGTAGGGCCCTACACAAATCCCACACGACTGAGAGTTGTGAATTTATCATCACCCTATTTATCAATTTTAAATTGAAAACCATCCAACCAAACCAACCTAACCTTGCACCTTCACCAATCAGATAAATAAATCCTTTGTGGAGATTGGTTATTCTTTATTTTTAAGAATATATCTATTCTTATTTTTCATTACTTCTAGTAGCTTAAAGATTGCAAGGGTCTTGGCATCTGAAAGCTGACACTTTCTTTAACTTCTATTTTTTTTCGAGCCACCTTTTCAATAGTAGGAAGCTGACACCTTTCTGTATATCCTAAAATTTCCATGTTTAATATTATAACTTACAAGTTGACCCAATCAGGCTCAGTTATGAATGAAGATGCATGGTAATTAAAGACTCAGTATGAGGAGGGAGACATCCTTCCGAAGATTGTGGGGTGTCACCGTCATTCTACGTATTGACATGTTCATGGAATAATATTCAAATTACTAAATATTCTCCATTATACTCCTTCTTTAGATTTCACATCCGATGGTGTTGACAAACATGATACAAGGAGATACGGCAAAATAGTTGTGGCAATTACATTTTCGGGAAAGAGCTAATCACTCTTCGAGTAGAGGCGAATACGAATAAACCCGTAGCCGAGGAGACAGGGTAGATGAGAAGCATGTGTCGGTGTTTTCCTGTTTAGGTACCGAATCATTATCCGCTGCTTGTATGGAAAGCTATTCAGTAACAAACTAATAAAGACTCCTAGGCCATGAATATACATATACATTTAAGCGCATTTCTTGTTAAACTTGTAATCTCCATTGAGTCAACTCTTTCTTATAATAATGGGTACCTAAATATAAATTAATTAAAGCAATTCGTTTCTATGAGAAACCGTCACTCTTGCTAGATTTAGAAGTAGACATAGGCAACTCGTATGCCACGTAAACGTCCATTATTTATCCGTTCTGGTCATGAGCTCCGAGTTGCCAAGTCTCCAGCACCTCACCCATACCCCATTTCGGAACCACCAACGTGCCCTGGAGCTCCGGGTTTGACTCCCTGTAGCCCGAAACCCGACCCGCAAATCTAAGTCCCCAAGCCCAGAATCGGGGTCGGCTGCTCCAACCCCTCAGCCTTCAAACTCACCAGCGACTGGCCGGCCAATGGTGAAAGGCATTTTCAATCATTTGCTTCTTTCACACCCCCTCCATTGAAATCATGTTTTGTTTTGCGGTCTGTAGCCATGTTCTTAGCCGAACACTGCAATCCGGTTTGAATCTTGAAAATCTCAAATCTATTTGCACCGCCCAACCGAGAAAGCCTCATTAAGGCCAAGCAACTCGGTTGTTGTTTCTCACTGGGCAGGATTGCCCACGGCTCAATCTTCTAAAGCTCTTGAAAACTATTGCGATTGCTGATCTCAGAAGATTTCTGGCTGGGATGGCTTAGGGACCGTCATCGGAATAATTCAACAACTTGCCTGATCATTGAAGTGAATTTTATTTCTAAGGTGCTCATCTGCTTTTAGTAAGATTCACCCTGTTATTCCGGGAAATTTCAGGTCATTTGATCTACGAAGAGCCTCGCAGAAGGTTCCTCAATCGCGAAAACGATTGAAGCTCAATGACGCCCGGCCGGTCGTGCAATAGGTCACCAGGAAGTAGTTGTGATTTTGATTTTACGGTAGGGCATCTATCGGAAGGTGCTGGGATTGGGATAAAAATTCCAGGCTTTATATCGGAGTATTCTGAGTGCAAGTTTTAGCGCCAATTCAAAACCTGAAAAAGCGACCATTGATCACCGGAAGTTTTTTCCAAGGCGTGCCAAGTCTGAAATTTGTCATGATTATTCGATCGAAGTAGAGACAAAGCGATCCGAGGAAGGAAAGAGAATTGTTTGAGTCAGACGTGGAAGTGAAGAATGATTTGCACTGATTTTTACTCATGAAACGCGGGATTCAGTCGCTTACGAAAATTAATTGAATCAGTTTTCATGGCGTTGACGGTTTTGGAAGTATTCATGCAAGTCGACAACGTTTTGGCGGCTTCCGCGCATTGCCCAACCGAATGGACATCATTGGTAGTTGCCCAACATTGAAGGAGACCGGATAATTCTAAAGCGCAATTTCCGGCTGGAATCTGTTTGTTTGATTTAAGAGGGAAGTAATGATTGATTAATGCAGGAGTTCCTGAAACGAAACATGTAGAAACATGAAGCCTGATCTCCCGACAAAAGCATTTAAGCCATGTGATTTTAGAGAATAGAACGCTAATCGGATCACCTGACCATTCGTTTAGATTTCGTCTTCAGCTTGGGTATTTTGACCATCTCCTGTTGAGCGCAATGTGATTTATCGACCGAATTGGGTGAGAGCGATGCGTGGCTGAGTCGTGGTGTACGGTGAAGAGGAGCGGTCAGGACTACATATTTACTTACATATCACAAGATGAGTAAAATCCCGCCCACAAGTCAGGTGTGGGAATCCTGATAAAACAAGATTATGTGGGATAAGGGATGTCACAAAAACATGTCACTCATTCAGCGTTTTACAGACTCGTGTACCCAGTTTCTCAGCCCCGATCTTTTTTTTTTTAAAGTGTAATTTCGTCGTAGCATTGCACACTATGAATCTATGTAAATATGTATGTAGTATGTATGTATGTACACCACGGGTCCAACTTGCTGTTGAGTCGCCCGCTCGCGCGACGCTGGTTCGACAGCGCCCACTTAGTGGGCAGAAGCCGTCGAAAAAATGTCGGCATGCAATAACGTTGAGGCTAGTCGAGAGCCTGCCGACGTTTTGACGCGGATTCCACCCTCGGCGCTGGTGAGACAGCGTCGATTTGCTGTCGTGGTTAAGTTGACGGCTTTTTTTTTGGGTCGGATGGTCAACCAGGGGTTGAATCATCGTTGAGGAAGACAATGATTCGACCTTTTTTTTTTATTTGGTTCCCTTGTGGCACGCTAGATAAATTTATGTAATGTTTGTTTTAATATAGTTTTAATTGCTAATGTTGTAGTCAGGAATATAAACTATTACAAAGATTTTCATGTTTTTCCGGACAGTTACAACGACGACAAGTTAAGAATGAAATAATGTGGAAATTTACAATGGATTGAGAACAATTTGGATCATTCACATTCATGGATTTCCGCTTCTGTTGGCATGACCAATGCCTTGGATGAGAGATCTTCAGCCATTGTCTTGCCATCAAACAGATCTTCATCTTTTTTCAAGATGGCTTTAGCCCAGCTGTTTCCAAGATTCAAGATTGATTTTAAGTTAGTAACATATTTGGAAAGGACGGTGATCAACCATCCAAAACAAATAATTTAAAAAAAAGGCTTATGCTGTGACAAAACTCAATGGCTGCTGGCGTAATTCTTGCAAGTCTTGGTCAATAGCCTTCCAGTGCACCGTATCACCACGTATGGGGCTGGCTATATGAATTGCAATTTGGAGTTGTAAGAAGGCAAATCTTACCTTTGCTTGGAGGGGAGCCTTGCAAAGGAAGCTGTTCACTAAGTTGTGTTTGTTTCTGGGTCACATGCTTGATAGATCTGAATTAAGGTCATAATCAGTTTCTACTTCAAATGAGAACCCAATTCACAAATAAAAGAAAACTTACCTTCACCAATAGGTCCAACAACTTTGGAATGGGTCCATTCCTAACATGGGTTCTTGTGTTGGCAACATTGTAGAGAAGCTTGAGATGATTATTGGAACAGTTGAGTTAGACGGATCTGAAAAATGTGTTGGAAAGGTCAAATTTAACTCACCACGTTTCTTAAGCTTGATTTTTCATACATGACCAGCTTGCCAACAAAAGTTGCCACATCTTTTTGGGCCGTTGGATTTTGTGTTTTTTAACACAGGGGGAGGTAGTTTTTTTTTATCTTGCTCAATTTTTTGGCAAGGAAATCCTAATTGATCAATCTCAATTAGTCTCAATATCAAATCAAGGAAGAAAAAAGTAAACTTACAATATTTGAGAGTAGTAGTGAACCTTTGAGTGGCTCACCAAGGGAATTATTAGTCTCCCATATGCCTCAATGTTGCACCTGAGTATCTTTGCTCAAATCTCATTGAGTACCATTGAATGTTTGCATATTTATGAGTTAGTACTAGTTTTTGATGATGAGAAATAAGAAACACTTACTCAAATGAAATCTCTGTATTGATAAAGTTTGATTTTGTTCAATTGTCTTGATTGCATATTGGAGTGGGTTGTTGCATTTTGTGGTTTGGGTATGGAAGAACTGGTATGGTGGCCTTGATGGTTGAGGCTCAGGTTCATATGAATGAGGACCATCATGAGTTGATGGCCACTCATCTTCATATTTGAGTTTGGATAAACAAATATCAATAGGGATGAAGATTAGATGATGGATGTAGAGGCAAAAGGACAGAGGATAATCAACAAAGGATGTGAGTCAATTGCAAGAAGGATAGAAGCATTGGAGTTGGCAGAGAGAGACAAGAGATTGGGGGAGGACTTACATCATCACATTGGTCCAAAAGTGCTTTGAGATTGTAGGGGAGAGGGAAGATTTCATTTAGTTTCCTCTGAAACCAATTAGTTGTTGTGTCCTCCAAGGCGCTGGTTGAGTGAGGGTGAGTTTGGTCATCTGATTTGGGGCTTGTATGACGGGATGGCATGGGTAAGCTGGAATCATTGGGGGAGTCAATGTTGTCATGGTTGCCATCATCAATTTGCCTTTGCTTTCCAGAATTTTGGTGGGCTGATGGAGGGTTAGTAGCTTGGAAAGAGTGGTTTTGAGTTTGGAAGGGATTACAGAATGATGCTGGCATGGTGTGAGAGGGGTGGGGTGGGAATAGAATCAAATGCTGAAAGTCTTTGGAATCTAATGTGAGAGAAGGAATCAGAGATGGGAAATTGTGAAAATCTTGTCTAAGATGAGAAAAGAAAAGTGGGAACCAAAGGTCAAGAGGACAACAACAGTCAGGGCTTACAATCAGAGTTGGGTGATGTCATTGGTTTTGACTGGTTGGGCTGACCACTTGCTGACGTAATTGTTTTTGATTTGCCCGGCTTGCAAATGGTGATGTCTTCCCTGGCCACGCTTCAGATTATTGGGATCTCCAATCACAGCCACTCACTCATTGGGATGTTCTTAGAAAAACTGTTCAATATCAAGGAAAAAATGGAAGAAGGTTAGTTTCAAAATTCACTGTTTAGCAGGCAGATACTGATTTCGGAGACTGGTCTTTTTAAAACACAGGAATCAAAGGCTTTGAGGTTATTCCTACCTCCAATGGGTTTAAATATTGCTGTCAAATCTGTCAAGGAAGGCCTATGAATAGAGAAAATTGATGAAGACATTTTAAATTGCGTAGTCATCAACAAAAACCTAGAAATCTTGCAATAGAAACTCACCAAGAACCTGCGTACATTGATTCATCCCTGGACCCAGCAAATATAGAGGTTAATAATGAGTCGTGGATTGATTCCAATGGTGACCAAGTTGATTTGCCTCTTGAGATTGATCAAACAATCCAAGCATTTGAAATGAGTCCTTGGGGGATGATTGCCAATCCGGATCAATCTGATGAGTTAACAGGTGATGATGATGGATGGGAAGAGTTTGTTAATGCCAAGTTAAATTGAATACTTACCAATCCTGCCAAATTAGACCATTTGGAATTCAAAGTCAAAGAGGTCAAGCAATTATCACAGGGAGGAGGAGCTTGTTGGTTTGCTTTTAAGAATAAGGAGGTGAGTGAGGTTTATTGGAAAAAACAAATGACAATGAAGAATTGATAAAAAAAGAGAGAGAAAATAAAGTAATGAGAGAAAACTTACGTTTGGTTGGGAATGTTGGTTGTAGGAGTTGGTCGGATTGATGCTTGTTGGATATACTCACCATATTGTCTTGCGCGCCCTATATGGGCAGATTTGAGGCATCCTGCGCCTATGCGGGGTGGAATTGCCTGCATGGAATTCAGTCCAACGGGCGCGCGTGCGGATTTGTAAATTCTTGGACTTCCCCACGGAATCTCAAACCTCAGTCTTAGGGATTCCATGCTTCTCACTCAAGTTGAGGGGGATCATATCCCGTGTATTTCTTTTCTGACGTGTTTGCTATTTTATAATAAATTAAAATTAAATCAAAATATTAAAATAATTTTAGAATTTATTTTATTAATTTATTTTTATTTTTTTTGACCATTTCAGGATATTTCAAATCCGCATGTGGCCCCCTTTTTGAAATTTTATCCAGAAGAAAACCATGGATTGGATCATTTCAAGCTGTCTCAATCCATGAAATGGTGGGAGCTTCTGTCACCCAGCCTAAGAAATCAAATGTTTATTCAAAAATCCCAACATTTTTATATATTTTAACCTGCAAAATTAATTTCCAAAGAAATTGTGGTTCCTCTATTTATTTACGCTTTTGAATCAAAAATATACACCAAATGTGTCACAATTGATTTTTCCATGCTCAATTCAACCACAATAAAGATCACCATTCCTGCTCAAGCAAAGTTCATGGATGCAAATTTAATGGAAATTTGTAGTGATCAATTTCTGAAGGAGTACTCCCAAATCCAACAAGATGGAGTCTTCTTATCAGATTTCTGTGACAAAAAATTATATGGTGAGTTAATTTATGAAAATCAAATCATCATGAGGATTAAATTCTGACATTTTTTTTGATTAAAATTTTGCCATTTTAATACATAGAATTTGATGAAGACAGTGAAAAAATCATCAGTCTCCCTAATCCATGGCGTGTTAAGGCACAGTGAAAGGCTATAAGAAATTTTCCAATAACATTATATTCAGATGATACTTCAGGAAATATCTCAAAGCAATTCAACAAACACCAATCATTCTACTTCACCCTATCTGGTCTTCCCCCTCACTTATCCAACCAAGAATATAATTGTAACTTTCTGTCAACATCCAACAGAGCTGGAGTACTTGAAATTGCAGATCAAATAGTTGAAGAGATAAAGTTAGTCCAAAAATGAATCATCCATTGGACTGATATTGACATTTATGTTTGGAAAACGGTCAAATGACCACCCAAGGTTTATCTGCTTTTGATATTACCATTTCTGAATGATAAAATAAATTGTCTCCACTTCTTTAAGAAATTTAAATTAAAAACCAGAAAACCAAGCTGATGAAAAATGAAATGAGATTGGAAGTAACACTGGAGAGACGTTCAGCTAATCTATAAAGACAACCACCACCAACAGCCACTACCACACATTAAGAAAAGGAAAGATCTGACAGAGTAGAGACTAAAGAAACAAAGGTAAGGTTCATTTCAGTCACAATGGGGTTATGAAAGGTCGTGCCAAATTATCCTGAGTCCCCTACAATGTCCGGTACTTTCTGATTGCTGGATCTTGATGTTTTAGATTCCTAGACCAAATTTGAGAGTTAAAAGCAAAGAAAGCCCGGTGAGAGAGAGACCCCCCAAGGGATCAAGGAGACTGGGCAGTTTAAGTAGGCGGAAAGTCTGAAGTTGAGATGAATATGCATCATCTGGACTAAGCGCCTGCGCGTTTGGCGTTTGACATTCAACATACAGTGAGAATTCAACACTGAACCAGTTTTATTTATCACCACTGTCTTTTGTTTCTTGGAAGATTCCCCAATGCATGCAGAAGTCACCAACACTCCAGTTCCTGGAATATTCCTCAACCCATGTCAAATTTGGAAATTATCTGCCCCTAAGAGGCAAAACAAGCAAACAATTGCTTATCTTCATAATTTTCTTCAAATTGATAGGAATGGCTTTGAGGTGAATTTTTAAATTCTTGGAAAAAAATTGATCATTGTTGAAAATATTTTTTTGTTTTTCTAGGCCCCTAACCCCACCAGAATTTGGACTGAAACTATTGAAAAGACCCATCATCTGTATGAGCTTTCCAAAATAAACCAAAAATCTTTTCAAATTATGTCTTCATCTTATGGTCTTGTGGATTCAATCAACAAGAAATTTATCAAACAAAAGAGAGAACCATCAATTCTTCACAAAATCAAAGAACTAGAACAAACCAACTACTCCAAACTCTTCAATACATTTTTGAAGCTTGAAGGTGTTGTTCTCCTTAAATTGATGAAATTTTCATGACAATCAGACATTGATATTTTTTTAATTTTCTAATTTACCAGGATTTGATGGCTGCCTTGACACTCCGGTTGAAATTCTCCATGTGGTTCTTCTTGGTATTGTCAAATACTTGGTCCAAGATTTTATTCAATCATTGAAGAAATCTGAATTACCATTACTAAGTGGATACATCCAGTCTTTCAACACCAATTCACTCAACATTCCCTCCCTTCAGCCAAACTATTTAATAAAACATTCACACAGCCTGGTTGGAAAAGATTTCAAAATATTACTTCAAGCAGCACCCTTCACTTTTTTCCACTTTATGAAATCTGAACAAAGAATTCTTTGGACCTCCCTTTGTCAACTGTGCACCTTCATATTTCAAACTCACATCAAAGACATGAATGAATACCAAACTCAACTTAAGGCACAAATGAAACACTTTTTATATCATTTGATCAAGATGTCTGTCTAATGGATCAACAAACCCAATATTCACATGCTCCTTCATCTCCCAGACTCAATATTGCGTTTTGGTCCAGCTAGTCTGTTTTCAGCTGAAAAATTTGAAAGTTACAATTGAATTTTACACCAAGCTTCAAATCATTCAAACAAGATCAGTCAAGGAGGTGATTTGGCCATCAGCTTCAGTAATTATCAGTCTATACGTTTTCTTCTCTCTGCTGGGGTGGTATACAATCAAGAGACTCAAACAAATTTTCAAAGCAGTCCAACAATCACCATCATATTTGAAGATAATCCAGTTATTTAAAATTCCATGGGTTATAATATCCAGATTTACCATCTCCTGAACCAATATCCCTTTTCTAAAAGAAAATCTGTTCCCAATGAAGAAAGAGTACAAGTTCCTCAGATACTCAGAGAAAAATTCTGTTCAAATGTTGAACAAATTAAACAAATTAAATTAAAAAAGCATGATATCATCCAGAAGAATTACCACATCTTGGCAAGTTTTTGGCTTTACTTGAAATAAACAAATTCAAAATATTAACAATTTCTTTCTTTCTTTCTTTTTTTTTGGAATTGGGTTGAATCTCCAAACTCAGTGGATTTTATAGGCAAGATCACTTCATCACAGCAGACTCATGGAATTAGAACCACCAAATGTTTTTTCCAAGTAAACAAGCTTGAACCCATGGGAATCAATCCATTCTACAACATGAGGGAATTGGTTGAAACAAAATCAGAATGCACAGTAAATTGTCAGGTTAGAAATTTCTTCATTTTTTTTTGTGTCAGACTTCCGATATGTTTTATTAACAAAACTTGATTTTAATTGAATACAGGCCATCAAAGCCTGCTTGAATATGCAGCACAATTGCCATGATGGGGGTTTCCAGCTTCAAAAAACTCACATTTCTCAAATTGAGCGTCAAGAAACCTCTCAAAGAACAATGGAAGTTATCCATTCAAACTATAATCATTGGATTCTCAACTCAGGTGCATTGCATGCAGCTAAGGAGCACAGGTCAGTAGCCAGGTTGATCACTCAACCCATTGAACCTGGGAAATGGGTGGAGTGTATGAACTCAGCCATGGCAAGGTGGGGTCAGCCAAGACAAGGACTTCCCTTGAATCTTGAGGCCAGCAGATCACAAGTGATGCATTGATTTTTTTTAATTTTTTTTAAAAAAATCCCTCACAAGCAGAATTAACAAAAATAAATACTGAAAATGACTGAAGTTGAAAATTTGAAGAAAACAAACCTTCTAAAAAAATTGTTTCAAAGCAGTATACATTCTCAATGAATAGTTTCTTTTTTTTAAATTATTTTAAGTTGTGAAATGAATGTCAAATTTTTCCATTGCACACCAACAAATGGTGTGGGAGGTGTTGGCATCACCCTTGATATAAAACCACTGGTCAGTCCAGCAGAGACAGAGTTGCATTGATCCCGCAAGCACACCCTTCTGGTGATTCAACAGCAGGGGCAATGCAGGGTGGCAACAACAATTTTGTCAACTCACCAATCAGCCGCCTGAAAAATCAATGCATTAGTCAAATCCCCCATCAGTTATTGGTCAATAAACGGTTGCCCAACCGGGACGTCAAAATGCCAGGGAATCAATGCCCAGGCCTTCAATTTGACCCTCACCATTGAGTCAACGGCCCTCAACCGTCAGAACTGAATGACCATGATTTGACAGCAGGGGAAATGTAGCATTACAACAACACTGTTGTTGACTCACCAATCAGCCGCCTGACAAATCAACGCATTATTTGAATCCCCTGTCAGTTGTTGGTCAATGAAATGTTTCCCAACCCAGTCATCAAAATGCCAAGCAGTCAACGCACGGGCCATCTATTTGACCCTTACCATTGAGGCAAGGGCCCTGAACTGCCCAAAGTGAACCCATGGTGTATGTATGTATGTATGTATGTACATACAACAAAAAGCACCTTGTTTCTTGGGGGGTCTTGCGGCGCAAACAAGCCCCTGGCAAAAGGGGCCTACAACCGATTCAGGGAGATGGCATGGGGGGAAAGCCCTGATCATCCTGCGCCCCAGATTTCCTCTTCCCTAAACTGAGGCTGCGCAGATTCCATACCTGGGTGGATGATTAGGTGTATGATGGGGTGATCACGGGAATCAGGAAATGACAGGTTAGAAGCTGCCTCAGTTGGGGCCTATGAGCAGAGACCACTGGAAAAAGAAGGAATACATTGAATACCAACAAAGAATCCCATTGGAAAACAATGAACATCTAGTGTACCAAATGAGGCAACCCTGTCAGGAATCAAGGTGCAATGCTATGGCACAACCCACAATTGCCAGGTAAAGAATACCTAATGTCTGGAAAAATCACCCAAAGAGGAAGAAAGGCAATAGAAAACTGTGTTAATGGCTGAGTATAGAGAACAATAGAAACCATCCTTAAAGCAAGTACAAGCATAACTCAAGGATATGTATTGTCAAACTGACGGCAACAAATTGGGATTATTAATTCCAGGAAAATGAGAAGACCAAATGGCTAAGGCTTTCCCATAGATACTGATCAACAGATCAGAATGGGCAAGAATAAACCCAGTTACATGGTAGATTCCAAATATCTTTGCAAAAGGAAAAATGGGTGCTATTCATTTTAAAGCACCAATCATGTAAAAAATACTAATAAGGCAGAGACCAATCACACTTAAATTTTTCCATGATCCATCAAATTATAATTGTATTTGTCAAACATAAAACTTCCTTTACAAAAAAAATAGCAATTCAATCAAGTTGTCATTAAGACATCTCACTGAAAACAAAAAGGCTGAAATCTTTTCAAACCCTACCCATGAATCAATCAAGAACAACAGCAGACCCAGAAAGTTGAACCAGAATACCTTTTGTCTCCACCAGGAGTTTTTTGGCCTATACTTGTAACTAAAACATGTGTCCAATTCACAAAATGGCTGGGCAACCATTCACACCTTCTTTGTATTAGCCTCATGCACAAATACAACTTTGGTTATCCCAATGTCAGGCTACTAGATTTCAAGGACCCAATTCCTTCTAGCCAATAAAATTGGTGGGAGTAAGAAATGAATGGATACTGGTTACAGTGTTCCTAAGAGTTAAACTAATGATAAATGTTTCAGTAAAAGCTTACTAGTAATAATGATGAGAAATTCCAAACAGAGGGGGAAAGGACTGGTGTGGTTGTTTGGCCCTCTAAGATGCACAAGGAAGCTCCTTGGGACACTGGGCTCAATTTTTCAGTAACTGGTGCTTAAAAAAGGTCCTTTAAAAATTCCACACTGGAGGTCTATTGTGTGCAACATGTGCCTATGTTGCCTCAGTATTGACTTTCAAAGCAAAATTGTGATGCTAAATCAAAAGGAATTTGATGTATTAGTGAAATCCACTGACTAATTCCAATGCCAAAATGAATGGATCACTTCATTTCTTCAAATAATAGTTAATCCAAAGGCTTCTCTCTGGACTAGCTTCATTTGATTCATTTCTGGTCACATTTTAACAATTTTTCTACACCTTGCTTGTCCCTTTCATCATCAATTACTTGATCAGAAAAATCAGCCAATCCCAAGATCTAACTCCTTTGCCTTGTTATCTTGTAATGATACTCAATTTTTTCAGTCTCACTTGAGCTGATTTCCATTTGAATTGCATTCATTCACTATTTATTTAGTTCTTTTGAATTTCAGTTAACCTGTTTCATTACAAAATTCATTCTCACCTTTTTTTTTCCTTGTAAATTCCTCATGCACATGATCACTTCTGTAACTATAGAATAACCTCCTCTGTCTTCATCTCTTCTATATATGGTCTATCAAGTGCATTTGAGCACCAGGCCAAGCCCACTTGGTGCAAAAAAAAGCAGTACTAATATAGGTTTCAAGAGCACTTGATTGCATGCCCAGAAAACTTAATTGGGTTGGACTGCCAAGGGGCCAATCTTGGCACCCAATCAAGCTTGTTTGGATTCAAATCAAAGCTGGTTGCACCTGGCCAACCAGCTTTCCTCTCCTCCACTCTTAACAAATTACAAGGATGGAATATCTGCTTTCCTCTCCTCCACTCTTAACCAATGACAAGGATAGAATATCTCAAGAGGCTGATTGGAATTACATTGATTTGACTGATCATGATCACCAAGATCAAGTATTGGATGGTACAGACTATTATACACTCTTGATTCAAGCAAGAAATACACCAACCATGATTTCCAATTGATTAAAAGCCAAAGGCTTGATTTTGGGAATTTTTTTCTATCAATTTATGAAATTGGTTAGTTTTGTGGGACTAGAAGTGAGCTTGGGCAGTTTGGAAAGGCCCTTGTCAAGCCATGGAGGATGATAAAAGTTTTTATCATACTTATTGTCACAAATCTTTCAACTGTGAGAATGATGAGGAAAATGAAGTTGGTTGGGTTCTACTGAGGATTGAAGATTCAATTCATGTCATACAGGGCTCAAGGAATTGAAAGGCTGAACCATATTTTCAAATCATTTGACTCTATCTCCTCTATCTCATTATGGCTTGTTCTTTTGGCTTGTGTCTGGAATTTCCTACTTCTCCCCTCCTGCTCAATTTGATGTTTTTTTTTTTTTTTTTTCATTGCTTCAAATGGTATGTATTTTTGTGTATTTCATTAGTAAATACATGTTTTTATAAGAAATAACAGCCTTTTCTTCAAGAATTCTTTAGATAAAAACTCTAAATAATGAATTTTGAGCGTGTCATTGCAATCAGGTTTGATCAGCGCCAAGTGAAACTTTACCACGTTCCAGAATAATTGGAATAAGCTCCAAAGTGCTCTTGACAATGCTCCCAGAAAACTTGGCCTGGTTCCAAGTCAAATTTAAAAATTGCCATGCACACTTTAAAAAATAATGGTGTAACTTCATGTTCCCCCAAACGGGATTTAAAAACCATACATGTTTATAGGTTATTTAAAAAGCAGAAAATCATTCCTTATTTTATTGATTCCCAAGTTATTTTATTTTACATATTCTTCCATTTTCTGAATAACAGGTGTTGAATCAGGCTTTTTCCAGTTTACCTTCTGAAATAATTACCAACAAATCTTGCAATATATTTGGAAAAATCAGCTTCAAACTTCAAAGATTACATTGCATCAGAAATATTTATTTCTTTCCAGAGAAAGCAATTTTTAATATTTTCATCATCATTATCTTCCTCAGTCAATTCTTTGTTGGAATATTTCAAAATTTATTCATTATCCCCATAAAATAGGTAAATCAAGCATTTTCATATATATTTTCATGTTTTTTTATAGGTTACTAGTGTATAATTTCCCCCAAATTGGTGGAGGCATGACATTTTCCCAGTTCAGTATGGGCTTTGCCCGGTGAAGTATGGGCTTTTGCCAGTGCAGTATGGGCTTTGTCTGGTGCAGTATTGAATTTGAACAGTGTCAATGCAAAAGGTGCATAAAAACGTTGGAAAATGAATACAAACCCAAGGACACCCGTGCTGGCTGAGGTGTGGGAATTTTTTCAATCTTTTTATATTTATAGATTTAAATCCAATTATAAACATTAATTCTTATTCAAAGAAGTTGAATCTGGGTTATTTAATTTTTTTTCTTGATCAAGATAATTTTTAATATTTGAAAATATCTTGATTCTCCTCATGAAAAAGATATATGCAGCATTTTCACATTTTTTTATTTTTGGAACATAGTTATTTGCATTCCAAAAAATATATTCAGTTTTTTTTAAATGAATCTAATATATATATTTTTTTGAATTATTTATGTACTGGATGGTATTTTTTTCAAACTTCAAACTATGTGAGTTTCAAGCATGAAAAAAGTACATGTAGAATTTGTTGAATAATCAGATCCAACTGTCTTCTTTTTACTTCTTCTGTTTCTTTTCTTTCCTCTTCTTTTTCTTATTATTCCTCTCCTCTTTTTCTTATCTATTCTTATGGCTGCTATTGCTCTTCCTTCTGTCACATCTCAAACTCTGTCACATCTGGATTCCTCGAGTCATCTCTGTCACTCCCGCGCGTCATTGAATACTGTCACAAATCCTTATTCATTTCACACACATGTCCTACTGAATTGTCATCTTCACCAACCAAGTCTTGACTGTCAACTGGCAGCAATCATCATTGACTCAACCAACAACTCCCTCTCTTCTGCGAAATCTTCAACTCTCAAAACTCAACCTCAATCAATAAATCTTTTCTTCTTTCTTCTCTTCTTTCATTCTATTTTCATTCTTTCCTTTGCTCTTTTTCTTTCACCTCTCAAATCATCTACACAACAACAATCTTGAATCAACCCGCTTTCAAATTCTCAAGCTCATCTTTTCAGCAAGAACTGACTAGTAAGATCAGAACTTGTTGCTATCAATCTTTCAATCTCTGAACCTTATTCAATTCTCTCTTCTAGCTTCTTATTGCTGCTCACCCGAGTCTCCTATAGATCTAAAACCAAATAACTAGTGTTCTTGTTGAATGTTGTGAGACATTTAGCTGCCGGATGTTTGTTCTTTTCTTTTTCCGTTTTGATTCTTTCTTTCTTCATTATTTATTTTCTCAGCTGATCTCCTGCTTGTCTCAGCCCTCTTTGTTTATCATCTCCCTAGTCTTTCTCAGAAATTCAAAACGGTTAAAAGCCAAAAATCCTTCCGACTAATCTAACCGACACAATGGAGGGATCCAGCAACGACGGCTTCCAACAAATCATTCTCAAAGCAGCTCTCGAAGCGGTACCAATTCTCTCCAATGAAAATTAATCTATCTGGAAAGATAAGATGACCATACTGCTCGAGCTCAAGGGAATCAAGGAAGCACTAGAGGACAATTTGAAAAGTCTCAGCACCGTGGACAACATGGAAACTCAAGTCATTCTCCTATCTCAAATCGACTCTGTCACCCACAACAACGTGGTTAACCCATCTAAAATTTCCTCCGCCCAACTCCTCTGGCAGACTATCAAAGAAAGATTTGCCTCTTCCCAAACCGCCAATCAAGCCCGAGTCTTCAACAAATTCCTTTACCAGCAGTTCAAGCCCGATGCGATCAACTCTTTCATAACCGAAACCAAAATTTCTGTCAAGAAAATGGTGGATGTTGGGATTGATCTGCCCAATGACATTCTTTCTTATCTTATCCTCTTTAAATTTCCCCCATCACTCCATTCTCTCCGACAACAAATCATGAACTTGGACAAGGTTGTTCCTGTGGACCTTGTTCTCAATCACCTTACTCAGTTGGACAATGAAATCAAAGTCAAATCTAAAGAATCCAAACTTGGCAACACCGCTCTCATTTCTTCCCAACCAATCAAGAAACCTGTCCCCTCTGAATTTCAATGCCAAAAAGGATTTCATAATCCTCAATCTCCAGATCACCCCAAAAAACAAGTGCTGGCATCTTCATGAGCATCTTGCTCCCAACTGGTGGAAGGAATCGCAAGTCCGCTGGAGAGCGCAACTTAACTCTCAAGCCAAAGCAAAAGAAGTTGCTCACTATGTGTCACTTCTCACTACGTGGATCAAAGATATCAATCCAATGAATCAAATCATTCTTGACTTGGGTGCCTCATGTCACATGTCAAACTCCCAAAGTTTCTTTACTCAACTCAAAAAGCACAAGGGCCACGATTTTGTAAACACAGGGAGCAAAGACGCAAAACTTCCCATCAAGGGCAATGGCATGGTCAATCTAACCTGGAAAGGCTCCTCCGTCTCTCTAAGAAACTGCCTCTTTGTTCCGGATCTCGTGGTTAATCTTATAAGTCCCGGTGAACTCATTACAAACAAGAAGTGCTCACTATCTTCCTCCAAAAATCAGTTTTTGCTCTTGGCCAATTCTCAACTAGCTTTCACTGGATTTGTTCACAAAAAATTGTTTGTTCTCAATCCACCTTCTCGAATTGGTAACGGTATCAAATTCTGCCACCTGACTCTCAACAACCCAAATCACTGTTCAATTGACTCCCTTCATCAATCTTTTGGGCATGCCAGCCCTTATTGCCTCAAAAATCTTTTTCCAACTCTCTCCACTCAAACTCTTTCCAACTTCCAATGCACAGACTGTGTCTTCACCAAAATTTCCAAATCCCCATTCAAAATGACATCCAGCCCATCGTCCAGGCCCTTCGAACAACTACACATTGACTTGATTGGACCTATCAACCCTCCTTCTCAAAACAATATGAAATACATTATGACTGTTGTTGACAACTTCTCTGGTTAAATCTCCACGATACCTCTTTCACACAAGTCCAACGCTTGTCTTCAACTCAAGGTTATTCTAAATCATGAGAAGCAAAAAAAAAAACAGGTTTCCTGCTACTATTTGCACAGATGGTGGTGGAGAATTCTCCTCTTCCAAACTGAAAGATTTCTTCAAAATCAATTTGATACAACATCTCATCTCTGAACCGTACCACCACGAGCACAATGGAAAAGTAGAAAGGGCCAATCAAACACTTACCGAAGCCATGAGAGCCACTCTTTGAAGTTTCAAACTGCCGCTCAATCTTTGGGCAGAAGTGGCTAAAGCTACTTCCCTTGCCCTAGATCAAATCCCCAAGTCTCCAAATTCTCAATCTCCCTATCAACTCTTCACCGACAAATCTCTTCCAACTTCATATTTCCACCCCATAGGATCCAAGGTTGCATACCTCGACAACAAGATAAGCTGTGGCGAAAAATTCAAAGATTGAGGGCTCCCAGGTACCCTTGTGGGTTACAACCCTAATTTCCTATCTTACCAAATCTTGAAACCTGACAAATCCATTATTTCCTCCAAACACATCAAAATCCTCAAAAATAACAATCCATCCCAGGCTTCTTCAACCCCTGATTCTCCTGAAATCAATCTTCAAATTGACCTTGATGACAATTTGTTACTCCCCACTCCCAATCTACCACCTTCAAATCAACCATCAAACTTCGAGTCTGCCAATGCCCCTTCCAGTGAACAAGTCACTTCCTCAAACTCATTGTCCGCATCCCCTAATGACTCTGAGTCTGACTCCAAGCCTGACCCGTCCAACAAACTTGCCAAAAAACTCATTCCCGGATACTCACTTTGCAATTGATCAAGCCTAAATCCACCTCAACAATATGGGTATCATCACTATTACGTTCCCCAAACATACAAACAGGCCAAACAATGTTTTGACTGCTCAAAGTGGGAATCCTCCATGGACGTCAAACTAAACGGTATAGAAGCTCTTGAAGTATGGGAGGACTATGACGGTCCTGAAACCGTCAATCCTCTCAATACTACCTGGGTGTATTGTCTCAAGGACAACTGCCATGGCAACCCACTAATCTACAAAAGCCAATTATGTGTTCAAGGCTTTGATCAGATCTACGGCCTAGATTATCAAGACAACTTCTCCCCAACGGGAAAGGCAGCATATCTTTGAATAGCTCTTCTCTTTGGTCTGTTTCACTCTCTTCCCATCTCTCAATTCAATGTAAAAAGTGCCTTCCTCCACGCACCTTTTTCAGATAAGGTCATCATCAAAAGACCCAAAGGTTCAAACCAAAAATCCAATATCTCATTCTACAAAAGTCACTCTACGGCCTCAAACAAGCTCCTGCTAATTGGTTTCATACGCTTACTTCCTGGATTTGCGAACAGGGATTCCACAAATCCATTTCCAATCCCTGTCTGTACATTCACTCAGCCTCCAATTCTGTTCTTTTTTTTCACGTCAATGATCTCATTCTAGTTGGACACGGTGATGATTTCCAAAAGAAATTCCTCAAACGTTTTCCCAACTCCAGTCACCATGAACCCAACACAATTCTTGGTATGAGATTTGAGCGTTCTGGAAACAAAATCCTCCTATCCCAACCAAAACACATCAAGCATGGATTGGAAGAACTGAAAATGACAGACTGCAAACCCTCATCTATTCCTCTCACTGCAAACGTAAACCTGTCTCCAGCCACCAATGAAGAGCACAAAGAATTCAAGTCACTAAATATAAATTATTGCTCAGCCGTCTTTCTTATCAACTACATCGCCTGCCTAACTTGTCCTGATCTAAGCTTTGCTGTTTCCAGCCTTGCGAGATTTTGCAAGAAGCCAGGAATTTGTCATTGGAGAGAGGTCAAGCGATGCTGGAAATATTTGAAAGCTACAAAGGATCTCAAGCTCACCCTACAAATCAATCACACTGACACTCAAATTCAATGTTTCAGCAATGCCACTTGGAGCGACGACTTGGACACTAGGCGCTCACAATCTGGCCATCTTTTGCTTCTTTTTGAATCCCTCATTTCTTGGAGTAGCTATTGTCAGCGTAATGTTACTCACTCAACAACCAAGGCCGAACTTAATCCTTTGGTCGACTCCTTTCTGGAAGCCATCTGGATGAGAGGCCTAGTATCTGAACTCTGGAAAATCAAAATTACTCCTAGTTGCCACTTCATTGACAATAAAGGGCTCAATGACAAACTTAAAAAGTTTGGCTGCAACTCAAAAACTTGTCACATTGACATAAAAACTAAGGCACTTCAAGAAGAACTTAAGCTTGGAAACCTCAAAATCAAACTAATTTCAGCTGACAAAATGAAGGCAGATGGTCTTACCAAGGCTCTTCCCCTCTGTTCTCTCGTTACCCTCCTCTGTCTCATAAATCCTCTTTTCTCAGCTCCAAATTCAGTCTTACAAGTCATGGGGGGTGTTGAATAATAAGATCCAACTGTCTTCTTTTTAATTCTTCTGTTTCTTTTCTTTCCTCTTCTTTTTCTTATTATTCCTCTCCTCTTTTTCTTATCTATTCTTATGGCTGCTATTGCTCTTCCTTCTGTCACATCTCAAACTCTGTCACATCTGGATTCCTCAAGTCATCTCTGTCACTCCCGCGCGTCATTGAATACTGTCACGAATCCTTATTCATTTCACACACATGTCCTACTGACTTGTCATCTTCACCAACCAAGTCTTGACTGTCAACTGGAAGCAATCATCATTGAATCAACCAACAACTCCCTCTCTTCTGCGAAATCTCCAACTCTCAAAACTCAACCTCAATCAATAAATCTTTTCTTCTTTCTTCTCTTCTTTCATTCTATTTTCATTCTTTCCTTTGCTCTTTTTCTTTCACCTCTAAAATCATCTACACGACAACAATCTCAAATCAACCCGCTCTTGAATTCTCAAGCTCATCTTTTCAGCAAGAACTGACTAGTAAGATCAGAACTTGTTGCTATCAATCTTTTGATCTCTGACCCTTATTCAATTCTCTCTTCTAGCTTCTTATTGCTGCTCACCCGAGTCTCCTATAGATCTAAAACCAAATAACTAGTGTTCTTGTTGAATGTTGTGACACATTTAGCTGCCGGATGTTTGTTCTTTTCTTTTTCCGGTTTGATTCTTTCTTTCTTCATTATTTATTTTCTCAGCTGATCTCCTGCTTGTCTCAGCCCTCTTTGTTTATCATCTCTCTAGTCTTTCTCAGAAATTCAACAGAATTTTTTATGTCTTTTTATTTTTGGTAAAAAGCTATTTGAATTCCACTGGAAATATTCCATTTTGTGCAAAAAAATGTATTATTATTATTTTGCTCATTTTTCTTACATTTAGAGAGGTTTTTTTTAAATCTGAGATTGATTTGAATTTATTGCAGAAAATTTATATCTATTGCATTTTTAAATATTGAATTTACTCAATTTTTGTCCTTATTTGAATTCTAAAAAACAACTCTAGCCCAGACAGACCCCATAGGGGATTTAGAGGCCTTAATTTAGCCCCCCAGGTCCTCCATTACTTTTTACAGCCCTTTTAGGGAGCAACACGCCATTGAAAGGTGTTTTCTCACAACCCAGACACAGCTTGAAACCTTAAGAATGCTTCAAGCCTTCCTGGGGTGGGAAAGCATGCCAGTTGGCATGAAGATAGTAATTATTGACTATAATCACACCAACAGTGGCTTTTGGAGTGATTTTAGATAAAGAATTCCTGAAATCATGCCAATTTTCAAAATTGGCATGGATTCAGTCATTTTGAAATAATAAATGATAAATAACAAATGAAAAAAGTAAAATAATAAATTGTAAATAACGGCATTATTTTTTTCACAGGTGCTACCCTTAAACTCATGGGGGTACTACGTCCCTGCAACGTCCAGTATACATGGACAAATCCTTGTTTACACGGGCATTTCAAGAACTTTATTTTTTGAAATTCTAGCACAAAATTCCTGTAGATAGGTGTCTTTAACCCTTATGGCTAATATTTTATAATTTTGGGACCAGTTAAACCCCTCAAAAAATCCAGTCAAAAAATTAACAAAATCCAAAAAAAAACTCATTTTTGGAGCTATTCCTTTGGCTTTTGGATTAAGTTTTTTTGGCACTTTTAACTCTCACAATATCTATCAATCAGCTGAAGAGCTTTAAAATATTCTATTGAGATTTTTTGGATGTATCCTTGGCCTTCAAAAATTGGATCCAATGCAAAAACACTTCAAAATAACATATCCTTTTCAAAAATTTGTTTCCACTTCTTTGATCAATTTTTCTCTCAATTTTTTTTGACAAAAAATTGAGATTAACATCCAAAAATTTAATAAAAAATTTTACTGAGCTTTAATTATAGTTTTTACCCCACCAAATATTCATCACAATGAAGATAATTGAAAATAACAGGGGTGGTCTTTTGTTATTTCTGCATTCTTTGTTGTGTTTGCTTATGAGAATTTGAATTATTTGACCTTTATGTTTGAAACAGGCTTCTAAATTTTTTCAAATATAATTTTTTTCTTAATTTTTGAAGCACTATTTGTGCCCTAAAAACCAAATACAAAAAGGAGGGCAACAAACCCCCCTCTTGGCTGGGGTCCGCTTTTTTGAGACCTTGATGCATAAAACCCTAACCATTCCTATTCAATATGAGTTTGAAATTTTTCCAGGCAATTCTTGAGTGCTCCCATCCTCCCATAATCCATCAAATAAACCTCCTCCACCCTTCACCCCCCATCACCATACCGGACCAGACCAGACCACACCACACCATACCACTCCACTCCCCCTGTTACCACACCACACCACACCATACCACTCCCCACAACACAACACAACACAACACAACACAACACAACACAACACAACACAACACAACACAACACAACACAACACAACACAACACAACACAACACAACACAACACAACACAACACAACACAACACAACACAACACAACACAACACAACACAACACAACACAACACAACACAACACAACACAACACAACACAACACAACACAACACAACACAACACAACACAACACAACACAACAAAAAATAACACACTCCAAACATACCACTAACAAATCAAACCTCCTGAACCAAAAACTCTTCTCACTCCATTTCTACTCAAAATCTTTCTGAATCATCAACTCAAATCTCAAATTCCTTTCTAAAAAAAACATTCCTATTCAAAATTTCTCAACAAAACATCCACCCAGTTTTCAGAAATGTCTCACCTGGCCCATCCTCCATCACCTCATCTAATCAAACTGCTTTTTTTACTCCTCTGGCCCTTTTCTCATCTACTCAATCTAATGATACAAATACTCTGGCCCCTCCTCCTGAACTATCATATAATCAAAAGGAGGAGTTGGTTGATGCTATCCAATCATGGTCAAAGTCCCATTGATATGCCATTTGTACTAGAGTATCAAACTTGAAGAAACATACGTACACATATCAATGTGATAAATCTGGAGAATATAAACCCAGTGAAGATCCCAAAAAATTTCAAACCACAAGAAAGACAAATTTGACTTTTATTTTATCCGGAAATTTCTCCAAAAGATTAGGTCTCTGGCAGGTTAAATTTATATGTCCAGACCACAACTATCCCCCCTAAGATGATCCTTCTACTCATCCAATCCATAGAAGAATTCATGGCAAGCAGAAGGAGACTGTAGAAAGCTTAAACAAGGCTGGTTTTCCCCCATTAAAACTTTTAAACTATATTATGAAAAAATTCTAGACTCCAGTTCATACAAACCTCAGTACTATTTATAATAAAAGATCTGAAATTCAAAAAAATTATCTTGATGGAAAAACCCCAATTGGAGCTTTAATACTGGAACTCCAAAATTCTTCTTTTTTGTACAGAATCAACAATATGGATGGACACATCACTTCTTTATTCATTTCAAATCCAAATTCCATAAAACTTTTAAAAACATTTCCTACTCTTCTCATGATGGACTGCACATATAAAACAAATAAATTTGGGATGTATCTTCTTCATATTTTTGGGGTAAACAATTCTTCAAGAAATTTCTCAATTGCTTTCTGTTTTTTATCCCAAAAAAAAGATAACTATGAATGGGCCCTCCATCAACTTCAGGAAATATGAGAACATTAAAAACCCAGGGTTATTGTGACAGATAAAGAACAAGTGTTAATTAGTGCCATAGAAAAAGTTTTTCCATCTTCTCATCACCTTCTCTGTCTCTGGCATATTTTCAAAAATATTCAAACCCACTCCCAAAAGCATTTCAAGTGTGAACATGAATGTAAGGTCTTTCAGAAACACTTTCACCAATTGGTCAACTCCAAATCTGAAGCTATTTATCAGGAAAATTTCACCGAACTTTCTCTATTCTGGAATGCTCCCAAATCAGAATACCTCTTTGAAAACTGGGTCCCACTCCAAAAAAAATTTGTCTCTTACTTGGCAAAAAAATACTCTCATTTTGGAAATACAAGTACATCAAGAATAGAAGGCCTTCATTCTTACATAAAACATTTCATCACTTCCTCTACTGGCTCCTTTTCCAATGTTGTTGATAAGATATATAATTCTATTACAATCAAATTTGATGAAAGATCTATTGAAGCCTCCCAGAAAGGTTTCAAGCAGCTCATTGGTTTGCCTCACTGTGTGAAGCATCTTTCTGGAAAGATCAGCCATTATGCCCTCAAGACCATTCAGTCATTCAATCAAGTCTCTGATTCTTCAACCACTGGCATCAACTGTGATTAATGTTCTTATATGGGTATGCCATGTGTTTAAAAAGTTAAATCAGCTATCTTCAAGGTTGAAAGTTTCCAAATTGAGGATTTCCATCCTCAATGGCATCTCAAACCCCCCTTTTGAGTAATTTTTTTTCTTTATACAAGTTTAAATGAATAATATTCTGATTAATTTCTAACTTCCTTTCTGCAGTTAACTTCCAGCCTAGACTCAACTGAAGAATCACCCAGCCTTGAAAATCCTTCAAGATTAACCAATGAACATAGATATCTTACTGAATTTTTTTGAAGAATTTGAAAAATTGCCACCTGGAGAACAAAATTATTATCTGGGTGAAACACAGAAGCTTTACACAGGAAAGTATCAACTTGTTCTGATTCAAGAGCCCAATTCTACTAAAAGATCCAAAATAAGAGGAAGACCCAAAGGAGCAGAAAATAATTAAAAGAACATCTCTCAAACCTCAAGTAAAAGGAATCCATCTGGCTTTCAATATTTAGAAGCACCAAAGGGGAGAGGAAGGCCAAGGAGGAAATTTTCAGCAAATTCAGTGGTCAGTAATTAGAAAGAAAAAAATATAACTCATTATTTTTAAGTAATCATTCAGGTTTTGAGAAAGGGAAAGGCAAAAAAGGAAAAATGGAAGGGAAATAAGAAGGAGGAATCAGATGAAGAGTTAAATTTATATTTATACATAATCATCTCAATATCAACTGAATATTTCTTTTTTTCGACATAGGATGATTTTGTGACAGAAGAAGATACTTCAGAAGATGAGGAGCTCCTAGATTTGGATGTTATTAAGACGGTGAGATTATATTTTCTTTTTTTATTGAGTGAATTTTTATTAATTTTCCCATTTAATCTTATTTTAGAGGTCTGAAACTGTTTTCACTAAGAGGGCTCCTTCCCCTGATTAAAATCCTGGGACTAGAATCCAGAGACAAAAGTTATGAAACTGAAGAGATTGATCTTATGATTCCAGAACTAAAAACCAGTCTGATAACACAAAGACAATGTATAAATAAGAGACAATCATGAAATTTAAGCTATGAATGAAAAAGAGCATGAGAATGATTGAGAGAATCAACCAATGAAATTGAAGAAATGAATCATACTACCCAGAGATGAAGAAGTAGTGTTGAGATGACTGAGATTAGAACACTGGATGAATGAAGAGAGGTAGCTAGGAGAGATGAGAGGACTAAAACGGAAGATGAGTTATTTGTTGATCTTGGGGTTTTTTGATCAGGTTCTCACCAGATGCAAGTGAGTAAGGATGAAAGCCTTGAACAAACAAGAAAGTAGAATCATTGTAGTGGTCTTGAATGGACTTGATAGATGAAAATTAGAGCGGCGGAAGATGGGTTTGGGATGATAGGTGAGAGGTGGAGATGTTGCGTTTTTTGAGAGGAGATATCAGAAAATGAAGTTAAGAGGAGAAGAGCCAAGAGGAGAAAGGAGCAGTCAAAGGAGAGAAGAAAAAGAGTGGAAAGTGTGTGTAATCCATGTGACATGGGAGTGATATTGAACTGATTAATAGGATGCACAAAAAAGCTCCTCCAGGTGACAGTAAGCATGATTTTTCAACACCCCTTGTTGTCTGATGAGAATTGAGCCAAAAAAAACCTTTTAGAAATATTCCTAAGGGAGAGGAAGGTTGAGGATTTTCTGAGAGCCTCCGCCACCATTTCAGTAGTTGGTATGAGTTTAACAGAGATTTTGTTTTCCAAGTATAGGTTTTGAAGTAATTTGTCAGGGATTTAACCTCTATTGCTATACCTAGCCGTGGTTAAACCTGCAAAAGAATAAAGACAAACCAATATTTAAATTAGTTTTGACTTATATATTCCAAACAGCAACTTTAAAAGTTTACAGACTCCAATAATACCAAGGTATTATGAGTGAATAGCCACACCTTAAACCTTTATAATACGTAAGGGGCCTTAGTCTTAAAGGAGTAAGACCAAAAGGAGATTTGCTTATAAATAAGCTCACACCCTTTAAAGAGTAACACACAGGGGTTACTTATTCAAGTGAGACCTTCCACTCGAAATTGGTGTTGCCAGATAGGTTATTGATTGAATTTAATACAAAAGTTTATAGCCCCAGTCAATCTTCTTCTTGAGATTAAGGTTAATGGGCTTGTTAACTCTTGCTTGTATTCTTGTTCAAATAATAATATATAATGGATGATGAAAGGGCTATAGGGTAAAGACCCTGCTCTTTTAAGGTAACAGGAGCCCTCAGGGGACTCTAGTAATCACCAGGGGAGTGTCAGGCTCTCCTTGGTTTCGTCCTCAAAGGCCCAAGACATCATTACATCATTCTCAATGGGTAATGAAGAACTAGTACCCATTGGGAAGGATTTTCAAGGTAAAGTTTTCATTTAACTTACTAAAAGGTTACTTACTGGGTCTTAGGACTTATACATAACTCAGATGAACGGTATAGAAGCCTTAGATTCCATCATAATGATTATTTATATTGATTTAATGTAGCTTAATACCTTGGCAAATAATTTAATTTTAATTATAAGTATCTTAGCTCATACTATACACATAGAGTATGTATACTCTTTGCAATGTTTATTAAAAGGTTTACAGCCTACAGATGAACTCTGAGCCCTCTGAGTGGACGCACTCAAGGCTCAGTGAAGTATATTAAAGCATTATTACATCCAAAAGGGGATAGTATTAAATAAGCAATTAATTTATAATTATACTATACCTATAAGGGGTATATACTCTTGGAAGTGCTACTAGAAGGTTCATAGCTTACAATTAAGTTCTAAAGCCTCTGAGTGAACGCTCTCAAGGCTCAGTAAGTTGTATTAAGTGTACAGAGGGAGTATTACTTATAATTACATCCCAAAGAAGGATAATGTGTAATTAATTTATACAGTATAGAGAGTATGGGTTAATATGATTACTGTAACTCCTTCCCAAAGAGAGGAAACACTTTTGGAACTTCTATATCAATGATTGGGACGCATCTGAGTCCTCATAACTTAATTTAAAGTTATATTGGGTCCCCTTCTTGATAATATAAATTATCAAGGTTTTAATTCCATAATCCATACTCATAAAAACATACTTATACAACATTATATAATATTATTAAGATTTAATATATAATTACAAAACTATTCAAAATTTTCATTATTGTCTCCATTGTGGTTTGAACCAGTGACCTTGGTATCAGATACTGGGAAGTGAGCCTAGTACTTAGCCACTATACCAGCAGGACATATGAGTTTACAGACATTTGGACAAGTCTAACTGTCTCATGGCTGACACTCCCTACCACCAAAAGAAAATTACTCTTCAGAGGAATTTTTAGCTCTCTTAGAGGCTCTATATCTCCTTAATAAAATATCAGAGTTTTTAATGTCTTTAGCTTCCAACCATAAGTCACTATCAGCTAATTTATTCTTAAACCTGACTAGATAAACTCTTACATCTTTACTGTCCTTTCTAATAATCTTATGGTTCAATATCTTGTGAGGTAATCCATCTTCAACATCCTGTAGAGGTGGGACCACAACCACAGGTACCTTCCTCAGTGGGAACTTTGCAGTGGGTTCTAAGAAATTCTTAACCAGACTGATTGGGAAAGTTGGATGTTTCCTGTCAAACTCCTTGCTCAGAATCACCTCTACTGCATTCTTACCATGTAAGGCTTTTACCACAAATGGCCCAACAAATGAGTCTTTGAGTTTTCTATGCCCTGCTATATTAGAAAAATTCACTGTCGAAACTAAAACCATGTCTCCAACTTTGATGTCATGATCCTTGTGTGTTCTATCCCATCTACCCTTATTGTACTCTACTGCTTCTTGAACACATTTGCTAGCAAAATTTTCGGCTTTAACCATCATATTTCTAAAGCAATCTGCAGTGGGATGCAGTACAATACTTTTGCTGAGGAGCATATCCTTGGGCATGCGCGGGATCCAACCTCTCTCTAATTCAAAAGGTGACATGTTAGTGGTGGAATGCTTACTAGAGTTGTAGGCAAATTCTAAGGCAGGTAACAATGATACCCAATCATGAGTATAACCATCATTGTCTTTGAAATCAATCCCATAGGCACAATACCTTCTTATCATGTCTTCCAAAGTCTGTATCATTCTTTCTGCCAATCCATCAGTCTGTGGGTGATAGGCTGTGGAGAAAGATAATTTGGTTCCTAACAAATCAAACAAACTCTTCCAAAATTCAGAAGTAAACTTAGGGTCTCTATTACTAATTATGTTTTGTGGGCAACCTACATCACTCACAATACTATTCCAAAACAATAATGCTACATCCATGGCAGAGCTATCCTTATAGCATGGCAGGAACCTAGCTCTTTTGGAGAACCTATCAACTATTACTAGTACACAATTGTGGTTATCCTTTCCTCCCGGTGGTAATCCAGATACAAAGTCCATATTAATAGTGGAACATCTATCCTTAGGTTCTTCTATTGACTGAAGCAAACCATATTTCTTTCCTGTGGATCTGTTAGCTTTCTGGCATCTCTCACACGAATCACAGTAGTCTGAGACAGTGTTTCTCCAACCAGGCCACCAAGCTATCATTTTCATCCTATCTGTTGTCCTCTCCTTAGACAAATGTCCTGAACAGATATTATCATGGCATTCATTCATCAACAACTGTATGTGCTCGTCCTTCACTAATACTACTGAACAGCAGTGGGCTGACTTATGATATAATAACCCGTCTAACAGGACTAGCCTGTCATCAATTAGTTCCTTCTTCCATTGTTCATCCAGTCCCTCAATCAGGTCTTGTCTATTGACTTTAGATTGCATAATTTCTACTAGTAGTGAAGTATTCTTTTCTCCTGAATAAGAGTCATACAAAGAATCCCAAAAACTCTGTGCTAGACTACTCATTGAAATGGCCATGATAGGTAATGTATCTACAGTATCTTCTGGGTCATAAGCAGGATTATTGATGTCATTAGGTAGTGCCCATCGTGACAACCCATCTGCATTCTTATGTACCAGGCCTTCCCTGTGAACTATAGTCATAGAGCCTCTCCACTCCTGGATAGCAATCTGCCATCTCAACATATGCCTATTGGGTGTCTTCATGTTCAGAAGAGACTTCAAGGCTGTACAGTCAGTAATGACTTCAAACTGACAACCATCCAAATAGTAATACAATTTCTCTAAGGCCCACACCAAGCACAAGCATTCTAATTGTGAGGCACCATATCTCTTCTCACTATCCTTCAATTGTCTGGATATGAAGCAAATTGGCCCCTCAACTGGTTTATCATTCACAATCTGTATTTGGTGTAATGCAGCTCCAAGACCTTCCATACATGCATCCACATACAGTTTGAATGGTTTTTTAGGGTCTGGGTGAAATAGCAAGGGTGCACTTGTTAACTTTTCCTTAAGTACCTCATAGGCCTTCAACCTTTCTGTAGTCATTTCAAATGAAACATTTGGACTACATATCTTATACAGGCTAGAAGCTATTATTCCAAAATCCCTAATATGTAGCCTGTAATATCCTGCAAAACCTAGAAAACTCTGCATTTCTTTAATGTTACTAGGCGTGGGCTTCAGCAATACAGCTGCTACTCTTGCCTGATCTATCCCATGTGACAGACCACTCACAACATGAACCAAAGCCATCAATTCATTGAATCCAAATGAACACTTTGTCAAAGATATTTTCATATTCATCCTGATCACCTTCTTGAGTACAATGGAAATCCTTTCCTTATGTTCATCCCATGTTTCTGAAAATACAATTATTTCATCTATGTAGACTATCAACCAGTTTTGCATCAATTCGTCATGAAATTCTGAGTCCATCATCCTCTGAAAATGGGATGGGGCATTCTTGATACCAAAAGGCATTCTCAAATACTCAAACAATCCTAGGTGGCATACTATCCTCAGGAATTTCCTGCTGTCATGGTCTACAACATTCTGATGAAAACCTTTCAGAACATCCATACAAGAAATATACTTAGCCTGGTGCAATTTGCTCAAAGACTCAACAATCTTCGGCATAGGATACCTATCAGGGGTTGTGTACGAATTCAGTGCTCTAAAATCCCCAACCATTCTGGACTTCCCATTATGCCAAGCTATGATTACAGGTGTAGTGATGTCCACGTCCTCATTAGCTCCTACTTTTCTGATCACATTCAACCTCAATAATGTATCTATATGCTCTTTCAATGCCTCCTTGCTTCTAGGGCTAGCAGGGAAAGGATGTTTCCTCAAAGCTGGGGGATATGGCCTGTCTATTGTTAAAGTAATCTTGACCTCATGACCCCTGATTGACCCAAAAGGCTGATCTACTGTTGCAAAAGCTGCTTGATGCCTAAACAACAAGGAAAATAGTTCTTCCTTTTCCTCTGCTTTCAAGGAAGAACTGATTCTTGAGTCTCTAAAGAGCTCTTGGCAAAAATCCTTTTCTGAAACATTGTTCACCATATCCATGCCAAAATTATTGAAGTAAAACCTTTCACTGTTTCCAATGGTAAAGGATGAAGAACTTTGCCCATGGAATAAACTAAAACAATACTTTTTCATATAGTCACTTCCAATGATGAAGTATTCGACCATTGTATTATCAATTATTACAAACTTGATCACCAGAGCCAAATCTTTCAGGAACAATCTAATTTTTACTATTCCTAAAGGTTCCAGTGCACCAGAACAGCTTTGTAAATTTAACTTGGGTGAGTCTAATAAGTGCTCTTTCCATTGGGGATAGAAATTTTCCAGGTATCCCCTTCCTACTATTGACTTGCAAGCACCTGAGTCCAGAAGCACCTTTCAAGGCTTTCCGCAGAATGAAATTCGTACCAAGTCATTTGCTGAGTCTATTGAATTTATGCATCCTATGATTAAGTGGTTATCATTCTCCTCACTTTGGTCATCACAAGAATCATAAGCAATCTCCACTTGTTCTTCTTTGTTAGTTTCTATGTTATTTACTTTGATTGCCTTCTGAGGACAAGTCCTAGAAGTATGTCCTGCCTTCCCACATGTGTAACAAGAGAATTCTGTGCCCTGCAGGTTCAATTTTGGCTGAGTTTTGCCTTTGGATTTTTCCATAGGAACTTCTTTGGGAGGATATGATTTCCTCCTACCTAGAGATGTGTCTTCTACTATGTCTTCCAGTATATTAATCAAGTTTGAGCAATCATCCGTAGTTTTCATACTAGTTTTTACTGCAAATGAAACTTCACCATCCATCAAGGATAGTAACTTGAAATTAATACTATCTTGATCCAGGTATGGATCACAGGCTCTAAGCCTCTTCCTCTTTCTGGTTACCCATGTTGCTGGTGGTGTAACACCTGGCAGGAATCTGTCTTTGTTAAAAGCATTCAAACACTTCCTCTTCCAATTTGCTGTACCAAATTTTGAACTTATTTCTTTTTTCCAAAATTCCCAGTCTTGCACACCTACTGAATTCCTTCTGTCTCTATACCAGTCTGAGGCTATACCTTTAAACAAGATACTTAACCTGCTAGTGATCAAAGTATCAGGTAATCCTGTGTCCTCTTTCAATGTGTCAATCCATGAAATGAATTCAGTGTGGTCATATTCACCTTCTCCGGAGAAATCAGGCCATTCACTTATCTTGGGCAATCCCTGCAGTATCTGTTTGAACACTTCATTCTTACTAGAATCTTGTACTGGATCAATTTTTTCCGCTATCTTCCTATCCATCCTATGACCTCTGTCATGGTTGTTGGTTTCCATGGCATGAATGAGGTTGCTTGGGGACAAGGAGAGCAATCTACTGGCAAGCTTGTCATGGTTTTGCTCTAATTGTTTATGTACCTTATCAATCCTTGTACTCAAACTTTCTAAACCTTGTTCTGACACAACCTGATATTTCAATATCTCTTCTCTGACAGAATTCATATTTTGGTCAAATTTGTGTTCCAGCAGCTCCAAGGAGTGACTTATTTGTAACATCATGGATGTCAATGAATGGAAATCCTTCCTCACTGCTACAGATTCTTCTGCAGAATCTTTCAATGATTCACTAATACTTGTCACTTTGTCATCTAAATTACTTAAATCACTATTCTGGACCTTGATCAGGTCCAGTTCAATGGTCTTATTAGTCAAATCTTCTATATCTTTTGCAGAATTCTCTAAAATAGATTTAAGGGCAATGCTATCAGATACTATACAACTGTACTTCTTGTCCATGGCTGCAAAGCCTTCAACACAATATTGGTTTGTGTGTACTACTGCCTTCTTAATGTGAAGGGTCTCTTTGAATACAACATCACAAAATTTTTCTAACAAAATTTCTGATTCAAGGGATAATCTTAACCCCTCTTTGCCCTCTTGGCTCTTTCCTCCTCTAAATATTGAAATCCCCCTTGGAGAGATCTTGCCATCCTCATCATCTCTCCATAAATTGCATTCCTGTGATCTCTTCTTTTCCTCATCCTTCCTCCCTGGTTGTGAGGAGGAGAGGGATCTCTGTTCCTCAAAGGAACCTGGGAACCAGAGGCTACTGGTTGTGGTGTTATCCCCCCTGATGGTTTCCTCTTTGACTTTGGTTTGGGAGCCACTGGCTTCTTGATCTGGGTTGGGTCCCAACTCTCTTTTTCTTTCATGAGCTTCTCCCTCCCCAATATCTTGATCAAAGCCCTGTGCGTTTCCAGGGCTTGGGTCAGGAACATTGCCTGGTTCTGTGGGTTGCTGGCCGCCACAGCCTCCAGATAATTGATTTTGTTTTGGCTGTGGCAGGTCAGCAGATTGGCTGCTCCTGGCGGTAGGTCGCCTCTTTCTTTGTTCAAAATCGCCGGGGGGCACAAGCTGAGCCCCCTTGCTTCTGGTGTTCATTGCCATTAACGGACGCAGTTAAGAACAATAAGTAATAAGTTATTTCAATACCGTTGTTACTTCACCAAAGGACAACGGAAGACTCACGGTGAGTCACAATGTCCGTAGTTGGCAATCTTGCCCTTTCCGTAGGTTCGACACTGCGGATACTTGGTCCCCTTGCTTTGCTTCGCGGGACTGAGCTAGTTTCCGATACAAAGCTCGGAAACCTTCCTCAGTTAGACGGAAGGAAGGAAGAAATGGATAATTGTCTCGAAACTATGTTGTGTCGAGAAGTAACTTAGGTACGCTGATACTATGTTTTTTTTTGTGTTTTTTTTTTTTTTTAAAAAATATACTAACTTTGTCTTCTAACCAATAATGGGACTAATAACGATGATCTATCCTTCGTTCAGGCGGCGGTAGGTCACCGGCACCGTTGAATTGATAAATGCAGCTGTTCTCTGCCTCAGCGCAAAATTACGCGGAGCTACAGTTAGCCGGAATTACGCGGCAATCGTCTTTGTTGAACTCCAAGTCGACAGAGAGCAAGATTGTCGAACACACACCCTTGGACAATAGACAACGGTCAAACACACACCCTCGGACAATAGACAACGATTCCTTTTAGGATGCTGTGAAAAAAAAAAAACTTGGTTTTTTTTTTTTTTGACGGTTTCTCCTAATTAAATCTTGTTTTTTTTTTATTTATATATATTTAAAACAAACAAAACAAAACCAGGTCAAAACCAAGCACACTAGATTAAGATTGCTTAATCTCAGTGGAATAATATCTTTAAAAAGGGCTAACTGTTTTAAAAGCAGTTTTCAAAAATTTTTCCTTTTTTTTTTTTGTTCTATTTTCTATAATTTCCCTATATGGAATGGAAAAAAATCAATAATCAGCAAAAACTTTGTTCAAAATTGGTCAAAAATGCGCACAAAATATGCTTAAACACTCAAAACAGAAGGACTTTAAAGCTCAAAGCAAAAATCCCAGAATTTTCGAAAATTTGCTGTTTTTTTTTTTTTTTATTTACTGATTTTTATCAGAAAATCTATAAATCAGCAAAACCTTTTGCCCAAAATATCACAAAATTGCGTACTTTAAGCAGACAAAACAATCTCAAAGGTACTGAAATCAGATGAGGCCCCCAATTGTCAGTGATTTAACCTCTATTGCTATACCTAGCCGTGGTTAAACCTGCAAAAGAATAAAGACAAACCAATATTTAAATTAGTTTTGACTTATATATTCCAAACAGCAACTTTAAAAGTTTACAGACTCCAATAATACCAAGGTATTATGAGTGAATAGCCACACCTTAAACCTTTATAATAGGTAAGGGGCCTTAGTCTTAAAGGAGTAAGACCAAAAGGAGATTTGCTTATAAATAAGCTCACACCCTTTAAAGAGTAACACACAGGGGTTACTTATTCAAGTGAGACCTTCCACTCGAAATTGGTGTTGCCAGATAGGTTATTGATTGAATTTAATACCAAAGTTTATAGCCCCAGTCAATCTTCTTCTTGAGATTAAGGTTAATGGGCTTGTTAACTCTTGCTTGTATTCTTGTTCAAATAATAATATATAATGGATGATGAAAGGGCTATAGGGTAAAGACCCTGATCTTTTAAGGTAACAGGAGCCCTCAGGGGACTCTAGTAATCACCAGGGGAGTGTCGGGCTCTCCTTGGTTTCGTCCTCAAAGGCCCAAGACATCATTACATCATTCTCAATGGGTAATGAAGAACTAGTACCCATTGGGAAGGATTTTCAAGGTAAAGTTTTCATTTAACTTACTAAAAGGTTACTTACTGGGTCTTAGGACTTATACATAACTCAGATGAACGGTATAGAAGCCTTAGATTCCATCATAATGATTATTTATATTGATTTAATGTAGCTTAATACCTTGGCAAATAATTTAATTTTAATTATAAGTATCTTAGCTCATACTATACACATAGAGTATGTATACTCTTTGCAATGTTTATTAAAAGGTTTACAGCCTACAGATGAACTCTGAGCTCTCTGAGTGGACGCACTCAAGGCTCAGTGAAGTATATTAAAGCATTATTACATCCAAAAGGGGATAGTATTAAATAAGCAATTAATTTATAATTATACTATACCTATAAGGGGTATATACTCTTGGAAGTGCTACTAGAAGGTTCATAGCTTACAATTAAGTTCTAAAGCCTCTGAGTGAACGCTCTCAAGGCTCAGTAAGTTGTATTAAGTGTACAGAGGGAGTATTACTTATAATTACATCCCAAAGAAGGATAATGTGTAATTAATTTATACAGTATAGAGAGTATGGGTTAATATGATTACTGTAACTCCTTCCCAAAGAGAGGAAACACTTTTGGAACTTCTATATCAATGATTGGGACGCATCTGAGTCCTCATAACTTAATTTAAAGTTATATTGGGTCCCCTTCTTGATAATATAAATTATCAAGGTTTTAATTCCATAATCCATACTCATAAAAACATACTTATACAACATTATATAATATTATTAAGATTTAATATATAATTACAAAACTATTCAAAATTTTCATTATTGTCTCCATTGTGGTTTGAACCAGTGACCTTGGTATCAGATACTGGGAAGTGAGCCTAGTACTTAGCCACTATACCAGCAGGACATATGAGTTTCCAGACATTTGGACAAGTCTAACTGTCTCATGGCTGACATAATTTCATTTTTATGTTGATGTGTTTTGTTTTTGAGTTCAAACCAAAGTGTTTGAGCTTATCAAGAAGGCCTTTGTTGTCAATGTGAAAAGAGGTAGGACTGATGGATGAGTTCCAAAGTTTGGAGATCATGGTGGTAAGCCAGAAATTTTTCTGCACCCCGTCTGAGATAGCTGATAGTTCCAATTCGGTTCAGGACATGGTAACGTTGAGCTGTTTTTTTCTGCACCACAATACCAGAAAATTTAGCCAGAAGGTAATATTGCTGCTTTGAGATATACAAGTAACAGGATCATCTGCCCATGTAGCATTTGTATAAAATTTTACAGTGCAACAGTTTGGATTGGGGTGGAGAGTTAGAGAAATATATTTAGTTCCCTTCAGGTATTTCCAACAGTGAACCACCTCTTTCCAATGGTTGATGCCGGGTTTGTGATTATATTGAGACAGAATAGAGACAGCCACAGACAAGTCAGGAAAATATTGGCAAGCCAAATAATTCAGCATACCAGTGAATGATTGGTAGTTGATTCCTAACTTGGAGAACTTGTCTTGTTCTTGTAGAGACGCCGGGGTTAGATGGATGTGAGGATTCAAAGGAGTGTTTACAGGTTTGCAGTTAGTAAAATCAAGAAGCTTAAGTCCTTTGTTGATGAGAGAGTGTTGACTAAGAAAAATGGAATGTTTGTCAACAGTCACATCCATTCCAAGCAAGGCGTCAGGATTGTGAGCTGAAGACTTGGGGAATTGTTGAAGAAAATATTTTTCAAAGACCTTTGTTTTTCCCCCAACTATCAAATTCTCAATGTGAAAGAAAATGAAGGAGTTGAAGTCTTTATGTACAAAGAAACAGGTGTCGGCAGTAGATTGATGGTATTCAAGATTGGTAAACCAAGTGGTAAGATTTTCATACCAATTTGCAGGAGCTTGTTTTAAGCCATAGAGAGATTTTTTTAAATTGAGGAAGGGTGCCTTTTGATGAGATTCTTTTGGAGTCTTGATAAATATATCTTCTTCAAGGGAAGCAAAAAGAAAGGCCCTTTTTACATCAAACTTTCTGATAGGAAGATTTTTTTCTAGACAAAGGATAGGAGAGATGGGAACTTTCCCATAGGGGAAAAGGTGTCACCATATTCTAGGTCAGGTATCTGAGAGAAGCCTTGTACACAAAGTCTTGCTTTAACCTTCTCAGCAGATGAGAAAGTAGCTGGTTTTAGTTGAGTGGCCCAGGTGGTGTGGAGATAATGATTGGGAGTATCAAAGTGATCTTCCCAAACATCATGAGCCTTGATGTTTTCCAATTTGCACCTCTTAGCCTTGGTAACCAAAAGGGGATCAAGAGACTCAGAGTGATAAGAATATTTGTTGGGTTTGATATTGGCAGTGCGTGGTCAAAGCATTCTGACGGGGACAACAATATTAGAAGACAGTTCCAAGACCAAATCTTGATTAGTGGTGCTATCAACGTTGTCCTCCTCTGTGTTTAGGGGAACAGGAGTCAAGTTGGTAGAAATGATGATTTTGTCTTTTTCTTCAAGAGATTTGAGGTTGGAATCAATTGAGTTCTCTAGTTGATTGAGGAAACATTCATCAGAGGTAGATTTTGTTTTTATGTCCTTTGGTTTGTAGCTCAGAAACTGTACGTGTTTTGTGTCTACTATCTTGTTGGACATGTTCAGGATACAATATGACTGTAGTGCTGGGGATTAGCCAATTGGGTTTCCAAGTCCACCTGGGGAATGTAATTTGGATCCGGCTTCAGTGGGAGTCAGAAGATAAGAGACCGGAATTGCAATGGGTTTGAAATAAAACAGAGGAAGAGAGTTATTTTTGAACAATTTGTAGGGGGATTTGTTGCTCTTGTGTGTAGGGATTTGATTTAAAGTAAGAGTAACTCCTAAAAGTACTTTGTTTCACAGATTCCTGGGAAGATTTGAGTCAAGCAGGATGGTCCTAAGCGATTCTAGAATAGATCTGTTGAATTGTTCAGCAAGTCCATTCTGCTGAGGAGGATATGGATCTGAAAAAGTCTGATTGATCAGGTTTTTCTTGCAGAACAGTTCCATACAGGAGTTTTTGAATTCCGTTCCTTGGTCCAAGTGTATGATGAGAGGGTAGTAACCAAAGCGTTTAGCCTCCAAACTTAGGAGCTTGACTAGGGTAGGACCAATGGAATCTTTTGTGGATATGGGAATTGCTTGAAAGTATCAAGAGAACAAATCTACTATAGTGAGAATAAACTTGTGAATGGCTCTGGAAGCAGGAAGCGGACCAATGGTATCTAAATGTAACTTGGAGAATGATTTGTCAGCGGTAGAATTTCTTGTCTTGAAGGATAATTTAGTGATCTTTGATAGCGTGCAGGATTGGCAGTCTGAGGTTTTCTTAACAGGAAAACTCAATTTATGCCTCAATTGATGGTAACTAACATGACCCAAAGACTTATGAAGATATTTGGCAGAGGACAGATAAGACTCATGAGAAGATAGCAAGATTTAAAGCAGGGTATGTTGTTCTGGTAAAAACCTTTCATTGCAAGCATATTGTTGAGATGCAAGGAGATAGAGTTGAGATTGAAATCAACCAAGAACCCATCCAGTATCAGTTTACAGAGCAACAAGAGATTAATGGTAATTTTTGGAACGTAGAAAACCCTATTGAGATTGAGAGTGCCGCCGTTGTACATCAATCTGAGAGAACCTTCTCCTTTGATTTCCAGGGATCCAAGTCCAGAGCTCATATTAATCAGTCCTCCTTTTTTTGTTACGTTGTGGTGTCATTATATAGCCTCGGGTTGGGGACTGCGTCGCGGCCTGCGCGCTCAGCATCTGGTAGGTTAGGCTCAGCAGTGGGGGTGCGCCGGTCCTCAGCAGTAGCCGCTGCGGGTTCAGCAGTAGCCGCTGCGGGCTCAGCAGTGGGCGCGGCGGGATCGGGCACGCGACTGCGGGCCGGGCCTGACTAAGGGAGGCGGGCCGCGACCCGCTTGGATGTCCGACTCATGGATGGAGCTGGGCCGACCAGGTTCTCGGAACGGCTAGTCGGAGGAGGAAAAAGCAGGGCGACAGCGGGGCTATATGCGTGGGCAGCCGCGCGCAAGCGCGGGCCGGCCACGGGACGGGAAAATCCACGACGGCGCGTCGGGTGGATGCGCGCAAGCGCGGTGAACCTTGGGTATTGCGCGGCGGAGGGCCACGCCACGAAAAGACGAACCGGATGCGCGTAATGACAGGCGAGCTGGCGGGGATAGGGTATGGGTATGGGTTTAGGGATGGGTCAGGGTTCTGGGTCTAGGGTTCCTTCTTCATGGTTGCCAGTCTGTCTTTGTGCTTGTGCTTAGGTTAGGGTTGAGGGGGAGGGCTCAAATACCCTTCCCCTCGACTCCGGGTTGTAGGGGGGATCTCATGATCCATCGGACTATCTCTCTCACACTCTCTCTCTCTCTCTCGGAGTAAAGAAAAGGAAGCATTCTTGGTCTTACAGACGCCAGGACCATCAATCCCATAACTAGGGACAACTTCGTGAGGGATAACCTCTAAAGTTTCCACATCTGGGGGTCTGGCCGGGAACTTTCAATCCGTTCTCAGTCTCTTGAAGATTGCGCAGAATGCTACCGACAACCACTCCGGGATCCAATACTCCCCTTCCCTACCCTCCACGCCCAACTCCCGTCTCTGCCACTCAACCCCCTCCGCCGCCGTCCGCTCATGCTCCTCCCTTGGAAGGGTTGTTGGACATGGCGGTAGAGGCCCCTTGCCGCGTTTGGTTGAGGCCAAGGGATTTCCCTCATCTTCGGTTCAGTACTTTGGATGTCGAGCGGTTCCTTTCTAGGTTCGAAGGGATCGCGGACTCGGAGGGCGCGTCGGGCGCAGATAAGGTTCGGACTATTGTGCTGTTCATTACCGAGGAGGAGAAGCTGCGGGACGTGGAAGAAATGGTTGGATACGAGAGGCAAGACTGGGGGAAGTTGAAAAGCGAGATGTTGGCGAGGTGGGGAAAGCGTGAACCTCGGTTTTGGGAAAGCGACTTCGATCGAGCTGCGGAGGAGGCGATTGAGAATGGCGGGGTGCGATCGCGCAAAGGATTAGTGGAATATATGTCAAGGTTCAAGCAAATCTACGGGTACCTTGCAAAGAACGAGGTCGTCGCGGGTCAGACGGGTGCCATGAAGCGGGCTTTCCTGGGGGGTCTTGCGCCCCAGCTCCGTTCCAGAGTGCAACGATACCTGTACGACCACAGCCTGGTTAAGAGGTTGCTGGATGGGAGCGTCGCAATTCTCCCCGATCTTTCGGTTATCCGTCAAGCCGTGGAAAGCAAAATCGATTTGGACGAGCTCATCGCGGATACGGCACAAACGTACCCGTCTTCCTCCAAGAAATCGGTCACAATCTCGGCGCCGGCCCCCGACCAAACTTTGGCCGCGCGGCCGCCGACGCCCTCTCATGCCAGACTTTCCCAGCAGCCTCCGGGACCATCAGTTGGGGAGATAACGGAGATTCTGCGGGACATAAGGGTTTTCCTCAACCGGACACCGGCTCCTACAGCTCCGGCAGCCGCACCGTTTCCGGCGGCTCCTTCTCAACCGCGCGCGGTGCCGCCTCACATGGCGGAGGGGTTCCAGCCCCCTAGCGGATCATCCGGATCGTACGGGTCGCCGCAATGTTCATATTGCGGGGTGAGAGGGCACTGGAAGTCAGTTTGTGAGGACCTCACTCGGGACATGGACAAAGGGCTTGTTTGCGCATCCGGGATGACGTACATATTTCCGACGGGTGAATCGGTGGACCTGACTAAGGACAAGCCGCCACCAATGGTGCAAGTGCGGGAAAGAGCAAAGGCTAAGACCGAGACTGCTCGGGTCTCGCTCGGGATTGTCACCGCGCCCGGAACCTGGGTAGCGCCAAGAGTGGAGGCTGAAGTCAGGGCATTGGCGGCGAATGAGCGTATTGCAATGGATGTCGACGAGCGACCAACGGCCTCGAAGCCAGTCGCGCGAGTACCGATTTCGGACGGGCCGTCCTCTAATTCCGCGGGAAAGAAGAAGGCCGCGGACATCGTCCGAAGGGTAATGGGAAACGACTTGCCAATACCCCTGACCCTACGAGAGCTAGCGGCGGTGTCCCCTGCGGTCGTCGACGAGATGGTCCAGGCTTTAAAAGATTGCGGTCAGGGTCGGGTGCCGACGACGGTTCAGCGGGTTAATGTGGCGGAGGAGGAGGTGGATCCCGAGCTGTGCCGGTCAAAGTCGGTATCCGTCCCGCTTGCTTATGTCGCAATGACCATCGCCAGGCGGAAGGTGTGGGCGATGGTGGATAGCGGGTCGATGGTCAACCCGCTCCCATCAAGGTTGGTGGACGAGCTCGGTCCGGTGCGGAGGAAGTGTGCAATGGGTCTTCGGGCGTTAAATGGCCGGGAATGCCGCGTGGATGGAGTAGTAGAGGCAGAGGAGGTGGAAGTTGCCAAGGTCTGTAAGCCCCTGTCATTTCTCTCAGTGGAATGCAGAGATGTGATTCTAGGACGGCCATTCATGTTTGGTTTCCAAGCCCGAATGGCCTTCAACGCCGAGGAAGGGACGGAGGCACTGACCGTCGAAGACTTGCTCGGAGCACGGTACAAGACGACGATCTGCGATCACGGGAGAGGGAAATGGATACAGGACCCAATGTCTGGCGGCAACAAAGAGTCCGGCGTGGGGGTCGACCGTAAGGGTTACCCTGCGGAGGATTTTTTCTAGTTGGCCGCGGGAACCGTGCGGAGCAGGCTCCAGCTCAGCACGGGCAGCCAACAGGTGAGGAGCAAGCGGGGGAGGGCGCGCGTGGGGCGCAGGTGCCAGAAGTAAGTCCCATTCCTCAGTATGCACTGCCGGAAGGCGCTACGCTTCGAAAACCCTATCATCGTGCCACAGTCGTGAGCAAAGGCGAAAGCCCCGGTCTGGTCATTACTAGGACTTACGACAGCGACGATCGGGTCTGGATGGCGCGGTGTAACGCGGGCAAGTACAAACCGGTAGCGCGGAAAGTCCGGCCGCGGAACGAGCCAATGCCTCAGGGGCTCAACGGACCCTTACGACCAATCGCGTGGTCCCGTGACCCGTGGGAGACGCCCCTTAGGAAGAATGGATGGGTAACGCGGTTGGCGCGAATCACGGATGAGCGGGTGGACGCCCTCAACTTCGGACCGACGGGATGGCTGAGTGCGGAGGAGATGGATCTGCTGGTGTCGGTATTGGTGATGAGGGAGAAGGCGCTCGCTTTTGGACCGGACGAGCGCGGGTTGTTGAGAGTTGAGATCGGGGACCCTTACATTATTCCCACTGTCCCTCACGAACCGTGGCAAATCAAGCCGATTCCGATCCCCCGTACCGTTCGGGAACCCTTTCTGGAGCTGGTACGGGAACGCGTGAGGACGGGGCTTTACAAGCAATCCACGTCAAGCTACTCGAGTCCTATCTTCGCGGTCGTTAAGCAGGACAGGAAGTCGTTAAGGATTGTTCACGACCTTCAGAGGCTAAATTCGTTCACTATTCGCGACGCGGGGCTTCCCCCGCGCGTTGAAGAATTTCTGGAGTTGATGGCCGGGCGCGCTTGCTACGGGCTGGTGGACGTGATGGGGGGATATGACCAGCGAGAACTCCACCCTGACTCGCGGCCACTGACGGCGTTTGAAACCGGGCTCGGGAGGATGCAGCTGACGCGGCTACCGCAAGGTGCGACCAACTCAGTGGCGGTATACCAAGCCCAAATGACCTGGATACTACGCGACGACCTTCCGGAAGGCGTGCAGATCTTCATTGACGACGCTGGCATCAAAGGCCCCAGAACGGACTACGAGGGCGCGGTCCTAGAGGATGCACCCGCGATCCGGCGATTCATCTGGGAATACGCGGAGACTCTGGAACGAGTCCTCTTCCAAATTGAGGAGACCTTGGGAAAGGCCGCGGAGCGGTTGAAGAAAACCCGGACGGCGTCAGTCCGCTATTGGGACAAGCGCTGTTCCCATTGCCTCCGGGATCCGCTGCAGAAGGGGGACCTGGTTCTGCTGTATAATCGGAGTCTGGAATCCCAGTGGGGCCGGCTTTTCGCCAACCGGTGGAACGGGCCGTACCGCGTGGCCTCTAAGTTCTTGGGCGGCAGCTACGGACTTGAGGAATTGGACGGGACGCCGCTCAAGCGGAAGGCCGCGGCTTCGCACGTGAAACGCTTCTTCGCGCGCGGTTCCACTTCCTTCGACGAGACGGCGAGCAATGATTCGGGGCCCGGGGGCGAATCGGTTCCAGAGTCCGACGACGGCGCGGATCGTTCGGACAGCAAAGTAGCGGCGCGCGACGCGCGGCTCTGGAGAAGTAGGAGGTTGCAGACGGCTGGGGACAGCTGCCAAGCTGGGGGGGGTGCTAGGTGGTTAAGCTTTACTTGGTAAGGGGGTGCTCTAGCCGGTTCACAGCCGGGACAACTAGACACCCCAGAATGTTCGTTTCCTTATGTTTTGGTTTGGGCTTGGCTTTGGATTGGTACTGGCTATGGTTTATTTATTGCAGGTACGCGGGCGCGGCGTGGCGTCAAGCCCGCAAACGCGAGGACGAGCCCCGCGCACGGATGGCGGGACGAAGAGCTCTGCAAAAAAAAAAAAAAAAAAAAAAAAAAAAAAAAAAATGAAAATGAAAATGAAATGAATGGAATAATAAATATAGGATATTTTCTTCCTCTTCTCTGGATTCGGGCTGTTTTCTTTCCTTTTTTTTCTATTTCTCCCCTGTTTCTTTCTTCAACGGACGGGCGCGACGGGCAGGGATGGTATAACCGCGGATTAAAGCTTAGCTTGGTAAGGGGGTGCTCTAGCCGGTTCACAGCCGGAACGACTAGACACCCCAGAATGTTTGTTCCCATTGCTTCTCCCTTATACTCCCGGTTGTGAGCGCGCGCTGTTGGCGCGGTGTTTGTTTTGTTTTTTAGTACGGGTACGGGGAACTGTGTGGCAGTCCGTCTGGGGCGGTCCAGGTACCTCTTTTCTTGGAATAACTGGTCACTTACGGTTTCTCACGGAGGGAGCCCGCGGACGTGGATCTCAACCTCAGCCTCACTCACACTCACTTCTCACGCGGATGCGGATCTCGGCACTCACACTCACTTCTCACGCGGACGCGGATCTCGGCACTCACACTCACTTTCCACCCGGACGCGCGGACGCGGCCCTTTCTTTTCCTTGCGCAGCAAGATGTATTTCTCCAAGGATTGCGGTACAACAATAGGACAAGAAAGTAAGCGGGAAAGGAGAGAAGGAAGGGGGTGGGGGCGTCTAAGCCATTCGCAGGGGAGCATGACGGCGATGGGAAGGGACCTCTGGGGACAGAACTCAAGTTGGGGGGGGATGTGGTGTCATTATATAGCCTCGGGTCGGGGACTGCGTCGCGGCCTGCGCGCTCAGCATCTGGTAGGTTAGGCTCAGCAGTGGGGGTGCGCCGGTCCTCAGCAGTAGCCGCTGCGGGCTCAGCAGTAGCCGCTGCGGGTTCAGCAGTAGCCGCTGCGGGCTCAGCAGTGGGCGCGGCGGGATCGGGCACGCGACTGCGGGCCGGGCCTGACTAAGGGAGGCGGGCCGCGACCCGCTTGGATGTCCGACTCATGGATGGAGCTGGGCCGACCAGGTTCTCGGAACGGCTAGTCGGGGGAGGAAAAAGCGGGGCGACAGCGGGGCTATATGCGTGGGCAGCCGCGCCCAAGCGCGGGCCGGCCACGGGACGGGAAAATCCACGACGGCGCGTCGGGTGGATGCGCGCAAGCGCGGTGAAACTTGGGTATCGCGCGGCGGAGGGCCGGGCCACGAAAAGACGAACCGGATGCGCGTAATGACAGGCAAGCTGGCGGGGATAGGGTATGGGTATGGGTTTAGGGATGGGTCAGGGTTCTGGGTCTAGGGTTCCTTCTTCATGGTTGCCAGTCTGTCTTTGTGCTTGTGCTTAGGTTAGGGTTGAGGGGGAGGGCTCAAATACCCTTCCCCTCGACTCCGGGTTGTAGGGGGGATCTCATGATCCATCGGACTATCTCTCTCTCACTCTCTCTCTCTCTCGGAGTAAAGAAAAGGAAGCATTCTCGGTCTTACAGACGCTAGGACCATCGATCCCATAACTAGGGACAACTTTGTGAGGGATAACCTCTAAAGTTTCCACAACGTCTAGATTTGTAAAGAGTGAGGAGTCAGGAGTCGTGTGATTGGAACAGCCGGAATCAAGGATGAAAAGTAGGGAGTCAGAATGGAAGCACAAGGGTGTGCTAACGTAGGCTTGGGACCAACAGTTGTTTTTAGGTTGCAGATGAGGATATAGCATCCGGCATTTGTGCTCCCAATGGTTTGCCAAGGTTTTGTGTTTCTTTGCCTTACACTTGCCCAATGGATCTGTGAATAAGGAGTTGACTGGACTGGACAAGAAACCACCGTTCTCAGCGGAAGAATTGAAGTGTTGTTCATTCAAGTGAATTTGAAAGTGATCAAGCACACTGTCTGGAGTGATCTCGGAGGAGACCTTTGAGTGTGTGACTTTCTGCTTACTCACATTGAAGGAGTTGGGCAGTTTTCTGAGTACCATGTACGCCAGTACGTCCTGAGGCAAGAGTATTCCAATCTCCTGCATTTGATTAATTCTGGTTTTAATATCCATTATGAATGATTGGATGTTGCTTTCATTGAAGACAATACTTTTTAATAAGCTGTATATTCTGGCTCAATTAGCTGGTTGAGATGACAAAAAGTGGTTGAGTATGTCTTTCCAGAGAGTCTTGGCATCTTCTTCATTGGAAGAATCAACAATTGTGGTGTGAGTTGAGGGAGACAGTTTAGATATAAGAATCAAGACCAGCATAGTGTTGTCTTTTGAGTCAAGATTGGGTCCGTCCAAGGACATTGTGTTCTTGAGTTTAGCTAGGTTGAGTAGAGTGTTCATTTGTGTTCTTCAGGTTGTAAAGTTGTCATCTGTTAACAGAGGAATAGCCTCAATTTTTTTTTAAGATTGTAGGATTGATGTTGTCCATCTTAGAGGTAGTGACTTTCAGCTTGCTACTTGGACAGAGCAACCTGTCAAAGCAGATTTAAAACAGAAATGAAATAATAAAATTAGAAGGAGTGGGAAATCCATGAATATTATTACAGAAATAAATTTCCCACTCAAAATTAAGTAGGGTCACTCACTGACCCCACCCTTGAATTCTAACTCCTTACATTTTTAAAAAATTATTAAACAAAATGACCAACAGACCACGACACCACCATGGCACCTTTTGGCCATTTTAACATTTCACACATTATGCCATGTATAGGTTTCACACCAAAAATTCAGTCAGAATTGAGGCGTTGTGTATATTTTAGGAGTTACAGGCGGATTTGTGTTGTGTCACAATTCCCACACGCAGCCCCGCATTCATACAGTAAGGGTACACACGCCTGACACTCAATATGTAGGCGCATGTCAAAAGGCCCGCATGAAAAATGAATGACTGGCCGCAGGCAACAGATTCCCGCACACAGCTTTCAAGCCTGCGCGCGTCAACAAAAATTGTACTAAGCCTGACAGCCAGGTACCGCAGGAACAGGCTAAAACCTGCATGCATGCATCATGTATATTTAACAACTTGACTTCCGGACAGAGGGATGTCTGAAACCTAAGAATATTGAATAAAAAATATGAAAATCAAAATATAAAGCAAATAAATTGTGGGAAACAATAATGAAGGTTGTCATGTAAATGAGATTGCCAAATCTTTATGAACCACAAAACACAACAAGGAGTTGACCTAAAAATTATTAAAAATTCCCAACATGTGCAGAAGATGCCGTAGAATCTACTAATACCCACTTCTACCCAGGTCACTCAAAAGAAATTAACACAAAATAAGGAAATGTGTCTAAATCATAAAAATAACAAATTATCATTTAAAAACCTTCTGACAATTATTTCACAAAGAAATATGACATAGACAAGGCTAGCAGATTGACAGCACCAGAAATACGTGCCAAACTAGCCCTGGCCAGCCTACTAGCCTCAGCATCCACGCACAACCCTCTCTACGTGCCCTGACAAGGTCTTATTACCCCAAAAAGGTATATAAACAACCCTTTTTAAGTGATTTAAACCTCAGTAAATTTTAAGCATCAATCAAGACCCCTTGCCATCCATGATCAAGTGTTTATTCAAGATAAACAAGTGATATATGGCAATTTTCTTGGAATTATTATTCCAAAAACAATATCACTTTCTCTAGCTAAAGGATGGCAAAGTTCCTGGCATCAGGAAGCTGACAGTGACGGCTGGTTTTTTTTTGGAAAGAATTGGTGTGTTTTGACTGTTAATCGTGATGAAACTGAAGAGATTGATCTTATGATTCCAGAACTAAAAACCAGTCTGATAACACAAAGACAATGTATAAATAAGAGAAAATCATGAAATTTAAGCTATGAATGAAAAAGAGCATGAGAATGATTGAGAGAATCAACCAATGAATTGAAGAAATGAATCATACCGCCCAGAGATGAAGAAGTAGTGTTGAGATGAATGAGATGAGAACATTGGATGAATGAAGAGAGGTAGCTAGGATGGATGAGAGGACTAAAACGGAAGATGAGTAATGTGTTGATCTTGGGGTTTTTTGGATCAGATTCTCACCAGATGAAAGCAAGTAAGGATGAAAGCCTTGAACAAACAAGCAAGTAGAATCGTCGTAGTGGTCTTGAATGGACTTGATAGATGACGATTAGACCAGCGGAAGATGGGTTTGGGATGATAGGTGAGAGGTGGAGATGTTGCATTTTTTGAGAGGAGAGATCAGAAAATGAAGTGAAGAGGAGCAGAGCCAAGAGGAGAAAGGAGAAGTCAAAGGAGAGAAGAAAAAGAGTGGAAAGTGTGTTTCATCCATGTGACATGGGAGTGATATTGAACTGATTAATAGGATGCACAAACAAGCTCCTCCAGGTGACAGTAAGCATGATTTTTCAACAAAAAGCACAAAATTCAAGATGATGAAGCCTCTTACCATCCACCTGGAAAGCATTTTTTTTCTCAAAAAGCAACAACAATAAGTGAGAAAGTGAGTGAATTTGATAAAACCTGATTTTTTCATTTTTTCTGATTTGTTTGCAATTTTTTATAGGTTTCCTGCAAATTATCAAATTATTCTTCTGGAATCTTTGAGCAAGTTTCAATGGAACAAGTGAGTGGAATTTTTCCAACATATTTCATTTTAGAATCAATTCTGATTTTTTGTTTTAGTTCAAATACAAAGACTTCATTGCCCCAGCAACAGCTATTGCCCATATATCCCACTGTGAAGATGTTCTGGGAGGTGTTAACTGTGGATTCAAAGCAGCAGCTGTTGGTTTGGGACGGAAATCTGAAGACTGGATTGAAATCAGGAAAATAATGATCAAAGAGCTGGAAACCAACCCATTCTCCCAAGATTCAAAATTAATGCATGAAATCTGGGGTGAAACCTTTCAAGAGGCATGGAGGCAACTCAACCAGCTCTCTGGACCAGCTCCAATATACATATGGATGAAGTTCCCATTCCATGGCTTTCTTCTTTCTGAAACTTAAAAGTGTCCAGTGGTTCTGTTTTCTTCTTTAATTTGTTGCACTTATCTTCCTCTGAATTCCCCTTCCACTCCAAATCCCAAATCATCTTGTATTTGCTTAATTCATTTAGAAGATTTCAAACATATAGTTTCATTCAACTTCAATTCTGATCATTGGCCAGCCCCCAAATTGAATCCACTGTGGAAAAGCTGTGTGACCAAGGATTCCAAAGCATGGATGACCATTATTTAGAAGGATTCTGGGGCTTGGTGATGAGGTTTTGTTCCCAAGGAGGGAATCCAGCAGAAAAATAAAACCCATAGTAGTGGAATCATATCAAGCAAAATTATTGCTATGATATTTGTAATAAAATTTTGTATTTGTATTTATTGAAACAGAAAAAAAATTAGAACCAAAAATGTGGAACACCCCTTTTATTTAAAATTATTTTCATCATTCTGAATAATTTGTGTGGTAAAACCTGTAATCAAAGCTCATCCAAATTTTTCATTCAATTTTTGGATGTTAATCTTAATTTTTGCAAAAACAATTGAGAGAAGCATTGATACAAGAAGTGAAAAAAATCTTAAAAAGGATATGTTATTTTGAAGCATTTTTATGTTGGATCCAATTTTTGGAAGCCAAGGATACATCAAAAAAAATCTCAAAAAAATTTTTTAAAGCTCTTCAGCTGATTGATAGATATTTTGAGAGTTCAAAGTGCCAAAAAAACTTAATCCAAAAGCCAAAGGAATAGGTCCAAAAATGAGTTTTTTTTGATTTTGTTAATTTTTTGACCCAATTTTAGAAGGGGTTTAACTGGTCCCAGAATTATAAAGGATTAGCTGTAAGGGTTCAAGACGCCTATCTACAGGCCTTCTGTATTAGAATGTCACAAAACAAAGTTCTTGAAACGGCCTTCTAAACAAGGATTGGTCTGTGTATACTGGATGTTGCAGGGATGTGCTACTCCCGTGAGTTCAAGGGTAGCACCCGTGAAAAAATAATGCCCTAAATAATAAAGAATAAAGAAAAAAGAAAAAAAATAAATAATAAATAATAAATAATAAATAATAAATAATAAATAATAAATAACCAATAACCAATAATTAATAATAAATAATAAATAATAAATGATAAATAAAAAATAATAAAGAATAAAGAATAAAGAATAAAGAAAAAATAATAAAGAAAAAATAATAAATAATAAAGAAAAAATAATAAATAATAAAGAATAAAGAATAAAAAATAAAGAATAAAGAACAAATAATAAATAATAAATAATAAATAATAAATAATAAATAATAAATAATAAATAATAAATAATAAATAATAAATGATGAATAATAAATAATAAATTATAAATCATAAATCATAAATAATAAATAATAAATAATAAATAATAAATAATAAATAATAAAAATAAATAATGAATAATGAATAATAAATAATAAATAATAAATAATAAATAATAAATAATAAATAATAAATAATAAATAATAAATAATAAATAATAAATAATAAATAATAAATAATAAATAATAAATAATAAATAATAAATAATAAATAATAAATAATAAATAATAAATAATAAATAATAAATAATAAATAATAAATAATAAATAATAAATAATAAATAATAAATAATAAATAATAAATAATAAATAATAAATAATAAATAATAAATAATAAATAATAAATAATAAATAATAAATAATAAATAATAAATAATAAATAATAAATAATAAATAATAAATAATAAATAATAAATAATAAATAATAAATAATAAATAATAAATAATAAATAATAAATAATAAATAATAAATAATAAATAATAAATAATAAATAATAAATAATAAATAATAAATAATAAATAATAAATAATAAATAATAAATAATAAATAATAAATAATCAATAATCAATAATCAATAATCAATAATAAATAATAAATAATCAATAATAAATAATAAATAATAAATAATAAATAATAAATAATAAATAATAAATAATGAATAATAAATAATAAATAATAAATAATAAATAATGAATAATAAATAATGAATACTAAAGAATAAATAATGAATAATAAATAATAAGTAATAAGTAATAAATAATAAATAATAAATAATGAATAATAAATAATAAATAATAAATAATAAATAATAAATAATAAATAATAAATAATAAATAATAAATAATAAATAATAAATAATAAATAATAAATAATAAATAATAAATAATAAATAATAAATAATAAATAATAAATAATAAATAATAAATAATAAATAATAAATAATAAATAATAAATAATAAATAATAAATAATAAATAATAAATAATAAATAATAAATAATAAATAATAAATAATAAATAATAAATAATAAATAATAAATAATAAATTATAAATAATAAATAATAAATAATAAATAATAAATAATAAATAATAAATAATAAATAATAAATAATAAATAATAAATAATAAATAATAAATAATAAATAATAAATAATAAATAATAAATAATAAATAATAAATAATAAATAATAAATAATAAATAATAAATAATAAATAATAAATAATAAATAATAAATAATAAATAATAAATAATAAATAATAAATAATAAATAATAAATAATAAATAATAAATAATAAATAATAAATAATAAATAATAAATAATAAATAATAAATAATAAATAATAAATAATAAATAATAAATAATAAATAATAAATAATAAATAATAAATAATAAATAATAAATAATAAATAATAAATAATAAATAATAAATAATAAATAATAAATGATAAATACAAAAATCAAGAATGCCCATTATGGGGGGTATATGATCCCCCAGGGGTTGCGTGTGTTTAGAAAAACCGTTTTGAGTATTGTATGTGCCCCACGCTTTGAGGGGTCCTACACAAATCCCAAAGGTCTTGTGGGGCCCTACACAACTCCCACATGACTGGAGACATGAATTTAACATTGCCCAAAAGAAAAGTAACTTGACAAGCCCTAAAGTAAAAACACCAATAAAAAGACAAGTAACATGACAAGCCCTGAATTAAAAAAGTAATGTTAAATTCAGGGCTCATTGGGCCATGCACACGGTTGCAAATTGGCCTTGTGGCACGGCACATGGTCAAATTGGAGACTTGTACAGCCCCCCACGGCTCACGGAGTTGTGTGGCCCACCCAACCTGGTTTCCTACTGTGTGGACTTCAAAACAACTGCATTCAAGATGTGTGGAGTTTTACAAAGCTCAAATGTAGTTGTGGGGCATTCCACATGGTGGCAGACCGCTGTGAGAAAAAAAGGAAAAGGAATGAAAGGGTACTTACACAAGCCATCAACTAAATAAACCTTCCAAAAAATAGAAATCAACCAAAAAATCAAAGGATGTTCATTTTTTGGTTAAAAAAAACAAATAAATAAATAAATAAATCAAAATAAAAAAACTGGTACTATCCAATGGACTAGCCCTAAAGTAAAAAGACCCAAAAAAACACAAGTAACTGGACTAGCCCTAAAGTAAAAACACAAAAAAAAGACAGGTAACTTGACAAGCCCTCAAGTAAAAACACCAAAAAAATACAAATAACTTGACAAGCCCTGAAGTAATTTCAACTTAACTATCCCTAAAGTAAAAGTGCCCAAAAATTAAAGAAGTATTTTGACAAGGACTAAAGTAAAAGTGCCCAAAAAAATACAAGTCTTTTGACAAACCCTGAAGTAAAAACACCAAAAAAAAAGAGAAGTTCAACTGGTGTTAAGCTGATCCCATCCCAAGATTAACATAAGTTAAGCTTGTGATGGAATCAGCCCAACACAAGTTGAGCTGACTTACCATTGAACTCTCATTAAAAAAATCATCCCTAAATTAAGAGTTCCAAAAAAATTCCAGTCTTTTGATCAGCCAAAAAATATAAGAAGTCATTTGACCAGCCCTAAAGTTAAGTGCCAAAAAAATACAAGTCTTTTGACAAGCCCTAAAGTAAAAACACCAAAAAAACAAGTTCAACTTGTGTTAAGCTGATCCCATCCCAAGCTTAACATAGGTTAAGCTTGTGATGGAATAAGCCCAACAAAGTTGAACTGACGTACCATTGAACTCTCATTCAAAAAAATCAATATAATGATGTTAACACAAAACACTCAACATCATGATGTTCAAAATGTGATAACTTTTTATATTAATAGAACTTGTGAGCTGCATTAGAATTACAATTTATAGGAAACCCAATGATGAAATGAATTCAAATTCTATTAAAATCTAGAATCCATTTGCAATTAATCTTTGAGATGATCAACCCAACCAGAGGATTTTTTAGAGATCAAGCAACATGGTTTTGCTACAATGGGGGGATTGGAATCATTTCTCCCTCAAGTACTAATAGAACCCAGTTTCTATTTTTTACAAAGGAAATGAAGATTGGACCTGATTGATCAGTAAAACCATTTTTCATTGGAGTATAAGTATCACATGACTCCAATGAAATAAAACATATAGGTATTGAATATGTGTCTGCTATGATGTGACCCATGTCCAAATTAGCCAGCCATTTTGAGGAGGAAATCTTTTCATTGATTGCTTCAACATCAACTCTTTGCTTAATCCTTTTGAGCTCCTTTGCAACACCAAGCATCTTAATTTAGCAGGCCATATGTTTATCTAATGTTTCAATCATTTCCTTCCTAACTTTAAATCAACCATGTCCTTCAAAACCAAGAGATTTAGCAATGAATCTAAATCTGCAATTCCCATCTCCAATTTGATCCCAAACCTCAACCAAGAACTTATGAAATTTCTTGGTTATTTGATTGAGGTATTTCACATTTGTTTCCTATCATTAAAACTAACTTAGTATTCATTCCTTTAATTAGATCAATGAAATGAAAACTCACCAAAGATGAGCTTCTGGTTGACCTTTTCTGCATGTTATCTTCCTCTGAAGAGGATTCTGATTCCAAATTAAGTGATCCTTATTCACTTTCAGTCTCTTCCTCTGAACTATGAAATTCAGATTCAGATTCTGCCAACTTTGACTAAAGATTCATCATTAGTTAGTTACTAAGTTCATTAAACCCAAAAAATGAACATATCTCCAAAGAAAAGACTTAAAATACTTTGTTGTTTCTTGTTTGAAGCCCTTCTAGTTTTTTTTCCCCCTTGAGTTGTTTTTCAACAAGCTCAAAGCAAGATGGTTCTTGCTATATATCTGTCAATTTTGGCCTTCCCCTACTTGATTGTAAGACTTTAGGTTCAAGTCTTGGCTTTGATCAATATTTTGTAATCTTCTGAATGATATACTTCAAAAGGACGCTTTGCTTAGATCTGGAGATTCCACCATCATTGCATTGATATTTTCATGTAACTGAGTAATGCTTAGCATTTCATCAACATTGCACTGGAAGAATTCAAAAGGATCAACCATTAGTGAATTATTTGATCAAAAAGAATTAATCACATAGTTATTTGAACAATCCAACTTGAACAATCCAACTTAAGCCAACTTACAGAATTACAACTGCAAGGGTCATAGTCCAACCCCCACTGAAGATGAGCATCTTTAGGTACAACGGATCCTCTGAATGCTAGATGGTCATCTATTTTGTGGGAACAGGGAAAACCCATAGTCTTGAAATATAACTTTGTGTAGACTTTGCCATCATGATCAATTTTTAACTTTGAAAATTTTTCCCTAACAAAATGGATTGCCACTAAAGACAATTTGTAACCCAATGGTAACAGTTCAGGTGGAAGAAATTTCCCTAACTTGTTTCAAGAGTTATAAAGTGATGCATGAACTGATTTAATTTTATTTGAAACTTTTCCGTCAAGGCTTTTCCAAACATCCAACAGGTCTCCCAAAGAGTTTGCAAGGAATTGTTTGAGAGTTGCATGGGCCCCCTCAACCCAAGATGTTGTTTTGTTTCCAAAATCTGGTTTTAAACAAGTCCACACTGTTACAAACGTCTCTTTGATAGGGAAAATTTTATTTTCCATATACTCAAGTACATCCTCATAGTCTTTCAAGAAACACTATAAAATTCAAAAGTTCAGAACCCAAAACTAGGAAGAATAAGAAGCAGTGATTTGGAACTACTCTGAGTTCTGCATCAAGAAGAATTCCTGAATAGGAAGCATGTCTATCACAGGGTAAATCCACATATTGGTCATGCTTTGAGTTGAAAACTGTTAAAGCCTAACCATTCTTCATTGCCCATTTTTGACAATAGTTTTGTGCCTCTTCCCTAGTAGGAAAAGCTCTCAAGGGATGTGGGTCAAGTGGATCTGCCATAGTTACATAGTTATATTGATGGCATTCACTCCATCAGTTTCAATCAAATTAAATATTGCAAAGACCATTAAAATAAAATGTTACTCGCCACTAGCAGTCATTTCCATTTGTGAATCATTTTGTTCCTCAATTGTCACCCTTGATTAGGATTCAATTTGGGCTTCCAATGTTTCATTACCCAAATCCTTTTTTTCTTTTTACAAAGCTTTGTTGGTGGCACTATCAATGTAGACCTTCCATGCAGCCATGTCAGGAGAAGGAGGGCTTGCCACTGTTCCCATGCAAAAAAATGCAATGTTATACTTCAGTATTCAATCAAACTTTCAATTGATAAAACAAGGTTTTCTCACTTTCAAGTTGAGAAAGAATTGTTTGCAGATTTTTATATGATTTATGATTTGAGTTTTTTCAATTCTTTAATCCTTTTTTTCTTTTTCCATAGCTCTTTTGATGGTGCTATCAATGGATACCTTACACACAGCCATTTCAGAAGAAGGAGGGCTTGCCACTGTTCCCATGCAAAAAAAATGCAGTGGTATACTTCATTATTCAATCCAACTTTCAATTGATCAAACAAATTTTGCTCACTGTCAAGTTGAGAAAGAATTTTTGCAGATTTTTATGTGATTTACAATTATTCACTTTAAATTCACTTAGTTTTTGCTTTAATTTCTCTTTGGGATTGCTAGGCGTGGAACAACATTCCCAAAAAGTATGCGTTAATCCCAAATTTGGGTTGACAGAACCCAAGTGTGGTCCAGGGGGTGCCCAAAATTCTGGCACTGATTCTGGGGGGTTGAGACCCCCAAAAATGGCTGATTTGAGCCGTGTATGGGGGTTAAAAGGCTCCTAAACAACCCCCTGGGGGTCACGCATGTTTGAAACAGCCCTTTGTAGTCGTCTTTGGGCCCCCACAGCTCATTTGAGCCATGAAGGGCCCTAAACAACTACCACAAGGTTAGAGCTGTGAATTTAACATCACCTAAATTAAAAACACCAAAAAAAATACAAGTAACTTGACAAGCCCTAAATTAAGTTCAACTTGACTAGCCCTAAAGTAAAAGGGCACAAAAATTAAATAAGTCTTTTGACAAGCCCTAAAGTAAGAGTGCCGGAAAAATACCAGTCTTTTGACCAGCCAAAAAATATAAGAAGTAATTTGACCAGCCCTAAAGGAAAAGTGCCAAAAAAAATAAAATTCTTTTGACCAGCCCTACAGTAAAAACACCAAAAAAAACAAGTTTAACTTGTGTTAAGCTGATCCCATCCCAAGCTTAACATGAGTTAAGCTTGTGATGGAATTAGCCCAACACAAGTAGAACTGACTTACCATTAAACTCTCATTCAAAACACTCAATATAATGATGTTAAATCAAAACACTCAACATAATGATGTTCAAAATGTGAAAACCCTTTATATTAATAGAACTAGTTAGCTGCATTAGAATTACAATTTATATTAAACTCAATAATGAAATGAAGTCAAATTCTACAATCTCTATAATCTAGAATACATTTGCAGTTGATCTTTGAGATGATCAACCCATCAAGAGCCTTTTTTAGATATCAAGGAACGTGGTTTTTCTACAATGGGCAGGATTTGAATCATTTCTCCCTCAAGTACTAATAGAAACCAGTTTTTATTGTTCACAAAGGAAATGAAGATTGGACCTGATTGATCAGTAACACCATTTTTCATTGGAGTATAAGTATTACATGACTCCAATGAAATTAACAATTCAGGTCTGGAATATGTGTCTGCTATGATATGACCCATATTTAATTTAGCAGGCCATTTTGAGGAGTGAATCTTTTCATTGATTTCTTCAACATCAAGTGTTTGTTTAATCTTTTCAACCTCCTTTGCACCACCAAGCATCTTGATTTAGCATTCTTTATGTTTCTCAAATGTTTCAATCATTTCCTTTGTAGCTTTAAACCAACCATGTCCTTCATCACCAAGAGAATTAGAAAACACTCTAAATCTGCAATTCCCATCTCCAATTGGATCCCAAACCTCACCCAAGAACTTATGGAATTTCTTGGGTATTTGATTGAGGTATTTCACATTTGGTTCCTATCATTAAAACTAACTTAGTATTCATTTCTTTAATCAGATCAATGAAATGAATACTCACCATAGATGAGCTTCTGGTTGAGCTTTGCTGCACATTCTCTTCCTCAGATTCTGATTCCAAATTAAGTGATCCCAATTCACTTTCAGTCTCTTCCTCTGAACTATGAAATTCATATTCAGATTCTGGCAGCTTTGACTAACAATTCATCATTAGTTAGTAACTAATTTCATTAAACCAAAAAGATGAACATATCCCACAAGAAAAGACTTACAATCTTTTGTCATTTCTTGTTTGGAGCCATTCTAGTCCTTTTTTCCCCCTTGAGTTTTTTTTCAAAATGCTCAAAACAAGATGGTTCTTGCCGCATATCTGTCAATTTTGGCCTGCCCCTACTTGATTGTAAGACTTTAAGTTCAAGTCATGACTTTGATTGATATTTCATAATATTCTGAATGATATAATTCAATAGGCCACTTTGCTCATGATCTGGATATTCCAAGATCATTGCATTCAATTTTTCATGTAACTGAAAAATGCTTAGAATTTCATTGACATTGCACTTGAAAAATTAACAAGGATTAACCATTAGTGAATTATGAATTATAAATCAAAAAGCATTAATCAGAAAGCATTAATCAGAAAGCATTAATCAGAAAGCATTAATCACATAGTAATTTGAATAATCCAACTTGAACAATCCAACTTAAGCCAACTTACAGAACTAGAACTGCAAGGGTCATAGTCAAACCCCCACTGAAGATGAAAATTTTTGGTTACCATGGATCCTCTGAATGCTAGATGGTCACCTCTTTGGTGGGAAAAGGGCAAACCCATAGTTCTGAAATATGAATTGGCGCAGACTTTTCCATCATGGTCACGTTTGAACTTCTTGAATGTTTCCCTAACAAGATGGATTGCCTCTAAAGACAATTTGTAACCAAATGGTAACAGTTCAGGTGGAACAAATGTCCCTAAATTGTTTCAAGAGTTATAAAGTGATGCATGAACTGATTTAATTTAATTTGAAACTGTTCCGTCAAGGCTTTTCCAAATGTTGTAGTGGATCAAACCCGACTACAAAATATCACAATTGGGATATCACATAACCTGTGACATATGTATATAGCTTAAAATGATAGTCCGCGCGCACAGGGAAATATACTCATGGAACTCCAACTCTAATCCAATTACCAATATTTGAGCTACTCAAGTCTACAGGTTAAAAGCCTGCTCCAGCCGTTACCGTCATCACGTCTATCTCCACCGTAACCGTTCCCCATCCGTATTATTGCTTTGACAAACTATCTATTCCGCTCAACAGTTAATTGCAAGCACCGTATATTCCGTCATCCCAGAAGAAAAAAAAAATAAAATAAAAAAATAAAAAATAAAATAAAAAAAACCCAATCTCAATTTGAATAGTTGTATGATCAATCCCTGCCGCGGAAAGACACAACCTGGAAGACCTGGAGTAAACCACCCCAATACAAGAACATCAAATACCTACTGCGACAAAATGGAACCCACGAAGCCAGAAGTAACCACGACCCATGGCATGAGCACGGCAAGAGCAAAATTCCTAGCAAATCCTACCAAATACGTGTCAACAGTTGAGACTCTGCGACGTGACGGAAGCAATATTGACGAATGGATCGGCGGGATCAATACAATCGGCCTGCTAGTTTTCGGCAAATCCAATTTCTCTTCCAACATTAACAACCTTAAATTGTTGGATCATTTTGAAAGCATATCCCTGCGCGTTTTCTTCACTCTAACCATTGACCGAGAACTCAAGACGCTTGTTTCCAACCAACCAACTGCTTGGGAAGCATTCAACACCATTCGCAAGAATTTTCAATTATCTAGCCAAACTCGACAAGTGGAGTTGCTCAGCAAATTATTTTTTAAACTGACTACCATGGAAGGCTCCGTCTTGTCGCATCTCACCCAAATTTCAAACATTTTCATTGAACTAGGACAATTGGGTTGCCCGGTCCCGAATCCCGTAATCTCACTGATCATGCAAGTGTTGACACCTCCGCCGCCGGGGACGACAAGGTCTCAGCTGCTCCAAAGCATTGGACCACAACTCAATAGGCTTGAAAATCCCAGCCCGGCGGACACTCAGTCAATACTAACGTTGTTTTATAGCGAAATCACTCAAGGGAATACAACCAACAACCCATACACCATCAACGCTGTGAACCCATACACCTGGCAACATCCTCAACCAGCCCAACACCGCGGTACCGGCAACCGTCAGTCACAACCAAGATTGTTTTACCACCAACCCAACACCAAAGACATCCAAGCTGCTCGGAACAACATCAACAACGGCAATCGTCCTGTACCCCTGGAAGTGAGGAACCGTCTAGGTGGTTTGTGTGCATATTGTTGCTCCCCTGATCATTGGTGGTCAGAATGCCCCATCCTTTGAGTTGATGCAGGTTTGTCCCCGCCCGGTGTGTTAAGGGAGGGCGCTCCTCACCTCACCAACCAATCGAGCCGTACCGGCTATCAACCACCACACCAACAGGTTAACGCAGTACAATCCCACAAGACACCAGTCACCGACGGGGATCGCCCCAACCAGGCCATGATCCAATCCGTGAGTGTACCTAACACATTGGTAGTTGATTCTGGGGCGACCTCGACGGTGAGTGGCCATTTTCCTTCCTTTATTTCTTACTTTCCTTTCTCCAACCCGATGCCCCTGAGATTAGCAGACCCTAATGCATCCTTGTATGCTGTGGGCAGAGGGACAATTTGACTGTCGATAACCCAGTGTGGGGGCCCTGGGGACCCCCTGCTGAGTGATGTACTATATTTTCCTACCATGCGGGGAAAGCTCCTATCCATAGGCCATCTTATTGAGTCCGGATACACGCCCCGTTTCTCAAATTGTAATATTATATTGTCTTCCTCTTCCCATATCATCACCTCCAAATACAAAGATTGCACGTGGACAGTAAATCAGATCAATCACCCAGACCATATACCCCAAACCATCCGTGCCTTATCTCTATCCATTTCACCTCTTCCGTTCATATCTCTTCCCTACTACTACCACTGTGCCCTTGGGCATGTATCCAACAATATTGTGAAACAATACCTCAAGGTTAACGTGCCGTCCTTCAACACCAAATCATGGACCCCATTTGTCTGCAAACCGTGCAAAATCTCAAAAAGTGTCCGTCGACGCGAATATTTCCCCAATACCATTCCAAAAACCCAACCCCTCAATTTGCTAGTCACAGACGTACTAGGCCCGTTAACCCCCGACTGCAATGGTAACCGTTATCTGATCACCATCCACAACCACATCTCCACTTTCATTTTTGTTCATGCCTTCAAAATCCGTTCCAAAGTTCCCAGATTGATCCTTTCCACCGTCCAATACCTGAAAAACCAACTGGGATCAGCACCAATACACATCCAATCCAATAACGCAAAAGAATATCATACCAAATCACTCACCGACTCCTTAGAATCTCTTGGTACAAAGCCGATCTTCACTAGCCCTTACACACCGGAGCAGAATGGCAAAGCCAAACGTGTCAACTGCACGCTGGGCGACATGGCTCAAACAATGTTGAAATATGCCCAACTCCCGGATGAGTTTTGGTCCTTTGCTTACCGGCACGCTTTTTTTCTCCACAATTGAATTCCGAACTCACAAACGACCAAAAAGACACCGACCAAACTACTGTATAACGCCCCCCAACCGACATCAAGCTTTACCCATTTGGCTCCATTGGGATTGCGCACATACCCAAAGAACGACGCCTCAAACTTGACGACAGAGCCGAACAAGCCTTTTTCTTAGGCTTCCAAGACAACAATCGCGGCTATGTATTCTGGAATCCGAAATCATCCAATTTGACATACACCAATTTCGCCAAGTTTCCTGAATCCATCCCTAAACCCTTCATTCCCACCTCGGCCCAAATTGACTCCATCAACCCCGCCCTCCAATTGATAGACCTCCGGCTTGGTGAAACCCCGACTGACAAAATATGTCACGCCCAAGACTCATTCATACTCAATATCCCTGACCGCCCCAAAGACGAACTACCATCATCCATCTCGCAAGCACTGTCCGAAAATTTCCGCCACATATGGGAACCACCACTACAAAACGAGATAGACCAGCTATTCGACATGGATGTATGGGAGGCTGTGGAACGGACGCCAGGGATGAAAGTGATTGGTGCCAAGTATGTATTTGCATTGAAACGGAAACCGGACGGTACTGTTGACATACCAAAGGCTTGTTATGTTTCTAAAGGATTTCGCCAGAAATTAGGGGTTGACTGCTATGAAACCTTCGCGCCGACAGCGTCTCTTTCCTCCCTACGCCTCCTGCTAGCCTTGGCTACATCAAACAACTGGATCACCCATAGTTTTGATATCTCGGCAGCTTACCTACATTCCCCAATTGATGAACTTGTATACGTCGAACCACCCGTCCATGTCCGTCCCAAACTAACAGGAATGGCAATGCGGCTGAAAAAATCATTGTACGGCACGAGGCAGGCGGCGCGCTGCTGGTGGAAATTCTTCAAATCCCTCCTTGATGACTTAGGCTCCACCGGCGATTGCATTGAACAAACAGTCTATCTATACCGTAAGGACACCACGATTGTGGCAATATGGCTCCATGTTGAAGAAGGTTTGGTCGTCAGTAACAACGCTACAACTTTATCTGAATTACGTAACAAAATGTCTAACCAAGTCAAGCTAAAGTGGAAAGAAAAATGCGATCGCATTGTGGGAATCAACCTTACAACTGTCGGTGGTACTTTGCACTTGGATCAACACCTACTGGAGAATCAAATTGTCAGGAGATGGTCACTCTTGAAATGCGACAGACTCATACGAACAACTACCGTACTGCCCGATAGCGAACTCCAGACAGAAAAATCAATACCGGGTATTGACACCGACCTCTATCAATCTTTCATTGGCTTGCTCAACTACCTTGCGCTGGGATCTTGGCCCAACATATCTTACAGTGTGAACTATCTATTGAGATACAACAAATGCCTGCAGGTCACACATTGGGAAGCACTCCGTCACCTCATCTGATATATCAATTCTACGTTGCATTACAGATTGAAATTCCTACCGTCCGTCACCGGACTACAACTATGGACAGACGCAAGCTGGGGGGGTGAATTCCATTGGTCAACTTCTGGGTTTTTAATCATGCTAAATGGCTGCCCAATTTCCTGGTGTACCAAACGGCAGAAAACCGTCGCAACGTCCACTTGCAATGCAGAATTCATATCAATAGGGATGGCGGTAGAATTCTTTGTTTTGTTACATAACATAGTCCTGAATTTTTCTCCTTCTATTTCTTCTTCTATTTTTTGCGATAATCAAGTGGCGGTGCTTGTGGCAAACAACAACAGTTCAAAATCAAGGATGCGACACATATCACAAAATTTATTTTTCATCAATGACACTATCCGCCAGCTAAAACTTACTGTGAACTGGGTAAAAACAAATGATCAACTGGCCAACGTGATGACCAAACGCCTTGGCCCAAACAAAAAAGATAATTTCTGCAAAAAATTTTTCTATGACTGTGGCACATCATGAATATTGTTTTGTTTGTTGTATTTCTGAGGTTCCTTGATATTTTGCGATTGGTTTATTTCTTGTCAATTTTGTCTAGTATTTCTTGTCATTTATAGTCTGGTTTGCGGGGGGGTGTTGTAGTGGATCAAACCCGACTACAAAATATCACAATCGGGATATCACATAACCTGTGACATATGTATATAGCTTAAAATGATAGTCTGCGCGCACATGGAAATATACTCATGGAACTCCGACTCTCATCCGATTACCAATATTTGAGCTACTCAAGTCTACACCAAACATCCAACAGGTTTCCCAAAGAGTTTGAAAGGAATTTTTTGAGAGTTGCATGGGCCCCTTTAACCCAAGATGTTTTTTTGTTTCCAAAATCTGGGTTTATACAAGTCCACGCTGTCACAAACATTCCTTTGATAGGTAAAAATGTTATTTTCAATATAATCAAGTAAATCCTCATAGTCTTTCAAGAAACACTATACAAGTCAAAAGGTCAGAACCCAAAGCTAGGAAGAATAAGAAGCAGTGATTTGGACCTACTCTGAGTTCTGCATCATTGACCTCCACCTCCTCCTTGGTCTTTCAGGCCCCATACTTTACCCAAAGAGTCATAAATCTTTTCCATCCTTCAACTTCATTAACAAAGCGCACTTTACAGTTTGCTTGTATGTTTTTAGACAATTTCCAAGTGCAAAATTGTCTTGATGACTCAGGAAAACTAGATTCAACAGCATGAATCAGAGCTTTTTAGCTGTTCATCACAAAAACCTTTGGAAGTCTCTCAGGATCATAAGCCAACTCCTTTAATGCATTTACAGACCAACTTTAGAACTCAAACATTTCTTTTGTCATGATAACAAGAGCTTTTGTGAAAGTTTTCCAATTGTCTGTCATTCCTACAACATGCAATAGCAGGTTTTTGTACTTATTTGTCTTACAAGTACAATCCAACATAGCAATATGATGGAATTTTTTTTGAAAGCTTTGATGCCTCAGGATGTGCTAAGTACATGGCCTCCAAGTGACCCTCTCCACTGAACTTTGACTGGTGAATCCAAATTTTTTCTTCAAGCTGATCATAGAGTACCTCCATAACACATTTGCCCTTTAGTTCTGCAAGTGTGACCTTCCACATAGTGTTATAGATTGTTTGGTCATCAACATAATCCCGCCCATCAATCTTTGTCAGCTCTCTGATACCAGGAACCTTGCTGTCCTTTAGCTTTAGAGAGTTATAAAAATGCTGGAATGATAATAATAATTATTATTCCAATAATAAATGCTTAGAAGCTCAAATAAGAGCTGTTGAAAGGTTTAATTGGTTTGGTTGTAAATGGTTTTCAATATAATATAAAAGAGGGGCCACAGTATTATACTACTGGGGATCTTTACAGACTAGCAACCTCTCTTCAAGGGGCCTCCTTAGGCAGTTTTTAAGAACCTTGGAATAAATATGGGTGCCTCAGAAAGGACTTATTCCACTGATGGCCAGGCTTAACAGCACAAGAGGCCTAGAAAGGAGGGGTAACACTCACTTTGAGCACTTTACCACGAAAATCCTGTAATAATTGGAAGAGTTTCAGAGCAGATGGGGTAGATTCCTTGAATAAACTTCAATGGTTGATTGGTTATAAAGGTAAAATAATACTACTGCGGACTAAGTCATAAATCACTTGCTTATATTCATATAAGGAATTGATTAACAATGACACGGTGTCTCATTGATAATAAATAATTCCTGGTAAAACTCTGATTAACTAATTGGATCCAAAGAGGTCGGTATAAATACCTTTTTGGGGTGATTTTGGTCTTCTCAGGGCATTTAGAGAGGTTTCTACTCGTTGGCTGAGCCTGGAAAGCCAGTCAGGGCAAGATTAGCACGTCTTCTTGGTGCTGTCAATCAGCTGTCCTTAGATATGCTGGATTTCTGTACTATTTTAGCCACAGGATCTGTTAATCTGTTATGGTGTAAATTTGATCATTCTGTAATAATCCTTCATTTGTACTATTGATATTGATTTACAGCGTGCAGATGTGGATGTTTACTGATTGTCCATTATCTGCTGATCATTTAGATAATTTATAATAATTTTTATGAACACTTCTTGTAGTGTTTTGTGGTCTTCAAAGATCAAGATCAGTGATTTACGTGGTAGTCTTTGATCTTTGATTTATTATTAAAAAATGTTTAAAACTTAATTTTTCTTAATTTTATTTAAGTTTTGATCTTTTTAGATCATTAGTAATGCATATGTCCGTTTTTTACATATGCTAGGGAACCCTAACTAGGTTGTAGCTCTTCTGAGCAGTACCTGGTTGTCAGATTAGTCACGACTGATCCAGGCGCAGGGATCAGTAGTACAGATGCGCACGGGGTCCGATCTGTTAGAATTTGAGTTTATATATATGTGACTTTCACTGGAGTTTGAAGTATCTTTGATTGGATTGATTTGATTTTTATTATTGTTTTTATTGAAGTATTAAAATAATGGGTAAAATATAACTAGGCTGTGTTATAACCAAGATAAATTATATCTGTTATTTAATAGAGGATCTTGTGTTGTAGTATTGTGATTGTCAGACTTTCTAATCATAGCATTTCAATTACCATGTCACTTAAACTGCTTATGCTAATTTTACCTTATTCATTTTGTACTCAACCACTTGTTGGCCACTCATGTATTTAGTCTATATAAATCATGGTACTCTCAAGTGGAATTGATGATCTGTTCACTCACAACATCAACTGGAGTGTCCTTTTCCTCCTGAGCCCAGGTCCATTATGCTTGACGTTATAAGCTCCTTTCATTCATTTCTCTTTACCTTTAATTTAACCAGATCCCAAGCTCTTTTTATTTTTACAGGATCCGCTGCGTGCATGGCAGAATCAGCTGCGCGCGGGTCTCTAGTACGCGGGATCCTGCTGCTGCTAGTACTTAGGGTTATGTAATGATGCGGGGCTGCGCGCAGTAATTGTGACATAACACATTTCTGCGTGTGAATCCTAAAATATACACAACACCTCAATTCTGAGTGAATTTTAGCTGTAAAACCCATATGTGAAAATATGTGTGAAATGTTAGAATGGCCAAAAAGTGCCATACAGATGTCGTAATTTTTAGTACTTTTCCTTTTAATTATTTTAAAAATATAAGGAATTGGAATTCAAGGGTGGGGTCAGTGAGTGACCCTACCTAATTTTGGGTGAGGAATCCATTCCTGTAAAAATATTTATGGATTTCTCACTGCTTGCTTTGTTAATTGAGGTAATCTTATTTTTTGTTACTATTTGACAGTTTTGCTCTGTATATAGTAGCAAGCTGACATTCCCCCACTCCAAGATATGTCTATATCTGAAAAAAGTTTTGGGCTAATGGGCTAATGGGCTAATGCCTCCTGTTGGCTCTGTAGTTCCTCAGGTGTATAGGTCTGTCAGGGATATTATGTTCAGGCAACCATTCATCTTTATCAGCCGATTCTCCTTTGTATCTAACCAGGTAGAGTCTGACGTCTTTTCCATTGATCCTATCTCCTTATGCTTAAGGATATTGCTAATTTTACCTTTGTCCTTTTCAGGTTCTTCTGTAACAGGTATTGCAGGTGAAGGAGTATGTTCTACATTCCTTGGGTGGTAGTGTTTGATGAGGCTTACTGGGAAGACTGGATGTTTCTTAGAAAGTTCATAACTGAGGATTACTTCCACCGCATTTTTACCATGAAGTTTGTTAATGGTGAAAGGTCCAACAAAAGCTGGTCTAAGCTTCCTATTTCCACCCAAGTTGGTAAAGTTAGTGGTAGAGATCAAGACTTGATCACCAATCTTGAAATCAGGTTCCTTATGGGTTTTATCCCATCTTTGCTGGTTATACTCCACAGCATCCTGGACACATTTCACAGGATGTTTGTTGGTTTCATCTATCATCTTCTTGAAATCAAGTGATTTAGGTTGAATTTTGGTTAGCTGGTTGTTAAGGTTATCCTTGGGTAATCTAGGAATCCATCCTCTTTCCAGTATGTAAGGTGCTTCCTTAGTGGTAGAGTGTTTGCTACTGTTGTAGGCCATCTCCAGTGCAGGTAAAAGGCTAACCCAATTGTGGCAATAACCATCAGAATTCTTGTACTCTAGTCCAAAGCCACAGAATCTCCTTAGCATTTCTTCCAGGGTCTGAATCATCCTCTCAGCTAATCCATCCGTCTGAGGGTGATAAGCGGTAGAGAAAGCTAAGGTGGTTCCAAGCATATCATGTAGATTCCTCCAGAACTCAGAGGTGAATTTAGGATCTCTGTCACTGATAATAATCTTGGGAACTCCAACATCAGCAATGAGTCTGTTCCAAAATAATAAGGCAACTTTGATAGCAGTGTCTTCCTTGTGATTAGGTAGGAAATTTGCTTTCTTGGAGAACCTATCCACAATGACTAAGACTGAGTTGTAAGAATAGTCTCCCCCTGGTGGTAGTCCAATCACAAAGGCCATATTGATGATTTCCCATCTTTTCATGGGTTCAGCAATCCTTTGCAGTAGTCCAAACTGTTTCCCAGTAGTCCTATTTGACTTCTGACAAGTTTCACAACTGGTAACGTACTGTATAGTGGAGTCTCTCCAATTAACCCACCAAGCAGTTTGTTTAACCTTATCCAAGGTTCTATCAGTAGAAAAATGACCAGAGGAGCAGTTATCATGCGCTCAGCCAGAACATGTTTGATATGGTCATCTTTAGTTAAGACTATGAAACTTGAATGTTGATGCCTGTAGTATACTAGACCATCCCATATGGTGAACCTTCCGGCTTTGTATGGTTTCAAGATAGGTTCAGGTAGGCTATTGATAAATTCAGTAGGTAGAGAGATACTTTCCATTATAGTGATCAGAGTCTTTATGCCAGAGCTGTAAGCTTCTTTGATAGAGTTGAATAATGATTCATTCAGTTCACAAACGTGGATACCCATTATAGGAGCTTCAATGTTTAACCTGTTAATATTAAGGATAGGGAAGATGTCATTATCCTCCGGATCATAGGCAGGGTTACTTGGGTCATTGGGTAACGCATTCCTGCTTAAACTATCAGCATTCTGATGTTTAGTTCCAGCTTGATGAACTATGGTCATCTGTCCTCTGTACTGTTGTATAGCAGCTTGCCATCTCAACATATGCCTGCTAGGGGTCTTCACATTCATCAAGGTTCTGACAGCGTTGCAGTCAGTAATAAAAGTGAAGTTGGTACATTCTAAGTAATAATGGAGTTTCTCTAGGGCCCATACTAAGGCCAGGCATTCCATTTGGCTTGCACCGTACCTTTTCTCAGTAACTTTAATTTGTGTAGATATGAAGAGTATAGGTTTTTCCACTGGTTTATCATCTTCTATGACTTCCTGGTGTAAATAAGCTCCTAGAAATTCCATGCTGGCATCTGTGTAGAGCTTGAAAGGTTTAAAGTAATCTGGCTGGATCAGTACTGGAGCTGAAGTCATTGCCATTTTGAGTTCCTCATAATTTTTTACTCTATCATGAGTCATTTCAAACATGGTGGTGTTGTTGCAGATCTCATACAAAAATTTGGTTAGAAGAGCAAACTTTGGTAAATACTTCCTATAGTAGCTGCAGAAGCTGATGAAGGATAGGAGCTCAGTTTTATTCTGCGGCATAGGCCTATTCATTACTGCTGCTATCTTGTTTTGGTCAGAAGCTCAGGTTAGTCCAGAGACAATGTGTCCTAAGGCTTTGAGTTCCCCATAGCCAAAGTTACAGTTTTTCATTGATAGTTTCAATCCTACGGCAGAGATGGTTTTGAGGACTAGCCTTAATTTTTCCATGTGAGTATCCCAATGATCAGAATAAATGATAAAATGATCAATGTATACCATCATCCATCCCTATCTGATGAATAATCCTAGGAATTTGTCCATCATCCTTTGAAAATGAGAAGGAGAATTTTTAATACCAAAAGGCATCCTAAGATACTCATAAATTCCCAAATGACAGATAATTCTCATGAATTTCCGGCTATAAGGGCTGATAGGTATTTGGTGAAAAACTTTCAGCATATCCATGGTGGTTATGTACGTAGCCTTGGACAGGTTATGTAGAGCGTGGTCAATTCTTGGAATTGGATAATAATCATCTTGGGTGTAGTTGTTAAGCATTCTAAAATCTCAAATTATTCTTGACTTATCATTGTGCCAAGCTATAATTACTGGGGTAGTAATATCCACTTCTTCATTGTGGCCTACTTTCCTTAAGATTTGTAAGTCAACCAACTCTTGAATATGGGTTTCCAGAGCAGCTCTAGATTTTGGACTTGAAGGGTAAGCAGGTCTCCTGAGGTTATGTGGGTAAGGAGGCTTAATAGTTAGAGTTAGGATCATGTCATGTCCTTTGATGTTACCAATGGGGTGATCTTTGGTACATACAGCATTCTGATTTTCAAAGCATACTTGTAAGATATCCTGTTTCTGTTCTTCATTGAGAAGGGAATTTAAAGACCTTGAGAAAAGTATTCCTGATTGAACTTCTCTAAGTGTTTTTCATAAGTTGAATCAGAATTTTGAGCATTGACATGACATATTTGGAACTTCTTATTCCAGTCTCCCCCTACAGTGAAGTATCTAACTTTGCTTTGGAATACATCTATACCATATAGGCAAGGAGAATCATTCCCAAGGTTAAAATAATCACATACTCCGTTTTGGAGCACTAAAAATTCAATGTTCAATTTGAGTGATCCTTTAGAATGAGGGAGTATGATATCAGAAGACCATACTCCAACAGCATTGAGAGCAGAATTACAACTGCTGAACTTAGCCTGAGTTACTGGTAGTAAGTTCAGTTTCCAGTTTGGGTCTTGCTTTTCCAGATAAGTTGAACCAACACACGAGCAAAAGGCTCCACTGTCTAGAAGGAACTTAACAGGGTAACCTTGGATTAAACCAGTAGCATAGCATGTTTTTCCTGAAGTGTAACTTTTACCAGCAGAAGGTTTTAGAGTCAAAGCCTTAGCCTCAGAGATGTGGTGAATCTTCAAGTTGGGATTCCATTTTTGAGGTAAGTTAGAATCCTCATTGACAGAATTTATTTCCAGAGAAGACTCAATACTACCTTCAATAACATTGATAGGGTTAGTGATTATTAGATCACAATCAGAGATTGATCCGTCAGTATCATAAAGGTGAGGGTCAGGATTGCCACACTCTTCTCCTTCAAAAAGATTAATCCTTTTCCTAGGTAGAGGACAATCAGGTTTTACATGTCCTGTTTGGTTACAGTTCCAACATACTTTCTCTTTTGATTCTGGAGTCTTCTTGACTTCCAAAGTAGATGGATTAGTAGCAGGGGATTCCTTAGTTTTGGAGGTATATTCTCTCCTGTTCCTAGTATTTTGTTCCCTTGGGGGTCTATTGACCCTTTTGTCAAGACCATTCATATCAATAATCTCTTCCAATACACCTATTAAGGTGGAAAGATCTGAATCCATAGGCATTCTACATCTTAAACTGTGGTTGATTTGTCTGGGACATAAGTTGAGGAGTCTTTCATTGACTTCTTCTTTATCAGCATCAGGGTAAAAACAGTCCAACCTCTTTTTCTGGTCTAAGCACCACTTATAAGGTTTTTCCTTGGATGGATCAAACTGGGAAGTTTCAAAAGTTTTCATCATCTTTCTTTTCCAAATCCTGGTACCAAACTGCACTTTGATCAATTCTTTCCAAGAATTCCAGGATAAAGATCCAACTTCTTCTCTTTTATTGATAAACCAATCAAGAGCTAATCCTTCAAATAATCTGGGCAATCTTACCACAGCTATTGCATCAGGGAGCTTGTAGGAAGAAAGTGTATAGTCAATAAACTTAATGAAACTGACATTGTTGTATTCTCCTTCTCCAGAGAATTTAGGCCATTCATTGATGGGAGGAAGTAGCTTCAAAGCCTGCTCCATTTCCGGAGTAGGACTGGGTGTGAAAGACTCATTCCTAGTTATTCTGGTCCTGTGAGGAACACTAGGAGTACTGGTGAACCTGGCAGGTCTAGTTTCTTCTAGGTCAATGACCAAAGAGTTAGTAGAGTTTATCTTAAGATCTCTGAGGTCAATCTTAATCATAACTAACTCTAGATCAAGTTTTTTGCTTAATAAGTCAATTTTATTAGTCAGATGAGCTGAAGGAATAGGACTAGTTTTCTTAACTTCTTCTTTAAGCTGGTTTATGGTTGCAAGAATATCTTCCTGAAGAATTGATTGATTGTCATCAATATGTTTCATCAATTCAAACTTACTAGCTCTTATATTATCCTTGATTTGTTGTATTTCCAACTCATCAATTCTCATAATCTGAGACTGAGTGTCAATCACTCTAAAAATACTTGAACTTAATTTGTCCATTTGGTTATAAACTTTATCAAAGCATTGGCTAATAATGGTAAAATTGTGAGAAACATTTACAGAAAAGCTATTAAGAGCTTCTACATCTAATTGTGGTACACCTTTTTCCACTTCTGGACTAAGAATATTATGTTGTCCCAATCCTTTGGGTTCCTTAACTTCTGATGAGCTAAGGATCTCCTCTTTTTGGGGTCCTTTCCCTTTAAGGAAGCTAACTGATCCCAAGGATTCCAGTTCTGTACATAGCCTTCTACTTTTTTCTTTGGGATCAACCGTGGCAGAGAAATCTGAGATTTCTTTGCCTGAGAAATGGCTTTTCTCATACCTGGTTGATCCTCCTGGGTCTGAGCCAACCTGAATTGTTCCCAATAGCTCACGTGCTCTTTCACTAACACTTTGACCCTTTCCTCCTTGGTTGAGTCCAGCTGGTGTGGCGTTGTAAGTCTCCAAACGGTGCTAAGCCATGGCAGTTCTGTGGAGGGGAAACGTGCTGTTTAGGATGCCCTCCTAGGAGTTACAATAATATTTAAATGTAACCGGAATCAAGGTCCAGAACCTTATGGATGAGAAATTAAAGTAAGGGAAGAGGATAAGAGTTGTTGGTAGCAATGGAAACAACACTATCTGAGGCAAGATGGTGCAGGTAAAGACTTGAACAAATAAGTCAAGGTTTGTTCAGAGTTCAATAGAACAAGGCAGTTGTAAGTAACAACGCCCACAAGCTAATAACTCTGGTCGTCAGCAGCTGATTAGGAAAGATCAACTCAATCCCAACCAACCTCCAGGTTCTCAATGAACCTGCCCAACTCTCCGCAATCAAGCGCTTGAAGGGTACCAGATAACTGTGGGAGGCTGAACAAAACAAAAGCAATTTGTTTATGAAGCTCTAGAAGCAAATCAATAACAAATTTGAGCAAGAATATCCCAACACTTCTCAAGGGACTCAAGAATAGCGTGGCAAAATTCAACCTTAAAGAAGAAGGGAGGTATAACACTCCAGGTTTTAAGCTTAATAAAACCTCTTCAATCAAATGTGATTGGCTCCAGAAAGATGATCAAGGAGAGATCAAGACCAGTATGGTTGGAAAAAGGGATCAGAGTGGTATAACACACCCAAGAATTCAGACAGGAATTCTTCTTCAACCAGCAAGGCTATTGGTTGGTGATAAGGATCAAGGTCACAAGGGACAGAGTTTGAGTACGGAGGCTCAAAGGATCAAGGGGAAATCATGGATATACCCAGATAAGTTGCTCAGATAAGTGGGGAAGGATGCCCACGGATAAGTTGATTATGATGATGGGGGAAACAGATGAGATGAGATGATGATGGTCTCCTGGGATGCTGGGCCAAAAGGCAGGGGAGAGCCCCTCCTTTTATAGACATGAGGCCCTGTATACTATGTACAAGAGATACTACAAGTAGGTGCGGGAAAATGAAAACATAAAAAAAAGATGACATGAGAGGAAAAAAAAAGAAATTTTGCCTGCATCAAGAATGACCGCGGGCAACCAGATGGACACCCGCGACAGCGGTCGCGGGTGTCAACAACAGCTGTCGTTGCCCGATTGGCGGCAACAGCGGGGTGAAGGTTTTGATGGCCGCAAGCGGTCGCTTGCGGTTGTTGGTCGGATCAGATGATGGGCAAGGGGGTCGGGTTTTGATTGAGGAAGGGATCACCAAGATGTTGGAGTGATGAGAAGAGTTGGTTATCCAAGATCTTCAGGTTAGATCTCACAGGTCCTGGGGATCCCAAGCTTTTGTCGAGAGCAATGTGGTGGTTGATGGTCCGGTGATCTGACTGAGAGCCGTGGATGGGGGCGCGACGGGATGGATGGGCCAATGATCGATGACGACTGGTGGGAGTGGGGAGATCAAATCAATGATTGACGACCGTTGCAACAAGCGAGGGCGTTGGTTGGATGAGAGGATTGGGAAGGATCAAAGGGATTGTCAAAGGTGGTTCGAAGATTGCTCGAGTCTCCAAAAGTCAGGGCCGCGAGCGCAACAAGTAGGAGTTGAACATAGGAGGGGGGGATCGAAGCGGAGAGACAGGCAAGAGGCCTGTCCTAGACCGCTAGGACAGGGAGAAGTTGAGAGATGGGGGGAAATGAAGGTACCCATAGGGGTACAACCAATTTTTTTTTTTTTTTTTTTTTTTTTTTTTTCCGTGGTGTCCCGGATTGGTCATCACAGCGTAGGAGGACCTGTACCCTCCTGGGATAACCTGGTGGGCAACAGAGGGCTCTCCAACTGTCTATTGGTTGAGTTGGCGGCCGTGGTTGTTGCCATTGTTGTCCCGTGTGACGCTATGGTCACGGGTTTGAGTCCCCTCATCGCGTTTGCAACTGGAGTCCTTGCGCGTACTGGTTCCTCCAGGTAGAGATCCATATGACGGGGCTCTGCCAGTTGCACGGGTGTTGCGCCTATTTTGATACATAATACCTAAAAACATGTAAGTCTTTTGTCAAAACTTTGAAAAAAAGACTTTAAATTTATAAAAATAATATTTTTTGTGTGTTTTATATTTTTAATAATTTTTTTAGAAATATTTTTACTTACTTAGAGTTAAATTCAACGGTGCCAACACTTGGTTGGGATCACAGCTATCATTGGAAGGTATTCCAACGGATTCTGAGTGAGTCCCAATCAGATCCTGGGATAAATCCAAGGGTAAATCCAATGGTAAACTGTCTGGGACGTCCTCTAGGAGGTCCTGGTCAATGAGATCCCCAAAAAAAAGGCCACTGAGATGGATAAAAAAATATAAGTTTAATATATTTTTGTATTTTTACGTAATAAGGTGTTTTTAAAAAAAAATGATCACTTTTATTATTTTTGGGTTTTTCTTTATCTTCATGGTTATTTAGTTTAAAAATATAAAGCTTCCTTTGAAAAATTTTCCACTCCTAATTTTGCCTTAATAAAGAATTGAAATTGATAATTCTTTCAAGCTTGAGTTCTTTTTCTTTTATAACCTGCTGCTTATAATAAAGCAATTTCCCCTGTTGTTGCTCAGGAGTTATAATAACAGGGACAAAGTTCTGGAGTTTTTCTTCTCTTTTCTTTTTAAGAAGGTCCAAATAATAATTGATCAATTCTCCGTTGGTCTTAAGATCCACTAGAGAAACAAATGATCAAAAATATATGTTATAAGTATGTTAACTTAAATTTAAAAATAAATAGACTTTTCCAAGGAATAAATAATTAAAAATTAATTATTTAAGAATATTCCCGGCCAGAACCCCAGTTGTCAGCTCTCTGATACCAGGAACCTTGCAGTCGTTTAGCTACACAGAATGATAAAAATGCTGGAATGATAATAATAAATATTATTCCAATAATAAACGCTTAGAAGCTCAAATAAGAGCTGTTGAAAGGTTTAATTGGTTTGGTTGTAAATGGTTTTCAATATAATATAAAAGAGGGGCCACAGTATTATACTACTGGGGATCTTTACAGACTAGCAACCTCTCTTCAAGGGGCCTCCTTAGGCAGTTTTTATAAACCTTGGAATAAATATGGGTGCCTCAGAAAGGACTTATTCCACTGATGGCCGGGCTTAACAGCACAAGCGGCCTAGAAAGGAGGGTTAACACTCACTCTGAGCACTTTACCACAAAAATTCTGGAATAATTGGAAGATTTTCAGAGCGGATGGGGTAGATTGCTTGACTAAACTTCAATGGTTGATTGGTTATAAAGGTAAAATAATACTACTGCAGACTAAGTCATAAATCACTTGCTTATCTTCATATAAGCACTTGATTAACAATGACACGGTGTCTGATTGATAATAAATAATTCCTGGTAAAACTCTGATTAACTGATTGGATCCAAAGAGGTCTGTATAAATACCTTTTTGGGGTGATTTTGGTCTTCTCATGGCACGTAGAGAGGGTTCTACTTGTGGGCTGAGGCTGGCAAGCCAGTCAGGGCAAGATTAGCACGTCTACTTGGTGCTTTCAATCAGCTGTCCTTAGATCTGCTGGATTTCTGTACTATTTTAGCCACAGGATCTGTTAATCTGTTATGGCGTAAATTTGATCATTTTGTACTCATCCTTCATTTGTACTATTGATATTGATTTAAAGCGTGAAGATGTGGATGTTTACTAAATTACCATCATCTGCTGATTATTTAGATAATTTTCAATAATTTTTATGAACACTTCTTGTAGTGTTTTGTGGTCTTCAAAGATCAAGATCAGTGATTTACGTGGTAGTCTTTGATCTTTGATTTATTATTAAAAAATGTTTAAAACTTAATTTTTCTTAATTTTATTTAAGTTTTGATCTTTTTAAATCATTAGTAATGCATATGTACGTTTGTTACATATGCTAGGCAACCCTAACTAGGTTGTAGCTCTTCTGAGCGGTACCTGGTTGTCAGATTAGTCAGGACTGATCCAGGCGCGGGGATTGGTAGTACAGATGCGCACGGGGTCGGATCCGCTGCGTGCGTGGCAGAATCAGCTGCGCGCAGGTCTCTAGTACGCGGGATCCTGCTGCTGCTAGTACGTAGGGTTATGTAATGATGCGGGGCTGCGCGCGGGAATTGTGACATAACACATTTTCGCTTGTAACTCCTAAAATATACACAACACCTCAATTCTGAGTGAATTTTAGGCGTAAACCCTATACGTGACAATACGTGTGAAACGTTGGAATGGCCAAAAAGTGCCATACAGGTGTCGTAATTTTTAGTACTTTTCCTTTTAATTATTTTAAAAATATAAGGACTTGGAATTCAAGGGTGGGGTAAGTGAGTGACCCTACCTAATTTTGGGTGAGGAATCCATTCCTGTAATAATATTCTTGGATTTCTCACTCCTTGCTTTTTTAATTCAGGTATTCTTATTTTGTGTTACTATTTGACAGTTTTGCTCTTTATATAGTAGCAAGCTGACAATCTTGCTCAATTATCTCTTAAGTTGTAACGTATTGAGCCCATGGTTCATGCCTTCCTTAAGTAGATCAATGGCTTTCCCAGAGACTTTTCTCAGTTAAGAATGCACAGAGGTATTTGAAGATGGTTGTGGGTTATGTTGGTTTTCTTTATGTCAGCTCTCTGATACCAGGAACCTTGCAGTCCTTTAGCAACAGAGAGTGATAGAAGATACTGGAATAATAATAATAATATTATTCCAATTATAAACACGTAGAAAGCTAAAAAAATGAATATGTTAAGATCTGGTGCAAGTTTTAATTGGTTTGGTTAAAAGGTTTTTCAATTTGTTAAAAAAGTGGGGCCAAATTATTATACTACTTGGGGTCTTTACAGACAAACAAACTCTCTTCAAGGGCCCTCCTTAGGTCTAAGAACCTTGGAATGAAGATGGGTGCCTTAGAAAGGGATTATTCCACTGATATGGCTGGGAAAAAGGGCACAATGGCCAAGACAGGAAGGGAAACACTCACTCTGAGCACTTTACCACGAAAATCCTGCAATAATAGGAAGGGTTTCAGAGCAGATGGGGCGGATTTGCTTGACTAACTTCAATGGGTTGATTGGTTTTTGAGAAATAAATAGTAATACTACAGACTAAGTCATAAATCACTTGCTTATCTCTTTTATAAGCACTTGAATCACAATGACACTGTGTCTGATTGATAATAATAATTCCTGGTAAACTGATGGGGAATAATAGGTCCAAAGAGGTCTGTATATATACCTTTTTTGGGTGACTATGAGCTTCTCAGGGTATGTAGAGAGGGTTCTGTTCTTGGGATGAGGCTTGAAAGCCAGTCAGCGCAAGATTAGCGCGTCGACTTGGTGCTGTCAATCAGCTGACATCAGATCTGCTGGATTTCTGTGCTATTTTAGCCACAGAATCTGTTAATCTGTTATGGCGTAAATGTGATCATTCTGAACTCATCCTTCATTTTTACTATTAATATTGTTTTGAAGTGGAAAGATTTGGAAGCTCACTGATTTTCCATCATCTGCTGAGCACTTAGGTAATTTTTAATAATTTTTATGATGAATTCCAATATTTTTTTGTGGTCTTTGAAGATCAGGATAAGTGATTTACGTGGTAATCCTCAATATTTGGTTAATTATTAAAAAAATACTTAAACTTAGTTTCTTATTAATTTTATTTCAGTTTTATAGTTTTTAGACTATTACTAGTGCATATTTTAGGTTATTACATATGCTAGCTAACCCTAACTAGGTTTTAGCTATCTTGAACAGTACCTGGTTGTCAGATTTTTCACTACTGATCCAGGCTTGGGGATCAGTCAATTCAGATGTGCGTGGGGTAGGATCCGCTGCGTGCGTGGCAAAATAAGCTGCGCGCGTGACCTCTGTACGCGGGAATGTGTAGCTATGGGTAAGTAGGGTTTTGTATGGATGGGGGGCTGCGCGCAGGAATTGTGACATAGCACATTTCCGTGTGTAACTCCTAAAATATACACAACACTCCAATTCTGAGTGAAATTTGGTGGTAAAACCTATATTTCAAAATACATGTGAAATATTGAAATGGCTAAAAAGTGCCATATTGGTTTTTTGGCTTTTGGTCAATTTTTTCATTTAATTATTAAAAAATAGAAGGAGTTGGATTTCCAGGGTGGGGTCAGTGAGTGACCCTACCTAATTTTGGGTAAGGAATCAATTTCTGCAATAATTCTTATGGATTTCTCATTCCTTCTTCAGTCAATTTTACTTTTCTTATATAATTGTTTCTATCACATTTCTTCTGCTACTTTGACAGGTTGCTCTGTACATAGTAGCAAGCTGAAACTTTTTAGGAGATTGGCCACAAGGGGTCAGCCTTTGTGCAAATTGCATGCATTTAAAACTTGCACCAAACCTTCCTTGTGTGAGTTTTTTTAGACCATTTGGTAAGAAGTTGTCCTGAATAGGAACCATGGCAATCAAAGGCCAAATCCACATATTTATCTTTCATGGAGTTAAAAACAGTCAGAGCGTAACCATGCTTCATAGCCCATGTTTGACAATATTTTTGTGCCTCTTCCCTAGTAGGAAAAGCTCTCAAAGGAGGTGGGTCAAGTGGACCTGTCATAGTTACATAGTTATATTGATGGCATGCACTCCATCAGTTTCAATCAAATTAAATACGGCAAAGACCACTAACATAAAATGTTACTCACAACCAAAGGTCAAATCCCACTGTGAAACATTTGTTCCTCAATTGTCACCCTTGATGAGGATTCAATTGGGGCTTCCAATGTTTCATTACTCAAATCCTTTTTTTCTTTTTCCAAAGCTTTGTTGATGGCACTATCAATGTAGACCTTCCACACAGCCATGTCAGAAGAAGGAGGGCTTGCCACTGTTCCCATGCAAAAAAATGCAATGGCATACTTCAGTATTCAATCCAACTTTCGATTGAACAAACAAAGTTTGCTCACTTTTGCGTTGAGAAAGAATTGTTTGCATATTTTTATATGATTTCAATTTTCACTTTACTTTCACTTTGATTTAACTTTAAAGTCACTTTGGTTTCACTTTAAATTTGTTATTATTATGGCCAGCAATTAGATTAGGAAAATGAGCATTATTTAAAGCAAAAGAAATGCTGGACACTGGGTGTCAATAGTTGCTAATTAGGCTCTCACAATGGGGCAATACGTCGGATGAATTCAATTGGATGATGAATGAATGATGAAAAACAGCAGGGAGAAGAGATCCTTAAGTACAAAAGATTGGCCTCTTGTGATCCCATGATACAACAAGCCAAAAGGCAAATTTTCCGCCCCAAAAGAGCTCTACAGGCTCTACAGACCTTGTTACTTGGTTTGGACTACATCAGCCCACATGGTGTGAGTCCCTGAACCCTTACAACCAGCCTATTCCGTTCCACTATTGTGTTTCCACCGTTATGGGGCTGAACCAGCCCCTCTGCTGTTCAATAACCTGGCTGGTTGTCTGTTACAACCAGCCCTGATGACCTCATTACCATACTTAAGGGCTGGTTGCCTCATGCAGCCAGCCCCTGGCCCCTCAAATGGGCCAGGTGGGACCCAGGACTCACCTGGGTCCGGTTTCAACCTCACTAGGGGGGGGGGGGTGTAACCAGCGGACATGCTGCCCCCCCCCCCTCCTCTTTCTCTCAAATCCCTGGTGAAGGCGGTCAAATCCCCTCACCAGGGGCCCTGGGGGTTGATACCCCCAGGGAGTCGTCGTCAAAGAAGTCATTGGGCTGGGGGGTGGTCAGGTCCCCTCAGCCCATTGCTCCTCCCCCTTGGTAAAGGGGGGGGGAGAGCACCCCTTTGGTTTTTTGTCCCTTGCAACAATCTTTGCTGGTGGGAGGGTGGTCAAACCCCCCCCCCCCACCGTCCGGTTGCTTTCCTTGTGGCTGGATCCATTGTCTTCCTGGGCAGGAGGGTGATCAAGTCCCCCCTGCCCTGACCAACCGCGTCATTGCGGCCAGTTGCTGGCAGGTTCAACCCAGCCAGCCCGCCCCCATCCCCCTTGCAAAGGCAAGCAAGGGGAGGGGAGGGAGCTGGGGCTGCAGGGGGCGCAACTAGCCGGGCCCGTGCGACAGCCCCGCGGGGGATCCCTTGGCTGTGCAACAGCCCCGCACGGGCCATCAGGCCCCGCATGGGCCTTACCAAGGAACACAAGCGGCCCCGAGCGGGCCGCAAAACGGGCAACAGTCCCGAGTGGGCTGTGACATGGGCAGCGGCCTCAATGGGCCACCCCAAGCCCAAAATGTGAGAATTTACTACTTTGGCAGGCCAACCCGTCTGGCCAAGTATGTCCAAAATAAGCCTTGGGCCCAACTATGCCCATGAAAGCCCATCTGGCTGTATTTACCCATATACCTCACTGGGCCCGTTAGGGCCCGTGTACCAATGGGCCTATTTAACGCGTTTTGAGGCCAGTTTCCCCAAATCTGTGACATCCACATGGACCCGTATGGTCCGTGTGTGTGCCCAATGGGCCGCAGAGGCCCATATGTGCATCTCATTTGGATTACACTCATACGTAGCACACACATAAGTGCATACGTATTTTAACAAAAGTCACTTTGGAAAGGCTAGGTGTGGAACAACAGTCCCACAAAGTATGTGTTGATCCCAAATTTGGGTTGATGGAACCCAAGTGTGGTCCAGGGGGTGCCCAAAATTCTTCCCCCAAACACGGCAGTTTTGAGCCTTGTACTGGGGTACACAGCTCAAAATTGCAGTGTTTGGGGGGTAAACAGCTCTTACACAACCCCCCAAGGGTTGCGCGTGTTTGAAATGGCCCTTTGTAGTTGTCTATGGGTCCCCGCGGCTCATTTGAGCCATGCAGGGCCCTACACAACTACCACATGGTTGGATCCATGAATTTAACATTGCCCAAAAGTAAAAAAAAAATTAAAAATTAAAAATTAAAAATTAAAAATTAAAAAGTAAAAAATGAAAAATGAAAAATGAAAAATGAAAAATGAAAAATAAAAATCAACAAATAAACAATAAACAATAGCAAATAGAAATTAGAAAATAGAAATTAGAAATTAGAAATTAGAAATTAGAAATTAGAAAATAGAAAATAGAAAATAGAAAATAGAAAACAGAAAATAGAAAATAGAAAATTGAAAACATAAAATAAAATATAAAAAATAAAACTTAAAACATAAAAAATTAAAAATTAAAAATTAAAAATGAAACGTAAAAAATAAAAATTAAAAATTAAAAATTAAAAATTGAAAATTAAAAATTAAAAATTAAAAATAAAAAATAAAAAATAAAAAATAAAAAATAAAAAATAAAAAATAAAAAATAAAAAATAAAAAATAAAAAATAAAAAATAAAAAATAAAAAATAAAAAATAAAAAATAAAAAATAAAAAATAAAAAATAAAAAATAAAAAATAAAAAATAAAAAATAAAAAATAAAAAATAAAAAATAAAAAATAAAAAATAAAAAATAAAAAATAAAAAATAAAAAATAAAAAATAAAAAATAAAAAATAAAAAATAAAAAATAAAAAATAAAAAATAAAAAATAAAAAATAAAAAATAAAAAATAAAAAATAAAAAATAAAAAATAAAAAATAAAAAATAAAAAATAAAAAATAAAAAATAAATAAAAATAAAAATAAAAATAAAAAATAAAAAATAAAAAATAAAAAATAAAAAATAAAAAATAAAAAATAAAAAATAAAAAATAAAAAATAAAAAATAAAAAATAAAAAATAAAAAATAAAAAATAAAAAATAAAAAATAAAAAATAAAAATAAAAAATAAAAATAAAAAATAAAAAATAAAAAATAAAACATAAAAAATAAAAAATAAAAAATAAAAAATAAAAAATAAAAAATAAAAAATAAAAAATAAAAAATAAAAAATAAAAAATAAAAAATAAAATTAAAAATTAAAAATTAAAAATTAAAAATTAAAAATTAAAAATTAAAAATTAAAAATCAAAAATTAAAAATTAAAAATTAAAAATTAAAAATTAAAAATTAAAAATTAAAAATTAAAAATTAAAAATTAAAAATTAAAAATTAAAAATTAAAAATTAAAAATTAAAAATTAAAAATTAAAAATTAAAAATTAAAAATTAAAAATTAAAAATTAAAAATTACAATATAAAAAATAAAAAATGAAAAATTAAAAATAAAAACTAAAAAGGGTGATGTTAAATTCACTGCTCCAGCCATGTGGTAGTTTTTTAGGGCTCTTATCAGCCCAAAAGAGTGGTGGGGGCCGCAAGACAACCACAAAGGGCTGTTTCAAACATGCGCAACCCCTGGGGGGTTGTGTAGGAGCCGTGTAATCCCCAAACAGGGATCATTTGAACCGTGTACCCCTCTACACGGCTCAAATGAGCTGTGTTTGGGAGTGCGCAACCCCCCAGAAGTCATGCCAGAATTGTAAGGACCCCCTGGACCACACTTGGGTTCTGTCAACCCAAATTTGGGATTAAAACATACTTTATGGGACTGTTGTTCCACACCTAGCAATCCCAAAGAGACATTAAAGTGAAACCCAAGTGAAATTAAAGTTAAAACTCAAATCAAAAATCATATAAAAATCTGCAAAAAATTCTTTCTCAACTTGATAGTGAGCAAACTTTGTTTGATCAATTTAAATTTTGATTGAATACTGAAGTATACCATTGCAGTTTTTTGCATGGGAACAGTGGCAAGCCCTCCTTCTTCTGACATGGCTGTGTGGAAGGTCTACATTGATAGTGCCATCAACAAAGCTTTGGAAAAAGAAAAAAAGGATTTGGGTAATGAAACATTGGAAGCTCCAATTGCATCATCATCAAGGGTGACAATTGAGGAACAAAATGATTCACAAATGAACATGACTGCTGGTGGCGAGTAAGATTTAATGTTAATGGTCTTTGCCATATTTAATTTTTTTTGAAACTGATGGAGTGAATTCCATCAATATAAATATGTAACTATGGAAGATCCACTTGACCCACATCCCTTGAGAGCTTTTCCGACTAGGGAAGAGGCACAAAACTATTTTCAAAGATGGGCAATGAATCATGGTTACGCTTTAACATTTTTCAACTCAAAGCGTGACCAATATGTGGATTTAGCCTGTCATAGACATGGTTCCTATTCAGGAAGTCTTCTTACCAAACGGTCTAGAAAAACTCACACAAGGAAGATTGGGTGCAAGTTTTTAATCCATGCAAGTCACACAAAGGCAGACCCCTTTTGGCGCCTCTCCTACAAAGAAAGCCAAAATAACCATCAACCATCTGAACATCCCTCTGTGCATCCTCAACTGAAGAGAATCTTTGGGTTGGCCTTAGACAATCTAGTAGAAGGCATGAATGATGCACTCAATAAGTTACAACTGAAGAGAAAACTGAGAAAGATTTATGGGGGGGATTATGTTTATGACCAAACAATCTATAACACTAAGCAGAAGGTCACACTTGCAGAACTAAAGGGAAAGCGTTTTATGGAGATACTATATGAACAGCTTGAAGAAAAAAGTTGGATTCACCAGTCAAATTTCAGTGAAGAGGGGCACTTGGAGGCCCTGTACTTAGCAGATCCAGAGGCAGTAAAGCTTTCAAAACAATTCCATCATATTGCTATGTGGGATTGTATATATAAAACAAATAAGTACAAAACCCCACTATTGCATGTTGTAGGAATGACAGCCAATCAGAAAACTTTCACAAAAGCTCTTGTTTTTATAACAAAAGAAATGTCTGAGTTCTACAGTTGGTCTGTAAATGCACTAAATGAGTTAGCTTATGATCCTGAGAGACTTCAAAAATTCTTTGTGACAGACCATGAAAAAGCTCTGATTTGTGCAATTGAAACTAGTTTCCAAAATTCATCAATACAATGTTGCACTTGGCATTTTTCTAAAAACATACAAGCAAACTTTAAAGTGTGGTTTTTTAATGATGTTGAAGGATGGAAAAGCTTTATGAATCTTTGGGAAAAGTAGGGAGCCTCAAAGACCAAGGAGGAGGTGGAGTTCAATGATGCAGAACTCAGAGTAGGTCCAAATCACTGCTTCTTATTCTTCCTAGTTTTGGGTTCTGACCTTTTGACTTGTATAGTGTTTCTTGAAAGACTATGAGGATGTACTTGAGTATATGGAAAATAAAATTTTGCCCTATCAAAGAGATGTTTGTGACAGCGTGGAATTTTATAAACCCAGATTTTGGAAACAAAACAACATCTTGGGTTGAAGGGGCCCATGCAACTCTCAAACAATTCCTTGCAAACTCTTTGGGAAACCTGTTGGATTTTTTGAAAAGCCTTGATGGAAAAGTTTCAAATCAAATTAAATCAGTTCATGCATCACTTTATAACTCTTGAAAAAAGTTAGGGACATTTCTTCCATCTGAACTGTTACCATTTGGTTGCAAATTGTCTTTAGAGGCAATCCATCTTGTTAGGGAAAAATTCAAGAAATTCAAACGTGACCATGATGGCAAAGTCTGGGCCAATTCATATTTCAAGACTATTGGTTTGCCCTGTTCCCACCAGATAGGTGACCTTCTAGCATTCAGATTATTTGTTGTAGAGACTCCGGAGGGATTAGATGAATAAAGTAGCAAATACCTTGCTGGAAGTCCTTGAAGGGGAATTTAGTATTACTTCTACTCCTTTGTAGTATTAGTATATACTAAGAGTGGTTTTGAATTGCCTTCCGTTCTAGTAATATAGTAAGTCTGCACAATAATTTATTTAAATTAATGGTGGTTTCTTTGAAACTTAATATAGGTCTCAGATCAGACCTAGATTAATTATTTAACTGTTTATAATTGGTAGTATTTGTTGAAGAATGGACCAGATGTAGTGGGTTATTGGTTATTTAATGATCAGATATATTTGATCTTAACCAATGTCCCAATATCAAAGGGTTTAAGGGTTTATCAAACGGATAGTTCAGGAGAGGACCCAAGCATGGGTTTACCCACAGGGGGGCTGGGTAGAGGAAAGGTTGGTAGTTCCTTTTTGTTGTGATCTCTTTTGTTTTAAGGGTTATTTATTTACTAATTGGTGGGTTTTCTTTCAAATGGTGCTGAATATTCAAATCACTGAAGAACCCTTTTTCAAGCCACTGTTGGATGGTTTAATTGATCAAATATGGGTAATAACTTGTTTTCTGATTTATTGTTTCCTTTTTTATAACTGATTCACTACTAATATTTATCTGGGTAGGTACCACAGATGACTACTGATGGGTAGATGGGCCAGAGGGCCTGATATCTGATGAGTGGTGAGTGGGGGATGATGGGGGATGATTGATGATACAACTTGGATAGGGCAGAGAGGCCCTCCTTAAATAGAAAATTCCTGCCCCTAGGGGTGCTCAAGGCTGCCCCTGAGGGTTCCCCCTGTTCTGGTGAGGAACAGTGAGGTACAATTACATGAGACATTTTAGCTGGTTGGAAAAAGACTTGTCCAGTTACATGAGGCATTTCTGCTGGTTGGGAAAGGTTTTTACAGTTACATGAGGCATTTCTGCTGGTTGGGAAAATCTGGTACAGGGGTTTCATGCATGCACACCCCTGCATAAGATGCTTTGAAGTGCAGATACAATGTATTCCTGTGCAGTTCTTAATGGCTGGCCTGGTGCTACCTGATTCTTCCTACATGCATTTCTGTGCATTCACTGGTGATTTGTTTGGTGCTGCATGGCCCTTGACTGCCTGCATATATTTCTGGGTAGTGCTGGGGTTGTTGTTATTGGTGGGTTGTTTGGTATCCCATGCTTCTGACTACATAAATTTCTGTGTGGTGCTGTGGTTTTTTGGTACTGCAGGTTGTTTGTTATCACATGCTACTGGCTTCATATATTGCTGGGTAGCCCTGTGGTACTTGTACTGGTGGTTTTTTTGGTATCACCAGATCCTGGCTGCCTGCATAAATTGCTGTGCCCAGATGGGGTTGTTTGCTACTACAAGACCCTGCTTATGGTTCTGAGTTTACAGGTGAGTTGATTAGTTGTATGTTTGGTTGAGGTGCTGCAGGGAGATGTTACTGGTATTTTTTTGGGGGATTCCAATTATACCCATAGGCATTTCACTGGTTTGTGATACTGGGTGAGATATGAGCTGTCCATAATTGTTTTTCTGGCTGTATCTTCTAACCCATGCAAGATAGAGGGGTGGTTTGACTGGGTGACTATAGTTTATTTTTGGTGTAGAATCCATTGCTGAGGTTAAATTTTTGATTGGGATTATATTTATACTAGAGAATTGAGTATGGTGGCCACAGGTAAGGTTTTTTGGAATTTATCTTCTAATCCATGGGAGATAGTGGGATACTTTGGCTGAGTGACTATAGGTTATTTTTGATTTATAATCCATTCATGAGGTTGATTTGAGGGTCTGAGATGTTTTTACACTCGAAAGGGGATTTTGATGGCTATAGGACAGGTTTGGACCACCACACCATGGTACCCAAAAATGTTCATCCTCAGTGGAGGTTGGACTATGATCCTTGCAGTTCTTGTTCTGTAAGTTGGCTTGAGTTGGATTGTTCAAGTCACTATGTTATTAATGCTTTTTGATTAATGAATCCTAATTCACTAATGGTTGATCCTTCTGAATTTTTCCAGTGCAATGTTGATGAAATGCTTAGCATTACTCAGTTGTGTGAAAAGGGCAATGCAATGATCTTGGAATCTCCAGATCATGAGCAAAGAAGACTATTGAAGTATATCATTCAGAAGATTACAAAATATTGATCAAAGCCAAGACTTGAACCTCAAGTCTTACAATCAATCAGGGCTGGCAAAAATTGACAGATATGCAGCAAGAACCATCTCAGTTTGAGCTTGTTGAAAAAAAAACTCAAGGGGGAAAAAAGAACTAGAAGGGCTCCAAAAAAGAAAAGACAAAAGATTGTAAGTCTTTTCTTTTGAGATATGTTCATTTTTTTGGTTTAATGAACTTAGTTACTAACTAATGATGAATTGTTAGTCAAAGTTGGCAGAATCTGAATCTGAATTTCATAGTTCAGAGGAAGAGACTGAAATTGAATCAGGATCACTTAATTTTGAATCAGAATCCTCTTCAGAGGAAGAGAACATGCAGAAACGCTCAACCAGAAGCTCATCTTTGGCAAGTTTTCATTTCATTGATCCAATTAAAGAAATGAATACTAATTTAGTTTTAATGATAGGAACCAAATGTGAAATAACTCAATCAAATACCCAAGAAGTTCCATAAGTTCTTGGGTGAGGTTTGGGATCTTATTGGAGATGGGAATTGTGGATTTAGAGTCATTTCTAAATCTCTTGGTTATGAAGAACATGATTGGTTTAAATTTAGGAAGGAAATGATTGAAAAATTAGAGAAACATAAAGCATTCTACATTAAGATGCTTGGTGGTTCAAAGGAGGATGAAAAGATTAAAAAAAGACTTGATTTTGAAGATATCAATGAAAAGATTCCCTCCTCAAAATGGCTGGCTAAATTGTGCATGGGTCAAATCATAGCAGAAACATATTCCAAACCTATATGTTTCACTTAATTGGAGTCATGTGATACTTATAATCCAATGAAAAATGGTGTTACTGATCAATTAGATCCAATTTTCATTTCATTTGTAAACAATAACCACTGAGTTCTATTAGTAATTGAGGGAGAGATGATTCCAATCCCGCCCATCATAGCAAAACCACATTCCTTGGTTTCTAAAAAATCCTCTGGTTGGGATGATCATCTCAAAGATCAACTGCAAATTTATTCTAGATTTTAATAGACTTTCACTTCATTTCATCATTGGGTTGCATGTAAATTGTAATTCTAATGCAGCTAACAAGTTCTATTAATATCAAGGGTTATCACATTTTGAACATCATTATGTTGAGTGTTTTGAGTTAACATCATTATATTGAGTGTTTTGAACAAGAGTTTAATGGTAAGTCAGTTCAACTTGTGTTGGGCTGATTCCATCACAAGCTTAACACAAGTTGAACTTGTTTTTTTGGTGTTTTTACTTTAGGGCCTATCAAAAGATTTGTATTTTTTTGGGTACTTTTACTTTAGGGCTGGTCAAAAGACTTGTATTTTTTTGTGCACTTTTACTTTAGGGCTGGTCAAAAGACTTTTCTGGGCCCTTTTACTTTAGGGCTAGTTAAGTTGAAATTACTATAGGGCTTGTCAAGTTACCTGTCTTTTTTTTGGTGTTTTTACTTTAGGGCTTGTCAAGTTAATTGTCTTTTTCTTGGTGTTTTTAGCTTAGGGCTAGTCCAGTTACTTGTGTTTTTTTGGGTCTTTTTACTTTAGGGCTATTCCATTGGATAGTACCAGTTTTTTTTTTTGTTTGTTTTTTAACCAAAAAATGAGAATTTTTTGATTTTTTGGTTGATTTATGTTTTTTTTGAAGGATTATTTGGTTTAAAGGTTGTTTTAGTACCCTTTCATTCATTTTCCTTTTTTTTGGCTAACGGCTGTCTGGTGCCATGTGGGATGCCACACAACTACATATGGGCCGTGTACAACTCCACATGGCTTGAATGTAGTCGTGTGGAGGTCCACACAGGGGGGACAGGGCTGGGTGGGCCGCACAACTCCGTAAGCTGTGGGGGGTTGTACACGGCCCAAATTGGACCGTGTGGCATGCCACACAGCCTGATTTGAACTGTGTGCACGGCTCAATGAGCCTTGAATTTAACATTACCCAAATAAAAATTAAAAAAGAACAAAGAACAAAGAAAAAAATAAAGGGCATGATTTTTCTCATTCATCCAACCCTTTATTTCATGCATTTCAACGTTGGTGTGTGGTTGCGCTGTGGTGACCAATCCGGGACACCATGGAAAAAAAAAAAAAAAAAAAATATCTTTGTTGGTTGTACCCCTATGGGTACCTTCATTTCCCCCCATCTCTCAACCTCTCCCTGTCCTAGCGGTCTAGGACAGGCCTCTTGCCTGTCTCTCTGCTTCAATCCCCCCCTTCTATGTTCAACTCCTGCTTGTTGCTCTCGCGGCCCTGACTTTTGGCGACGCGAGCGATTGTCAAATCACCTTCGACGATCCCTTTGATCAGATCCTCCTCATCATCACCATCTCCATCAACATCACCTTCAAAACTTCATTCAATCCTTTGCCTCGGTCACTTCTTTTCATTCCCCAGGTTTCAGATACACTATTGGGGTAAACTCTTAGAGATCCTTTGGAATCGATTCGGAGCCAAGGTGATCATCGGAAAGGTACCCCCGACCGGAATGATCGAGGAACAAGCAAAACGTCTTGACAAGCTACTCCAACTTGAATCAAATCCAAACCATTGTCATTCAGTCTTCAACTTGGTCGCTCATTCTATGGGTGGCTTGGATGCTAGGCATCTCATCACTCACATCGATCCCAAGATTTACTCTACCATCAATCACCACAACCACAACTGTTCATCATCATCATCCTTGATCAATCCATCTCCTCTCCTCCTCTGATCTCATTTCTTAGGGTCTCAAGCCTACAACCTATCCTCCTTTGTCACGGTCATGCTTCCACTCAGTATCCTACACCATCCCAAACGACGGTCCATCTCGCCCATCATCTGGTCCGACCAATGACCGCAAGCGACCGCTCGCAGCTGTCGGAACCTTCACCCTGTTGTCGCCGCCAATCGGGCGACAACAGCCGTTGTCAACACCCGCAAACGCTGTCGCGGGTGTCCATCTGGTTGCCTGCGGTCATTCTTGATGTGGGCAATATTTCTTTTTTTTCCTCTCATCCCATCTTTTTTTTTTTTTTTATTATTATGTTTTCATTTTCCCGCACCTATTTGTAGTATCACTTGTACATAGTATACAGGGCCTCATGTCTATAAAAGGAGGGGCTCTCCCCTGCCTTTTGGCCCAGGAAATCCATCAGACCATCATCAGAAATCAAACTTATCCGTGGGCATCCTTCCCCACTTATCTGAGCAATTTATCCGGGTATATCTATGATTGCCCCTTGATCCTTTGAGCCTCCATACTCAAACTCTGTCCCTTGTGACCTTGATCCTTATCACCAACCAATAGCCTTGCTGGTTGAAGAAGAATTCCTGTCTGTCTGAATTCTTGAGTGTGTTATACCACTCTGATCCCTTTTTCCGACCATACTGGTCTTGATCTCTCCTTGATCATCTTTCTGGAGCCAATCACATTTGATTGAAGAGGTTTTATTAAGCTTAAAACCTGGAGTGTTATACCTCCCTTCTTCTTTAAGGTTTAATATTTGCCACGCTATTCTTGAGTCCCTTGAGAAGTGTTGGGATATTCTTGCTCAAAATTTGTTATTGATTTGCTTCTAGAGCTTCATAAACAAATTGCTTTTGTTTTGTTCAGCCTCCCACAGTTATCTGGTACCCTTCAAGCGCTTGATTGCGGAGAGTTGGGCAGGTTCATTGAGAACCTGGAGGTTGGTTGGGATTAAGTTGATCTTTCCTAATCAGCTGCTGAAGACCAGAGTTATTAGCTTGTGGGCGTTGTTACTTACAACTGCCTTGTTCTATTGAACTCTGAACAAACCTTGACTTATTTGTTCAAGTCTTTACCTGCACCATCTTGCCTTAGATAGTGTTGTTTCCATCGCTACCGACAACTCTTATCCTCTTCCCTTACTTTGATTTCTCATCCATAAGGTTCTGGACCTTGATTCTGGTTACATTTAAATATTATTGTAACTTCTAGGAGGGCAGCCTAAACAGCACCTTTCCCCTCCACAGAACTGCCACGGCTTAGCACCGTTTGGAGTCTTACATTTGGTCCCCCGGGCCGGGATCAAACCAGCAAACTTGGGATTTACAGTCCCAAGACATTTAAAATCAACCTCGAAATCCGATCTTTTTTTTCCTATTTTTTTCTCTCCTCAAAATCTGAATCCGTGGAGGCAACTTCTCCTAGAAGTAAGTCCTCCCAATTTGTGCACCGCTTGGGCAAGATACTTGTTCTTTTTGGCGAAACCCTACTCTTGCCACACTCGTGAGCCACTTTGGAAATCTGCTCTTTGGATCCCCTAGGAACTCTGTTATTTGATATGGCATCTTCCGCCACTCCAAACACCCCTGTCCAACCTAAGATGGTAAAGATCCAACCTCAGAACAAGAACTTAGGCTTCAACGGTACAAATGTCAAGCAATTCTTGGACTCCTACGAAATGGCTGCTGAAGTGGATGGAGCTAGTGAATTTGATATGGCTTATCAGTTGTGATTATTTATCTCCTCTGATGAAGTTATGGAGGTAATTGAGTCTTTTGAGGGATTTGAATCCCACAACTGGACGCTTCTCAGGAAGGCTATGTTGGCATACTGGGGTAAAATAGATGTGGCTAGGTTTACTCTGCAGGATTTGGATGCTCTGGTTTCTCAGTGGATCTCCAATGGTGGTATTTCTTCAGCCTCTGACTATCAGATTTTTAGGAAGTCTTGGGATCCCATTCAAAACTATCTTATCCAAAACAATCACATTGACACAGTGGACAAAATTCGAGCAAAGTTCTTCCAATCTTTTTTGTTGGCTGTGCAGGAAAGGATTAAAGAAGAACTGGTCAAATCTGGATCCATGATTACCACCAGGGATAATAGATTCAAGCTCCCTGTTTTTCTTACCCTTAGGAGTACTGTGGATAAAGTCATGAAAGGTCAAACTGCTCTTACCTTTGAAAAGCCTAGAACTACTGAACCGGTCCATGCTCTTTCTTTCAAAGATTCAAACGATATTATGATTAAAATGGAGGCAGATTGTAGCCCTAAAGCAGATCCTAATTCCAATCAAGAACCTACTACTATAGATGAAATCACCAAGTTACTTAGAGCCTTTGAGAACAAAATAGATCAAAAGATTTCTTTGCTAGCTACTCCCAAAACTCCTTCTTCTGTCCCCAAATCAACTCTGGTCTGTTACTACTGTCATAGGGAAGGCCATGGAACCGGACGATGCCAAGAACTTCAGAAGGACCTCAAGGAAAAATTTTTAGAGCAGATGGGAAACAATTACTTCCTCCCTAATGGTGCCCTAATCCCTTTTGACTTGTCTCGTCCTATCCGACATGTGGTGGCATCTTACCAGCCATCACCTCCTGTGAAAGCATCTCTTGCTTCCTTTGAATTTCAATCATCCTGTGGTACCCTCCAACCTTGGTATCCTCCAGCTATTTCTTCCTCTAGTCTTGCTGGGACTACTTATCAATCTGATCCAGCCAGGAAACAACATGAGGAACCTAAACCTAATAAGGCTCCTTCCTTGCCAACTTCAATCCTTCGAAAACCCGTTAAACTTTGATCATCACTCAAGTCTCCTTCCCCTGATGTAGAAGACATGGAGGTGGAAAAGGAACCACTCATGGAAAGGTTCCCAGATCACCCTGATCCTTCTCCCTCACCTCAACCTTCTAATCCTACCTTAGATTCTGCGTCACCTGAACTTCCTCCCCCCACCCAGCCCAAAGTTCAATTTGAAAGGGGCATCTCCAAGGATCACCCCAATGCTGTGGAGGGAGTATTGTAGAAAATTTCTGATCTCAAAATTCCTGATCTATCTGTGGCTGAACTCCTATCAATCTCTCCATCTGTTGCTGAAGGAATGAAGAAATGGGTCTCTTGTTGATTTGTGGAAATTGGCCCTGAAGAACTCAAAGTCTCCTCTGGCACTTTAATGGAGGACTCTGGTGGAACCAGTCCTTCTTTAGACTCCAACCTTTATTCCTGTCCCCTTGGCTTTCTTCCTTGTTATCTTGGTGACTCAGCTAAAACTGTTTCTCCTCTTGTGGATTCTGGATCTCAGCTTAACTTAATCTCGGATGCTATAGCCTGCAAGCTCAAACTTAGTCCTAGGGTCAGCTTCAACTCTGCAGTGTATGGGATAGGAAATCAAGCTTGTGAACTGGTTGGTATTGCTGAAGATGTACCGGTCAGGATTGGTCAAAATATTGTTGGAACCTGCCACTTTTGGATCACTCGTTTGGACAGTCTTATGATCTTGGGACAACCCTTCTTAATGGACTTTGGTGCAACCCTGATGTTTTCTGATCAAGTTGGGGAGAGAATTCTTCTCCCTGATGCTGATGGCAGGAAAATTGAAGTTCCTCTTTGCTCTTTGGATTCTGGTCGTTGGGAAAGAGATTTTCCTGGTCATTCTCCCAAATCATCTTTTAAGGGGAAGCAGAAGGATAACCCTAGTTCCTCGCATTTTTTAGGGGAATAGTTGATCCTACTAATAGTTGTAGTTCTTTTCAGCCTCAGACTGCAACTCAAGGGTCAACTCCCATCCCTCAGGCTTATTTTTCATTCCTTTCCTCATTCTCTTCTGAGCTCAAGAATATTAAAAAACAAAAACATATCAAAATAGAAAAATCCAAAAATATTTCTTCTCCATCTCCTTCTCTCTCTGGTTCTGTTGTGTCTTCTTTCCCTTCTACTTTTGAGTCTGATCAATCTTCTCTCAGTTCCGGTTTGAATCTCCGCAATGAGTCTAAACTAGATCCTAATTGCAATCCCGTTTTTGGTGGTTTTGGTATGAAGGAATATGGGCTTCAGTGGAGGCAATTTGGGGTACAAGTAAGTCCTCCCAATTGTGCACTGCCAGGGCAATCTTTTACTGTCATTTTTGAAACCCTACCTTGTGCCACACATGTGAGAAACGTATTATCTCCTGGTTCTCCTTTTATGGAAAAGGCACCCTTCAAGGATATTGCAGAACATCGGACTTGGAAGATGTTGGAACTTGGACTCAGCTTTTGTAATCAATTCTCTCTGGTCAACTCTTGGAGGAAACAAGAACTTCTCTCTTTTGCCACTAAGTATAAACCAGTTGCTAAGAAGATCCAACCAGTCAACCAGCCTATGCCTCTCAACCTCAATCCTCCCCTTATGCGTCCTCCTCTATCTTGTGATCCTTACTGTGGTCTTCCTCAATCTCTTACTGGTCCCTTTGTGCCTAATGGACGGGTCACTGAAGAACGTCTGAAGGTGGTCAACTTTGGTCCAGATGGATGGCTTCTTCCTGATGAGTTAAATTTAATCAAAAATGTCTTATCTCTAAGGGAAAAATCTATTGCTTTCTGTGAAGAAGAGAGAGGTCTCTTGCGGGAATTCTATGGCCTCCCTTATATCATCCCTGTAGTTGAACATGATCCTTGGCAAAAGAAAAAGATCCCTATCCCTGCTGCTAAATTTGAAAAATTCATCAAGTTGGTCCAGGAACAAGTTCAAACTGGCCTGTATGAACAGTCAACTTCTAGTTACTCCAGCCCCGTCTTCTGTGTCCTCAATAGTAATGGTAAACTTAGAATAGTTCATGATCTTCAACCTCTTAATAAAGTTACTATTAAAGACTCTGGTATCCCTCCTGCTACTGAAGAATTTGTTGAATCCTTTGCGGGGAGAGCTTGCTATGGTCTAGGGGATATTATGGGTGGCTATGACGAACAATCCTTACATCCTATTTCTTGTCCTCTCACTACTTTCAATACTCCTCTTGGTCGATTTCAACTTACTCGATTGCCTCAAGGAGCCACCAACTTGGTTGCAGTCTATCAGGCTCAGATGATGTGGATCCTCCAGGATGAAATCCCTGATCATGCTGATATCTTTATTGACGATGGAGGAATTAAAGGTCCAGTATCTGACTATGATAATGAGCTCTTACCTTGGCATTCAGGAATTTGTCGTTTTATCTGGGAATTTGCTACTACCTTGGAGAGGATTCTGTTTCGAATTGAGGAATCTGGCCTTACTGTCTCTGGATCCAAACTGGCGGCTTGTGTCCCTGCTCTGGAAATTGTTGGTCATGTGGTCTGCAAGGAAGGAAGAAGGATGGCACCAGCCAAATTCAACAAGATCATCTCTTGGCCTACCCCAAACAATCCAACTGAATTTAGGGGCTTTCTAGGTGTTGTCACTTATGTTAGAATCTTTATCCCATCTTTATCCAAAATCTGTGCACCCTTGCGTCGTCTAACCAGAAAAGATGCTGAATGGATTTGGACCCAAGATTATGAATGTGCTTTCCAGCTACTCAAAAGGATAGTTGGTAAAGACATAGTTTTGAAAAAGATCTCTTATGGACCTGGAGCTGGCAAGATCAAGCTGGCTGTCAATTCTAGTTATCAATCTGTTGGGGCCGTCCTTACTCAGGAAGATGAAAATGGTTGGGACCGTCCTGCTCTTTATGAATCTTTTTTGTTTTCAGATGTAGAATCTAGATACTCCCAGCTCAAACTGGAACTCTGTGGTGTGGCTCGAATGATGAAGAAACTTCAAACCGTTCTCTGGGGCCAACATTTTGAATTGCAAGTTGATGCCCAATCCATCATTGAAATGATCAACGCTCCCAGTCTTCCCAATGCTCCTATGACTCGTTGGGTGGCCTTTATCCAGCTTTTCTCTTTTGATATTGTTCACAGGCCTGGAAAATCTTTCACCATGCCTGACGGTTTATCTCGACGACCTCTTGGGAACAACGAATCTGATGTTGGAACCAATTTCAATGAAGAGGAACCTTTAATTCGACCTATTTTCTCTTTTTCTTCTCAAAATTATTATAGCTTTCAAGAAGGCTTCTGGCTTATATTAGAGCAGTACCTTTCAACTCTTCAAAAACCTCCTGATCTCTCTGCTAAGGAATTTTGATCTCTTAAACAAAAGTCTTCTAATTTTTTTGTTCAAGGTTCTAGACTTATGAAGAGAGGCAATCCTTGTGCTCTTATTGTTGTTACTATTCCCTCTAAACAAGATTCTATCCTTGAAAGTCTCCATGAAGGCCTTGGTCATCGTGGGGAAACTGAAACTTATTGACGACTATCCAAACGGTTCTGGTGGCCATCTTTGAAGAAATCCGTCTCCCAATGGTGCAAGAGTTGTGAAGTTTGTCAAAAACGTGATCTTAGGCGCCCAGCTGAAATTCGTTATCCTACTGGGGAGTCCACTGTCTTTGGAAGGATTGCTATGGATGTGGTTCATATTAAGGCAGGTGGTGCTAAGTACCTCATTGTGGCTAGAGATGATTTTTCCGGATGGGTTGAAGCAAAATTTCTTAAGAACCTTAGCTCTGAATCAGTGGCAGCTTTCCTCTACAAGACCTGGACAATGCGTTATGGCCTGGCTCAATCTTACTCTACTGATGGTGGCTCTGAATTTGGGGGCAAGCTTGCTGAAATGATCCAATCCCTTCCTGGACAACATAGAGTTACTACTCCTTATTATCCTGAAGGCCAAGGCATGGTGGAACAAGTCCATGCCCCTTTGAAGGCTGCACTTGTTAAACTGGCTGGTGAAAGTGGCAAGAATTGTCGCAAATTCCTTCCTCTTGTTCTCTTCTCTGATCAAATCTCAACCAAAAGGACTACTGGCTAATCACCTTATGAAATCATCTTTGGTCAAAGAGCAGTCCTTCCTTTGGATCTGGAAATGGAATCTTTCTTGGGTATCTCTTGGGAAGAGGTGTCCTCAACCACTGATCTGTTAGTTGCTAGATCCAAGCAACTGGAGCGAAGTGAAGACGTTTGTGATGAAGCTTATCAAAAGATGATGGAGTCCAGAGCAAAATCCGTCCAGTATTGGGAGGACAAGCACTCTAATCAAATCAGGGAGCCCTTGAACCCTGGTGACCTAGTTTTAGCTTATAATCAATCTTTGGAGACCCAGTGGGGCAAGCTTTTCTCTAATCGTTGGAATAGCCCTTATCAAGTGGTTCATCAAGTTAGAGGTGGATCTTATGTTTTGGAGGAGCTGGATGGTACTCGGTTGGCCAGAAGGTTCTCTGCTGATCAAGTCAAGAAGTTTCATTGTCCTGGGGGCAACTTATCTCAGAAGTAAGTCCTCCCAATTGTGCACCACCAGGGTCATTTGCTGCGTTTTTTGTAAACCTCTACTGTATGCCACATATGTGAGCACCTGGGACGCCCTCCTTGTTCTATTCCTGCCGCTTCTAGGGCTCATTTGGAAGAATCAAGATATTTTCATCAACTCTTCAATTTCTCTCAAGATCAAGAAATGGCCAATCTTTGCTTCAATTTCTGTGTTCCCTGCTTTTTTTTTTAATCCCTCCAAATTTTAGATGCAGACTAGGGACAGTCTGTAAGTTGGGGAGAGATGTGGTGACCAATCCGGGACACCACGGAAAAAAAAAAAAAAAAAAAAATATCTTTGTCGGTTGTACCCCTATGGGTACCTTCATTTCCCCCCATCTCTCAACCTCTCCCTGTCCTAGCGGTCTAGGACAGGCCTCTTGCCTGTCTCTCCGCTTCGATCCCCCCCTTCTATGTTCAACTCCTGCTTGTCGCTCTCGCGGCCCTGACTTTTGGCGACGCGAGCGATCGTCAAACCACCTTCAACAATCCCTTCAATTGTATCCTCCTCATCATCACCATCTCCATCAACATCACCTTCAAAACTTCATTCGATCCTTCGCCTTGGTAACTTCTTTTCATTCCCCAGGTTTCAGATACACTATTGGGGTAAACTCTTAGAGATCCTTTGGAATCGATTCAGAGCCAAGGTGATCATCGGAAAGGTACCCCCAACCGGAACGATTGAGGAACGAGCAAAACGTCTCAACAAGCTACTCCAACTTGAATCCAATCCAAACCATTGTCATTCAGTCTTCAACTTGGTCGCTCATTCTATGGGTGGCTTGGATGCTAGGCATCTCATCACTCACATTGATCCCAAGATTTACTCTACCATCAATCACCACAACCACAAACGTTCATCATCATCATCCTTGATCGATCCATCTCCTCTCCTCCTCCAATCTCATTTCTTAGGGTCTTGAGCCTACAACCTATCCTCCTTTGTCACGGTCATGCTTCCACTCAGTATCCTACACCATCCCAAACAACGGTCCATCTTGCCCATCATCTGGTCCGACCGACAACCGCGAGCGACCGCTCGCGGCCATCGGAACCTTCACCCTGTTGTCGCCGCCGATCGGGCGACAACAGCCGTTGTCGACACCCGCAACCGCTGTCGCGGGTGTCCATCTGGTTGCCCGCGGTAATTCTTGATGCGGGCAATATTTCTTTTTTTTCCTCTCATCCCATCTTTTTTTTTTTTTTATTATTATTATTATGTTTTCATTTTCCCGCACCTATTTGTAGTATCACTTGTACATAGTATACAGGGCCTCATTTCTATAAAAGGAGGGGCTCTCCCCTGCCTTTTGGCCCAGGAAATCCATCAGACCATCATCAGAAATCAAACTTATCCGTGGGCATCCTTCCCCACTTATCTGAGCAATTTACCCGGGTATATCTATGATTGCCCCTTGATCCTTTGAGCCTCCATACTCAAACTCTGTCCCTTGTGACCTTGATCCTTATCACCAACCAATAGCCTTGCTGGTTGAAGAAGAATTCCTGTCTGTCTGAATTCTTGAGTGTGTTATACCACTCTGATCCCTTTTTCCGACCATACTGGTCTTGATCTCTCCTTGATCATCTTTCTGGAGCCAATCACATTTGATTGAAGAGGTTTTATTAAGCTTAAAATCTGGAGTGTTATACCTCCCTTCTTCTTTAAGGTTGAATATTCGCCACGCTATTCTTGAGTCCCTTGAGAAGTGTTGAAATATTCTTGCTCAAAATTCGTTATTGATTTGCTTCTAGAGCTTCATAAACAAATTGCTTTTGTTTTTTTCAGCCTCCCACAGTTATCTGGTACCCTTAAAGCGCTTGATTGCGGAGAGTTGGGCAGGTTCATTGAGAACCTGGAGGTTGGTTGTGATTGAGTTGATCTTTCCTAATCAGCTGCTGACAACCAGAGTTATTAGCTTGTGGGTGTTGTTACTTACAACTGCCTTGTTCTATTGAACTCTGAACAAACCTTGACTTATTTGTTCAAGTCTTTACCTGCACCATCTTGCCTCAGATAGTGTTGTTTCCATCGCTACCGACAACTCTTATCCTCTTACCTTACTTTGATTTCTCATCCATAAGGTTCTGGACCTTGATTCCGGTTACATTTAAATATTATTGTAACTCCTAGGAGGGCAGCCTAAACAGCACCTTTCCCCTCCACAGAACTGCCACGGCTTAGCACCGTTTGGAGTCTTACAGCGCACCTTTGGTATTTCACGCAAAAATACTTTATTTCATGTAAATTCCAAGAATTCATTTATTTTTGAGTTCTTAATCCGCAGCAACGTAGCAGGGCTTTCTAAACCCCTAACCAAAATCTTTGGTAATTTTGAAGGCATTAGAACCTCTCGAAAAATGCAATCAAAAAATGAAAAAATTCCGTAAAAACAAATTCTTGCATGGGTTTTTGGATCCATATTTGGGCTATTTTAGTTGTTTTTTTTTTTTGTTATTTCATCTGCCAGAACTTTTTACCTATATTCAGAAAATTTTCTAATATTTTTCCCATATTTTTTGGATGTATCCTTTCACCTTAAAAAATTCCTTCAAAAAACACAAAAAATCAAAAAAAAAAAACCAAATTTCTCTTTGGACATTTGAATCCTTTTATTTTCCTTTTTATTTAATTTTTTGGGTAATTATAGCTATTCAAAAGTTGAAACGCCATTAAAAGAGAATTAAAATATTTTTTCCCAGATTTTTTGGATGTATTATTTTACCTTAAAAAATTACTTTAAAAAAGCAAAAAATTCAAAATATTCAACTTTCTCATTTGACTTTTGGATCCTTATGTTTGCCATTTTGACTTATTTTTTTTGGTTTTTCAAGCTTTGAGAATTTTAATAAAACTATTCAAGAGATTTTTGATTTTTTTTTTCAGGATTTTTGGATGTCATTTTTGACCTTTAAAAATTCCATCAAAAAACCAAAAAATTTGAAATTTTCAATCTTCTTTGAGCCCTTTACATGCATATATTCAATAGGACTGAAAATTCTTTCCTTGTACCACCACCCATCTTTGAGCGCCCAATTGACTTATAAAGCACCCCCTTGACCTGTTCCACTCTCCCATTACCCCCCACCACACCATCCCACTACCATACCATACCATACCACACCACACCACACCACACCACACCACGCCACACCACACCACACCACACCACACCACACCACACCACACCACACCACACCACACCACACCACACCACACCACACCACACCACACCACACCACACCACACCACACCACACCTTTTCACACCACACCACCAACCACTCATAAAAACAAATTAACACTCCAGATACTTCCAAACAGGAACATCTTTTTTTTCCAATGGCTCAAGAAAACATCCACCCAGTTTTCAGAACTGTTTCAACTGTTTCACAAGGCCCATCCTTCATTATCTGATCTAATCAAACTAGTGATTCAAGTCCACTTTCTCCTTATTCATCTAATCAAACTCTTTATTCCACTCCTCTGGTCCCTCCTCCTAAGCTATAATATAATCAAAAGGAGGAGCTGGTTGAGGCTATCCAATAATGGGCAAAGTCCCATGGATATGCCATATCTACCAGAGTATCAAATTGGAGGAATCAGGCCTACACTTACCAATGAGATAAATTTGGGGAATATAAACCCAGCAAAGATACCTCCGAATTTAAAAATCAAGAAAGACCAATTTTCCTTTCAGGTTTTCAGGGAATTTTTCAAAAATATTGGGTTTTTGGGTGGTGAAAGGTATATGTCCAGAGCACAACCATCCACCTTCCATTGATCCTTCCACTCATACCATCCACAGAAGAATCCAAGGGGAGAAAAATGAGTTGGTTTGAAATTCATCCAAAGCAGGAGTTCACCCTTTAAAAATGCTCAAATCTCTTATACAAAACTCATCACAAACTATCCATACAAATCTCCCTAAAATTTACAAAGAAAGATTCCAAATAAAACAAAATGGCCTTGATGGCAAAACTCCTGTGGAATAACTCATACTGAAACTCAGGAATTCTTCTTTTTACCAGAAAATGAATAATGTGGATGGTTAAATTACTTCACTATTTATTTCTTACCCTGATTCCATGAAAGCTCTAAACCTTTTCCCTTCTCTCATTTTGATGGACTGTACATATAAAACCAACCAATTTGGAATTCCCCTTCTTCATATTCTTGGGATAAAAAATTCTGCTAGAAGCTTCTCAGTTGCATTCTTTTTCTTATCTCAAGAGAAAAAACAGAACTATGATTTGGCCCTGAATCAACTTCAGGGAATATTTGAAGATAAAGAACCTAGTGTGATTGTGACAGACAAGGAACAAGCACTTATTATTTCAATTTAATCAGTTTTCCCTTCCTCTCATTATCTTCTCTGGGTCTGGCGCATTTTCAAGAATATTCAAACTCATTGCAGGAAGCACTTGAAATCTGAAAATGAATGGAAGTTATTCCCAAAAAAAATTCATCATTTGGTCTATTAAAAATCTGAATCAAGCTATCACAAAAACTTCACAAAACTTTCTGTGGTCTGGAATCCTCCCACTTCTGAATAACTTGTTGAAAACTGCATTCCTCTAAAAAGAAAATTTTTCTCCTATTTGTAAACAAATACTTTCACTTTGGAAACACAAGTACATCAAGAATAGAAGTTTCTCACTCCTACATTAAAAGATTCATTGATTCTTCTATTGGCTCTTTGTATAATGTAGTTCAAAAAGTTTACAGTTCCATCACCATCCAAACTCCTTAGAGAGCCATTGAAGCCCCTCAGCAAGGATTCAAGCATCTCATTGGTTTTCCTCACTGTGTGGATCATCTTTCTGGAAAAATCAGCCAATTTTCCCTCAAAATCATTCATTCATCTCATCAAGTTCCTGATTCTTGCACCAATTGCAACAACTGTGATTACTCTTCTTACATGGGTATACCATGTGTTGACAAAGTCAAATTGTCCATCAGAAAGGGTGAACTCTTCCAGCTTGATGATTTTCATCCTCAATGGCATTTCAAAGCTCCCACCTTAGTAAGTTTTTCTCTTTTTTGGGGGGGGGATTCAAGCTCAAATGAATAATGTTGTGATTGATTTTTATTTTCTTTTCTTCAATTAACTGTGAATCCTGAATCAACTGAAGATTCAGCAAAAATTGAAGTTCCAACCAAATACAGCAATAAAAATCTATATTTCACCAAACTTTTTGAAGCATTCAGAAAGTTTACACCTGGAGAACAGCTATATCATCTGGGTGAAAGAATGAAGCTTTACAGTGGAAGATATCAACTTACCCTGATTGAAGAGCCAAATTCCACTCCAAGATCTAAGGTTAGAGGAAGGCCCAAAGGAGAAGCCAATAAGATCAAGAATATTTCTCAGTCCTCACGCAAAAGAGATCCATCTGTTTTTGAATATTTAGAAGAACCCAAGAAGAGAGGAAGGCCAAAGAAGAAATCCATAGCAAATTTGAAGGTCAGTCACCAATTTTTTGGAAAAAAAAATATATCAACATTCATAATTAATTTTTTTTCTCATGTGTTCATTTTTCAAGAACATGCAAGGCCATCTAAGGGAAGGGGAAGGGAAAAAACAAGGAGGAATCAGAGCAAGAGGTAATTTTATAAAAAATACTTATTTTTTCTGCAATGGGTTGTTTTTTTGATGAGTCCTTCTCATTTTTTTTAACATAGATTGAATTGCTGACTGAAGAGAAATATTCAGAAGATGGAGAGGTGCCAGATTTTGATGAAGAGGAAGATTCAGAAGATGAAGAGCTGCCAGATGTGGATTTAATTAAGATGGTGAGCTTTCATTTTCTTTTATTTTTGGCTAATTTGTTTGATATTATTTTTCATTAATTTTTTCCTTCAAACCTTTATCAGAGGTCTGGAACCATTGTGAATAAGCAAGTTTTTTCTCCTGAATACAATCCTGGTACAAGCATCAAGAGACTAAAGGTATCCACTGGAGATGGTGATGCTCCTTACCATTCTCCTGGGGGAAAGTATTAGCAGCCCCAAAAATCAGTGATAAAGTGATTATATTTCGCATTTTCTCATTTTTTATTTTTTTCTGATTTCTTTTGGGTTTTTACTCTAGTTTTCCTGCACATTATCTTATTCTTCTTCTGGAATATTTGATTAAGTATCAATTGAAGAAGTGAGTATTATCTTTATTCCATATTTTTTGTTATAAAAAATACTGATTTTTGGTTTTAGTTCCAATACAAAGATTCCATTTCCAGAAAAACAGCCATTACACATATCTCCCATGTTCAAGATGTTGTTTGGGATGTGAACTGTGGCTTTAGAGCAGCAGCCATTTGCTTGGGGAGGATCTTAGGAAACTGGATTTAATTCAGGAAAGAAACGGTGAAAGAACTTGATTCAAACCCAATCTTCAAGGACACAAGATTAATGTGCAATATCTGGGGTGAAACTTTCCAAGAAGCAAGAAGGCAACTGAACCACCTTTATGGCCCAGCTCCCATAAATATGTGGATGGAATTTCCATGCCATGGTTTCCTTCTGGCTGAAACATATAAGTGTCCATTGGTTCTTTTTTCTTCTTTAATTCCTTGCACTTATCTTCCTCTGAATTCCCCTCCCACTTCAAATTCCCAAAATTCTCCTATTTGCTTTGTTCTTTTAGAAGAATCCAAACATATATTCTCATTCAATTTCAAGTCTGATCAGTGGCCAGCTCCCAGTTTAGATCCACTTTGGAAAATCTTTGTGACAAAGGATTTCAAATCTTGCAAAACCATTTTCCAGAGAAATTTGGATCTTGTTAATTAGTTTTTTTTCCCTCCACAAAAATGAAGTAGAAAAATAAAACCAATCATAGCTGAATAAATTTTGATATTTGTATCCATATTTGTCCTTAACTTTTATCTTTTGAATGAAGCTTGTTAGATGTATGCAAGGATGCAGATGATCTTCAAAAGATATTAATTAACTGTTTTTTTGTTTTTTTCACATTCAAAATTATTAAAGCTTGAATCACCCTAAAACAACAAGTATATAGGCCAACAAAAGGATTCAAAAATCCAGTGAGAAAAGTGGATTTTTCAAATTTTTTGGTTTTTTTGATGGAATTTTTAAAGTTCAAAAATGACATCCAAAAATCCTGAATTAAGAATTTAAAAAGCTTGCGAATAGTTTTTTTACAATTCTTAAAGCTTGAGACACCAAAAAAATAAGTCAAAATGGCAAACATCAGGATCCAAAACTCAAATGAGAAAATTGATTTTTTTTGATTTTTTTGCTTTTTTGAAGGAATGTTTTAAGGTAAAATAATACATCCAACAAATCTGAAAAAAATATTTGAATTCTCTGTGAATGTTTTTTTAACGGTTTGATAGCTTTAATTACCCCAAAAAATGAAATGAAAAGGAAATAAAAGGATTCAAATGTCCAAAGAGAATTTTTTTTTGTGTTTTTTGAAGGAATTTCTGAAGGTAGAAGGATACATCCAAAAAATATGAAAAAAATAATTGAAGACTCTAGGACTGTTTTTCAAAATTTCTGAAAGCTGAAATAACCAAAAAAAAAACAACTATAATAGCCAAAAGGATGATCCAAAAACCCATGCAAAAATTTGTTTTTACAGAATCTTTTCATTTTTTGATTGCATTTTTGAAGGGGTTCTAAAGGCTTCAAAATTCCCAAATATTTTTGTTAAGGGTTTAAGAACCCCTCCTACAGGGCTGTGCAGTCAGAATTCAAAAAAATCAATTCTTGAAAGTTGAGTGAAATGAAGTATTTTTGCATGAAATACCAAAGGGGTGCAACCGCGCGCCAACATTGAAATGCGTGAAATAAAAGGTTGGATGCGTGAGAAAAATAATGACCAAAATAAAAAATGAAATATAAAAAATAAAAAATAAAAAATAAAAAATAAAAAATAAAAATAAAAAATAAAAAATAAAAAATAAAAAATAAAAAATAAAAAATAAAAAATAAAAAATAAAAAATAAAAAATAAAAAATAAAAAATAAAAAATAAAAAATAAAAAATAAAAAATAAAAAATAAAAAATAAAAAATAAAAAATAAAAAATAAAAAATAAAAAATAAAAAATAAAAAATAAAAAATAAAAAATAAAAAATAAAAAATAAAAAATAAAAAATAAAAAATAAAAAATAAAAAATAAAAAATAAAAAATGAAAAATGAAAAATGAAAAATGAAAAATGAAAAATGAAAAATGAAAAATGAAAAATGAAAAATGAAAAATGAAAAATGAAAAATAAAAAATGAAACATGAAAAATGAAAAATGAAAAATAAAAAATGAAACATGAAAAATGAAAAATGAAAAATGAAAAATGAAAAATGAAAAATGAAAAATGAAAAATGAAAAATGAAAAATGAAAAATGAAAAATAAAATATAAAACAGGGCAGTGATAAATTCACCGCCCCTGGTTTTAAAAAGTTGTGAGAACCATTCAAAACTCATTTTAGCTGTGAATGGAGGTTCAAAACTCCAAGAGACAATGGTTCACAAACTAAATGAGTTGTGAGCAAGTAGTACGCAAACCATTGAGATTGACGCTTTTGGCCCATTTGGGGAAAAGGAGCCCCAAATGGGCCATTTTAGGGGGTAAGTAGGGGTACCTAGGCACTCCTGGACCACACCTGAGTGCTTTGAACCCAAGTTTGGGGATTTTTTATACACCATTTTAGGGGGTAAGCAGGGGTACCTAGGCACTCCTGGACCACACCTGAGTGCTTTGAACCCAAGTTTGGGGATTTTTTATACATTTTGGGACTATTGGACCACAAACAAAACTTGAAAATAAAACATTCTGCCTTTGGGCAAAGGGTACAAACTCTTGTCCCAAGCCATACACATAACTTGCCTTTTGGATAATTTTCTTTTTCTAAACCTAAAATTGAGAACACTTTGGAGTTGTTGAATTGAAATTTAGATTGAATACTGAAGTTTATTTGGAATTTTTTTGATTATGGCAACGGTGGCAAGCCCAAGCCCCCCTGTTTTCAACATGGCTTCATTGAAGGACTTCATTGATAGTTTTTTTTAGAAAGCTGTGGCAGAAGCTTTGGATTTGTGAAATCAAACATTGGAATCCCAAATTTCATCTTTTTCTAGGGTTACAATTGAGGAAAAAGATCTATCACAACTAATAAAAAACTGGTGGTTGTGCACAAAAGTTAATGTCAAATTTGATTTATTTTATTTTATGGAAACTAATTTAATTATGGTGGATGTAACTATGTAACCATGAGGTTTGAGAAACCCTTGAACATCCTTGGGTGAGATCTTTTTTTAGTAGGGGAGAAGCCAAATAATTTTTCAAAAAATGGGCATCCATGCATGTGTCAGCCTCCTGGATGCCAAGACCCTTGCTATCCTTTAGCTACCAGAGGTGATAGAATAAATAATAAATATATTATTCAATAAATGCACCAAAAATCCATAAAATATTTGGTTTAAGCTTGTTGCAAGGTTAAGTGGTTTGGTTATGGCTTATTGTTTTAAATCAATATGAATAAATTGATCATTAAATATTTTTATAGAGGGCCCACAATTATATTGGGGATCTTTAACACCTCTCTTCAGGGATTTCAGTATGAAAACACGTAGTCCTGGTTACTTTGGGCTCTTTAGTTTGAAGGATATTTTTCCCAAAGATAATATGTATATAAAATACACAGTGGAGTGGCAGGGCTTTTTAACAAGCTTCCACAACAAAGAAAGGATAATAAAACTCACTGGTATATTATTAAATCCTTTGGGTATCTGTTTGAGACGTGCACTGATGGTTTAAACCTGTATACTTGGGTTATAAGGTTGTTCAGCAGTTTTAATTGATAAAAAAGAGGTTGAGGATGGATATTATTGATCAGACTTAGCCATAAATCACTTACTTATCTCTTATAAGTACTTGATTACCTTGGCACTGTGTCTGGATATAAATATAACTGGGTCTCTTCCCATCAATATCCTCAAAAGAGCTGCTTATGTATAGCTTTTGGAGTCCCAATATTGTCCTTCTGAGGGGTACAGGGGCTCAAAGGGAGGGACACTAAGGCTAGAACGGTAACCAGGGGTAGCCTGTCACGTGTTTCTGGTGCTATAGCACGGGTAGCATCTAATTTCTCAGGGTATGGGAATTATTCTACTTTATAATAGATATTAGGACGTGTGAATAACACTAATCTGTCCCATTTATGTATTATTTACTTAATTATCCTGAGTAAATGTTCCCAGTAGTTTAATAATTATCTAAATAGACATTTCTACGGACATCCTGATGTCAGTTGAGTTCTCATTATGTCTTAAATAACTGGAGTAAAGTCATGATATTGATTTTACTCCTTATTTTCGAGTTCCAGTTGATTTAATAAAATAATTATTTAAAAATATAAGTCATGGGAATTCATGTAATATTGTTACATCATTGGTTTTCTTAGTATGTCACAAAAATATTGATGTCTAGGAATTCTCATAAAAGTATATTAAAGTATTTTAATATATTTTTAGAAGTTGTCATTGTCTTATTTTCGACATTCTTGGTACTTTGAATTATATTTAATAAAAAATACGTATAAGGGTTATTTAAGTATTTTTATATAATATTATGTATTTTTAGACTATCTACTATCCACGGGAACATTTATTACATATGTAGAATTTTCCTGTGTGGATGTAGCATTTTTATGCGGTACCTAAGCCTCTCAGGCCGCCTGTCACTCTGTGAACCCATAGTCCTGCGGCTGCGTACTTGTCAGAGGCCCAGGGCTGCATACACGACCTTGAAGGAGTGACAGGGCTGTATCTCAGCCATGGGCGGGTGCATTGGCTGCCGCGGCTACATGCGGGAATTGTGACAAAAAACATTTCCGTCCGTAACTCCTAAAATATACACAACACCTAAATTCTGACTGAATTTTAGGTGTGAAACCTATACTTGACACTACGTGTGAAACATTTAATTGACCAAAAGCTCAATAGTGGATCCATGGTATTTTGGTCTTTCTTTCCTTAATTATTTAAAAATATAAGGAGTTGGATTTCAAGGGTGGGGTCAGTGAGTGACCCTACCTAATTTTGGGTGGAGAATCCATTTCTTTCATATTATGTATGGTTTTCCTACTCCTTCTTAGGTTAATTATATTATTATTATTTTTATGTTATTTTTGTTACTTTTGCAGCTTGCTTTGCAATAGTAGCAAGCTGACATTCCCCCACTCCAAGATATGTCCATATCTTAAAAGAAATCTACAGGATGTTGGGAGAAAATTAACTTCATGTGTGTTTCAGTTCCTTTTGCTGGACCTGTAGTTTCTGAGATGTATTGGTCCATCAGGTATGTTATTTTTTGGTAACCATTCATCTTTGTCTGCAGATTCTCCTTTGTAACCTACTAAGTATAGTGTAACATCTTTTCCTTGTACTCTCTCCTTCTTGTTTCTCAATATCCTGCTGACTTTCCCTTTTTCTTTCAAAGGGTCGAGTTCTATTGGGATTATTGGTGGAGGGAGGTTGCTACCTTCTCTTGGTTGAAAGTGTTTGACTAGGCTAACAGGAAATACTGGGTGTTTCCTTGATAATTCTTCACTCAAGATTACTTCCACAGCACTTTTTCCATGCATCTTCTTGATAAAAAATGGTCCAACAAAGGCTGGTTTCAGTTTTCTGTTACCTGCTAGATTGTTGAAATTGGTTGTAGATATCAAGATCTGATCTCCTATTTTAAATTCAGGTTCTTTATGTGATTTGTCCCATCTTTTTTTGTTGTATTCTACTGCTTCTTCTACACATTTTTGAGAATGATTATTTTCCAGATCTATCATCTTCTTAAATTCAAGAAGTGTTGGATGTATAGTGGCTAAGTTATAGTTTAAGTTATTCCTAGGGAGTTTTGGAATCCATCCTCTTTCTAGTATGTGAGGAGCTTCTTTGGTAGTAGAATGTTTACTGCTGTTATAAGCTGTTTTGAGGGCTGGGAGTAGGCTTACCCAATCATGGCAATAAACATCTGAGTTTTTGTATTCTAGACCAAAGCTACAGAACCTTCTTAACATATTTTCTTGGGTCTGTATCATTCTTTCAGCTAATCCATCAGTTTGGGGATGGTATGCTTTAGAAAACGCTAGAGTAGTACCCAGTATATCATGTAGATTCCTCCAAAACTCAGAGGTGAATTTGGGGTCTCTGTCACTGATTATAATCTTGGGTATACCCACATTAGCTATGATCCTGTTCCAGAATAGGAAATCTGTTGGAATACTGTTGGAACCTCATGGTCCTCATGATTCTCCTTTTCCATTCTTTTTCTCTTGTTCCATTCTTTTATTATGGTGTTTCATTCCTTTTCCTATGTTTCATATTTCTTTTTCTACTCATCTTATTCATTTCTTCTGATCTCATTCACGCGCTCCAACTTGTCAACTTGCGTGTGTAACTTCATGATGGGTGTCACATGCATATGCATTATAGTCAAAACTCATTCCACCTAAATACTATGCTCAGAGCCAGTCCTTCTCCCTTTTGGACCCGCCGGAATTTCTTCCTCATCTTGGTCAGACGTATCCGCAAGATCCATTAACTGAAGTAAAACAACAAGGAAGGTTCCAATCAGAAGTTCTTAGGCCACTGTGGACAACATAGCATAATTTGGTGCAATGACTAGCTTAACTCACTGTCTAACCGTCTCATCTCTGTCATTCTCATTCTTATTCTTCTCCTTTGCAAAGTCGTATAGTTTCTTTCCTGGCTCGTATGTTTATGGTGGCTATCTCCTGAATTTCATATCTCAAGTGGCTAAGAGCTCTCTCATTTACATCAGCTTTGGTATGGATCCTCTCAACATGGTTGTTCTATCTTATCTTGTTGTGATTTTTTCTCTAACCAAGTTGTTTACATTTCTGGTTTTTAAATTCATCATTCTTCTGAAAAAATTCAAGGTCATAATTCCTCACGATTAACATTCAAAAAGAGATCAACCAGAAATTGAACAATGACAGACTCACTCACGGCCACTATTCTCAAAACCGCCATAGAGGCCATTCCACTACTAACACAGGATAATTTTTTGATCTGGCAAAATCAAGTCGTAAACATGTTGGACTTGCACAAAGATCTCTATTCCAAGCTCACAAAGGAAAAGAGAGATGCCAACGGCAATCCAATTGGACTTAGCCAAAGCAAAAATGTGAGAATACGGACGATCATAACCTCCAAACTCAACACAACTGTTCAAGCCAATATCATCACACCAGATAACAAGAAAGGTGCCCATCAAATCTGGGCAGATGTCAATAAATATTTTGCCTCCAACCATGCATCCAACTGAGCCAGGATCTTCAAGGAGTTTCTGCGTACTCCTTTCACGTACTCAAACATTCCTGGATTTATTACTGACACAAAAACTGCCATGTCTAGACTCCACAAAGTTGGAATCAATCTTCTCACCGACATCATCACCTATCTGATCTTAGAGAAACTACCACCAAGCATGGATACAGTGATTCAACAAATCACTCATTCTGATAAGAAAATATCCCCGGATCAATTCTTGGATCATTTATGAATGTTCAATAACAACAGGTTTTTAAAAAAGGATCTCCCTAACGACAAATCTGAAGAAAACTTGAACTCGGTCTCTTTTCTTACCTCCAGCATCAAACCATGCAATGACAAATGGCATAATCCCAAGGCTGCTCACCCTGAAGGAAGATGTTGTAAGTTGTATCCACACCTCTGTTGAATATTGACCTGGCATAGCTCCGTAACCGCGTATTATTGAAACTCATAAATTGAAGAAGAGTGTAAATACTCCATTCTAAGTTATACCCCGCCCCCGGGTGAGAACATTTGGTGGACGGGCTCTTCCTTTTCCTAGTTCTATTTCCATTTTCTTATTCTATTAGGTTTCCTGCTTTTTGATCTTTTTGGGCGAGAACTCCCACTCTCACGAGGATTCAACCTCAATGTTCTACTCTCTCGACAAACAAACCTCAAAACCAGATCAATCTCAATGAACCATTGACTCTCCCTCTCGAGTGAATCTCCTCTGTTCTTCTTTTGATTCTAATTTCTTTTCTTGATCTTGATACAAATCAATCTTGCACCAACTCCTTGAACTCTAATCAAAATCTCTAGATCCTACAGCTTATGTGTCCTTGTCTGGTAAGAGGATCATCCGCGTGAAGTCTTAAATGAAAAAACTCTGATCTCTGTTTATTTCAGGTTATCGTCTGCCTTGCCTAGTTCTATAGAATTCTCTACCGTTCATGCTCTGTTGACTTAGACTATAGCTGTTGCTGTTGGTATTTCTTTTATCCACTCTTTTCTTTATATTCTTGTGGTTGAACTTTCTTTTCCAATGTCTAACGTTCTCTTTCTTTAGCTTGCTGGTTCTAGTTCTATGATAATTAATAATAAAGTTAACACGGTTAAAAGCCAAAGGGACGACTTAATCTAACCGAAGATGTCTGAACCAGCCGGAGCCAACAACTATTTTCATCAGGTTGCCCTTAAAGCTTTGGTCAACACTATCCCTCCTCTCAATGAAGATAATTATTCAATCTGGCAAGATAAAATGTTGATGCTTTTTGATCTCAATGAAATCAAGGATGCCATCACTAATAATTTGGGACAAATATCAATGAAACAAGATAGAGAAATCCGAGCTATCATTCTCTCTAAATCAGACAGCGTCACACATGCAAATGTAGTCAACACGACCAATATTTTGTCATCCAAGTTACTCTGGGCTGAGATTACTCAACAATTTTCCTCATCCGAAACAGCAAATAGAGCTAGAGTCTTCAATCAATTCTTACATGCTCCCTTCAACAAACATGCAATTGAAAGCTTTATCACCGACACTAAAAAGGCGCTCACTAGAATGGCAGATGTGGGAATAGAACTACCCAAAGACATCTTAGCCTATCTTATACTATTTAAATTCCCACCAATTCTAGAGAATCTTAAACAGCAAATTATGCACGTAGAGAAACTGATAAAAGTAGAAATAGTTTTTAACCACCTTACTCAATATAATAACAAACAAAAAGGGCAGATTAAAGTAGGCAAACCAACTTCAGACGTCACCTTAGTAACAACCAAAGCTAGAACAGACAAGGACAATAGAAAAGCTAGAATTCAATGTAGGGAAGGATACCACAATCTGAATGCTCCACACTCTGAATTTTTGTGTTTCCATCTCCATCCTCAAATTGCACCAGGATGGTGGGTTGAACAACAGAATGAATGGAAAAATAAAATCAAGAAGAATCCCACCATCAATTACCATGCGTTGCTCACTCTTTGGATCAACGCTGATAACACTCCTAACCTCCTACTAGACTCGGGTGCCAACATCCATATTTTTAACAACCTCAAATTTTTTACTTCAATCAATCTCCAGGACGACCCAGAAGAAATCAAAACTGGTAAACTGGAAGCAAATTTGAAAATTCAAGGCGCCGGTACGGTCCGACTAGAATGGAACAAATCTGTCATAACTCTAGAGGAATGTATGTACATCCCTGATATAGTAGTCAATTTGATCAGTCCGGGTCTTCTGGCGAAAAAGGGATGTAACCTCTCTCAAGATTGGGATCAATTCTGTATCACTCGAGATAATGAGATCGTCTTAAAAGGCATGATTCTCGACAATTTATTTGTAATTGAGAAGCCTAGAGTAGCTGGCAACAATCTTTCTGTTAATCTATCAACTAAATCTTCCGGTTCTACTCTGGTTGAATCTTCATCTCTATCCGATCTTCATAAGATGTACGGCCATGCGGCAATTTCTACGCTCAAACCTATCTTGAAAGACCAATTTTCTAAAGAAGAAATAAATAAATTCCAGTGTGACGGTTGCATGAAGAGTAAAATCACCAAATCTCCTTTTCCCGCAACATTGACGCCGGCATCAAAACCCCTTGAGAGGATCAACCTAGATTTGATCGGACAAATTACTCCTCAATCAAGGGCAGGCCACCGCTACATTTTGACTCTAGTTGACAATTTTTCCGGCTATCTAGCCGCATTTCCTCTATTATCAAAAGATGAGACTCCAAATTTCATAATTGATATTCTAGAGACTGAATACAAACGACTCAACTACTATCCGACGGAAATCTTCTCAGATAAGGGGACGGAATTCACAAATAAAACCCTAAAGGACTTTGCTCAATCTAAACACATCAAATTGCTTACGTTGGAACCTTACCACTCTCAACACAATGGTCAATTGGAACAAGCCAATAGAACCATTGTTGAATCTGCACGAGCTACATTTTCCTCTTCTAGATTGCCAAAAAATTACTGGCATATAGTGATCAGAAGCTGCTGCTTCATGTTGAATCAAATCCCTCGGGAAGGTAATAATCAATCACCCTGGGAACTTATGTTCAAGAAGATTCTTCCTACTAACTATTTGAAACCCGTAGGGTCATCGGTTATCTATCTTGGAAATCATCTCCATAGAGGAAGGAAGTTTGACGAAAAAGGACTGGAAGGAATATTAGTTGTTTTTAATCCAATTTTTCACTCTTACCTCATATTAAACTCATCCGGTGCCGTTATTGAAACCAAACATGTCCAGTTTCTCAAGAACAATCTGTCCAAATTTCCACTTCTTGAATCACCGGGACTTGATCTCTTCTCTCAAGCCAGCTCGGAGTCCAACAATTCTGACTTCTCATCCACCAAAAAGCAATATACCATTTGAGAATCAAATGAAAATCTCTCTGAGTCCAAGTCAGATTGTGAGGAAACCAATTTCATGGATCCCACAGACTCATCTGTCCAAAACTCACCCTGTCTCCCTACTCCCATAGAACCTCCTGAACCTACTGTATATCAAAGACCTCGACGTGAAACTAAGAAACCACAACGATATGGTTCTCATCATTATTACAAACCCCCTTCCTACAAAGCTGCCCAGAAATGCTCCGAGTGGCCTAAGTGGAAGGAGGCTACAGAGATTGAATTAAACAGAATAGAAATACAAGAAGTTTGGGAAGAATATTATGGAAATCCGGATAACATCTTAAATACAACTTGGGTCTTTAAGGTGAAAGAGAACTGTCATGGTGAGCAAGTCAAATATAAAGCTCAATTATGCGTTCAAGGCTTTGATCAAGTACTTGGTATTTATTACAATGAAACTTGGGCACCAACTGGAAAAATAGGATCCTTACGGTTGGCTCTCTTGTATGCTCTGAAAGAAAAGATGAAACTCACCCAGTTTGACTTTAAAGGCGCATTCTTGCATGCTCCTCTGGAAGAAACAGTCATCATTAAAAGGCCAGAGGGATCAAATCAAAAATCTCCTTATCTTAAGTTAAAGAAATCCTTATATGGTTTAAAACAATCTCCCAAGAATTGGTACAACACCTTGACATCCTGGATAAAATCTCAAGGATACAGCAAGTCAACAAGTGACCCCTGCCTCTATCTCAACACTAAGACAAAAGAACTACTATATTTTCATGTGGATGATTTAATTCACGTGGGTAACTCCAATACTTTCAAGTAAAATTTCCTTAATCGATTCCAGAATTCATCTTGCCATCCTCCTAACACAATACTCAGAATGCTTATGGAGATTGAAGACGATTGGATCCTCTCAAGCCAACCTAACCATATTGATTGTGGACTGGAGGAACTAGGCTTGTCATCTTGCAAAGAGACAATATCTCCATTAACTCAGAACATCAATCTCAAGCCTGCCTCTGATGATGATCATGCAGAATTCTGTCAACTGAATATTAATTACCAATCAGCAATTGGTCTTCTCAATCACCTATCTCAATATACCCGACCAGACATTTCGTTCTCCGTATCAAGTTTGGCCCGATTCAACGCGAAACCAGGTATGAGTCACTGGAGGGAGGTTCAAAAAGTTTGGAAGTATCTCAAGACCACAAAAAATTTTAAATTGACAATTAAATATGATCCGGAACAAGACATCATTTCAAGCTTCAGTGACGCGACTTGGGGAGACAATCCCACTTTTCAAAAATCTCAAACGGGTTATATTATATTTCATTATGGGAGCCCGGTCATCTGGAACTCAACGCGGAAACAAAACATCACTTATTCCTCTACGGAATCAGAATTAAACGCTTTGCTTGATTGTTATCTAGAAGTAAAGTGGATTAAACATCTTGTCAATGAAATCTATCAAGGCTTCAAATTCAAGCCCAAATTGCATATAGACAATAAGGGTTTAGACGACAAGATAAAAAAATTTGGGTCTCATTCAAAATCAAGGCATATAGACATAAAGACAAAAGGTCTTCGCGAAAGCTTCATAAACCAGGAATATGCGCTAGATCTCATTCCTAGCGAACTCATGGTTGCGGACTCTCTTACAAAAGCATCCTCAACAGTCTCTCTTGAATTATTAAAACATAGGGTATTCAGTAATTACAATAAATAAATTCTTGGATAATCCTCGTACCAGCCATGGGGAGTGTTGAATATTGACCTGGCATAGCTCCTTAACCACGTATTATTGAAACTCATAAATCAAAGAAGAGTGTAAATACTCCATTCTAAGTTATACCCTGCCCCCGGGTGAGAACATTCAGTGGACGGGCTCTTCCTTTTCCTAGTTCTATTTCCATTTTCTTATTCTATTAGGTTTCCTGCTTTTTGATCTTTTCGGGCAAGAACTCCCACTCTCACGAGGATTTAACCTCAATGTTCTACTCTCTCGACAAACAAACCTCAACACCAGATCAATCTCAATGAACCATTGACTCTCCCTCTTGAGTGAATCTCCTCTGTTCTTCTTTTGATTCTAATTTCTTTTCTTGATCTTGATACAAATCAATCTTGCACCAACTCCTTGAACTCTAATCAAAATCTCTAGATCCTACAGCTTATGTGTCCTTGTCTGGTAAGAGGATCATCCGCGTGAAGTCTTAAATGAAACAACTCTGATCTCTGTTTATTTCAGGTTATTGTCTGCCTTGCCTAGTTCTATAGAATTCTCTACCGTTCATGCTCTGTTGACTTAGACTATAGCTGTTGCTGTTGGTATTTCTTTTATCCACTCTTTTCTTTATATTCTTGTGGTTGAACTTTCTTTTCCAATTTCTAACGCTCTCTTTCTTTAGCTTGCTGGTTCTAGTTCTATGATAATTAATAATAAAGTTAACAACCTCAAACCCTCTTTTCCCAAGAAAAAGAAGAACAGAAGTTAATTGGCAACGGAAGGAACCTCTGTTAGCTCTTTCCTCACGAGCTCAATTTTTTCTTCTAGCCACTTTGTGGTTGATTTGGGTTTGTCAGGACATTTAGTATCTGATCTTCAACTCTTCTCTCAACTAGACCAATTGATTACCGGTTTAGTCTCCACCACCTCAGGAAAAAACTCTCTTGAATATGAAGGTGTCGGGTTGATGATTCTACTGGATGATCTAAATCATGAATTTACTCTTTCCAACGTGCTATTCTCTCCCAAATCTACTTTCAATCTGTTGTCAATGCAATTTCTTCTGCTTGATGTATTCACCGTTGATTTCAGATGTAAAGATCTTGTAGTACAAAAACACAAATGGAAGAAAGTTGATTTCCATGATTGCAATATACCAATCATTCAATTCTCTGACCGTAATCCAACTCAAGTAGCTCTCCTCACTCAAGACAAGATTCTTCATAAATCCCTTGGACACGCAAGCTATGGGAGAATTTGACAAAAATTGGGTTTGCAGATTGAAAAGCCTTCAACCTGCAAAGCATGTGCTATTAGCAAAACAAGTTGCAACCCTTTCAACAAAAAACACTCCCATGCCGAAAGACCCTTTCAGGAATTGCACTGCGATTTAGTCGGTCCTATTCACCCCTTGAGCACTAACAGGGATTTGTATTTCTTGACTGTCATCAACAGTTGTACCAGGTATTTCACAGCAATTCCCATCAAGAACAAAAGCAAAGCGGCGAGCACTCTTGAATTTCTAATTGAGGTTGAATCCAAGAGATTCAACTACAAGCCTGTCAGAGTATTTTCTCTATAGCTGTAACAAGCTGTGACAAATACCTGCAAAATAACACAATAACAAGTGTTATATGTCAGTTTTATCTTAATTTCAATGCTTATATCAGTACAACTCAACTAATACTACGGTATTAGGAGCAAAATAGCCACACCTTAAACCTTTATAAAAGGCAAGTGGCCTGGCTTTATATAAATAAAGCTCAAAGGAGATTTGCTTACACCTGGAAGCTCACACCCTTTATAGTAGCCAGAGAGGGCTACAACTCCAAAAAGGGCCTTGAACTCGAATTTGAAGCTGTCTTATTGATTTTTGGATTGATGTGATATTAAATTAAAAGGCCCCAGTCAATCTTCTTGATTAAGTTTAATGGGCTTGTTACCTATGCAATATCTGGTTCAAAAATACAATGAGGAAAAGGACTTATAGGGGCAAGAACCTCCTCTTTTATATTAACATGAGTCCTCGGGGGACTCAGGGGACCATAAGGGGAGTAGACCACTGTCCTAGATTTCGTCTCCAGTGGCTCAGAGCCCCTTGTACTATTCCCCAATGAGTAGCAGGAATTACATACTCATTGAGGGTGATTTTCAATGTAAAGTTTAATCTAATCACCCCAACAGGTATCATATAGACTGTAGATCATCCCAATAACTTAATTAGCAGCCAAGTGGACGCTCTCAAGGCTTCATAATAAGTATACATCACCATGTAAATCTAAACAGATCTCTCTTGGCATGTGTTTAAAGATTAAGACCATACTCTTAACCATATTATGGCTTATATTAGTATGTACATTCTTGGCAGATGATCCCACAGAGTTTATATGCCCCAATTGAGTTGAATGGCCTCTGTGTGTACGCTTTTCCAGCCTGTATGGGTTCCTGAAAGTTATCCACAGGCTGGAAGGAGAGAAAAACAGAACATTAATAATAATTTACCCCTGTATGGGTTATGGTAAATGGAATTTATTAAAGAATATTATTTCCACAGAGGGAAATCTTTATGGACATTCATTGTGCATCCAAATGGAAGCATCCTGGTGATTCCAACTCACATTTAAGTTATAAGATCTTCCATAACTTATAATATAATTTATCAAAGTTTTATGTGATAAAATCTAGGTTAAAAACATACTATAAAATAATATTATAAAATATTTGTAAAAATACAAAATGCTTGATAACATCAGAATAGTGAAACAATGGAGGCTTGAACACAAGACCTGGGTGTTCTGTAGGCAGAGCACTGAGTCATTACTTAACCACTGTACTAAGTAGACATATGAGTTGTGCAGACAATTGGAAATCTATATATGACTCATGGCTGACAAAGCCTATGATTCTCCACTTGGATTGAGGAGCGGAATTCTGGAACCAAAATCTCTTGCGCTACTGCAAGGACAACAACATCCAACAAAAATTCTGCAATGCTTATTCACCTCAGCAGAATGGATTGGCAGAAAGGTTCAATTGTCTCATTCTTGAATCTCTTAGGACTGTTCTTTTTGACTCTGAACTCAATAAGCGCCATTGGAAAGTACTCATTAAGTCCTGTGCTTTAGCTATCAATCAAATTCCTGCTCACAAGTCCAAGAAATTGCCCTAAGAGTTGTTTAAAGGGAAGAGGCTCAATATCGACTACTTTCATCCCTTGGGGAATCACATTAGTTACATTCTCAAAGATAGACCCCCATTCTCCAAACTGGAACCTTGCGGTCTGGTTGGTAGGCTGATAGGTTACAACAACAAACTTTTTTTGTATAAAATCTTAACAGCCAAGAACAAAGTAATTGACACAAAACATGTGACTATGCTTGATTTCAATTCAAACTATAAAAGTTTTGTCAATGACGTGGAGGTTAGAGATTGGTCTGTAGAAGAAATTGCGGCGAGTGAGACTGTGTCAATTGAAAATGAATCTGTTGAAAGCAATGACAATGATAGGTTTTCTCTTCCTCATCCTCCATGCCAGGATTCATCCACCACTGATTCAAGTGAAACAACAACAACTCAACCTGTGGAATCTACCGATACAAGGGAGAACAATTGGGTTCAACCCTCTCAGCAATATAACTTGCGTGAGCAAGTCTCTTCAATCAAACCCCACAAGTACTCCTATGGATCTGTTGCAAAGGATGAAGCCTTGGACTATACTCTTGAACAACAAATTGAAATCAACAAGATTGAGTCTCAAGACGTCTGGGAGGAAACCAATATTGAGCCAGCTCACTTTCTTAGAAATATGTGGGTTGACAAGGTTAAACCGGCGACCAGTCTGGCGCCAGAAAAGCGCAAATTGTGTCTCTGAATCATGGGAAATCTGCAGACACCTGGCGTGGACTTTGGGGATACCTACGCTCCCACTGGAAATTTCACAACTCTTCTTCTGCTACTGCTAAGCAGCCTGGATCTCAATCTCAAAATAAGACAGTTAAATGTTAAAGCGGCCTTTCTGTTTGCTCCGCTGGATGAAGAAATTTATATTCTCAAACCTAAGGGTTGCGCAAGATTTTCTAAATTTTTAAAGCTCAAGAAGTCCCTTTACGGGCTCCAACAAGCTCCTTAAAACTGGTATAAGACTCTCACAGAATGGCTGGAAGACATTGGTTACAAGAAGTCCAGTGCTGATCCCTGTCTTTATACTCACAAAGATTGACGCTTGTCTGTGTTCTTCCATGTTGATGATCTGATTGTCAGCGGTGAAGTCGACTGGTTTGAACAAAAATTTCTGGAAAAATTTCCAAAATACTCAGCACATGAGCCTGATACAATTCTTGGTATGGAGTTCTCCAAAACAAATAATAGTATTACAATAAATCAAACCACAATTATTCAGAAAACTTTAGAAGAACTAAAACTTTCAGATTGCAAACCCGTTCTCACACCTCTCACTCCAGGGATTCAACTGGTACCCGCCTCTCTAACTAAAATCTTGGAATTTAACAAGCTAGGGATAAACTTCAGGAAGTACACTGGTATACTAAACTATCTTGCGTGGGGCACTAGACCAGACATAGCTGCGGCTGCCTCAATCTTATCTCAATTTAAACAAAATCCAGGTTTTTCTTACTGGAGGGAGGTTGTGCACATCTGGAAATATCTTGCAGGGACATCTTCCTTTTCTCTCACCTTAAATCCCAATGCGTCTGTATTGGAATCTCTACAGGTTTATACCAACTCTACCTGGGCCAGTGATCCCCACAGTCGGAGGTCTCAGACAGGTTTCATCATCTTCTGGAAATCAACTCCCATCGCATGGAAGAGCAGAAAACAGTCCAACATCACACTGTCCTCTACAGAGGCCAAATTAAATGCGCTAAAAGATGGCGCGCAAGAGTCACTTTGGATACAGTCCATTGTAGGCAATCTTTGGAAATGTTCTGCAATTCAACCTTTGAACTTCTATGTGGACAATAAGGGCTTGGTCAATAAGATCAAACACTTTGGCTCAAATTCCAAGACTAAGTACATTGACATGAAGATGAAATGGTTGCGGGACCAATCCAACTCAAAAAATATCAATTTGAATCTTATTGTCACCAGTGACATGATTGCCGATTCACTTACAAAGTTGGCGATTAAACAGGCTCTATGTCTTCTGACCTCCAGGTGTTTTCAACTCTCATTGCACTGAATTATGGGGGGGTGTTGGAATACTGTTGGAACCTCATGATTCTCCTGTTCCATTCTTTTTCTCTTGTTCCATTCTTTTATTATGGTGTTTCATTCCTTTCCCTATGTTTCATATTTCTGTTCCTACTCATCTTATTCATTTCTTCTGATCTCATTCATGCTCTCCAACTTGTCAAATTGCGCATGTAACTTCATGATGGGTTTCACATGCATATGCATTATAGTCAAAACTCATTACACCTAAATACTACGCTCAGAGCCAGTCCTTCTACCTTTTGGCCCCGCCGGACTTTCTTCCTCATCTTTGTCAGACGTATCCTCAAGATCCATTATCCAAAGTAAAACAACAAGGACGGTTCCGATCAGAAGGTCTTAGGCCACCATGGAGGACATGGCATAATTTGGTGCAATGACTAGCTTAACTCACTGTCTAACCGTCTCATCTCTGTCATTCTCATTCTTATTCTTCTCCTTCTCAAAGTCGTATAGTTTCTTTCGGGCTTGTATGTGTATGGTGGTTATCTCCTGAATTTCATATCTCAAGTGGCTAAGAGCTCTCTCATTTTCATCAGCTTGGGTATGGATCCTCTCAACATGGTTGTTCTATCTTATCTTGTTGTGATTGTTTCTATAACCAAGTTTTTTAGATTTCTGGTTTTTAAATTCATCATTCTTCTGAAAAAATTCAAGGTCATAATTCCTCACAAGCTACATCCATAGCACTACCTTCTTTGTGGTTAGGTAAGAATTTTGCCCTCTTAGAATATCTGTCAACTATAAATACGACAGAGTTATATGAATGAGTACCTCCACGGGGGAGGCCGGTGACAAAATCCATATTAATTATTTCCCATCTGGTTGTAGGTTCAGATATTTTCTGTAAGAGTCCAAACCTTTTTCCAGTAGTTTTATTATATTTTTGGAATTTTTCACAGCTAGTAAAATATTTAATAGTGATTTCTTTCCAGTCTATCCACCAAGCAGTTTGTTTTACTTTATCAAAAGTTCTTTCTGTGAATAGATGCCCTGATGAACAGTTGTCATGGAATTCCTGGAGTATGTTTTGTATATGTTCTTTGTTGCTTAGTACTAATACACTGGAATGTTGGTGTCTTTAGTAAATGAGACCATCACAAAAGGTAAACCTTCCTGCTTTATAGGTTTTAAGTAATGAAGCAGGTAGACTATTTAACAGAGCTGCTTCTGGGTATTCACATTCCATAATGTTAATCAGCATCTTGATTTCAGGAGAGTAGTTTTCCCTTACTAGGTTGAAGAAAGCAGTATCTAATTCACATAAGTGGATCCCCATTATTGGAGCATTCAATGCAAAAAGATTGATTTTCAGGATAGGAAAAATATCTTGATCTTCAGGGTCATATGCTGGATTGTTAGAGTCATTAGGCAAAGCATTCCTACTTAGACTATCAGCATTCTGATGTTTAGCTCCGGCTTTATGCACTATAGTCATCTGACCTCTATACTGTTGTATAGCAATTTGCCACCTGAGCATATGTCTTCTGGGAGTTTTCCTGTTCATAAGAGTGCTTACAGAATTACAGTCTGTCATTACTTGAAAAGTGGTGCCTTCTAAGTAATAGAGTACCTGTTCTAAAGCCCTTACTAGAGCCAAACATTCCAACTGACTGGCTCCATATCTCTTTTCTGTATCTTTGATCTGTCTAGATATGAAGAGTACTGGTTTCTCTACTGGTCTGTCTTCTTCTATCCTTTCTTGGTGTAGAGCAGCTTCTAACCCTTCCATACAGGCATCAATGTACAGTTTGAAGGGCTTGGAGTAATCTGGTTGGATGATTTAAGGAGTAGAGGTCATAGCTATTTTTAGTTCCTCATAGTTTTTCAGTCTCTCACGAGTCATTTCAAATAGAGTGTTGTTGTTGCACACTTCATACAGACTCTTAGTTAGCATAGCAAACTTTGGTATGTATTGTCTTTAATAACTGCAAAAACTAATGAAAGACAGTAACTCTGTTTTGTTTTGAGTCATAGGTCTATTCATGACAGCAGCTATCTTATTTTGATCAGCAGCTAGAGTTAGACCAGAGAATATATGTCCTAAGGCTTTCAATTCTCCGTAGCCAAAGTTGCATTTCTTCATGGACACCTTCAATCCTGCTCTGGAGATAGTCTGGAGTACTAATCTTACTTGGTTAGTATGAGTATCTCAATCATCATAGTATATGATAACATCATCTAAATATACCATCATCCATCCTTGTCTGATTTATGTACCTAGAACTGTATCCATTGTTATCTGGAAGTGTGATGGAGCATTCTTTATACCCAAGGGCATCCTAAGATAGTCATATATTCCCAAATGACAGATTATTCTCATAAACTTCCTGCTTTCAGGGCTTATTGGTATCTGGTGGAAACCTTTAAGCATATCCATAGTAGTGATGTACTGGGCCTTGGACAAGTTATGCAGATTATGATCAATCCGGGGTATAGGATAATAATCTTCTTGAGTATAATTATTGAGCATTCTGAAGTCTCCTGCCATTCTTGACTTGTCATTATGCCAAACTATGATTACAGGTGTGGTCACATCTACCTGTTCATTATGCCCTACTTTCCTTAATACTTGTAAGTCTATTAGTTCTTGGATATGTTCCTCAAGAGCTTTTCTAGACTTAGGACTAGAAGGATAGGCTGGCCTTCTTAAGTTTGGAGGATAAGGAGGCTTAATGGTCAATGTCAATACCATATCATGTCCTTTAATATCACCAATGGGATGATCTTTAGTACAAAAAGCATTCTGGTTCTCAAAGCAGACTTTCAATATATCTTTCTTCTGTTCCTCAGAAATTTTCATATTCAGAGCTGCTTGAGAAAATATTCTTGGTCAAAGTCTTCTAAATGCTTTTGATAAGTAGAGGAGGGGAAGTTAGACTGAATGGTGCATATCTTAAAGTTCTTGTCCCAATTACCACCTACTGTGAAGTATCTCCCTTTAATCTGGAACACATCTACACCATATAGACATAAAGCATCATTAACCAGTATCAGGTAGTCACATAGTCTGTTGAGCAATACTACAAATTCCACTTGTATCCTCAAAGATCCTTTAGTATGAGGTAGTATTATAGGAGCAGTTCATACTCCAATAGCATTCATGGTAGAGTTGCAAGAGCTGAATCTGGCTTTTGGGACAGGCAAAAGGTGTTCTTTCCAATTGGGATCCCATTTGTTTAAGAATTCAGCACAGACACATGAGCAAAAAGCTCCACTATCCAGTAATAACCTTATAGGTCTGTTTTTATACAATCCCGTTGCATAACAAGTTTGACCAGTGGTATAACTTTTCCCACTCATAGGTTTAACTGTTAATGGTTTGAAATCTGTAATTTTTCTAGGAATTATGGTAGGGTCCCATTGTTGGGGCAAGCTAGAATCCCCATGGATCTTATTGATTTCTACAGAAGTGCCTATATCTTCTTCTATAACATTAACAGAGTTGGTCACAATCAATTCACATTCAGAAAGAGATCCTTCATTATCAGCTATATCTTCATAGTTCTGATTCCCTTCAACCTCCTGCTCTCCTTCCAAGACTGCTATCTTTCTTTTTGGTAATGGGCAGTCTTGTCTCATATTCCCAGTCTTGTTACAATTCCAACAAGTTGCATGCGTCCTCTCTTTATCCCTATTCTCATTAGGTTTCTTATTATCAGAGGTATTCATCAGAGGAGGTTGTTCTCTGTTTTTGTTAATGTTTTAGTTCTCTTTGGGTCTAGAAGGGGCTTTTTTGTCTAACCCATTCATGTCTATTACTTCTTCTAGCACATTTATTAGAGTTGGCAAGTCAGCATCCATACTCATCCTACATCTTACACTATGGTTAAGATTGCCAGGACACAGGTTGAGGAGTCTTTCATTTAATTCCTCTTTATCAGCATCTGGATAGAAGCAATCCAAAATTTTTTTCTGTTCCAAGCACCATTTGTGATGTTTATCCTTGGAGGGGTCAAATGAGGAATTTTGGAAATTTTTCATCATTTTTCTTTTCCACATTCTCAAACCAAATTGTTCTTTAATCAGGAGTTTCCAAGAATTCCATGGTAAGGATCCTACTTCTTCTCTTTTACTGATAAACCAGTCCAAGGCTACTCCTTCAAATAGTCTGGGCAGCCTGACTACAGCTATAGCTTCTGGTAGGTCATAAGAGTTAATAGTGTAGTCAATAAATTTAATAAAATTTATATGATTGTGTTCTCATTCACCGGAGAACTTGGGCCATTCAGAAATAGGGGGTAACAGTTTGAGGGCTTGCTCCATCTCAGGGGTAGGACTAGGCCTAAAGGTGTCACACCTATGCATTCCTAATAGGGGTGGTGCATAAGGAGTAGTGGTTTATCTGGGAGGTTTTGGTTTCTCTGTGGTACTCCCCAAGGGGTTGGTCAGATGGAATTTCAAGTCTCTAAGATCATTTTTGATCAGATTAAGTTGCAGGTCCACTTTGTTATTAAGCACATCCAGTTTTTCACTAAGGGATAGAATGGAGCTGTTAGTAGTGGTTACCAATTCTTCTTTAAAGGGTTGGAAAAACATAATAGAATCTTCTTGGATTCCTGATAACACATTCTCAATTGTTTGAGTCTGTCTGATCCTACCTTGATTAATTGTCTCCAATACCTGTTCTGTGTGTTCTTTGATTTCTTCCATTCCTACTGTTTTTGTTTGGTTATTAATCAATTTGGCTACTAATGAGGTTAATTTATCCATTTGGGTATAAACACCGTCCAAATTTTCACAAAAAATTTTGAAATTATGACGCATATCATTAGAAAAGGAAGTAATTACATCAGAGGTTTTTTTTGGCTCAGAATTAGAAGCTAATTGTTGTAAACCTTTTTCCATTTTTGAGCTAGGGATATTATCTGATCCCAGTCTTTCTTTCCCTTTGGTTTGGGATTGGAAGAGGATCTCTTCTTTCCCGGTCCTTTGCCTTTCAGTTGGGCTAATTGATCCCAAGGATTCCACTTTTCTACGTAGGATTCTACCTCTTTCCTTGGAATCATTTTCTGAAGAGCTATCTGGGTGGCTTTTGCCTGGGAGATTATCTTTTTCATAGTCACCATTTCCTCCTTGGCTTGGGCTTCTTTGAACTCTTCCCAATATTTCACGTTCTCTTTGACTAATTCTTTGATCCTGGCTTCCTTGGCCAGATTCTGCTGGGGTGGCTGCAGGGAATCTTCTTGTAAAGGAGGGTGGCTTGGTTCTACTACCTTCTCCAGCTCTAGGTTGGGAGAGGGCAGAAGTAATTTGTGCTGCTCCTTGTCAATCAACATTTCATTCACGGTTTCCAGTACCTTCATGGTTGTCCTTATTGGTGGTCTCATGGTTACTGGGAGCTGTTGGCAAAGATCCATAGGAGGGAATTCTCCCTGAGTCTCTTGTGTTACGTCTATTCATTTTAGAATAATATGTTTATAAGTATTTTACAGAAAAAATCTGTAAAAATAAGTTTTATTCAAAAATCAATTAAGTTGATGTTCAAAGGTACCAAGACTTTATTGGGGTTAAATTGTACCTTAGCAGGTAATTCTACGGGGTCTTGGTGGGTTCCAATGAGGTCTTCAACGGCCCAATCAATATTTTCAGGGCGTCCAGAGATATCTGGGATTTCTTGATCCAATAACTCAACTTTGGTGGTGGTGGTTTCTTGTACAGGAGGGTTCACTGATAAAAAAGTTTATTTTATTGGTTAATAAAATATGTTAATATTATTTTTAAAAAATAATATGGTAATACAAGTTGTATACTTACTTTTATATTTCAAAAAGTAATTCATGCGGTATTTCTTCCAAGCTTTATGTTTCCTTAATAGGGCCTGAAAGTTGATGCGCCTTTCAAGATCTTCTTGTTCAAGGAGTTTATCTAAGTGTTTACGTGCAGAAGAGATATTAAGTTGCTCAGCTTGAGTTGAAGCTTTCCAACCAGTAGGTTTATAATTTTTAATATATTCTTCTTTTCTTATCTTTAAAATATTTAAATAATAAATTATTAATTCTGTATTGGTTTTTAAATCAACTGCAAAATAATTTAATGATAAATCACGGTTATAAAGTCAGACAAATTTATCTTTGATTTATTTTTACATGAAATGTCTGGTCCAAGGTATTAAATATAATAAAATGGAATATTTCCCAGCCAGACCCCCAATTGTCAGCCTCCTGGATGCCAAGACCCTTGCTATCCTTTAGCTACCAGAGGTGATAGAATAAATAATAAATATATTATTTAATAAATGCAGCAAAAATCCATAAAATATTTGGTTTAAGCTTGTTGGAAGGTTAAGTGGTTTGGTTATGGTTTCTTTTTTTAAATCAATATGAATAAATTGATTATTAAATATTTTCATAGAGGGGCCACAATTATATTGGGGATCTTTAACACCTCTCTTCAGGGATTTCAGTATGAAAAAACGTAGTCCTGGTTACTTTGGGCTCTTTAGTTTAAAGGATATTTTAACCAAAGATAATATGTATATAAAATACACAGTGGAGTGGCAGGGCTTTGTAACCAAGCTTCCACAACAAAGAAAGGATAATAAAACTCACTGGTATATTATTAAAGCCTGTGGGTATCTGTTTGAGACGTGCACTGATTGGTTAAACCTGTATACTGGGGTCATAAGGTTGTTCAGCAGTTTTGATTGATAAAAAAAAGGTTGAGGACAGATATTATTGATCATACTTAGCCATAAATCACTTACTTATCTCTTATAAGTACTTGATTACCTTGGAACGGTGTCTGGATATAAATATAACTGGGTCTCTTCCCATCAATATCCTCAAAAGAGCTCTTTATTTATAGCTTTTGGAGTCCCAATACTATCCTTCTGAGGGGTACAGGGGCTCAAAGGGGCGGAAACTAAGGCTAGCAGGGCAACCAGTGGTAGCCTGTCACATGTTCTTGGTGCTATAGCATGGGTAGCATCTAGTTCCTCAGGTATGGGAATCATTCTACTTTATAATAGATATTAGGACGTGTGAGTAACACTAATCTGTCCCATTTATGTATTATTTACTTAATTATCCTTAGTAAATGTTCCCAATAATTTAATAATTATTTAAATACACATTTCTACGGACATCCTGATTTCAGTTGAGTTCTCATTATGTCTTAAATAACTGGAGTAAAGTCATGATATTGATTTTACTCCTTATTTTCAATTTCCAGTTGATTTAACAAAGTAATTATTTAAAAATATAAGTCATGGGAATTCATGTAATATTGTTACATCATTAGTTTTCTTAGTATTTCACAAAGATATTGATGTCTAGGAATTCTCATTAAAGTATATTAAAGTATTTCAATATATTTTTAGAAGTTGTCATTGTCTTATTTTTGACATTCTTGGTCTTTTGAATTATATTTATTAAAAAATATGTACAAGGGTTATTTAAGTATTTTTATATAATATTATGTATTTTTAGACTATCTAATATCCACGGGAACATTCATTACATATGTAGAATGTTCCCTTGTGGGTTGTAGCATGTTTACGCGGTACCCAAGCCTCTCAGGCCGCCTGTCACTCTGTCAAACCGTAGTCCTGCGCCTTTGTACTTGTCAGAGGCCTGGGGCTGCGTACACAACCTTGAAGGAGTGACAGGGCTGTATCTCAGCCGCGGGCGGGTGCATTGGCTGCCGCGGCTGCATGTGGGAATTGTGAAAAAACACATTTCCATCTGTAACTCCCCAAATATATACAACACCTCAATTCTGACTGAATTTTAGGTGTGAAACCTATACGTGACACTACGTGTGAAATATTTAATTGACCAAAAGCTCAATAGTGGAGCCGTGGTATTTTGGTCTTTCTTTCCTTAATTAATTAAAAATATAAGGAGTTGGATTTCAAGGGTGGGGTCAGTGAGTGACCCGACCTAATTTTGGGTGGAAAATATATTTCTGTAATAATATTTATGTTTTCCCTACTCCTTCTGAGGTTAATTATATTATTATTATTTTTATGTTATTTTTGTTACTTTTGCAGCTTGTTTTGCAATACTAGCAAGCTGACAGAATGGCTATTCTTTGAAATCATTCAAGTCAAAGAGGTTCAAATATGTAGAACTAGCATGCAACAGAAATGGAAGATAATCAGGGCCATTTCTCACCAAATGGCAAAATAAAAATCAAACAGGGAAGTTTTGGTGTAAATTCATGATCTGTGCAAGTCACACAGTAGCAGATACCATGTGGTGCTGTAGAGACTCCTGTGGGACTATATAAAATGAAGTAGCAAATAGCTTTCTGGCAGTCCTTGAAGAGGAATTTAGCATTAATTCTACTCCTTTAGAGTATTAGTAAAAACTAAAAGTGGTTTTGAATTGCCTACCCTTCTAGTACTATAATAAGTCTGCAAAATGATTTATTTAAATCAATGGCTGGTTTTGTTGATACTTAATATAGGTCTCAGATCAGACCTAGATTAGTTATTGAAATTTTATTTGGTAGTTTTTCTTTTGAATAATAGACCAGATTTATTTTATTGTTTCTAAATTTTTGAGCAGATATATTTGATCTTAACCAATATCCCAATATTAAATGGTTCAAGGTTTTCTCAAAGGGATGGTTGAAGAGAGGACCCAAGGATGGGTTTACCCACAGGGGGCTGGGTAGAGGAAAGGTTGGTAGTTTCTTTTTGTTGTGCTCTATTTCTTTGTAAGGGTTATTTATTTATTGGAGGGTGGTTTTTCTTTAATATGGTGCTTAATATTTAGGTCACAGAAGAACCCTTGTTCAAGCACCTTTTTGGTGGTTTAATTGGTTAAATGTGGGTTATATCTTGGTTTCTGATTTCTTGTTTCCTTTTATAACCAATTCACTAATAATATTCATCTGGGTAGGTACCACAGATGACTACTGATGGGTTGATGGGCCAGAGGGCCTGAGATAGGATGATGGGACTGTCCTACAGCTTGGATTGGGAAGAGAGGCACTCCTTAAATAGAAAATTCCATCCCCCAGGGGTGCTCAAGTCTGCCCCTGAGGGTTCTCCCTGTTCTGGTGAGGAACAGTGAGATACAATTACATGAGACATTTTTTCTGGTTGGGAAAAGCTTTTAAAGTTACATGAGGCATTTCTGCTGGTTCTAAAAAATCTGGTACAGGGGTTTCATGCATGCACCGCCCTGCATAAACTGCTGTGAAGTGCGGATACAATATATTCCTGTGCAGTACTGGTGGTTGGTCTGGTGCTACTTGATTCTCCCTACACATGTTGCTGTGCATTCACTGGTGGTTTTTTTGGTGCTAGTTGCTTCTACCTTCATGTACTTCTGTGCATTACTGGTGGTTTGATTTGTGCTGCATGGTCTTTACTGCCTGAATATTTTGGTGGGTAGCCCCATGGTACTTGTACTGGTGGGTTGTTTGGTACCACATGTTTCTGACTACATAAATTTCTGTGTGGTGCTGGGGGTTTTTTTTACTGCATGTTTCTGGCTGCATGCATATATTTCTGGGTAGCCCTGTGCTACTTGTACTGGTGGGTTCTTTTTGCACCACATGCTTCTGACTACATAAATTTCTGTGTGGTTCTGAGGTTGTTTGGTACTGGTATTTTGTTTGGTATTGGTTGAGCCTGGTTCCACTTTCTCCTTCCTATACTTCTACTGTATACTTCTGCACATCTTCTTGTATGTTTATTTGATTGTGTTTTTGTTTCTGGTTGAGACTGGTGTCACTTCCCCCTGCCTGCACCGTTCCTGTATACTTCTGCACAGCCTTCTGTATGTATATTTTCTTGCATTCTGGGTGAGGTGATAGGGTTGGTGTATGGTCCTGGTTTTGAGGGTAAGCTTTTACTTGTATGTACTTGAGCCTTTCCAAAATATGTCTTTATGCCTTCCACAGAGCTGTGACACCTGGTTGGGTATTTGTTTGCTACAGTTGGAGGTTTGTTGGGCTGTATCTTCTAATCCATGAGGGATAGAGGGGTACTTTGGCTGAGTGACTATAGGTATTTTTTGATGTAGAATCCATTTATGAGGTCGTTTTGGGGATTTGAGCTTTTTTATACTCCAAAAGTGAGTCTGATGGCTATAGGACAGGTTTGGTCTACCACAGCACCTCTCCATTAGAAATGACCAACACAATCATGAAGAATCTTCAAACCCCTCAGTGCATCCTCAACTGAGGAGAATCTCTGTTGTGGCCTTAGATCAACTTAAGGAGGGCATGCAAGATGGGCTCAATAAAATTCAACTCAACATGAAATTAAGCAAGATTGATGGCGGAGAATAGTTTGAAAATAGAATAATCTATAATACTAAGCGCAAGGTAAACGCAGCAGATCTCAAGGTCAAAAGTGTAATGGATGTGCCATTTGATCTCTGCATCATGTTAAGTGGAGAGGGTCACTTAGAGGCCCTGTTCTTGGCTCATCCTGAGTCTATGAAACTTTTTAAAACCTTCCATCATATTTCTTTGTTGGATTGTACTTATATGTCAGCTTGCTACTATGTACAGAGAAACCTGTCAATAGCAACACAAAACTATGAAAAATAAGAATATCTCAATTAAAAAAATAAGGAGTGAGAAATCCATAAATATTATTACAGAAATTTATTCCTCACCCAAAATTAGGTTGGGTCACTCACTGACCCCACCCTTGAATTCCAAGTCCCTACATTTTTAAAATAATTAAAAAGAAAAGTACTAAAAATTACAACACCAGTATGGCACCTTTTGGCCATTCTTATATTTCACACGTGTTGTCACGTACAGGGTTTACACCTTAAATTCACTCAGAATTGAGGTGTTGTGTATATTTTAGGATTTACATGCGGAAATGTGTTATGTCAAAATTCCCGCACGCAGCCCCGCATCATTACATATCCCTACGTACTTGTAGTAGCAGATTCCCGCGTACTAGAGACCCGCACGCAGCAGATCCTACCCCGCATGCATCTGTACTAACTGATCCCTGCATCTGGATCCGTCGTGACTAATCTGACAACCAGGTACCGCTCAGAAGAGCTACAACCTAGTTAGAGTTGCCTAGCATATGTAACAAGTTGACATATGTATTATTGATAGTCTAAAAAGATCAAAACTTAAATAAAATCAATAAAAATTAAGTTTAGAACAATTTTTAATAATAAATCAAAGATCAAGGATTACCATGTAAATCACTGACTTTGATCTTTGAAGACCACAAAACACTACAAGGAGTGTTCATAAAAATTATTAAAAATTATCTACATGATCAGCAAATGATTTTAAATCAGTGAACATCCACATCTGCCCGCTTAAAAGCAATATCAACAGTACAAATGAAGGATGAGTACAGAATGATCAAATTTACGCCATAACAGATTAACAGATCCTGTGGCTGAAATAGTACAGAAATCCAGGAGATCTAAGGACAGCTGATTAAAAGCACCAATTGAACGTGCCAATCATCTCCTGACTGGCTTGCTAGCCTCATCCCACAAGCAGAACCCTCTCTACGTGCCCTGAGAAGCTCAAAATCACCCCAAAAAGGTATTTATACAGACCTCTTTGGATCCAAGAAGTTAATCAGTTTACCAGGAATTATTATTATCAATCAGACACTGTTTCATTTTTAATCAAGTGCTTATATGAAGATAATAAAGTTATTTATGAGTTAGTCTGTAGTAGTATTATTTATTCTTATTAACCCATCAACCCATGAAGTATAGTCAAGCAATCCACCCCATCTGCTCTGAAACCCTTCCAATTATTTCAGGATTCTTGTGGTAAAGTGCTCAGAGTGAGTGTTTCCCTTCCTGTCTTGGTCATTGGTGCTGTTACGCCCGGCCATTAGTGGAATGATTCCTTTCTAAGGCACCCATCTTCATTCCAAGGTTCTTAAACTGTCTAAGGAGGCCCCTTGAAGAGAGATTGCTAGTCTGTAAAGATCCCCAGTAGTATAATACTGTGGCCCCTCTTTTATATTATATTTAAAACCATTTATTATCAAACCAATTAAACCTTGCAACAGCTCTTATTATATCATTTATTTGAGCTTCTAAGTTTTTATTTTTGGAATAATTATTATTATTATGATTCCAGTATTTTTATCACTCTCTGTAGCTAAAGGACTGCAAGGTTCCTGGTATCAGAGGGCTGACATTATATAAGAAATAGTTATAAAATCCTTCTATTGCATGTTTTAGGAATGAATGCCAACAGTAAAACCCTTAAAAAGGATTGTTTTTTTATAACAAAAGAAAAATTTGAGTTCTACAGTTGGGGAGTGAAGTCACTCAAGGATTTGGTTTATGATCCAGAGAGCCTTCCCAAATCCTTTTTGATGGACCCCCAAAAAGAACTGATTTTTTCTATTCAACATATTATCCCTGAGCTATCCAAAAATTTGTGCTTTTGGCACTTCTCTCAAAATATTAAAGTGGATTGAAAAGTTTGCTTCATCAATGAAGATGAAGGAGCACAAAGTTTTATGTCTCTTTGGGGAACATATGGCGCCTCTAAAACTGAGGGGCAGGCTTTCAGCCTCATGGATGCCAAGATCCTTGCTATCCTTTAGCTACCAGAGGTGATAGAATAAATAATAAATATATTATTCAATAAATGCAGCAAAAATCATTAAAATATTTGGATAAATCTTATTGCAAGGTTGATTGGTTTGGATATGGTTTAATGTTATCAATCAATATTAATAAATTGATTATTAATTAATTTGAAAGAGGGGCCACAATTATATTGGGGATCTTCAACACCTCTCTTCAGTGAATTCAGTATGAAAAAACGTAGGCCTGGTTAATTTGAAACCTTTAATTTATATTCTTAAAGGATATATTGCCCAAAGATAATATGTATATAAAATACACAGTGGAGTGGCAGGGCTTTTTAACCAAGCTGCCACAACATAGAAAGGATTATAAGACTCACTGTTATATTATTAAATCTTTTGGATACCTGTTTGCAATGTGCACTCATGGGTTAAACCTGTTTACTGGGTTTATAAGGTTGTTCAGCAGTTTAAATTGATAAAAAGGGTTGGGGACGGATATCATTAATCAGACTAAAGCAATAAATCACTTACTTATCTCTTATAAGTATTTGATTACCTTGGCAGTGTCTGGATGTGAATGTAACTGGGTCTCTGGGTATCAATATCCTCAAAAGAGCTCTTTATTTATAGCTTTTGGAGTCCCAATATTGTCCTTCTGAGGGGTACAGGGGCTCAAAGGGACGGACACTGAAGCTAGAAGGGTAAAAAATGGCAGCCTGTCACGTGTTCTTGGTATTTAGCACGGGTAACATATAATTCCACAGGTTATGGGAATCATTCTGCTTTATAATTGATGTTTTGATTTGTGAATAACACTAATTTATGCATTTTATTTATTATTTAATTAATTATATCTAGTAAATTTTCCCAGTAAGTTGAAAATTATGTTAATAGAAATTCCTACGGATTGTCTGATGTCAGGTGAGTTCTCATTATGTATCAAATAATTGGAGTAAAGTCATGACATTAATTTTACTCCTTATTTTCAAATTTTAGTTGATTTACTAAAATAATTATTTAAAGATATAATTCATGAGTATTTATGTAATACTTTTACATCATTAGTTTCCTTAGTATGTCACAAAAATACGGATTTCTTGTAGCTCTCATAATTGTATATTAAAGTAATTTAATATATTTTTAGAAGTAGTCATTATCTCATTTTCAAAATTCTTGGTGTTTCACATTATATTTAATAAATACGTGTAAAGGTTATTTAGGTATTTTTATATACTTTTATGTATTTTTAGACTATCTAATATCCATTTGAACATTTATTACATATGTAGAATGTTCCCATGTAGGTTGTAGCATGTTTAGACAGTACCTAGGCTCCTCAGGCCACCTGTCACTTTGTCAAACCGTAGTCCCGCGGCTGCGTACTTGTCAGAGGCCCAAGGCTGCATACATGGCTTTGACAGGGTGAAAGTGCTGTAGCTCAGTGGCGCACGGGTGTATTTGCTGCCGCAGCAGCGTGCGGTGTGGAAACTTTAGAGGTTATCCCTCACGAAGTTGCCGCAGGTTCAGGAGTTCTTGGGTCTAAGCGTCTGTAAGGATTAGATACCGAGCGTAAAGAGAAGTTTTTGAGAGCCTGAAGAGGAGAAAAGGAGAGAAGACGGGAGGGATTCTGTTTTCCTAAGTCCGCTCCCTTTTCCGCTCCCCGCCTCCTGATGATACGATGGTTCAGATGCCCCCCTACAACCCGGAGTTGAGGGGAAAGGTATTTGAGCCCTCCCCCTCAACCCTAACCTAAGTACAAGCACATGAACAACCCAACAACAATGAAGAAGGAAACCCTAGGCCCAAAACCCTATCCCATATCCTAACCTGTACCCTGTCCGTATCCTATTCCGCTTGCTTGCCTGCCATTACACGCATCTGGTTCGTCCCCCGCGGCGCGGCCCTCCGCCGCGCGCTTCTCAAAGTTCACCGCAATTGCCCATATCCGCCCGACGCGCCGTCGTGAATTTCCTAGTCCCGTAGCCGGCCCGCGCGTATAGCCCCGCAATCGCTCCGCCCTTTCCTTCCCTAACTAACCGCCTGAGAACCTGATTGGCCCGGCTCCATCACTGGGTTGGACACCCAAGCGGGTCGCGGCCCGCCTCTCCTAGTCAGACCTGGCCCGCAGCTGCGTGCTTCGCCCTGCTGCGCCTTCTGCTGAGCCCGCAGCGGCCACTGCTGAGAACGAGCGCACCCCAACTGCTGAGCCCGACCTACCAGATGCTGAGCGCGCAGGCCGCGACGCAGTTCCCGATCCGAGGCTATATATTGACACCACATCCCCCCCCCAACTTGAGTTCTGTCCCCAGAGGTCCTCCCCATTATCACCTTGGCCGTCCTTTGTGCCCTACCCCCCTCTACCGACTCTAAACTCCGCTCCGCATCCCTATCCCTCCACTCCATTGTCATCATGGTCCGCTGCGACTTCTGCGCCCGAAACGGGCTTGAATGCTCTATTGTGTCCAGCTGCCGCGCCTGCTCCGTGTGCCGCCACGGACACCGCCGCTGCTCGCTTAGCAAGGGTATGCCCCGTGCCCCCAACCAATCCGGCTCTCGTCCTCGGCCGCGCAAGCGGGCTCGTCCGGACCCGTTCTTGGTTTTGGATGACAACGCTATCTCGGAGGACTCGTGGACTCCACCCGGATCACCTCCCCGCCGTCCTTGTCCGAACTCAGACCGCGACTCCTCTTCTCCGCTTCGCCGCGCGGGACCACCGCGTAAGGAAGACTATCCGGACTTTGCGGCTTATCGGAGGGCTTTGGGATTTTGGGCGGATCGCGTCCGGGTTACGCAAGGCACGAGGGACCCGCGAATCGACAAAATCCTTAGGCGACGCGCTGCTCCGTCCCCAGCTCCTCCTCCGCCCCCTGCTCCGGCTCCTCCTGCCCCGACTCCCGTATTGGCTCCTCCTCCTCCGCCCGCTGCTCCGACTCCTCCAACTCCACAAGGCCCTACTCCTCCGCCCGCGTCGCCGGTGGTCATCTCTTCATTGCCTCCTATCGGACCGGACCCTCCCATTGGATCCCCTGAGCGCCCGTCCGCACCAGCCCCTCCTCCCGCCGACTCTCCCAAGATCCCAGAGATTCCGGTCATGATGGCGCTCCCGGCGGCCGGCTTTGAAGTTTTCGCGGAAAGGTCAACTACAATGCTCCGCCAATACCTTGCGACTCCCGGAGCCCAATCCTTGGAATCCCGGCGCGAACTCTTGGCGTCATTCCGGGCTCTACTGGCGTCATCGAGGGCGTAAATGGAGGAAATAATGAAGATGGCTTAAGCGCCTTGGCCTCGTCCCCTCTTCCCCTTTTCTTTTTCCCTTCCTTCTTTTATCCGCTTTTTGTTGTACCGCGTTTCCCTATTCATTGAGAGAAATACATGCCTCAAACGCGAATTTGTTTTACCAAGAAAAATCCGCGCCGCGCGCATTGTGAGGGCGAGAATGAGAGCCGGGTCCGCGCCTGAGTGAGAACTAAGACACAAGGTTGAGAACCGCGTCCGCGCCCGAGAAATGATAAAAAAAAATGAGCAAATAAGAAAAAAAAAGTGACGAGTGAGAAATGATAGAAAAGGTGAAAGTTTTTTTTTTTTTTTTTTTTTTTTTTATATCCCATCGCCGCGCCCGCGCCCTATCCTCTAGTTCCCCCCCAAACTTAGCTGCTGTCCCCAGCTGGTGGCTTCAGCCAATGCCATGAGGGTCGCGTCCGTTGCCCGATCTCCCTGCATTCCTCCAAACCATGCCGTCAGTGCCTGATCCGTCCGATTCTCGGTCCCGGCGCGCTTCCCTTTCCCGTTTGGTGTCCGTCTTGTCCGCCGTCAAAAGGGTCTTTCCTCGGTTACAATTGCCCGACACATGACCTGCTCCCACCACCGCTTGTCCCCCACCTCCCATCAGATTTATCCGTCGTTCGCCAAATCCCGAACCGCGCAGAGTATCCTCTTCTCGCTTCATCCTTGCTCGCTTCCCGCCGTTAGACTGAACCGGTCCCGCCAATACCCGCTTCCCCAACACGCACCCCGCCTCTGCCGGCCTCGGATCGATTGGGTTTGCCGTCCGACTCTTGTGTCTTGTCCGCCCACCATCACCGTTGCTTCCACGTGCGCGTGCCCGGGGCGCGGACATGCTAGGACGCTGGATACTCTTCAGATAGGCCTCAAGGCCCTCTGCCACCTCTGCGAGTTCGTCAGCCCAAGGGGTGGCTACCAGCGGCGAGGCCGGGACGCGCGCTTCCCTGTAATACAGCTCCGCGTAGCCCGGTTCCATTCGCCACCGGTCCCCATCGCGCATGTCCGCTCAATAGCCCGGTTCCGCGGGTGGCCTGAAGTCGCTTCCCCGGAAATGAGAGTCACGCCCCCCCCATATAGCCAGCATGTTCCCCTTCAACGTTGTCCAATTCCGGTTCAGATAGCCACTCATCTCCTCCACGTCCCAACGTTCTTCCGCACCTTCAATGAACAAGACAATATAGCATGCCTTCTCGGAATCCGATGCGCCTTTGGAGTCTGCAATCAGGTTGTAACGTGAAATGAACCGCTCCACACCCGCGACGTTGAAGCGGATGTGCGGATAGTCCCTTGGTCCGATGAGGAGCTGGCGAGAGGAGGAGGAGGAGGAAAGAGGAGAGGCAAATAGCATCTGAGTACCTTCAAGAGACATTGACGAAAGAGATTCCCGGCCAGACCCCCAGATGTGGAAACTTTAGAGGTTATCCCTCACGAAGTTGCCGCAGGTTCAGGAGTTCTTGGGTTGAAGCGTCTGTAAGGATTAGATACCAAGCGTAAAGAGAAGTTTTTGAGAGCCTGAAGAGGAGAAAAGGAGAGAAGAGGGGAGGGATTCTGTTTTCCTAAGTCCGCTCCCTTTTCCGCTCCCCGCCTCCTGATGATACGATGGTTCAGATGCCCCCCTACAACCCGGAGTTGAGGGGAAAGGTATTTGAGCCCTCCCCCTCAACCCTAACCTAAGTACAAGCACATGAACAACCCAACAACAATGAAGAAGGAAACCCTAGGCCCAAAACCCTATCCCATATCCTAACCTGTACCCTGTCCGTATCCTATTCCGCTTGCTTGCCTGCCATTACACGCATCCGGTTCGCCCCCCGCGGCGCGGCCCTCCGCCGCGCGCTTCTCAAAGTTCACGGCGATTGCCCGTATCCGCCCAACGCGCCATCGTGAATTTCCTAGTCCCGTAGCCGGCCCGCGCTTGCGCGCGGCCGTCCACGGGTATAGCCCTGCGATTGCTCCACCCTTTCCTTCCCTAACTAACCGCCCAAGAACCTGATCGGCCTGGCTCCATCACTGGGTTGGACACCCAAGCGGGTTGCGGCCTGCCTTCCCTAGTCAGACCCGGCCCGCAGCTGCGTGCTTCGCCCTGCTGCGCCTTCTGCTGAGCCCGCAGCGGCCACTGCTGAGAGCGAGCGCACCCCAACTGCTGAGCCCGACCTACCAGATGCTGAGCGCGCAGGCCGCGACGGATTTCCCGATCCAAGGCTATATATTGACACCACAGCGGGAATTGTGACAGAACACATTTCCCACTGTAACTCCTAAATTATACACAACACCTCAATCTGAATGAATTTTAGGTTTCAAACCAATACGTGACAATACATGTGAAATACTTAATTGGCCAAAAAAGTACCATAATGGTGCAATGGTATTTTGGTCTTTCTTTCCTTAATTATTTAAAAATATAAGGAGTTGGATTTCAAGGGTGGGGTTAGTGAGTGACCCTACCTAATTTTGGGTTGAAAATCTATTTCCACCATAATATTCATGGTTTTCCTACTCCTTCTTAGTTTAAATTCAGTATTTATTATTATTATATTATTTCTGTTACCTTTGCAGCTTTCTCTGCAATAGTAGCAAGCTGCCACAGGCAGTGGTCAAGATGCAGAACTCAGAGTAGGCCGATTTCTTGCTTCTTTGGTTCATCTCTTCTGGGATTTCTTATGTTGAAGCTTGTATACAGTCTTTCTTGAAAGACCATGAGGATGTGCTTGAGTATATGGAAAAGAAAATTTCCCCTATAAGAGAGACATTTTTAATGGTGTGGACTTGTTTCAAACATGAATTTGTAAATGAAACAACATCTTGGGTAGAAGGGGCCCACATTACTTTCAAAAAATTATTCACAGGATCTTTGGGAAACATTTTGGATGTGTGGAAACGCCTCAAAGGAACCATTGATAGCCAAAGAAAATCAGTGAATTTTTTGCTTAACAACTCTCAAATAAAGTTAGGAACAGTTCTTTTAACAGAACTGTTACCTTTGGGATACAAATTTTCAATTGAGGCAATTCAACTTGTCAGGGAACATTTCAAGAATTTAAAGCATGATCATGATGGAAAAGTGTGCACCAAGTGCCAAGAAGATGGGCTTTCCCAGTTCCCACATGTCAGGCAAAATCCTATCATTTAGAGGATCTTTTTTCCCTGAAGACTTTCATCATCAGTTCAGGTTAGGTAATAACCCTTGCATTTCATTAATTTGGATAGTGGGATTGTTTGAATTGATTTTTGATTAATGCTCTTTGATTGATGATTCCTAAATTTATTTTCTAATGAATGATGGTTATTCTTCTTGAAATTTTGACACTGATCCAGTGCTCAAATCTTCTCAATTGTTTAATAAGCTCAGTTCAATTTTTATGGGATAACCTGCAGAATTTAAATTGGAGCTTTTAAAGTCCCTGGTCAAGAATGCAAAAAACAATTTTCTAAGCAAAGGCTTGAGCCAAACATTTTACAGTCCAGCTGCAGTTGAACCAAATTTAAAAATACCTGGCGTGAATTTTCAAGATTTAAACATGTAAATAATAAACTTAAGATGGAAAGGCAGGTTAGAAGGGCACCAAAACGACCAAAACGTTTGAGTCTTTTATTTTTAGAAGTGTTACTTTTCATGGTTTGATGACCTGATGGAGATATGATTTTCAGATTGCAAGTCCTCAGGCTCATAATCTGAATTTCATAGTTCAGAGGAAGACACTGAAAGTGAATTAGCCTTCCTTAATTTGGAATTTGAATTCTCTTTGTGGGAAGAAGAGGTGCAAACAGTGTGTTTCATGGAAATTGCAGATTTTAAACATTAAATCCACCATTTTTGAATCATCATCCATCCACAATCCATTCATTCAAAACACCCATCCACACCTCCACAACAGCAAATCCATACCAATCCCATCTCTTTTGCTTTTCAGACATCTCATCTCCATTGCTTCAAATCCCCATTGCTTCACACACATCCCATCAAATATTTGAAGGCAATATTTCCAATTATCCTCAAGTCATCCCCGTCTCATCTTTTCCCTTGTCTGCTGCCATGAGAGAGTGTGTTCTACCCCTCACACTTTCTCACTTTAACAAGTAACATTCTGTTTCAAGATAGGTAAAAAATAACATCACAGTTATTTTTTTCTTTTTTTCTCAACCAATGATCTAGGCTGACTTTTTATTTTATTATGATTTTTTTTTCTGTATTTTTTTTTTGGACTCAGACAAAAAAAAAAAAAAAAAAAAAAAAAAAAAAAAAAAAAAAAAAAAAAAAAAAAAAAAAAAAAAAAAAAAAAAAAAAAAAAAAAAAAAAAAAAAAAAAAAAACAGAATTCACTGCCCTCCACCTCATACCTCACCACTTGTCAAAACACCCAAATCTCCCTTCCACCTCATCACTTAAACTCATTGATCTCACCATATTCACTGGTTCACTCCTTCCTCCTCCTCACCAAACCACGTCACTTTCCACCACCGCCTTCCAAACCTCACCCACTCACCCACCGCCTCCACCTTACCAACCTCAACCACTCACCCTTCACCTCCAACTCCCCAATCCCACTCATCCACCCTCAATTACTCCTTCCAGCTCCCCTCTCTGGAACCTCCAGTAAGCCCCCCCCCCTCCTCCTCCTCCTCCTCCGCCTTGCAATCAATAGCAAATTGATTTCTAAATTGATTTTGAATTTATTGCTCAATTTATTTTGAATCAATCCATAAATTCATTTGCAAATCAATGGAGAAATTGATTGCAAATCAGAGGAGAAATTGATTGAAAATCAATGGAGCAATTGATTGAAAATCAATGGAGCAATTGATTGCAAATCAATGGAGCAATTTATTGCAAATCAATGGAGCAATTGATTGCAAATCAATGGAGCAATTGATTGCAAATCAATGGAGTAATTGATTGCAAATCAATGGAGTAATTGATTGCAAATCAATGGAGTAATTGATTGCAAATCAATGGAGCAATTGATTGAAAATCAATGGAGCAATTGATTGCAAATCAATGGAGCAATTGATTAAAAATCAATGGAGCAATTGATTGCAAATCAATGGAGAAATTGATTGCAAATCAATGGAGCAATTGATTTCAAATGTATGGAGCAATTGATTGCAAATCAATTGAGCCATTGATCGCAAATCAATTGAGAAATTGATTGCAAATCAATTGAGAAATTGATTGCAAATCAATTGAGCCATTGATCGCAAATCAATTGAGAAATTGATTGCAAATCAATTGAGAAATTGATTGCAAATCAATTGAGAAATTGATTGCAAATCAATTGAGAAATTGATTGCAAATCAATTGAGAAATTGATTGCAAATCAATTGAGAAATTGATTGCAAATCAATTGAGAAATTGATTGCAAATCAATTGAGAAATTGATTGCAAATCAATTGAGAAATTGATTGCAAATCAATTGAGAAATTGATTGCAAATCAATTGAGAAATTGATTGCAAATCAATTGAGAAATTGATTGCAAATCAATTGAGAAATTGATTGCAAATCAATTGAGAAATTGATTGCAAATCAATTGAGAAATTGATTGCAAATCAATTGAGAAATTGATTGCAAATCAATTGAGAAATTGATTGCAAATCAATTGAGAAATTGATTGCAAATCAATTGAGAAATTGATTGCAAATCAATTGAGAAATTGATTGCAAATCAATTGAGAAATTGATTGCAAATCAATTGAGAAATTGATTGCAAATCAATTGAGAAATTGATTGCAAATCAATTGAGAAATTGATTGCAAATCAATTGAGAAATTGATTGCAAATCAATTGAGAAATTGATTGCAAATCAATTGAGAAATTGATTGCAAATCAATTGAGAAATTGATTGCAAATCAATTGAGAAATTGATTGCAAATCAATTGAGAAATTGATTGCAAATCAATTGAGAAATTGATTGCAAATCAATTGAGAAATTGATTGCAAATCAATTGAGAAATTGATTGCAAATCAATTGAGAAATTGATTGCAAATCAATTGAGAAATTGATTGCAAATCAATTGAGAAATTGATTGCAAATCAATTGAGAAATTGATTGCAAATCAATTGAGAAATTGATTGCAAATCAATTGAGAAATTGATTGCAAATCAATTGAGAAATTGATTGCAAATCAATTGAGAAATTGATTGCAAATCAATTGAGAAATTGATTTCAAATCAATTGAGAAATTGATTTCAAATCAATTGAGAAATTGATTGCAAATCAATTGAGAAATTGATTTCAAATCAATTGAGAAATTGATTTCAAATCAATTGAGAAATTGATTTCAAATCAATGGAGAAATTGATTTCAAATCAATGGAGAAATTGATTTCAAATCAATGGAGAAATTGATTTCAAATCAATTGAGAAATTTATTTCAAATCAATTGAAAAATTGATTGCAAATTAATACAAATAAAATGAGAAATTGATTTTCAATAAATTTATCATTTTATTTGCAATTGGTTGCTTGATTGATTTGCAATTGGTAGCTCCATTGATTTTCAATAAATTTCTCAATGAATTTGCAATTGCTTGCTTGATTAGTTTGTGATCAATTTCAAATCAATGGCTTGATTGATTTGCAATTTGTTTCTCTATTAATTGCTTTCATGCATGTTAATGATTTTTTTTCTTCCTTTAATATTTTAGAGTTGCTTTTGGGTTCTTTCTTTTGTCTTTATTTTTATATTACTGATACTCATGTGAACTTTGAGTTTTTTTTTTGTTTTTGTTTTGGGGTTGATTGTTTGGTATATACGTATGGTGTGTCCATTGAGGTTGGTTGGGTTCTCAACTCAGTTTTTTTTGAAAAAAACATGGTTTGTGGGTGCTCAAAGCTGTGTGGCAGTTATTCAACCACTGCTTTTTGGGTGGTCACCAATGGGGTTGTGCCATCAACTTGGCCATGGAAGCTTTCAACTGAAGCCGCAAAGAGTCTTGCATCAACTGGAGGCCACCCTGTTGTTTTTAATGCTCATGAGGAGCAGAAACATTTCTTCTTGTTTCCCTCAGTTGATCAGTAACTAGGTCAAGTTGATGACCCAACAAGATGGGGCCCTGTTGGATTTTTCCCCTCTAACAATTTGGTCCAGCCATCAGCCATGTCCTGTAACATGACCAGCAGGAGTTGACCACCCAACCAAACTCATTGGGTACATCATATATGTGTGGGTGACTCATGACCATTTTTTTCATTTTTGTTGTTAGGATCAACACAAGTTATTTTATTTAATTTTTATTTTCATCCCATTGTGTGTCAATTTTGATCATCACACAACTGACCCTCTTTTTTTTATTTTTTATTTGTTTTTTTCAGGATCATTGACTGGTATATATTTCTTTTCAATATTTGTTGATCATCCACATTGATTATAGGATGACTAATGATTGTTTGTTTTTTACCTCTTTTTTTTGAATCTATGCCATTCAAAATCAGTATTACACAAATGTGCTGAGATTTGGCAAGAATAGGGCTTGTCAGTAAAATAGGGTTCAAAAGGGAGATTCTGAAATCTGTTTTGAATTATCATAGGAAGGGATCAATGAAAAGTTTGCATTTTCTTGAAAAAAACTGTAACCATTGGATATATATCCCACCATAGTTGCCAAAAAGAAAAAGGAACAATCAAAGCCTGCCCTCCAAAGCACTTTTTTGTCTGTGGACACTGCCACTCATACAAGAATTCCAATGTCTATGCAAATCAACAAAATAACTTGGAACACTTTCAGACACTTTAACAGTGGAAAATTATACTGTAGGGAAAAAATATAAACAAAAATAAAAAAGATTTTTTTTTTTTTATGGGGCTGAAAATAGTCTCAAAAAGGTTTTTAATCAAAAATGATTTTTTTGTTTCTCTTTTTAAAGTTATCATCTAGTTAAATATATTTACAATCCCATTAATTGAGTAATCTTCTGTATTTCATCAACTGCTCTACTGCTACCAATACATGCCATGGCACAGATAACCCATCTTCCTTGTCCATTTCCAGTTTATCCTCCTCCTTTTCTAGTCAATTCTTCTACTTTTCCCATCACTACTTCTCCTTTTCCAGTCAATACTTTCCCTTTTCCAGTCAATCCTTCTACTTTTCCTCTTTTTGAGACTGCCAGGCAGCCTGCTTTAATCTCCACTTGGAATCCATTTTTTTTTATGATTGATAATCTCAGGTTCCTGCTTTTTATCATCAATAGTCATTTGATGATCCCACATTTTCTTTTCAAATTCAAGTTTTTTGGATTCAATTTGTGGTTTTACTGTTTGTTGGAGGGAAATCTCAATGAGCTTTCTTTTTAAAGCAAGGATATTTGGCAAATGCAATTACTTTATTTGTGCTTCTCCATGAGATCTTCAAAGCCCAAAAAATTGAAATTTTTTCTCCTCTTTTGAAACCTTTTGGGTTTGATGTGGAAGAATTGGAGGTATTTTGCTTTCCCTTTGCAGAGGAGGTTTGTTTCTGAAAATCATCACTATTTCTCATTGCTAGGCTGAGCATCCACATCCAAGTTCTCAGCATCAACAGAATCAGATTGTTGGGCATCAAAATCAGCTCAAGGGGTGATGTTGGCCTCCTTACCAACTTTTTAATCCATTAGAATATAAAAGTGACAAATCAAGTCCAACTTATCAACCAGAAAGTTGATTACCTTTGCTTTTTTTGAGTCAGTGATACCAAAGCCAGTGGAGATTGAAATTGAGGGGGCCTTTTTGTACTTGGATTGATAGTTCTTGAATTGCTTCCTCATCTTTTTTGATGAATGATCCAGCCTACCTTTTGCTTTATTCTTTAGTTCATTGGCCATCAGGAGATAACCATTAACCTTACAGGAAGGAGGTTGACCAACTCATTTTTCATTGTCAGATCCAAAGCAAGCAACATTGTTGGAGGTAATTTTGAGCCATTTTACCAGGATAATGTGATCAGCTATCTTGAGCTGACTTGAGCATTTGGAATTTGATGGGGGAGGACTTTTTGTTGAAGATTCCCTTGGGTATTTTTTCTTTGGTGTATTTAATTTTGTGTGGACTTGCAGGGGGGGGATTTTTGGAGGGGCCATTTGAAAAGAGTAAGAGGAATGAAATGATAAGACTGATTAATTTATGAGGATATAAATGAAGAGATGTGAGCAATGAATTGATTAGAGTGATAAAGTGATGAAAGCAATCATGTGATGAGAGTGATGAATCAGATTTTTCCAATGAGGTTGGAGGTAGAAGGAGGTGGGAAACCAGGGGTTTATGACATGGACTGATGTGTGGTTGAGGTTGCAAAAAACTTTAAATAGTTTATATGAAAAGCCACATTTAGTTTCAGGTAACTCTGACACTTCCGCTGTGAAATAAGTGGTTTTTTATTTTTTTTTAATGGCTTGTTATGAATTGGGGTATTTTTATGAAATGCACCATTAAAAAAATGATGGTTTTGCTAACTCTGATATTCCCTAATTCTTTCAAATCTTTGAAATATGAAATTTTCTAACTCCTTTATCCTGTCAATCTAAGAATCTACTAATTGAAATTTTCTTAAATTGTAAGAATAATTAACTTGAACCAATATATACACCGACTCCATAATAAATTCAAGTTAAAGATATTACTAGGTTAGTTTTTTTTTTATATAAATTACCTTTTATTTTTCCTCTCCATTATATCTATAGTATGTTTTCTAATAAAAGAAAACAATCCTAACATCAAATTATTTTTTCTCTTGTTCATTCAACTCTTTGAAATTTTTCCAAAAAAGTTCCAAAACATATTCCATATTTTCTTTTTGAAGATTCATCTAATGCATTAGTTCCTTCCTCCTTCTTTTTTTTCTTTCAATTTTTTCCAATAAACTAATCTATTTTCCAAAATCTTCAGACACACTTCTCCAAAAATTTAATCCTACTTAAGCCTAATTTTTCTCAAATACTATTTTCCATCCTAATATGCCCATTTCTCTTCTATTCTATTCTTTTCTTCCTGATTTTCAACACTTCCATTTTTTTCCCTTTTTCATCCTCAAAACCAATCAATCATTAGATTCTGTTTCCCCTCAAATTTATACAACCAGTTTTTTTTTACCTCTATTTTTTTCAATTTACTTATGAGACTCTTCCATGAAATATTCCTCATTAAAATTGCTCAAATAAATCCCCAATATTCCCTCAGAATGATTTTAATCATCTTATTAAAACCTTTGACACCCCAATTTGATGCTTTGATACTTATTTTTGATTCTTTGATTTCCTATTTGAAGCTTTGAAAATCTTTGATGCTTTTATTTGCCTCTTTCATGCTTTGATTGCCTAATTAAGTTCCTAAATTCCTTTCTTTAATTATTTGTAACCCTTCTTGAACAGCTTTGATGGGCTTCATGGTTCAATGGCTAGCTTTGGAAGTTAAAAAACTTTAAACCCCTTCTTTGCTACTCCCTTTTTGCCTATTTGAATTCACTTTGGAATCATGATCACCTACTTCAGAATATTCTCATCTCTTGAAAGGCCTACCCAACTTAATAATTTTCCCCAAAACCTAATTTATCTCTTTTGAATAACTTTTAAATACAATTCAGGGGGGCTTGACTACCCACTCTTGCCTGACTAATCCCTTTCTATCTAATTGATCCCTCTTCAAAAACTTCATACCACATTTATCTTGAATACCAAGTCCTAATCATCAATCAGCCCAAAAAATCACTCTCAAGTACTTACCAGACTCTTGTGAAATATTAGGAGATAATTCTATCCTCATTGGATCCTTTTCTTGAACCTTCCCTTCACCAAAAATGTTTTAGAGACTTCGTTGGGATTGGGTTCAGTTTACAAAATAGCTTTCTGGCAGTCTTTGAAGGGGCATTCAGTATTACGTTTAATCCTTTGGATTAGTTTTAAAATAATATTGTTTTTGGATTGCCTACCCTTCTAAAAATATTGTAAGTCTTCCCAATAATTTATGTAAATTAATGGCTGGTTTCTTTGAGGATTAAAATAGGTCCCAGATAGGAACCAGATGAATTACTACCTGTGATTGATAGGATTGCTGAAGAGTATACCAATTGGATGTGGAATATTGGAAGGGTTTTATACCAGGAGTTTGATCAGAAATATTTGATATGTAAACAATATTAAAATACACAAGGAGAAGGGTTTCTTTTTGAAGGTTCCAGATTAGGAGAGAACCCAAAGGATGTGTTACCCACGGGGGGGTGGGTAGGAAAAAAAGGTTGTTAGCTCCTTTTTTTGTGCCCTCTTTCTCAATTGGTTTTATTACTGATTAGGAAAGTGTTTTTCTTTCATCAGGTGCAGAATATTCTAGGTCTCAGAAGACCCTTATTCCAAGCACCTGGTGGGGTTGGTTCAATTGGTTGGTGATGATTTTTTAAACAATGGGTGCTTATTGATGAATGGTTGGTGGGTGGATGGGATGATGGTGATGATGCCTGATGGAAGAGATGGTTAAAACTTGGATAGGGAAGACTGGCTTTTGATAAATAGAAAAATCCTACCCCCAGTAGTGCTCAAGGCTGCCCCTGAGGCTCTCTCTATACAGTTTATCTACAGGGAGGTACAAGGAAAAGAGGTGTTTCTGCTGGTTGTTAAAATTTAGTACAGCTATATGAGATATTTTTCTGGTTGGTAAAAAAAGGTAAAACATGATATTCATGCATGCAGAACCTTGGATATAGTGCTGTGTAGTGCTTGAAATATTTTTTGGCAATGGTTGCTTTTTTTGCACTGAGTGTGCTTCTTGCATTAATATATTAGTGTGTAGTGCTGAGATCAGTTTTTATTGGTGGTTCGTTTTGTACTACAAGATCCTGATTGCATATATTCTGTGTTGTGCTGGGGTTAGCTTGCACTGGTATTTCGTTTGGTACTACATGATCCTGACTGCATACATTGCTGAGTAGTGCTGAGGTGAGCTTTTACTGGTGGTGTTTTTGGTACTAAATGAACCTGATTGCATATATTGCTGTGTATACAGATGTGGTAGTTTGGTGGTGTCATTTTTGCATTGCCCCTGGTCTGGTGGCTGGTTGTTTTTTTGTTTACTGCATGCAGTAACTTGCATATGGTGCTTTATATACATGGAAGTTGATTGGTTGTATGTTTGGTCCAGGTGATGTAGTGAGATGTGAATTGTATGCATTAAGGTATTCAAAGGCATATTCATAGGCCTTTCACTGTTTTTTGATACCTGAGTAAGATACCAGCTGGCCATAATTTTTTTGGGGCTTTATCATCTAAACCATGAGAGATAGAGGGGTAGTTTGGACGAGTAACCATAGGTTAATTTTGGTTTAAAATTCATTTCTGAGGTTATTTTTAGGATTTGAATTTATAAAGAGAATTGAGTCTTGTGGCTACAGGTAAGGTTTGGTCTACCACAAAGTGTAGCTCTTTGCTTTTACCCAATGGTTTCAAACCCTTCTCTCTTATCTTCTCCTTTTATTTTTCCCACACCATCTTTCATACCACAAATAAAATTCAGCCTTTGATTGATTAGAATTAAGATTATGGTGGAACCAATCCTTCCCAATTTGATGCACTTTTCCTGATTAGAATATTACTGTTTTAAATTTTAGGAATAAATTTTGTTCTCCAGGGGATAGGGTTTGGGGTGGGTGATCTGTTTAAGGATTTCAATGATGTTCATGGTGATGATGGTGATTGCAATCTTAGGTCAGAAATTTGGTGAAGATGAAGATAATTGATGGTTATTACTCTTTTTTTTTATTTTCATCATACAATTTACTCATTTTCCCTGGGGGTAACGGCTTTCACACTTCTCACTCATCCCTTTAACTAAAAATTGAATACATCTCTCTCTATCCTAAAATAAATTTATTTATTAAATCCTTGGAAGCTTTTCTAACTTTCATATTCATAAAAATCTTGTAGGATTTCACATCCTCTGAACCCATACCGTTGGAATTCTACTGATTCTTCTCACACTTAAGTCCTTCAAAACCTTAAAAACAATCATTCTCCTTATATTCTAATTACTCAATCATTGTCATAACTTCATAAAAGTAGTAGTATTATGGTCTATATCTCCTCTTGCTGCTCTATTCAGTTGTTATTCATGGTTGATTATTTCAAGGTTAAGTTATGAACATGTCTGGAAGAATGCTAGTTCAAGTAGCATGTCATATAATTCTGATCAAACTCTTGTAGTCTAAGAACCCTGAGTCACTAGTTCTTATATTATTTTCATGACTCTAAGAACCTCCTTCTTTATCATCTTCTCTCTTAATCTGATGTCTGATTTCTGTGTCAGATCAGCTTGAATTAACGCCTCAGCTGTCTGTGATATCCCTTGTCTTTTGTCCTTGATAGTTTCATTGATATTGTGGTTTCTCTCTGGCTGAGTTCTCATTCATTACTTATTATTCATTATGTTTTTTCTTTCACCACATTTTGATCATGTTGACTATGTCCTGTATTCACTATTTAAATCCTGCCAAAGTCAACTGAAATAACATCATCAGTTCTTCCTCACTTGAACCGGGAAAGTGATCCCTTGACTCTCCTCTGATCCGCTCCCCTTGGGGACATAAGATCTCCTCATCCTCTCATTCAAATTCAACTGGAGCATTCTGCTTAATTTCTAACACATACTCAATCTAGTGCCTATTGCATATTTCACAATTGGATTATTCTTTTGAAAATCCTTTGTAAATCCCTCCATAATATATCTTTTAATGTCTTCTTATGAATTTTTTGATATTTTCATGAATCACATGAGAAACTTGAATCCTTCATACATACATTCTTAATTTAGAAAGCTTCTGGTATGAGAAACTAATTACTACCCAATTTAGTAGAACTTTCATTAGAGTTCCAACTCTATTCTTTTCTAAACTAAATGTCCCACATACAATTCCTTCCAAATTCTCTTATTTCCTTTATATTTTAGAAAAATTTGCTACTTTTCCCTTCATTAGACTCCCTTCTCCTTTTTTACTCCTCAAACTCTACAGATACTGGAACTACTTCCCCCCTTCTTTTTTTCATTGAAATTTTTCCATAAGAGATTTATTGACCATAAACAATCCATGAAGGTTTCATGAAATTAAATCAAGGCTCCAGACTAGATACTCTTCTTGCCACAGAGCCTCAGCCCAGATTAAAAATTTTGATTAAATTTCAAGATGGGTGGGCCTGAGAAAAAGAATCAAAGAAGAGATCTAAGAGGATAATAGTGAGCAATGGTTTCCTTGGGGGGTAAACTTTTCAGCACCAGTTAGATATAACCTTAAGAGCTTATAAATTATTCAACAAATCCCGATTATGTTTAAACAATTGAGAGAGATCATGAAGGATAAACTGAATGGTTGAAAAATTTACAATAATTTGTGGTTGAGGAAGAGACTACTAAGGAGTACTAGTTTGTCTCTAGAGAATTCATCCAGTTACATGGTACTTGATAAGTATCTTGGATATATTCTCTCAAATCATGAATGAAAGATCTAAATAATAAATTTAATTGATCACCAGGACAAACTAATCAAGGCAAAGGGGCAACACGGAGGAAACTGGTTGATTTGATTTAATGGAATTTTAAGGTAAATTCCTAGAACTCACCTAGATCAATTTTGTCTTTTTAATTTTTTGAATCTTCCTTTCAGTTGATTGACTGAATGGCCAAGTTACTTGTGTTAAATTTGATAGAATTATGCCATAGAATATTAAACAGAAATTATAATCAATTGAATTGGATCCATTGGCTCATCTCACTTTCAGAATTTCTTCTCTGCTATTCACCATCATCTCATCTGACATCACCTCACCTCTGCCTTTATTCTCAAAAATCCTGATTCTCATTCATCCATTTTATTTCATTGAAGCTTCCACACCATTCCCTCCCTTATTTTTCTTTTTTAATTTCTGCCAATTTTTTAGTTTTTCAATTTTTTTTTCTGATTAAATTCTTACACACTTATAAAGGCTATAATTGAGGGGGTGCTTTTATTCTTCTTCTTTTTTTAAAAAAAAAAATGTGTGAATATAGCTCAGGCTGAATTTTCACCTTCAAAATCACTAAATCTGCACCTTTTTTTGAGAGAAGGATGATTTTTAGGATTTGTTCTTTCCTAAAATCATGTCTCTTTCAGAGAAAGGTATGATTTTAATTTCACGCCTTCTGGAATGTTTTTCTACCCCAGGAAGGCATGTAATCCTTGAAAATTTTTTGTCAATACAAAAAAGGCACAAATTTAGAAAATTAAGGTTTTGCATGTTAACTGGAGGATTGAAGTTGATTATAATTGATCACATTGAAGGGACTAGGAACATTCTGATAGATCAGAATTACATGAGTTGATGTGCATAACAAGCATGAGGAGAAATCTGAGGAAAATGAGATAGCGGTTGAATCAGAAGGAAATCATACCAGACAGTCAAAGGCTTGAGTCAGAATTGGACAATTGGATCAGGATTGTTGGAGATGGTCAAAAGATGAGATTGGAGTTGAGTGATTGAAGGCGGTACGGAGTCGTTGAGTGTTAAGAGACAAATAGAAAATAAAGAATAAAAGAAATGGAAAAGAAGAAAAGAAGAAATAAAATGGAAAAAGAAAAGATGAGATCAATGGAAGAACAGTCTAAAGGATGAGAATCGATGGACAATTGCAGCATGGAGACCATCGCGAGTAGACTAGCAGTCGAGTAAGATCAAATGGCTGCGCGGGAGCGCGCAGGTTGTAGCGGATGAGATTGCAGCCATAGTCAAAGTCGCGGGCTGCTACGGAAGGGATTTGGAGCTACTACGCAGGGTTTAATGTCATTTAAGAGATGAATTAAGTGGATCAAGTGGAGGATTTGACATTGCACACCTCTTGAAGTTTTACAGGAGTTTCTGGGGTGGGAGAACATATTTTTTGAGAATTTTTTGACTCCCTTAAGGTGTTTAAACATCAATTGAGGCCATGGGCGTCTAAGGTAAGGCCCCCAGACCCTCTGTGGGGTCTGTCTGGGGCAGATGTTTTGGGAAAAACAAATGATGGACATTTGATTGCATGAATTTAGTATTTAAAAATGCAATCAATATCAATTTTTTACAAGGAACTCAAATCTGAACTCAGATAGGAAAAGAAAAGCACAATCCAATGTAAGAAAATGAAGAAAAATGATAAAAAATGGCCAATGTTAAATTTGCAACCCTGTGGTTGCAAACAGGCGCAAAATGCCATTTGCAACCCATATGAGTTGCAAACAGTTATATATATACATATATTAACATTTTTAATACCTTTTTTTTATCTATTATTTATTTTTTTGATTTTAGTAAAAAAATATAAACATAAAAAAACATAAAAAATAAATGAATCAATTGAATTAAAAATATAAATATAAAATAAATAAATGAAATGAAATGAAATAAATAAATGAATGAATGAATAAGTAAAAAATAAATCAATTAATTAAATTAAAAATATAAGTATAAAAAAAATTCCATTCACAACCCAAAATGGGTTGTGCGGCATGGTTTTCAACCCAAAATGGGTTGTGAATTGGGCCACGCAACCCTTTTTAGTTCATGAAAAGGGGTTGCAAGGTTGCAACTTTAACATTGCCTAAAAAATTCATTTTTGTTTACACAAAATGGGATATTTCTGTTGGAACATAAATAAGTACCTGTGTATAAAATATTTAAGAATAAAATAGAATAATGCTATATTTATCTATTTGATGAGGGGAACTCAAATATTTCCAAATTCTCAACAATGCAAAATTAATGACACAAACAAATATGAAAAATACAAAAAACACATTTCTTTGAAGAAAATTTGGGATTTCTGCTGGAATTTAATAACCTTTGTACCAAACATGAAAATAATACACAGAATATATCTATTTTTTAATTAAAATTCAAAAATGTTGAAATTTTTCAAAAAAAGCTTTATCAATCACAGCAATGAAAGCATCAAATATAACAAATTGATCTTTGTGAATAAGAATGGATATCTCTTGTGAGATGTAAAATTCCTTATTCCAAACATAAGAAGACATCAAAAAATTCTTTTCATACCTAAATTATGATGAGAATCCAAATCAGTTGAAATATTCCATCAAATAATTCCTTGAGTAACATAATAAGAATAATAAAAATTCAAAAATTGATTTCTTTGAGAATAAAATTATGATTTCTGATGGAATGTCAATATCTTCCTAAAAAACAAGCCAACAAAATAAATTCACAAAAATATTTGAGATACACCTCTCTAATTGGAGGAATTCAAATATCATTCAAAAATTAAAAAGAAAAAATTAAAAAGGAATCCCATTGAGTTCAAGAATAATCAAACAAACATGAAAGATTGATTTCTTTGGATAAAGATGGAAATTTCTAATGGAACCAAGTTACTATTTTTACAAACATCAAAATAAAATTCTAAACATCAAAAAATCAAAAAAGGTTCATTTCTTTGAATAAAAAATGGAATATTTCCTGATGAAAAGTAACTTGTTTTGTAACAAAAATGTTTCAAGGAATGATTCAAAAATACCAATCAGACACCAACTAGACCATCTCTCAGAGAGTTATTCCAAATTCTCTTATACTCAGAGAGTTATTCCACATATTTTTAAAAACTCCAACATGGAAGAAAAATGTGCAATGATGATGAGAAGAAAAAAAAATAAGAGAGAGATTTTGATTTGTTTTTATTCAAAGAAATAAACCTTTAATACTTCTTTAATGATTCCTACACTTGATTGAATTTCTTTTGTCATTTTTGTTTTTATGACATTTGAAAATTCCTATAATCAAATTTGTGCTTCTGAAGTTTTTTTTGGGTAAAAAGATATTTACATCCCATCAGAAACAAGAATGATTATTCAAAGAAATCAAGTTTTTTTCTTAAAAAAAACAAAAACCCAAAAATAAATCTGATTATTCTTACTAAGTCACTCAACAAATTATTTTTTGAAATATTTCAACAGGATTTAATTCTCATGATACCTTTGGTATACCTAGAGTTTTCTTTCTTTATTTTTTTATTTTTGGTCTAAGCTATTTACATCTCACCAGAATTTAAATTCCTTATTCAAAGAAATCAATGTTTTATATTTGATTTTTTTTTACTTTTGTAATTGCTGAAGCTTTTTTTCAACATATCCCAACATATTTGAATTCACCTTATTAAATAGACATGGGCAATGTTATATTCACAACTTCAGGGTTGCAAACAGGGATGAATTGCCATTCAGGACCCATATGGGTTGTGAAACGCCAATCATGGCCCAACAAGTAGCAAGCCAGGTTGCTCACAACTTGTGCATCCCCCAGGGGGCTGTAAACCCCCTCTTCAACCCATTTTGTGTAAGAGATTTAAGAGTACTCACTGTGAACACTCCACTAATAGAGTACCGCTTGAACCACTCCCTCCAACCCAGAGTTGTCCAATCCTTGAGAGATCCAGACTTTCATTGATTTTCATTTTTGCTTCTCATTTTACTTCCTCATCCTATTCACTTTTCCTTCCAATTCACTTGTCCATCATCCCTACACAACCAAACACCTTAACATTTGAACAATCCAAAGATGGTCAGATGACTCTAACACCACCGGTACAAAGAGTTGGTTTGATCTCAAGTCAACTCGGACTAACTTTCTGAATTGCCCAGATATTGACTTGAATCCTTATTCTTTCTATCACATCAACTTTGTCATCACCTTGCTGTCATCTCAAGTCACACCAGTATGCTCTCTCTATTCCCATATTCTTCTCTATTGAACCTAAGAGAATCTTTTGCTGTGTTGCTACTTCAGTCACCATGTCTCCTTGTATGTCCTACTTCATGATCCAACAAGATTCCTAGGGCTCAAGCCTTCAATGCCCAGGTTGGTTGTTTTTCCTGTTCATCTTTTTCTAATCTTTTCTTCTCATCCTCATGCTCATACTTGCTTTCACTCATTCCTGAACTCTGAATGAAATGAAAAACTCCAGTCGTCCTGGTTTTTAGCTCAAATTTTCTCACAGCTAAAAGTCAAAGCTCCATCAACCATACTGCAAGATGGCATCATCAACACCAGGACCAGCGGGAGAATTGTCCAAGGCTCTGGATCTTAAAGGAATCTACAAATCTATCCCTTTACTTAATGAAGATAATTACTCTATCTGGCAATCAAAGTTCCAAAACCTATTCTGACTGCGCAAAATACTTACTATCATGAACCAAGAGGACAAGACAGTAGAACTGGATGAGGACCTCAACCAGGAGATCACCGCCTACTTACTTTCAAGACTTGAGGCTGCCACTCACTCCAACATCATCACATCAGAGAACAAAAACAGTGCTTGTGGAATCTGGACTGCGGCTAAGACGCATTTTTTCTTTGTCTCAGTCTGCTAATCAAGCCTGAGTATTCTACAATTTCTTGTATCTCTCTTTCAACAAACAGCAAATTGAAAAATTTGTAACCACAATTCAAATTCATCTGAACAAGCTCTCTGAGGTTGGAATTGAGCTGCCTTTGGAAATCTTAGCCTACCTGGTACTGTTCAAGTTTCCCTCTTCCCTAAAATCAATGCAATCCCAAATCATGCATTGGAGTCAAACCATCACCGTCAATTATGTTTTCAACCATCTGATCCAACACAATAATGAAGTTCAAGCAACTAAAGAAGAATCAAAAACTGATCTCAGCTTAGTCAATATATTGTAATCTTGATGTACAAATCGGATAAATAATGAAAGAGTGAAGAACCATAAACACAAACAGTGCTGGGCAGAATTCCCTCATCTCAGACCAGCCAACCAGAAAGGGAAGAAAGCGGAGAATAAAGAAGAAAATCTTTCTCACTTCTTTACCTTCTTCTGCAGAGCCAACACAATCAAATCCCTGACTAAATCTTATTTTATCCTTGATTCAGGGTTTTCTGTACATCTCCTTAACTCCAAGAAATATTTCATTCAACTAATAGCTCTTGATGGTTTGGAACACATAAAAACTGGTAAACCAGGCGCCAGACTTAAGATATTTGGGAGAGGAACAGCGCTCCTCAAATTTGGAGAAACCAATCTCAAGCTTACCAATGCCTACTAAGTTCCAGAAGCCACTCTGTATCTACTATCCTTTGGGAAGTTCTTGCAGGAAAACTTTCAGATCTCTGTGGACAACTCCACACACTCCCCTTGATTTACCATTAAATGGAATGAAAAACCACTGATGCATGGATCTATCCTAAACAATTTATTAGTTCTGGATACTCCTGAGAAGGAATCAATGTATCTCATCAAAATTGATGAGGTAGAAAACCTACATCAGAAATTGGGACACGCTAGCTTGGGACAAATTGAGAAATACCTTGGAGAATCTATCAATGTCAAAGTAAAAGAAAGATTCTCTTGCTCTGGATGAAACCTCAGTAAGATCACAAAATCTCCCTTCATTCAACAAGCAACCACTGCCTCCAAGGTATTTGAACAAATCCACATTGACCTCATGGGACCAATCACTCCCATGTCTAAAGGTCATCATTGATTCTCTCTTACCCTGGTTGATAATTTCTCCTCCTATATTGCCGTGTTTCCCCTATGCACTAAGAGTGATGCCGCTGACTTGATCAAGTTTCTCATCAACAACAAACACCACAAGAGAGGCTACTACCCAAATGAATTCTGTTGCAATGGAGGAGGAGAGTTTTTAAACCAGGCCTTGACAAATTTCTTTGAGGAAAAATGGATAAGAAGAATCTGTTCCAAACCCTATCACCCTGAACACAACGGACGCACTGAAAGAGAAAACAGAACAATAGCTGAATCAGTACGTGCAACTCATTCAACGTCCAAATTACTGCTGAATCTATGGCACAAAACCATCAAAGGATGATCCATAGCGCTCAATCAGATCCCTATGAACAATGGTGAGCTATCCCCTTGGGAGATGATGCATCGGTCCAAACTGCCTAATGACTATCTCCAACTGCTGGGAACTCCTGTAGTCTATCTAAATCTGAAAGAAAAATCCTTCCTCAAAAAGTTTGACAAAAAAGGGGTCTCCAGAAAAATGATTGGATACATACCTTGCTTGTTATCCTACAAGATCTTCAACAGCTCAGGAGCAATCATTCAATCAAAACATGTCAAACTCTGCAAAAACAATGACACTGCCATTGGGTTCAGCTCTGACAAAATCAATGCCGTCAAAGAACCATCTCATTCAAACCCTACGCCTGAGAGTCAAACTCTCAGATCTGACACCAAAGAATCTGAACATGAACCTAAATTCAATCAAATAGATCCCACCATAAAAACCAAAGAGATTCTGACTTCTCCTGAACTATCAGATGAAGAAAAAAACAAGGAACAAATAAACAAAATCCTGACCAACTCCAACACTATTCACGCTCTCAGGAATAGGAACTCTCTTAAGAAACCAGATCAATTTGGCTTTACTGCTACATTTGTACCCAGAAACATTGAGGAAGCTCTGAACTCACCATCATGGGCAACCTCGGTGGGGAAAGAACTAGACACCTGGGAAGATCTAGAGGTTTGGGAAGATTACTTTGGTCCCACACCTGCCAACCTATTGAATACGGCTTACGTCTTCAAAATCAAGGAGAACGCCCATGGTGAACCTCCAATTTGCAAGCCCAGACTCTGTGTACAAGGATTCAATCAGAAATTTGGCATAGACTATTTTGAGACCTATGCCCCTACCGGTAAGACCATCTCTCTTTGAGCTCTTCTCTTGTTTGCTTGAGACAAGAATCTCCCTATTCTTCAATTAGATGTCAAGGGAGCTTTCCTGAACGCTGAGATAGAAGAGGAAGTGTATATCCAGAGACCCAAAGGAAGCAACAGAAAAACTCCTATCCTGAAATTAAAGAGGTCACTCTATGGTCTCAAGCAGGCGCCCAGAAATTGGTACAGAACGCTCAGCCAGTGGATTGAATCTTCAGGATATCAACCTTCCAAATCCAATCCATGCCTCTACAATCACACCAGCCCAAAATCCTCTCTGTTCTTCCACGTTTACAACCTTCTAGTAGTTGGCAATACAAAATAATTTGAGGATCAATTCCTGAAGAAGTTCCCTAACTCAACCAGTCACAAACCAAACGCTATTCTTGGCATGAAAGTGGATTGTGATCAAAACTAAATCTCATTATCTCTATTTCTACACATTGCTTGGGGCCTCAAAGAGCTTAAAATGACTGACAGCAAGCCCATTTCAACCCCTTTTACCCCAGGAATTCATCTTCTCCTGGCATTGGAAGAAGAACACTCCTCATTCTTGGCCTTGAATGTCAATTACCAATCACATGTTGGGAAACTCAACTTCATTGCTGGATTGGCCAGACCAGACATCTCATTTGCCGTCTCAAGTCTTGCTTGCTACTCAGAGAGACCTGGAATCAATCACTTGAAAAAAGTTGTGCGTATGTGGAGATACCTGAATGCTACAAAAGACACAAAATTGAGACTGTCAAAAAAGAAAAATTGCCCCAACCTCATCTGTTACAGCAATGCCACTTGGGGTGATGATCCTTCCACTCAAAAATCCCAATCTGGCATTCTGTGCTCACTGTATGGGGCACCTTTATTCTGGACCAGTCAAAAGCAAAGAAATATCACTTACTCATCCACCTAAGTGGAATGCAATGCCTTGAACCACGGACAACTCAAATGTTGCTTGATCAAAGATCTGATTGGTGAGATCTGGAGAATTGACGCACATCAAATGACACCCAGTATTCACCTCATCAACAACAAAGGATTGGAAGATAAAGTTATCAAGTTCGGGACAAACTCAAAAACCAAGTTCATCAACCTGAAAACCAAAGGCATCAGAGAGGATCTGAAACTAGGACTGATCAAACTCCAACTAATCACATCAGATCTGATGGTAGCCGACGCACTCACCAAGGCAGTGGCAAAATCCTCATTAGAACGTCTGATCAAGCATGTCACAACTTGACCTGACATCCAACCAAGGGGGGGTGTAAGAGATTTAAGAGTACTCACTGTGAACACTCCACTAATAGAGTACGGCTTGAACCACTCCCTCCAACCCAGAGTTGTCCAATCCTCAAGAGATCCAGACTTTCATTGATTTTCATTTTTTCTTCTCATTTTACTTCCTCATCCTATTCACTTTTCCTTCTTATTCACTCGTCCATCATCTCTACACAACCAAACATCTTAACATTTGAACAATCCAAAGATGGTCAGATGACTCTAACACCACCGGTACAAAGAGTTGGTTTGATCTCAAGTCAACTTGGACTAACTTTCTCAATTGCCCAGATATCAACTTGAATCCTGATTCTTTCAATCACATCAACTTGGTCATCACCTTGCCGTCATCTCAAGTTGCACCAGTATGCTCTCTCTATTCCCATATTCTTCTCTATTGAACCTAAGAGAATCTTCTGCTGTGTTGCTACTTCAGTCACCATGTCTCCTTGTATGTCCTACTTCATGATCCAACAAGATTCCTAGGCCTCAAGCCTTCAACGCCCACGTTGGTTGTTTTTCCTGTTCATCTTTTTCTATTCTTTTCTTCTCATCCTCATGCTCATACTTGCTTTCACTCGTGCCTGAACTCTGAATGAAATGAAAAACTCCAGTGGTCCTGGTTTTTAGCTCAGATTTTCTCATTTTGTGTTTCAATTAGTGAGTTGTAACCCTATTGTGTGTTGCGATCAAGGGTTTGAAACCCCCTGGGGGTTGCGCAAGTTGCAAGTGGGGGTTGCATGTGTTTTCCTGGCCCATTTGACCCCCCCCCCCCCCAAATGGGCCATTTGAGGGGGTATTTGGGGTACCTAGACACCCCTGGGTCAGACCCCATTTGAGTGCTGTCAACCATAATTTGGGGATCTGGCATACTATGTGGGACTATTGGACCACAAAGAAACTTGGAAATCAAATATTCTTCCTTTAGGCAAAAACTCTTGACACACACCACATACACACACAACACACAACCATTGCATGAATTAATTTTTCTCAAAATTAATTTTTCTCAACCCAAAAGTGAGCAAACTTTTGGAGTGGTTGGATTGAAAATTTCATGGAATATTTAATTTCCATTGAATTTTTTTGGTTTATGAGAACAGTGGCAAGCCCAAGCCCTCCCAGATTAAACAAGGCTAATTTAAGGTAATTAATTAAAATTGTACTTAACAAAGTTTTGGTGGAATCTAGGGATTTGGGTAGGGAGTTGGAAAAGAAAACATTGGAAGCCCTAATTGCATCCTCATCAAGAGTTCAAATTGAGGAACAAGATTTTTCTTCACAACTCAAACAAGATGTTCCCTCACAACTTGAATTGACTAAAGGTGGTGGGTCACATTTTGTATGATATGGGACTGAGAAATATTTGGCTTGATAGATACTAATGTAAATAAGGAGCGCCAGAACTGCTTGACCCTCCTCCTGTAAGAGCCTTTGCTAGTAGGAAAGAAGCCATGATTTATTGTGAGAAATTGGAAGCCATGCATGGCTACGCATTGAAAACTTTCAACTCAAGGAGAGACAAATACGTTGATCTAGCATGTGACAGATTTTGTTTTTATGAAGTGCCATGTCTCACAGAAATTCAAAGGCAAACTCACAATAGGAAGTTTGGGTGTCAATTCATGATCCTTAAAAGTATGAAAGTAGTAGATCCCACATGGCATCTCTCCATTAGAAATGGCCTACCCAATCATCAAACATCTGAAAGTCCTTCAGTGCATCCTCAGCTGAGGAGAATCAAGGGGCAAGCTTTGGATAAACTAAAGGAAGGCATGAAAGATGGGCTCAATACAATGCAAATTAAAAGGAAATTGAGAAAGATTGATGGTGGAGAATACATTGATGATAGAAAAATATGTAACACTAAGTGGAAGGTAAAGCTAGCAGAACTGGAAGGGAAAGGTGTTATGGACGCTCTATTGGAAATTCTCCAGGAATCCCAGTGGGTTTACAGGTTCAAATTTGGTGGATAGGGTCACTTAGAGGCCCTTTTCTTGGTTCATCCTAAGTCTATAAAATTTTTCAAAAAATTCCATCATATTTCTTTTTTGGATTGTACTTATAAAACAAATAGGTACAAAATCCCTCTATTGCATGTTGTAGGAATGACTGCCAACAAAAAGACTTTTACAGAGGCTTCTTTTCTTATAAAAAAAAAAGAAACATATGAGTTCTACAGTTGGGAGTTGAAAGCATTAAAGGAGTTGGATTATGATCCCCAGAGGCTTCCAAAAGTCTTTGTGACAGACTATGAAAAATCTCTTATTTGTGCTATTAAACACAGTTTCCCTGAGTCATCCAGACAGGCGTTCTCCTGGCACTTGTCTATAAACATCCAAGCAAACTGTAAAGTGCGCTCCAGTAATGACAATGAAGGATGGCAAAGTTTCATGACTCTTTGGGCCAAGTATGGGGCCCCTAAAACCAAGGGGGAGGCATAACTCAGATTATTCCAATTTATTGCTTCTTCTATTGATCCCTTCTGGGAGTGCTTAATTTGAAACTTGTATCCAGTTTTTCTTGAAAGACTGCAAGTTGTACTCAATTATATGGAAAAGAATGTTTACCCTATCAAAGATATGTTTGTAATGACTGGGACTTGTGTCTACCCAGACTTTGGAAATAAAACTATGTCTCAGGTAGAAGGGGCCCATGCTACTTTCAAACAATTACTTGTGGGATCTTTGGGGAACATTTTGGATGTGTGGAAACACCTTGAAGGAAATATTTAAAGTCAAATCAAATCATTCCATGCAGCACTTAAAAACTCTTGAATAAAGTTGGGAACAGGTCCTTCAACAAAACTATAACCTTTGGGTGACAATTTGTCAATTGAGGCAATTAAACTCATTGAGGAACAATTTGAGTGGTTGAAGTGCAACCGCAATGGCAAGTTGTTCTCCAATTCAGATTCAATAACAATGGGTTTGCCTTGTTCCCATATTTTAGGTGAAATATTAGCATGAGGAGGATCCATTTTGCCTGAGGATGTTCATCCTCAGTGGCATTTAGGCTATGACCCTTCCAATGAAGTAAGTAGGGTTTTTTGAAGGGTACAAATTATTGGATTGACAGATTAATTATTGGATTCAAAGATTAATTATTGGATTCAAAAATTGATAATTCTTTTTTTTTTTTGACAGTTTGAAACAGATCCAGGGCTTGATGAAGAATCTCAAATGTTTAACAAGTGGAATTCCATGTATAAGGAACAACCTAAAGAAGTTAGGTTGGAGATTCTAAGGTCAACACTCAAGAATACAGCTGCTTTGATTTCTAAGCCAAGGCTTGATCCAAAGGTGTTAAGGTCAAGTTGTGGTCAACCAAAATTGAAAGCAACCCGTTGTGAGCTTTCAAAATTTGAACACATTGAAAAATAAATTAAGAGGGAAAAAAGGGTTCAAAGGGGACCCAAAAGAACAAAGACATTAAGCCTTTTATTTTGAGTGAGAAATTTTAATTTTTATGATTTAATGAACTGATGGTAAAATAATTTCTTTAGTGCAAGGATGGATCTTCATCTGGATCTCATATTTCAGAGGACAAGACTGAAGAAAGGGTTAAAAGGGGACCAAAAATACCAAAGATAGTAAGTCTTTTATTTTGAGAAATTTTGATTTTTATGGTTTAATGAGCTTATGGGATCATTATTTCTGTAGTGCAAGGATGACTCTTCATCTGAATTTCATATTTCAGTGGAAGAGACTGAAATTTCATTGGGGGAAGTGCCATTGGAATCAGATTCCTTTTTGAAGGATGAAGCAGAAGAAATGGAGGAGTCAAACAGAAGCTCATCTTTGGTGAGTTTTGATTCCTTTAATGATATTAGAATTTTGGCTCACTAATTTTTGATTCTAGGAAGTGAATTAAGTCAATCAAATATCTGAGAACTTACATAAGTTCTTTGGGAAGGTTTGGAATCTGGTTGGTGATGTAAATTGTGGATTTAGAGTCATTGCTAAATCACTTGGGTATGATGAGTTTGGATGGATTCAAGTAAGAAAAGAAATGCTTGAATCATTGAGGGAAAATAAGAGGTGCTATTCTAAGATCCTTGGTGGCAGTAAAGAGGTTTAAAAGATAGAAAAAAGAATTGATGTTAATGACATCAATGAAAAGATTCCCTCTTCAAAATGGCTTTCAAAGCTTGACATGGGTCAAATAATAGCAGATACTTATGGAAGACTGATATGTTTCATTTCATTGGAATCATGTTGTACTTTTACTCCTATGAAAATGGGTGTAAAAGAACAATCAGATCCTATGTTCATTTGATTTGTTAACAATAGCCATTGGGTCCAACTTGTTCTTGAGGGAGATGTGATTTCAATCCTGCCCATAGTTTTGAAACCATGTTCCATGATTTCAAAAAAAGTCTCTTGTTGGGTTGATCACTTCAAAGATCAACTTGAGTTTAATTCTAATTTATAGACATCATTTTAATTTCATCATTTGGGTTTAGGTTCTGATGCTGATCTTTTAACTCTATTAATATAAAGGGTTATCATGTTTTGAACATCATTTTGTTGAGTTTTTTGAGTTAACATCATTATGATGAGTGTTTTGAATGAGATGTTATTGGTAAGTCAGTTCAACTTGTGTTGGGCTGATCCCATCATAATGAGTATTTTTAACACTTGTGATAAGATCAGCTTAACACAACTTGAACTTGTTTTTTTTTTTTGGTATTTTTACTTTAGGGCTTTTCAAGCTACTTGTCATTTTTTTTTTGGTGTTTTTAATTTAGGGATTCTCAATTTACTTGTCCTTTTTTTTGGTGTTTTTACTTTAGGGCCTGTCAAGTTGAACTTGTATTTTTTGGCACTTTTACTTTAGGGCTGCTCCATAGACTCTTGATTTTTATTTAATTATTTATTAGCCTTATTTTTATTTGTATTTGTTAATTTTTATTAAGGCCTAAATAAAAATTCATATCTATTAATTTTTATTTAGGCCTTATTTTTATTCATATTTATTAATTTTTATTAATTTTTTTTTTTTTCAACATCTCTTCTTCTTTTTTTTTCAACACCTCTTCTGCTTCTTCTTCTTCTTTTTTTTTTTTTTTTTTTTTGAAAATGGGTTGTGAACGGCCACTCACAACTCTAGATTGGGTTGTTAACAGCTGTTTGCAAGTGGACATTCACAACTGTGACAGGTTGCAAGCGACCATTTGCAACCCAAAATGGGTTGCAAGTTGCACCATGCAACCCTTTTTAGGTTGTGAAGGGGGGTTGCAAGGTTGCAAATTTAACATTCCCCAATAGGCATATGTAGTATTTTTTTTTTATTTTTCTTTCTTTTCTTTCTTTTTTTTTTAAAAAAAAAAAATTGGTACAAAGGATGTCTTTACACACATTCTATCAGAGATCTCAAACTTCCTTTGAAAGAAATCTTTTTTTTTTTTTGATATTTTATCATAACAATTTTTATACAAGACATTGTTTTGATGGAGACATTTGGGAAATCTTTGAAATCCCCCTTCATCAAATAAGTATATCTACCATTTTTTTTGTACCAAACATATATGTATATCTGTATAAAGGTATTATTTATATTCCACTAGAAACAATTGATTCTGCATGAAGCAAACCACTTTCTATCCAATCTTTTTTTTTTCTCTTCTTCTTACATTGGATCAAGTTTTTATGATTATTATTATTTTCAAATCTGAGTTCAGATTTGAATTCCTTGCATTTTAAAAAGGAAAAAAAAAAGGAAAGGAAAATTTGAAATGGATTGAATTTTTACATATTCCATCAACTCAAAGTAAATGTTTAGTTGCATCATCAAACACTCTCCAACAGAAAAAAACCAAAAAACCAAAAAACCAAAAAACCAAAAAAAAAAAAAAAAAAAAAAAAAAAAAAAAAAAAAACTGTACCCCACAGGGCTTCTGGGATTCTTGATCCCCCTCCCCCCCCCCCCCCCCCCCTTAAAGGCCTCAATCAATGTTAACAGGCCTTGGGTGACCCAACATCTTCAAAGAGGCATGTTCACAACTCTTCAAGGTTTTGCATGCCTTCCTGGGGTCTGGGGTCAGACACAACACACCAGAGAAGGCATGAATTGAGTACATAAAAGAAAGAAGAGAAAAAAAAAAAAAATGCTCATATTGGACCTTTCTTAAAAGGAGGGCATGGCTTTATTAGTTCTGAAGGTGTGAGTTTAGCCTGGGCCTTATGATGTGTGATAAGGTTGGTTAATTATTCTACTTAGTTAAACAAGACCATCAAATCAAATCTCACTCATCCTTCCTCCAGTTCTCCCTTGTCCTCCTTGCCCCCTCTTTCCCCCAACACATATTCTTACCCAGTTTGAAAGATTAGAGCTTGCTTGCCCAATCAGACAAATAGAAAATAGGTGGCCAGCCCAGAATGCCAATTTCAACTCAAGCCCAGTCATACTGATGGACAAGGCCTACCTCCTCTGATCTGTTGGACTTTGGTTTTTATCCAGGCAGGGGCCTGAGACGTGAAAGATCAGAGAGTAGAAGAACCGCAGACTAAAGAGGGAAACAGAGGTACAGATTGTTTGATTGACGATTGTCATTAAAATAATTAAAGGCAGAGAGAACAAATGGTAATCTAGATCGGAACACAATAACGAGGTAGGCAAAGGATAATTGAATAAAGAGCCAAACACCCTTGTTTTATTCTTATTTATTTTGTACATACGAGTTTAACAACAAAACTTTCATCAACATACATATCTCACTACTGTCATTTTCGAAAAGTTAATAAAGGGAATATAACTTCAAGATATGTTGGTAACTCACAGAAAGACGGTGGTCGCTAGGGTGATGTTCTTCAATAACTAACAAGAAAACAGCAGTAAATTGAAAACCAGACTACCGTCTATTAGCATGAATTCAAGTCGGCATAGGTTAGTCATCCGTCCCTTCCCTCCGGTAATCATTCTTCATCTCTATGTTGAAAGTACATGAGTCTATACATGAAAATGTCAACACCAACTCGAAAAAAGCGACCCATGTTTGGAATGATCTGATCGACTAATGATGTGGGGGTGGCGGACGATGAGGAGGATGGGGTAGAGGATTGGCAGGGGTGGGTAAGTGAGGGTAATGTAAAACGGGCGGTGATGCGAAACCACCAGAGGCGTGATCAGGAACATGCGGGGACCCGATGTAGGAATGATGACCGTAGTTGGCGGGAATATGAGTCGGAGGATAGGGAAGTGGATACCCAGTGGGCGAGCCATAGTATGAACCCCGATTCGATGCCGGGTGAGGTGGTATTGATGAAGGGGAGTGCGATGGCGGGCGACAATAAGGTGATCCAACAGGTCCCGGAACGCTATGATTCATGAAGGCCACATTAGGGGGCGGACCAGATCCATCGAGGTGGATAGGAACGGAAGCTGCGCCGTCATAGCCGTTAGAATGGTAGAACCCGCTCTGGGCGTGTGACCCCTTGTTTAGATTATTACTAGTTTTTCGTGGCTGCCGCATAGCTCTATGTCGTTTACCATTCCTAGGAGGATGACCAGCACTCATCATGCTTCCATTGCCGCCGTGTCTGCCACCACTACCGCTTCCGCTCCCGCGGCGACCTTTTCCACCTTGCCCGCCGCCGTCGCTTCTGACCTCGGCACATCCACCGGTGTCGTTTCGGTCGTTTCGAAGACTAACACTTAATCCATCGCACCGATCAGCCCCGTTAGAAAGCGAGTCACCCTTACTGTTTCGAACGGCTTCTTCTGGGCCAGGAGATAGGGGTTGGATACGTCTAAAACCGGGAGGAGGAGGTGAGGAGGAGCCAGCCAACTTGGCTTGTTTGTGATTTCGTTGATGGCTTCGGTTGTCGCTTTGGTTCCGATTCGAACCACCTTCGGTAGCCTCGTTGTCCTTGGGATCAAAGTTCCGTAGTCTGCGATCAACGAAGTGGGAACATTAATCAAAGCGAAATGATGTCAAGTGTGCATAGATCATCACGAATCACGAAATTGGTCTTACCGAATAAACATCGATTCTAATTTTTCAGCTTCGATGATCGGCTCAGTAGCGCCTTCGGGTCTAGGCCACCATTCAACAGCAAATGACCAAAGATGTCGCCGCAGTCTAGCTTTAGACTTCTCGTCTGCAACATGAGTCTTGACACAATGATCGATGTGATGTCCAATCACAGTGAGTAGGCGCTTAAGCACAGCGGCTATCCAAGCCCCAAAGTAAGGATAAGTGAAACATCGGAACAGGATCAAAGAATCAAAAGAACGACGAAAGCATAATTACCTCGAGCAGCACCGTCAAGATTCCTACTTTCATCCGCCCGCAATTCCTTCAACTCTCTTTTCACTGGTCGCATAGCTTCTTTACACTCGCCTTCATCCATACTATCTTCTTCCTCTTCCTCCTCCTCCTCTTCTTCTTCCTCTTCCTCTTCGGTGAGATCGGAGCTCGGTTTTATAACCGGAGAATGACTAGTCATAGGCGGCTTCCGAGATTTCCGAACCTCATGTTTGTTGAACGAGGTGTTAGCTTTAGATGGCTTAACAGATGGGCGGGGTCGCTTGGATTGTCCCTCAGGCACATTTGATGAACGATGATGATTGTCATGAGAGTGATTATTAGATTGTGTTGCAATGGATCCATGAAAAGCTTCTCGACCGTTTTCCTGTTCCGGTTCTTGCTGCTCGTGGTACTCACGCAATGCCCGGAGTAAATAATCACCCCGGCGAGTCAGATGAACACCACCCGGAATACTTTTCGGTTTGGGTTCTTCACCCTTACCGCGCTTGACGTCATCCAAAAAAATTGAATCAGCTAGTCCCAAGTCGGGATCATCGCGAATTGAATCCCAGCGACCAAAGCCATGCCGCCATGCACCTATCAAAAGTGAATTATCCTTGGCTTCAGTCCATTCACAGGACCATCCCGCAGTGGTAGAAGATTTGAGACCTGAAGCCGGATGTGTCCAGTTCAACGGCTCACGCTCAAACGCCAACTCTGTATATGGAAAATTTATCGTTGAGTATAATTTACGCACTAGATGAGGAACAAGCAATTCTACACTTACCGTCATGAAGTAATCTTAGATCCTTCATTCGGCTCACAACTGTTTCGGCATTTATGTTTGAAACTTGCCTAAATTCTATTAGGACTGCTTTGTTTCGGATGGCAGGCGTGATTTCCTCTCCAGCCTGACGTTTCAAACGAATTGATTCCTCGTTTTCCGACAGGGCTCGTTCGCATATTTCACGAAGGTCATCTACACACTTGATAACCACTGTTCGATCTTTTGACTCTAATTTTGCGAACTTGACTATTGCATCGTAACGTTGGCGGATATCACCAAAGTGTTGGATGGCGCGAATAAGGTCACGAATTTCTCTGAGGGTGAGATCTTTAGCTCTAGCTTGACTTGAATCCCGTCCTTCTTTGAGCCTCGAAGTGGAATCTGGAGTGCCTTCCTTGAGACGACTCCCTGCTTTCCTCTTCTTGTTACGACCCAGTCTTTCATTATCGTCACTAGCATCGTGCTCACCTGATAAGTTGGCTTTCTTTGCCAGTGATCGATCCGATGATCGACTTTTCCCCTCAATAGATTCTTTGGCGCCAGCGGCGGCTCTGCGCTCCGACTCGGCTCTTTGCCTTTCGGATAGAGGAATGATATCATCCCATGAGGTTACATCGGCTTTGACGTCCTGCACGGCAAACTGTTGAAGAAAGTCTTCACCCCCAAGACTCGTGCCGGTAGGAGCCGTTTCAGTTTCGAAATTCTCTCCCTTGTTCATGATTTCATCCAGATCCATAGACTCTAATTTGGATTGATCCGCTGAGCTTTTGAAAAGGTTGGCGGCGCCGAATTTGAGTATAGCACTCAGATCTTCCTTGTTAAAGGTTGCTTCAGGCTTCGAGGTTTCTTTGCGACCAACATGCTTCCCCGACGTATCCATTTGATTGATGATGGCGTACTCCAAAATCATCTTACGCTTCGCTCGTTCTAGGACGTCTTCCTCAACAGTGTCCTTCGTGACTAATCGATAGACGTTTACATGATTCCTTTGACCAATACGATGAGCTCGAGCCATTGCTTGCAAGTCGTTTTGAGGATTCCAGTCGCTGTCAAAGATAATGACCGTATCCGCGGTCTCGAGATTAATGCCCAGACCTCCAGCGCGAGTAGACAATAAGAAAGCAAAGTCAGGAGAACCTGGAGCGTTGAAGTGCCCAATCGCCTTACGACGCTCTTCAGAGGCCACGGTACCATCCAATCGTTGAAAGATATAACCGCGCATGGCCATGTAGTCCGACATGATATCTCTGAACACGATGCAAGTCAATAACGTTCATCCAAGTAAGAGACGATCGGACGGACGAAAAACTAACAGCATTCGAACCATCTGACTAAAGATTAAAACCCGATGACCCTCGGCTTTTAGTCGCGTCAGGAGCTTATCAAGCAAGATCATCTTCCCACTATTGACAACCAAGCCGCGTAAAGTAGCTTCTTTTGAATCGGTCGCGGGCTCGGCTCCAGGGAATAGGAATGGGTGATTACTTGCTTTCTTTAGCTCCATAGCTATGTTGAGGAGAGAAACCTGTGAATCGCCGGAAGCCAGTAAAGCGTAATTCTGACACAAGCGGAACTAGGGATAAGTGACAGATTTTTAATCGAGGCGGAAAATGATTAAAAAGAAAAGTCGGGTTACCCTTGTCAAAATCGCTTTGTACCAATACATCTGTAATTCTGACATTTCAACTCGAAGGATTCTTTCACTCTTAGTGGGCAAACTCTGGACGACGTCTTTCTTGAGTCTCCTAAGCATTATGGACTGCAACTTTGAGTGAAGGTCTTTGATCTTCATCTCCTTTTCGTCATCTGGGCATCAAAAAGAGTGAATCAGAATCCACGTAGACAACGGAAAAAGGATAATAATCATAACTATGCTAACCTTCCAAGTCAAAATGGCCCTCCGAAAGATCAAACTTATCTGGTTGTAGAAAGTGCATTAGAGCCAGTAGCTCTGTAGTGTACAGTTGATCATGATGACGAGTTTCAGTTAAGCAAACAAGATCGAAGATCAGGGCATCGTTTACACTCACCCTTGACGTTGTTCTGGAGCGGGGTGCCAGTGATCAACAGCTTCGCCTGAATGTTAAATGACATCAATGCTTCGTAAAGTTGAGATTCACTACTCTTGAGACGATGCGCCTAATGATTGCAGAATGGAATGACAGGTTATGCATCACTGACTAGGCAAACAAAGAATAATCCAGCAAAATACAAGGACTAACCTCATCAACGGCGAGATACTGCCACTTGATGTGAGAGAGATCGGCGCGATCTTTGAGTATAATCTCATAAGTCGTAAGCAGTATGTTAAACTTCATCTTCTTTGGGGGTCCAAATTCGTATTCACGAATGGTCTGCCGACTGATTTTGTTACCGATGTAAGCAATGACATTCAAATCGGGCGCCCACTGAGCACATTGCATCTGCCAAGCGGGCAACGTCGAAAGCGGTACGACGATCAAAAATGGACCATACTGCTCCATCGTGTGAAACAAATAAGATAAAAAGGCACAGGTCTGTACTGTCTTTCCGAGACCCATCTAAGCCAGGCGGAAAACTGTCAGTCAACAATTAACCATCAAGCCATTGACTTGGAAGACTTCCATAACCTACTGACACCTGTCATCAAGTAATACTCAGGGTATGACGCACCTCATCAGCCAGAATGCCATTTTGACCCTTGTGCCACAGATATGCGAGCCAGTTCAATCCTGTGACTTGAAAATCTTTTAATGTCCCCCCGACTTTGATGTATTTCGGTTGTTCCTTTATTCGATCGAATGCAGGTCTCGTCCTGCCGATCGGGGTAGAATTATAGGGAACCGTCTTAGAACCCGTCCTTGACTTGTAGGCGGCAATCTCTTTTGCGGCGATGGGCTCGAGAGTTTCCTCTGCTTCCCAGGTACATGCATCGTAGTTGAGCCCTCTCCATTTACAGAGGTATTCAACATGGTCATGATCAATATCAAGGGTAGGTGGCGTGTCTCGATTGGAAATCACCCTCTCAACTATCTTATAGCCCTCTACTTGCTCTCGAGTTCTATTTCTTTCTATCATGAAGGCTTCAAGGTCTTCGGCTGAATATCTAGGATCATTACGAATCTGATTCTCGGGAGTCCAGATATTCTTGATATAGTTCTCCAGTTTTTTAAATCCTACATATCAAAGACGGACAAAATCGATAACAGAGGGAAGGTCAAGATAAGAAAAAGTGAAATGAGAGCTGATTGGCAACTGTAATGGAAAAGACATGAGTCAGACCTCGGTATTGCTTAGCGAATTCATATGATTCCCATGTGGCATGAAGATGACTATATCCCTGCCATTTGATGAGGTAAAGCAAATGCTGGGTTGGATCGTTATGCTCAGGTTCAGCTAAACTTGTCCAGAATGAGAATAATTGATACTGGGTCAGGATGGCACTCAGTTGCCCTATTGAAGACGAGTCCATCATCTCCATTGGTCAGACAACTCACGAAATTTCGAGTCCTTCATGTGATCTAGGACGGCATCAATGGCATCACCCTCATCTTTTAAGACAGTGAAATAGATGATACCGCGGGTCAATAAATTGGACACAGGGGAAGACGAGATGGTAGGATATAACCAGAGCCCACCTCCGATCGCTACGGTCGGCTGACTGGCATATGCCGGAATCTGGTCCTCTTCAGACTCTGATATCATGCCTAGATATCGGTCATCTTCGTTGTAATTAGTTGTCTTTCCGCTTCGGGCGGAAATCCGAAGCAGCGAAGTTTCCTCAGGCCCATCAGCATCTGATTTCACAGCGGTTCCACGCCGACGTTTCCTTAGTTTTTTGATTCCGCCGGAAAAGTCACTATCCTGGTCCGAGGCCGGTTCTTCGGTTGAAAACCGTTGCTTCGGCGTTGCACTGGCTGACGTATCTGCGATTTTGCCTATCGTGGATGGATGTTTGGAGGCGATCGACATAATGGCACGTCGAGTCGAACCGACCCAGCAGCAGAGAAAAACGAAGAAGCCAGTTGGTAAGTGTTGGAATTACACGGGCGGAGACGAACGCGAGTGAACCAGAAAAAATGAAGAAGCCGAAAGGGGGAGTGCTCACGCTTGGTCGGGTCTTTTGAGGAAGTATTGGATTGTTTCTTGGTTCGTTTGACGGGGCGTTCGTCCTCTTCATAACCAACATCCTCTTCGAAATCAAAGTTAACGTTCCCGTGTACCTAGACGAGCAGGCGTAGAAAATGCAGAAACCATTGGAGGATAAGCGAAAGCATGTTTTTGTACAAAAGGGGGGCGTGATGGGTCGACGGTACTGTCACTCGAATCCAGTTTCTGGGGATCATGACGCGCTCCTAATGTTTGGTGCAAGGGACATGTGCTGACCTTCTGAGTGGCCCGGGTCTAGATGGCGAGCGCGATACGGCATCGAGAATCGAACAGAGGAAAACACACGGATGGTCAAGGCGAAGAGAACCAGACAAGAGCTCGAGGACTCGGAGAGAGAGTGAAAGGACTGACTGATCTGCGAAGGCCGTAGAGTTGAGCATCATAGCTCTCGGGTAGTCCGAGCCGATGCGAGGTCGAACCGGTGGGTTTCGAGCGACGAGGCGGGGGGGGAGGTTCGAGATCAGAGGAGGAGACGGAAGGAGAGGATGGCGAGGCAGAGGAGGGTGAACCCGAGTCAAGGTCGGAGGAAGATTGGGAGGGGAGGGATGAAGAGGATGAGGATGGCTTGCGAGCGTCGTTTGAGGTCAGGATGGACGCAGGATGGTTGACGGAAGATGGAGGGTGAGACGGGCGGAGGTTGGAGGAGGAGGAGGAGGAGGCTGCTCTGGAGGGGAAGGCGGAGGTAGACATGACGGGCGACTGCTGCGTGAGGAGCTAGGCGGGTTGAGGGAGGGGATGCAATGGAAAATCGGATCGAATTCGACGAGTTTTTCCCTTTAAAACAGAAACTCATCGAGGAGACTCGTGCTAACCGACGAAGGACTTTGTTTACCAAACTTAGCAGCCGACTCTAACCATGTTTGTGCTTAGATATCCACCCAAAACCAGCACAAGCCTGAATTTAATACGACCGATATAGATTACGATCTGTTTAAATATTTTTTATTTATTTATTTATTTTAATCGGGTTGCTTCCGATACCTTCGCAGGCCCAAGCTAGGAGGGCGAGAGAGCGATCAGGGGATGGGGGGTGTAGGGAGCCGTGAGCAGCCGAGCCAGGGGTCTGACCTGGTGGGACACCGGCGGAGAGGGGGAGCAGGCCAGCGGGGGATCCAGGAGGAGGGGTCTTAGCACCAGAGCCAAGGGGGCGGGGCAGAAACCAGTTTAGCAGCATAAGTAATACATAGTACGATCTTTTAAGCACATCCGCAACGCAAGCACAAAATCGATAATGCCATACCAGCACGCGGCAGAACGGGCAACAAATTGACACCCGGGGGGGGGGGGGGGGGGGTTTCGGACTCACCAGAACTGAACGTCCACTAGAGGCGGTTTTTTCGGTCAACAGGCCGGGTGCTTGGTTACGAGCGACGAGAGAGGACTATGGCCAGACAGGAGCTACTGAATCGAAGCAGAGGGGAGCGAGAAGAGGTAAAGAGAATCAAAATCGGTCAACAGGGTTACCCTCGATCGACAATCCACTCCATGGTGCCCTACCCCAGCTCATAAGCATCATCATCATCCAGACCCGTGGAGAAGACGGGTCACTCTGGAACCCTTCGTCAGAGGCCAGGAAACTCGCATACTCTCTCGCCTCCTCGTGGTGGCTCAGTATTCATATCCTATGGATGATATCAAATAGAGCTACCAACCTCCCAGAGGCCTAGAAAGTAATCGAGATCACTCTGGGTCATCCGATCGGCCCTCGAGAGGCTGGGGAGGCTAGTAGGCTGAGAACTCGAGAGAGTCGAGAGCAAGGCGGGTGGTGAGGCAGGTTGGATAAGCCACTCAAGATAGGTGTTAGATGTTGATGAACTCGGGAGTCAACATCGACCGTGGCTTCGCGATTCGAAGTCAACCTCTCCGACCCGCTCGATTCGGAGAAATCATCAACCCAAGATACACTAGGCACCCAAGGAGAGAAATCGAATGGAACACCCGGTCTGGGTAGTTTAGTCAACGCGAGAAGGGAGTCAGGTCAGGTTCAGCATTCCGAGTTCACTTCTCTCGAATCGGAATCTGACCGGTTCAGGGAACCTTAAGGCCAGGTAAGATTTAGCAAACTTGAACCGAAAAGTGAGCGAGAGGATGATGTATCAGGAATGGGGTCGGAGTCGAGGGGGGGGGGGGGGGGGGGGGGAAAGAAATGGGAGCTAAAGTTTGCGGGTGAAATAGTTCACGTTGACCGATGGAAATCGATGAGAGCTACACGAGTCCATCTGACTCGTTCTGCTGGATGATGATGGTTGAACTTGGGTCAACAATCGTACATAAGACAAATCGAAACTATCGAGGTATTATCCTTGTTTATTGACCTTAGGTCAGATGATACCCATAAAACCCCCTAAGATTGGGGAAATAACCATGACCGAAAAAAAAAAAATAATAGGAGGCGTCAGAGGAGAGTCGAGAGGGCACCTTGAGTTCGTTGAGAATCATGAACTCTCTCTCTCTCTCTATCTCTCTCTGTCAATAACAACCAACTCCCCTATTAATAGACGATTAAGTAACAGATTTACTGTGATCGAACCCAGGTAAAATGAAGCACTCAAACTTGACCACTGAACTCCCACTCCGATCAACCCGGATACACAACGTACCTTTAACTCGTTGACTCTTCTATTTGATCAAGATCGTCGACGACCTTGAAGCTCTTGCGTGAGGGTTCGATCGGATCTTCGTCGAATCGGAACAGCTGAGGTAATGGACTCAAGTCGGTACGATAGGAACCATAATCGAAGGTGGATCACATGTGCTCGCCATCTAAACGACCCGGTCACATCTGCCTATCTTATGCACCTACGAGCAGAGGTGGGACTACCATACACCTCCTTTCTGTGCGCAAGAGAGCTCTACCGATTGACAGGCTTCGCGCACGCTATCGATTCATCGGCTGCGCAGGGCCCCAAACGGCCGCCCATGGCATCATCCTCTCCTTCAAGCTCCTACTCACCATCAAGATAAGTAGCCATCTCACATTGCAAACGTAAGCCATTCTTGCGCACCAATTACGCGGACAAGGCTTATGCAACAATGTTGCAAGCAAACATCTTGCTGAATGGCAGAGTGGCATCACGACATTAGGAAGGGAGGAAGGAGCAGTAGGCTAAACCAGAAAACGACACCGTAGCGATGAGAGGCGCGAAAATTATGTAACTTGTGTAAGAAGATTTGATTGGGGGGAATGAATAAATCTAGCTTAGGCGTCAAGTAAAACACAAGGTGCGAGAGCAACAATTAAACAAGGTCTCCCAGTTCAACAATACCATTAAACAAGGGCTCCCAGTTCAACAATACCATTAAACAAGGGCTCCCAGTTCAACAATAAAGGAATTGACCAAGCGAGTCACAGTAGGAAAACGGAGGATCTCCTGAGCACGATGACCCTCAGGAAAGACTAGTGGTAGAGCATTGGGCGACAAAATCTTCCTGGAAAAGTCAAAGTACGAGCCATGGCCAAATGAGTTTCACGTCATGAACGGGTGATACAAAACGCCGACTCACAAACATTCCCATCACATCAAGCGGGCCACCTGTTAGAGGTAATATCAGTAGAGTATCAGACCAAACGAGAACGAATCAACTCGACTTACCGGCTGCCTCAGGATGAAATTGAACCCTACAAAATCAAATTTCAAGTAAGCGACGCGAATAGGATGAGAGGGATGAGACAGGAGGGGCAGGACTAACCCCCAGACTTTGCGACCACTACCTTCGGTAGACTTAATTCCTTCAACAGAGGAATCATTACAACTACGATGGCCGAAAAAATGACATCAGAAGGGGACCTCTTAGAGATACAAGGCTCGAGTAACTCACTTGATGAAAAACGGTTCCCAGCCCTCGGGGAATGGATCTTTCAATTCAATCGCGTACTCTAATGACACGAGGGCAATTGAGAAGCCACGTAACATCTGTCAAGTCAACAAAAAAAGACAACGCACGATGGTTCTGGGATGTAATGAACACCCGCCCAGCTTGGACTGAGCCCGAGTTGGCCAGTGCCAAAACGGGTTGATTGTGACCTCGATTCCCAAACCGCATCCGGTAGGTTTCAAGGCCGGCGGCAAGGCCAATGATTTGGTGACCTAGGAATTGATCAACGTCAGAGGCTGATGAGGGAGATGAGCCTGGAGAGCGCGAAAGACCCACCCATGCAGATTCCAAATATGGGCATGTTGGGAGCGGTTGACATGACCTGTCGGACGGTCTGAACCGCTGCGTCAGCATGCTTGGGATCACCCGGCCCATTGCTCAAGAAGAGCCCGTGGTATTTGCCGATGATCTGGGAAGCGGGTGTATTCCAAGGGAGCACAGTTACTGAAGCACCGTGCTTGACCAGAGAGCGGGCAATGTTAGCCTTTGCGCCAAAGTCAAGCATGGCAATCGAAATGGAACTAGTCGGATTGAGAGTGTAGGGCGTTTTGGTGGAAGCTTCGGCGACCAGATTAACCAGACTAGGGTCCCAATACTCCTGTGGTGCGACCGGGGTGTGATGTCCGTCACCGATTGAGATCTTAGCCAAGGTGCTGCCTTGCTGGCGGAGTAAGGAAGTGATGGCACGGGTATCGACGCCCGTGATTCCGGGGACACCGAAACGATGGCACCAATTGCTGAGAGACTCGATGGCTTGGTAATGAGAAAAACGATCCGCCAGCTCGGCGACGACGACACCGGCACATTGAACTCTGTCCGATTCAAGAAAAAGGTCAGGAGAGCCAGGTACGGGTATAGGCGAGGTGGCTAGAACGTTAGGAGGTATTCCGTAGTTGCCAATCATGGGCGTTGTGAATACCAAGATCTGCGAGCGATATGAAGGGTCGGTCATCGATTCCGGATAACTGTTAAAGGCGAGCCAGTTGACAGAAGGCAGGGGTCAGACACTGAGAGCTCTAGGAAGGCAGATCGACTAGAAAGAGGGTTTGGGGACAACATACCTGGTAGTAGAGGTAGTAAAAACGGCTTCGCCGAAGGTGGAAATGGGAGCGCCAAATGATCGGCCAGTAAAAGAATGCCCGGATTTGAAGTGCAGAGTGGCAGGTCGCCCATCCGTCAAAGGCTCGGGGAGGGAACTGTCCGAATCGATACATGGCTTCAGAGAGTGGCTATCCTTGACGGTCGCAAACGACCTTCGACCAGCTACTACGGGCCTCCAGTTTTGCTTGGAGAGGAGGGAAAATAGGGTGGAGCGCATATCAATGAGATCGAAGGAAGGATTACAAGACTTTTTCAAGAATCGGAGAAATTGGATTTAATGAGGCTGTATAGTAGGTTGTCGTGAGTGGAGGTGCCGGTAAGTGGAAAAAGCATGAAACAAAATATCAAGAAGAGTTAATATCACTGGCGAGATACAGGAAGGTTGTGGCAGTACAAATCAGACTTCTTCCCTCGATCGAGTCAAATAGAAGTGGAGTGCAGTCAAAGCAGTACACGACTCTCAAACGAGGAGTTCGGAGGAAGAAAACGATGCGATACAACGGGTAGAGATGTGGGAGAGTGTGGGGGTAAGGGCTGCTGATGGCAGATGGCAGAGTGTGAGAGTGGCAATGTGTTCAACATCGGCTGAGGTGGTCAAAATGTGGTTGGTGCTCTAGCCAGTCGTGAGGTGCTGTGGCGTGGGTGTTTCACAAGTTGCTCAAGTATTGTTGATGCAGAGCCAGACTTGGGCGGAGGATATGACACGTATGTTACATGTACCCCATTTTCTTTCATCTCAATTGTAATTTACAACAATTAGCACAGGTCTTGTTGAGCTTCTGAAAATGTTGATGTTGTCACTCTTCAAAAACCATCCAGTAGCCAACATCAAGGATGCACCCCTTGCATTCTTCTTTCTGTCACAACGTGAATCTCCAATTGACAGAAGTTTTGCCAAGTTGGGTGGTGTATGCCCTAGTCTATCCATCTGGATTGTTGAGCAAAAAGAAAACAATGCGCTGGCTGCTTGGCTGCTGGACATATTCACATGCCATGACGCTCTACATCACCCTCCCATAACTCAAGGTGTCCAGGCTTGGGTTAGAACAAAATTATGCTACTGCCTAGGCAGACAATGGTAACTACCAACTTGTGCATATTCACAGTTATTGCAGAAAGGAAATTTTTTTTGTGATGTTTTATCATCATTTCCACTATTGCATTTTAACCAGGTATTTGAGAGTAGCTAGGTATTACTCATATTGGGTAATTGGGAGCTGCAGGGTGGTACAAGTTTGTTGGATTGCTACAAGTTTGGGGGGTTTGAATGGGTCACATAAGGTAGAACCAGCTTTTAACCTATCAAACCAAAAGAGCACAGTGTGCTGGCCAATTGGCTACCAAGTTGGTGTATTCACATTCTGTAACTCTCTACATGGATGAAATTCTGGGGTTTTTGACCCTTGGTTGTGTCAGTCATGAGGTAAAAATAGTGGTCCAAATGTCAGAGCAAGCCATGTGTGTCTTGTTAGTATAGTAGTCAAGTATCACACTTCAAACTCAAGGCTATTGTTTGGAGGCACCTTTGACATACCTTCCTCTAATGAGTATCTACTTATGAGCTCAAAGTGTGACACTCAAAAACACTCTAGAAACTTAGTGCATTCCACTTACCACTTTTGGCACTAAGTAAGGGACCATTCATTTTGATCACTCAATCATCACTTGCAATCAATCCTCAAATCTCACCTCACAACTATGACTGATGTCATTTTCTCAGCAATAGATCTTTGAATCCATTGCATCATCATTTATCATCAACCATGGAATTTGGACCTGGTTTGATCAATTCATCAAAGCCTCCCTGGTCATCTGTCTGTTGAGAGATGATCAACTCTTTTCTCACCATCAATGCTCCCCACTCCTGCCTCTATTTCCCAATGAGGAGACTCCAAATTTGAAGCACCCCTTCCTCCAGTCCTCATCTGGTTTACCACTCAAGACCCCTTCTGATCACAATCTTGGACCAACTTCCTCTCATCCTCCACTGTGTCCCTCTCATCCACCTCATTCCTTCAAAAACCTCATTCCTACTCCTTATGACTCTTCTCAATACCCTCTCCAATCATTTCAGCCTTGCTGCTCCCTTGCTCCAATCCTTTCCCCTTGAATCTCAACCACAAAGTATGATTCCATCATTCAAATCACCATAAAGATCTCATACTCCAATTCACCCTTGTCCTGCATCCTCAGCCTCAGTGATTCCAATTTCCAACACTCAACATCCCATCAATCATCTCCAAGGTCTGTCTAGCAGTGAGACCTTCCTTTTGTACCAACCTTCATTCCTTTCTTGTGGTTCCTTCAATTTTGCATCCATTCTTGATTTTAAACCCTGTGCTTCCTGTAACTCTTCAATCTACTGGTCATTGGTTGCAATTAAACTTCATCAACTCTTCACAGTTAAAAGCCAAAATTGCAAGATGGCAAACCCAAGACCAGCAGACTCCAATTCCTCACTCCTGAAGACTCTAACAGACTCCATCCCTAATCTCAACAATCCTAACTTTTCTCTCTGGCACTCAAAGATCCTCACCATATTCTCCCTCTAAGGCATATCTCACTGGCTAACCTCCACCAAACCAAATAACTGCCCAGCTGACATAAACCTGGAAATTTTTGGTTACATTCTGGCCAAATTGGAAAACCAAACCTATGTGAACTGCGTAAAAGAGCATCATCTTAACAATGGAATTATCCTTTGGAGATCAATGGACAAATTCTTTGTGTCTTCACAGACTGCCAACCAATCCCACATATTCTTCCACTTCCTGAACCTCCAATTTGATCCTAAAAACATCAAAATAATCATCACCAAAGTCAAGTCTTGCCTGCTATGAATTGCCAAAATTGGTATCAGAATGTACAACAACATTGTGGTTTACCTCATTCTCTACAATTTTCCTCCCCAACTGGACCACTTGAAGACCACCATCAATCATTTGCTTGGAGAGAACAAAATCAACGGCAATCTAGCATTGCAACATCTTAATCAAGTTAAGCACAAAGTGGCCACTGGCTCTCAAGCATCTGCTCTACTTGCATACCAACAAACCCTATGTTGTGGAGACTCCTTTGGGATTGGGTAAAAAGTAGCAAATAGCTTGCTGGAAGTCACTTGAGGGGGGATTTAGTACTACAACCATTGATATGATAGAGGAATACTAAGGGTGGTTTTGAATTTCCTGCCCCTCTAAGTACTATAGTAGTCTCACAACAATAAAAGAAAAGAGATTGGTGGCTTATTTTCAGATAGAGTTGCTACTATAGTAGTCTCTATCAGGCCTAGGATCAATGTATTCAAGCTTGATAAGGAGTAAATGGTGGAACAGATAGTTGACTGAGGCTATAGAAGCTGATTAAGGGAAGAATATTCTATCTTGTATTATCCCTTTATGTGTATCCTTTATTCTTGTTTGATTAGTTACTGATGAATACTCCTTTAATGTTACAGGTGATGATTGATAAAGTTGAAATGGTTGAGCCTATACTTGATACTGATGGTGGTTGATGATGATAATGATGATGGTTGAGGTAGGTGATGGATGATGGTGATGATTGATGATGGTGATGATGGATGGAGGTGATGATATTTGGATGATGATGATGGATGATGATGGTGGTGGAGGTAGGTGATGATGGATGATGATGATGATGATGATGATGATGATGATGATGATGATGATGATGGATGATGATGATGGTTGAGGTAGGTGATGATGGATGATGATGATGATAGCCAAGGTATGTTTGATGCTTGGTGATTTTCAAGTTATGGGGACATGGCGGTGATGCTCAAAGGTATGGTTTATTGGGTAAATAATGGTGGTGGTGGATGGTCAAAAGTATGGGTTATTGGGTTGGGTCATTGCCAAAAGTATATGTTGATGATGATGATTGATGATTGATGATGATGCTGATGGTGATGGTGATGTTGTTGGTATGGGATAAGGGATTAGAGATGGTCACAGTATGGGTTATGGGATAATGGTTTTAGGATGGCCAAGTATGGGTTAAGGGTGCCTTGGAGGCATGGTGATCCCTGGAGGGGAGGATGGGGGGATCTTCTGGGACCTGGATGGGGGAGAGAGGCCCTCTATTTATAGAAAATCCTGCCCTCAGGGCTGCCCCTGAGGGTCTCCCTGGTGCAGTGAATACAGTTCATGAGGCATTTTGGCTGGTCAGAGGAGGAGGCTGTGCAGGATCTACATGCATGTACACCCTTGCATGCATTTCTGTGCTGCATTGATACAGGTCCCCCCTGCATAGATTACTTCTGTATAGTGGTGGTTGGTCATTTGTTTGGTCCTTCATGCAGTTCCTTGCATATATTTCTTCTGTATATAGCTGTTAGTTTGGTGCTGCATGCAATGGCCTGCATATATTTCTTCTGTATACAGCTGTTTGTTTGGTGCTGCATGCAGTGCCTTGCATATATTGCTGTGTATACAGGTGTGGTGATTTATTTGGTGCTGGATGGGTTTTAATGTATGGTGTATGTACTTGAAGGCATCCAGGGTATGTCCATGAACTTTCACTGATCTGTGAAACCTGGTAGGGGGATGGGTAGGCCAGGTTCAATTTGATCTGTAACTTCTAAACCATGAGAGATAGAGGGGTACTTTGGCTGGGTGACTGGGGGTTATTTTTGGTGCAGAATCCAATTGTGACTTTTGTTTGATGATTGGAGCTGTCCTTATACTAGAAAAGTGAGTCTGATGGCTATAGGTTAGGTTATGGAGCACCACAACTCTGTAAGTCCAAATGGCACAAACCTCAAGCCAATCACCCAAAAGATTGCTGCTACTGGCTTTATTCTCAACTCTGTCCCAATTGCTCCTTTCCTGTCAGCTTGCTACTATTGCAGAGCCAGCTGCAAAAGTAACAGAAATAACATAAAAATAATAATGATAAAATTAACCTAAGAAGGAGTAGGAAAACATAAATATTATTGCAAAAATGGATTTTCCACCCAAAATTAGGTAGGGTCACTTACTGACCCCACCTGTGAAATCCAACTCCTTATTTTTTGAAATAATTAAGGAAAGAAAGACCAAAATATCACAACACCACTATTGAACTTTTTGGCCAATTAAATATATCACATGTATTTTCACATATAGGTTTCACACCTAAAATTCAGTCAGAATGGAGGTGTTGTGTATATTTTAGGAGTTACAGACCAAAATCTGTTCTGTCACAATTCCCGCATGCAGCTGCAGCAGCCAATGCACCTGCGTGGGGCTGAGCTATAGCTCTGTCACTCTGTCAAAGTTGTGTATGCATCCCTGGGCCTCTGACAAGTATGCAGCCGTGGGACCAAGGGTTGACAAAGTGACAGGTGGCCTGAGAAACTTAGGTACTGCGTAAAAATGCTACAACCCACACGGGAACATTCTACATATGGAATAAATGTTCCCATGGATAGTAGATAGTCTAAAAGTACATAAAATTATATAAAAATACTTAATGAACCTTTATACGTATTTTTTATTAAATATAATTCAAAGCACCAAAAATGTTGAAAACAAGACAATGACTACTTCTAAAAATATATTGAAATACTTTACGATACTATTATGAGTTTCTAGACATCAACATTTTTGTGACATACTAAAAAAACTTGCTATGTAAAAATATGACATGAATAACCATGCCTTACATTTTTAAGTAATTATTTTAGTAAATCAACTAAATTTTGGAAATAAGGAGTAAAATCAATATCATGACTTTACTCCAATTATTTAATACATAATGAGAACTCACCTGAAATCAGAATATCTGTAGGAATGCTTATTAAAGTAGTTATTAACTTACTTGGAACATTTACTAAGGATAAGTAATTAAATAATAAATAAAAAGGACAGATTAGTGTTATTCACACATCCAAACATCAATTATAAAGTAGAATAATTCCCATACACTGTGGAATTAGATGCTAAACGTGTTGCAGCACCAAGGACACGTGACAGGCTACCACTGGTTAATCTGCTAGCCTCAGTGTCCATCCCTTTGAGCCCCTGTACCCCTCAGAAGGACAATATTGGGACTGCAAAAACTATAAATAAAGAGCTCTTCAGAGGATGTTGATATGCAGAGACCCAGTTATATTTATATCCAGACACCATTCCTAGGTAATCAAATACTTATAAGAGATAAGTAAGTGATTTATGGCTTAGTCTGATTAATAATATCCGTCCTCAATTTCCTTTTATCAATTTAAACTGCTGAACAACCTTATAACCCCAGCATACAGGTTTAACCCATCAGTGCACGTCCCAAACAGATACCCTAAGGATTTAATAATATACCAGTGAGTCTTATTATCCTTTCTCTGTAGTGGCAGCTTGGTTACAAAGCCCTGCCACTCCACTGTGTATTTTATATACATATTATCTTTGGGCAAAATATCCTTTAAACTAAAGGGCCCAAAGTAACCAAGCCTCCATGTTTTCATACTGAAATCCCCAAAGAGAGGTGTTAAAGATCCCCAATATAATTGTGGCCCCTCTATAAAAATGTTTAATAATCAATTTATCTATATTGATTTATAACAATAAACCATAAACAAACCAATTAACCTTGCAATAATCTTTATCCAAATATTTTAAGGATTTTTGCTGCATTTATTAAATAACATATTTATTATTTATTCTATCACCTCTGGTAGCTAAAGGGTAGCAAGGGTCTTGGCCTCCAGGAGGCTGAAAATTGGGGATCTGGCCAGGAAATATTTTATTTTATTATATTTAATACCTTGGACCAGAAATTTCACGTGAAATTAAATCAAAGATAGATTTATATCACTTTTTAACCCTGATTCATCATTAAATTCTCTTTGCAGTGGATTTAAAAAACAATGCAGAATTAATAATCCATTATTTAAATCTTTTCAAGATAAGAAAAGAAGAATATTATAAACCTACTGGTTGGGAAGCTTTAACTCAGGCTGAGCAACTTAATATCTCTTCTGCATGTAAACACTTAGATAAAATCCTTGAAAAAGAAGATCTTGAGAGGCGTATCAACTTCCAGGCCCTATTAAGAAAACACAAAGCTTGGAAGAAATACCGTATAAATTACTTTTTAAAATATAAAAGTAAGAAAATTGTATTACCGTATTATTTTTATTAAAATAATATTAATAAATTTTATTGACCAATAAAATAACCTTTTACCATCAGTGAACCCTCCTATACCAGAAACCACTACCACTGAAACTGATTTATTGGATCAAGAAGTCCCAGATATCTCTGGACTCCCTGAAAAGATTGATTGGAAGGGTGAAGACCCCATTGGGACACACCAAGACCCCATAGGATTACCTACTAAGGAACAATTTAATCCCAATAAGGTCTTGGTACCTTTGAATATCAACTTAAGTGAGTTTTAAATAAAACTTATTTTTATGAATTTTTTTCTGTAGGAAAAAAAATACTTATAAACATTTTATTCAAATATGAATAGATGTAACACAAGAGCCTCAGGGAGAATTCCCTCCTATGGATCTTTGCCAGGAGCCCCCAGTAACCATGAGACCACCAATAATGACAACCATGAGGGGACTGGAACCCATGAATCAAATGTTGATGGACAAGGAACAGCCCCAAGTACTTCTGCCCTCCCCCAACCTAGAGCAGGAGAAGGTAGGAGAATTAAGCCCCCCTCCATTACAAGAAGATTCCCTGCAGCCACCCCAGCAGAATCTGGCCGAGGAAGCCAGGATCAAAGACTTAGTCAGAGAGCATGTGAAATATTGGGAAGAGTTCAAAGAACCCCAAGCCAAAGAGGACATGGTATCTATGAAAAAGATAATCTCCCAGGTAAGGGCTACCCAGGTAGCTCTTCAGAAAATGATTCCAAGGAAAGAGGTAGAATCCTATGTAGAAAAGTGGAATCCTTGGGATCAATTAGCCCGAATGAAAGGCAAAGGAACAGGAAAGAAGAGATCTTCTTCCCATCCGAAGCCAAAGGGAAAGAAGGATTGGGATCAGATAATATCCTTAGCTCAAAAGTGGAAAAAGGTGTACAACAATTAGCCTCTAATTCTGAACCCAGTAACTTGTATAAAACAACCTCTGATGTAATTAATTCCTTTTCTAATGATATGCCCCATAATTTCCAGATTGTTTGTGGAAATTTGGATGGTATTTATACCCAGATGGATGAGTTAACCTCAGTAGTAGCCAAATTAATTAATAAACAAACAAAAAATGTAGGAATGGAAGATATTTAAGAACATACAGAACAATTATTGGAGACAATTAATCAAGGTAAAATCAGACAGACTCAAACAATTGAGAATATGTTATCAGGTATCCAAGAAGATTTTATTATGTCTTTTCAACCTTTAAAAGAAGAATTTTTAACTACCACTAACAGCTTCATTCTGTCCCTTAGTGAGAAATTAGATCTGCTTAATAATAAAGTGGACCTGCAACTTAATCTGATCAAGAATGATCTTAGAGACTTAAAATTCTGTCTGACCAACCCCTTGGGGAGTACCACAGAACCAAAACCTCACAGAAAAACAACTACATCTTATGCACCACCCTTACTAGGAATGCATAGGAGTGACACCTTCAGGCCTAGTCCTACTCCTGAAATGGAACAAGCCTTCAAACTTTTACCCCCAATTTCTGAATGGCCTAAGTTCTCTGGTGAAGGAGAATAAAATCATATAAATTTCATTAAATTTATTGACTATACTATTAACTCTTATGACTTACCAGAAGCTATAGCTGTAGTCAGGCTTCCCAGACTATTTGAAGGAGTAGCTTTAGACTGTTTTATCAGTAAAAGAGAAGAAGTAGGATCCTTACCATGGAATTCTTGGAAACTTCTAATTAAAGAACAATTTGGTTCTAGAATGTGGAAAAGAAAAATGATGAAAAATTTCAAAAATTTCTCATTTGATCCCTCCAAGGATAAGCCTCACAAATGGTTCTTGGAAAAGAAGAGAAGACTAGATTGCTTCTATCCAGATGCTGATAAAGAGGAAGTGAATGAAAGACTCCTTGACTTGTGTCCTGGAAATCTTAACCATAGTGTAAGATGCAGGATGAGTATGGATGCTGACTTACCAACTCTAATCAATGTGTTAGAAGAAGTCATAGACATGAATGGGTTAGACAAGAAGGTTCCTTCTAGAACTAAAGAGAACTTCAACATTAACAAAACTAGAGAACAACCCCCTCTGATAAATAACTCTGATAATAAGAAACCTAATGAGAACAGGGACAAAGAGAGAATGCCTGGAACTTGTTGGAATTGTAACAAGACAGGGAATATGAGATAAGACTGCCCATTACCAAAAAGAAATATAGCAGTCTTGGAAGGGGAACAGGAGGTTGAAGGGAATCAGAACTATGAAGATATATCTGATACTGAAGGATCCCTTTCTGAATGTGAATTGATCCCAACCAACCCTGTTAATGTTATAGAAAGAGATATAGGCACTTCTATAGAAATCAATAACATCCATGGGGACTCTAGTTTTCCCCAAAAATGGGATCCTACCATGATTCCTAGACATGTCACAGACATTAAACCATTAACAGTTAAACCTATGAGTGGTAAGAGTTATACTACTGGTCAAACTTGCTATGCAACAGGATTGTATAGAGACAGACCTATAAGGTTATTAATGGATAGTGGAGCTTTCTGCTCATGTGTCTGTACTGAATTCTTAAACAAATAGGATCCCAATTGGAAAGAACACCTTCTGCCTGTCCCAAAAGCCAAGTTTAGCTCTTGCAACTCTACCATGAATGCTATTGGAGTATGGACTGCTCCTATAATATTAACCCATACTAAAGGATCTTTGAGGATACAAGTGGAATTTGTGGTATTGCTCAACGGATTATGTGACTACCTGATAATAGGTAATGATGCTTTATGTTTATATGGTATAGATGTGTTCCAGAGTGAAAGGAGATAATTTACAGTGGGTGGTAATTGGGACAAGAAGTTTAAGATATGCACCATCCAATCTAACTTCCCCTCTTCCACTGATCAAAAGCATTTAGAAGACTTTAATCAAGAATACATCTCTCAAGCAGCTCTAAAAATGAAACTTTCTGAGGAACAGAAGAAAGATATATTGACAGTCTGCTTTGAGAACCAAAATGCTTTTTGTACTAAAGATCATCCCATTGGTGATATCAAAGGACATGAAATGGTATTAACATTGACTATTAAGCCTCCTTATCCTCCAAACTTTAGAAGAACAGCTTATCCCTCTAGTCCTAAGTCTAGAATAGCTCTTGAGGAACATATCCAAGAACTGATAGACTTACAAGTATTAAGGAAAGTAGGGCACTATGAGCAGGTAGATGTGACCACACCTGGAATAATAGCTTGGCATAATGACAAGTCAAGAATGGTAGGAGACTTCAGAATGCTCAATAATTATAATCAGGCAGATTATTATCCTATACCCCGGATTGATCATGCCCTTCATGACTTGTCCAAGGCCAAATATATAACTACTATGGATATGCTTAAAGGTTTCCACCAGATACCTATAAGCCCTGAAAGCAGGAAGTTTATGAGAATAATCTGTCATTTGGGAATATATGAATATCTTAGGATGCCCTTTGGTATAATGAATGCCCCATCACACTTCCAGAGAACAATGGATACCGTTCTAGGTACATAAATCAGACAAGGATGGATGATGGTATATATAGATGATGTTATCATATATTCTGATGATTGGGATACTCATATCAACCAAATAAGATTAGTACTCCAAACTATCTCCAAAGCAGGATTAAAAGCATCCATGAAGAAATGCAACTTTGGATATGGAGAATTGAAAGCCCTAGGGCATATAGTCTCTTGTCTAACTCTAGCTGCTGATCAAAAGAAGATAGCTGCTGCCATGAACAGACCCATGCCTCAAAATAAATCAGAGTTACTGTCTTTCATTAGTTTTTGCAGTTACTAAAGACAATACATACCAAAGTTTGCTATTCTAACTAAAAGTCTGTACAAAATATGCAACAACAACACTCTATTTGAAATGAAACATGAGAGATTGAAAAACTATGAGGAACTAAAAATAGCTATGACCTCTACTCCTTTACTCATTCAACCAGATTACTCCAAGCCCTTTAAACTGTACATTGACGCCTGTATGGAAGGGTTAGGAGCTGCTCTACATCAAGAAAGAATAGAAGAAGACAGACCAGTGGAGAAACCAGTACTGTTCATATCTAGACAGATCAAAGATACAGAAAAGAGATATGGAGCCAGTCAGTTGGAATGCTTGGCTCTAGTATGGGCTTTAGAAAAGCTACACTATTACTTAGAAGGTACCACTTTCCAAGTGATCACAGACTGTAATGCTGTAAGAACTCTCATGAACATGAAAACCCCCAGCAGAAATATGCTGAGGTGGAAAATTGCTATACAACAGTATGGAGGTCAGATGACTATAGTGCATAAAGCTGGAGCTAAACATCAGAATGCTGATAGTCTAAGTAGGAATGCTTTGCCTAATGACTCTAGCAATCCAGCATATGACCCTGAGGATCAAGATATCTTTCCTATCCTGAACATAAATTGTTTTGCATTAAATGCTCCAATCATGGGAATCCACTTATGTGAATTAGATACTGCTTTATTCAATCTAGTGAGGGACAACTGCTCCCCTGAAATCAAGCTGCTGATTACCATTATGGAATTTGAATCCCCAGAAGAAGCTCTGATAAATATTTTACCTGCTTCATTACTTAAACCCTATAAAGCAGGAAGGTTTACCTTTTGGGATGGTCTCCTTTACTACAGACACCAACATTCCAGTGTATTAGTACTAAGCAACAAAGAACATATACAACACATACTCCAGGAATGCCATGACAACTGTTCATCAGGGCATATATCCACAGAAAGAACTTTGGAGAAAGTAAAACAAACTGCTTGGTGGATAGACTGGAAAGAAATCACTATTAAATATGTTACTAGCTGTGAAACCTGCCAAAAATCTAATAAAACTACTGGAAAAAGGTTTGGACTCCTACAGAAGATCTCTGAAACCAAAACTAGATGGGAAATCATTAATATGGATTTTGTCACCAGCCTCCCCCCTGGAGGTACTCCTTCATATAACTCTGTCCTGGTTTTAGTTGACAGATACTCTAAGAAGGAAAAATTCTTACCTAACCACAAAGAAGATAGTGCTATGGATGTAGCTCTACTATTTTGGAACAGGATCATAGCTGATGTTGGTATACCCAAGATTATAATCAGTGACAGAGACCCCAAATTCACCTCTGAGTTTTGGAGGAATCTACATGATATACTGGGTACTACTCTAGCATTTTCTACAGCATACCATCCCCAAACTGATGGATTAGCTGAAAGAATGATACAGACCCCAGAAGATATGTTAAGAAGGTTCTGTAGCTTTGGTCTAGAATACAAAAACTCAGATGGTTATTGCCATGATTGGGTTAGCCTACTCCCAGCTCTAGACATGGCTTATAACAGCAGTAAACATTCTACTACCAAAGAAGCCCCTTACATACTAGAAAGAGGATGGATTCCAAAACTCCCTAGGAATAACTTAAACTATAACTTAGCCACCATTCATTCAAAATCTCTTGACTTTAAGAAAATGATGGATCTGGAAAATAAGCATGCTCAAAAGTGTGTAGAAGAAGCAGTATAACACAACAAACAAAGATGGGACAAATCCCATAGAGAACCTGACTTTAAAATAGTAGATCAGATCTTGATATCCAATACCAACTTCAGCAATCTAGCAGGTAACTGAAAGCTAAAACCAGCCTTTGTTGGACCATTTGTTATCAAAAAGATTCTTGGCAAAAATTCTGTAGAAGTAATCTTGAGTGAAGAATTATCAAGAAAACACCCAGTATTTCCTGTTAGTCTAGTAAAACACTTTCAACCAAGAGAAGGTAGCAACCTCACTCCAGAAATAATCCCGATAGAACCTGAACCTGTGAAAGAAAAAGGGAAAGTCAGCAGGATATTGAGAGACAAGAAAGAGAGAGTGCAAGGAAAAGATGTTAGACTATACTTAGTAAGATACAAAGGAGAATCTGCAGACAAAGATGAATGGTTACCAGAGAATAATATACCTGATGGACCAATACATCTAAGAAACTACAGAGCCAGAAAAAGGAACTGGAAAACACATGGAATTAATTTTTTCCCAACATCCTCCAGATTTTTTTCAGATATGGCCATATCTTAGAGTGGGGGAATGTCAGCTTGCTACTATTGCAGAGCAAGCTGCAAAAGTAACAGAAATAACATAATAATAATAATAATAAAATTAACCTAAGAAGGAGTAGGAAAACCATAAATATTATTGCAAAAATGGATTATCCACCCAAAACAGGTAGGGTCACTCACTGACCCCACCCTTGAAATCCAACTCCTTATATTTTTAAATAATTAAGGAAAGAAAGACCAAAATACCACAGCACCACTATTGAACTTTTTGGCCAATTAAATATTTCACATGTATTGTCACGTATAGGTTTCACACCTAAAATTCAGTCAGAATTGATGTGTTGTGTATATTTTAGGAGTTAAAGACAGGAATGTGTTCTGTCACAATCCCCGCACGCAGCCGTGGAAACCAATGAACCCGCGCGCGGCTGAGCTACAGCTCTGTCACTCTGTCAAAGTTGTGTACACAGCCACGGCAACCAATGAACCCGCGCGCAGCTGAGCTACAGCTCTATCACTCTGTCAAAGTTGTGTACGTAGCCCTGGGCTTCTGACAAGTATGCAGCCGCGGGACTACGGGTTGACAAAGTGACAGGCGGCCTGAGAAACTTAAGTACTGCGTAAACATGCTACAACCTACAAAGGAACATTCTACATATGTAATAAATGTTCCTGTGGATAGTAGATAGTCTAAAAATACATAAAATTATATAAAGATACTTAAATAACCTTTATACGTATTTTTTATTAAATATAATTCAAAGTATCAAAAATGTCGAAAATAAGATAATGACTACTTCTAAAAATATATTAAAATACTTCAATATACTATTAAAAGAATTTATAGAATTCAACATTTTTGTGACCTACCAAGAAAACGTATGATGTAAAAATACTACATGAATACTCATGACTTACATTTTTAAGTAATTATTTCAGTAAATCAACTGAATTTCAAAAATAAAGAGTAAAATCAATATCATTACTTTACTCCAAATATTTAATGAATAATGAGAACTCACCTGAAATCGGAGCATAATTAGGAATGTCTATCAAAATAATTATTAACTTACTTGGAACATTTTACTAAGGAAAATTAATTAAATTATAAATAAAAAGGACAGATTAGTGTTATTCACACATCCAAACATCAATTATAAAGTAGAATAATTCCCATACCCTGAGGAATTAGATGCTTACCGAGTTATAGCACCAAAAACACGTGACAGGCTACCACTGGTTACCCTGCTAGCCTCAGTGTCCGTCCCTTTGAGCCCCTGTACCCCTCAGAAGGACAATATTGGGACTCCAAAAGCTATAAATAAAGAGCTCTTTTGAGGATATTGATACCCAGAGACGTAGTTATATTTATATCCAGACACGGTGCCAATGTAATAAAATACTTATAAGAGATAAGTAAGTGATTTATGGCTTTAGTCTGATTAATAATATCCATCCTCAACCCTCTTTTTATCAATTTAAACTTCTGAACAACCTTATAACCCCAGTATACAGGTTTAACAAATCAGTGCACATCCCAAACAGATACCCTAAGGATTTAATAATATAACAGTAAGTATTATTATCCTTTCTCTGTTGTGGCAGCTTGGTTACAAAGCCGTGCCACTCCACCGTGTATTTTATATACATATTATCTTTGGGCAAAATATCCTTTAAGCTAAAGGGCCTAAAGTAACCAGGCCTACATGTTTTCATACTGAATTCCCTGAAGAGAGGTGTTAAAAATCCCCAATATAATTGTGGCCCCTCTATAAAAATATTTAATAATCAATTTATCTATATTGATTGTAACAATAAACCATAGCCAAACCAATTAACCTTGGAATAAGCTTTATCCAAATATTTTACAGATTTTTGCTGCATTTATTAAATAATATATTTATTATTTATTCTATCAACTCTGGTAGCTAAAGGATAGCATGGGTCTTGGCATCCAGGAGGCTGACATTTGAGGTAGATGGTTCTGGATAATATTCATCCCTATATGATGAACATCAAATAAAGAATAAATCCCTCTAAGGTTGAATCTGAAATTACTTCTGACCCTTTTATTGACCATCTTTGAATTCATACCAATTAAAAGAAAATGTTGGGATCCTCCTCCACAGGTATTTATTTTTATTCACTGATGTCTCTTTCAAATTAAATCCAAGAAAAAAAATGAATTATTGGCCAATCATCCCAAGAGAAATTTCTTGATTATCCATCCTCATTTTTGAACTAATTCTTCATCTTCTGATTATGAAGAAAATATTAGCTATTTTACCAGCTCAATTGAATCACCCCCATCCTCCTTTGTACTTGAATCCATCTCTTCCAATCAAAAGTGTTATAAAAAGGATTGACTCTCCTCTATACAAAGCAGCCAAAAAGGATTGATTAAGACTAGAAGTGGATCTGACAATCTTGAGATAAGGGGGATTGGAGAAGTAAAAAACAGAAATATATCAAATTAACTGCTTCTTAATAATTCCCTCTATAATGACCAATCTACTATCAATGAGAAAAATAAATCCAGATGATTAAAAAGTAAAAGATAATACCAGTTGATTTTGTTTTGCTAGCAATTGAGGATCAGAATTAAAAATATTGCTCAGGAATAACAATCCTATCATATTCTTTGTGCCCCCCATCCTGAATTCCCCCATATTTTGTAAATAAAATCAATTGAAAAAATAGAGGGATTTTTAATAATCACAGGATTAGGATTAATCTTGAAATTTATATAAGAAAGTTGAACAGATTAAAGGCTTTCCCTCTAGCCAAGACAAACAAAGCCTCTTCCAAGATTTAAACAAGGTCTGTGAAGAAATCTACCCAGAAAATATTTGTCAATTTCCCCTCTGTTGTCAAGGTCACAGGTATCTCATCATGGTCATAGATGTTTAATCCAGATATTGCACCTTGATAAAATTGAAAGGGAAGGAAAACATACCCAGCCAACTTACTGAATGACTAAGCCTTGAAGCAAGATGGATTGGCTAATTCCCATAATTTATCCACCCAAATCAATATAATACTTTTTGAAATAGGAGTATTCTTGAAATTTAAGATGAACCCAATTTTTCAACAAGTATCTGATAAACTCTCCAACAGAATTGTGGATATGAAAGTTTCAATCAAAAAATTCTTGATTCTCTTAGTACCATCATCAAGTACTGGCCTCCCACCTAAAATTGTGCATGAGATATGCCATTTGGTATTCTCATATTAAATCAAATTAATTATCATTGATATAAGAAGAATAACTAAAGAATATTCAATAAACTTTTTATACCCCTATCCTATTTCAAACCCATATGTACTCCTGTGGTTTACCTGATTAAAAACACAACCAATGGGAAAAAGCTTCCTACTCCTGGGGAAAAGGGATTCCTCTTCATTAAAAATCCCAAAGTCCTATGATATTGCATACTTTCCTCTACAAGAAAGATGGTTGAAACCAAGAATTTCAAATTTTTTTGATTTTTTTCACTCTTCATCTCCACTTTCCTCCAGGGATGGTCTCCATGGTGATTCCACTTTTTAGCAAGGCAAAATTCTAGATTGAACATCCATTTCTGTTCCCACCGGTACTCCAATTCCCATCCACACAGACTCAGAAAAATGGATTGATTCTGAAATTCCTGAATCTTCTAGTGAGGAATGTGAGGGTGCCTTGGTGCAGCCTTAAGTTTCTCCAATTGGTTAGGTCTTGAGAGCAAGGAAATGTCCAGTGAGACCTGAAAATTTTAGTTACCTTAATGCCTCCTCCTCCTCTGATCTGTGCATCATGGAGGAAAAGTACACAAAACTTGAAAATATCAAGAGAAATGAATTATTGGAAGAGAAACATGTGACTACTGAGTGCTACCTCAGAACAACCTGGGCTGTTTGAAAAAAAACTGAAAATTTCTCCACTCAAGCCAAAACTAAGTCTTGACTATGCATCCAGGGATTTCCTCACAGTTCCAGTGTTGAATTCTCCAAGACGTTTTCTACCCAAAGTGAAATTTCTTCCATGATTGCTCCTCTAGTGTATTAAATTGAAAGAAAAAATTGCTTTCCACCAATTTGATGTGAAGATTTAATTCCTGTTTGCTGAATTGGGTGAAACAATCTACACAAGAAATCTGGCTAAATCCAGTTGGAAGACCAAATTTCCAAAATTAAAGAATTCCCTGATCCCTTACAGCCTAAACTTAATCAATACTGACAGCCTACTTCTCATGCAAGGAAGGTGTGAAGCCTTTTTAAGTTTTAAAGGGGTTCCTGGGGTGGTAGAACACACCATTGGATAGAGTATCAGCCCCCCAAAGGCCTGTAAACATTAATTGAGGCCCTGGGGGGCTACAGTAAGGCCTCCAGACCCCCTTTGGGGTCTGTCTGGGGTAGAAACTTTTGGAGAATTCAAATGTGGACACAAATTGAGTGAATTTAGTATGTAAAATTTCTATAAATATGAATTTTTAGCAAGGAATTAAAATTGGAACTCACATTTGGAAAAAATATTTATTGAATTAGGGCATATCAGAGTTAAAATTTTCAAAAAACTAAATGGCTGATTTCAGGCCTTTCCATTTTTTTTTAAAAAAAATTTATTATTTAATTAAAGAAATTGATTCATTTTTTATTTTTATAAAAAGGTAGGGCATATCAAAGTTAAGCAAACCCACCATTTTTTAATGGCAGGTTTCAACCCAAATCCACTATTAAAAATCAAAAAAACCAACTTATTTCACATCATGTCAAAGTTACCTGAAAATAAATGGGGTTTTTCAAATAAAACATATAAAGGCCTTCAAGAGCTCAACAACACATCATTCTACATAATCACCCCTGGTTTCATCCTCCAACCTTATTGGAACACTTCATCACTCTCATTGCTTCATTGCTATCCTCATCACTTCATCACTCTCATTGTTTCATTGATATCCTCATTACTTCATTGCTATCCTCATCACTTCATCACTCTCATTGCTTCATTGCTATCCTCATTGCTTCATTGCTATCCTCATCACTTGATCACTCTCATTGCTTCATTGCGCTTCATCACTTCATCACTCTCACCTTGCTTTATCACTGTCATCACTTTATTGCTTTCATCACATCCATCCTCTCATTGCTTCATCACTTCATCCCCCCTTTCATCACATCCTAACTGTAATTGCTTTATTGCTTCATCACTTCATCCCAATAAATCTTTTTAAATGGCCCCTCAGCAACACTCCCCCTGAAAGTCCACTCAACCAAAGCAAACATCCCCCCGGAACTCAAAATCCAACAATCCCCCCAAATCAGCTTCCAAAGGATCAAGTCAGCTCAAGAGAGCTGATGACATCATCCTGGTAAACTGGCTCAAAATTGCCTTCAACTACAATGCTTGCTTTGGATCCAACAATGAAACACGTTTTGGCCAACCTCCATCCTCCAAGGTCAATGGTTATCTCCTGATGGCCAATAGACTCAAGAATGAAACAAAAGTTAGGCTGTATCTTTCATCCAAACAGATGCAGGAGCAATTCAAGAACTACCAAACCAAGTACAAAAAAGCCCACTCAATGTCAATTGCCACTGGCTTTGGTATCAACAACTCCAATAAAGCAAAGGGAGTCAACTTGGTGGTTGATAAGTTGGACTCCATTTGTCGTTTTTATGTTCAAATGGATGAAATCTTTGGAAAGAAGGCCAATATCACCCCTCTAGCCGCTTTTGATGCCCAAAAATCAGATTCAGTTGATGCTGAGGACCAGGCTGTTGATTCTTGGCCAAGAAATGATGATCCCAATTAAACCTATGAGTGGCCCCAATCTGATGTGGAGTGTGATATTCCAACAGAATCAGCTCCAATCAAATCAACATCAGCATTGATTGACAATTCAAACCCTTCCTTGGACCCCTCACTTCCTTCTTTGGATTTCTCTCTTCCTGGGGTGGAAGAACTTAACAACTTGGCCAACAAGGAGCAAGTTATTTGTGTATCATCACCATTGGAATCATCTGCTCAAGTAAGGAACCAAGATCTTTTCTCTTCTGTCTGGTTAATCCAGACTGATTTAGATTGTAAAAAAACAGGCTCATCCATTCCTGAATGGCCAGATACTCAAGCAAATGGGGCCTCCCACATCCCCTTCAAATGAGAGCAATGACATTTTCACACAAACCTCCTCTGCAAAGGGAAAGCAAAAGGCCTCCAATTCAATCAACCTCAAACCTAATAGCCGTCAAAAGCGGAGAAACACTTCAAATTTTTCTGGCTTTGAGGAAGTCATGGAGAAGAAAGATTCAAGTAAGTTCATTTATTGATTGTACTTGCTTTCAAAATCAAGCTCATTACTATTCCCCTCAACAAAACAGTGAAATCACAAATAGAATACAAAAAACTTCAATTTGAAAAGGAGAAGTGGGATTGTCAACTCTCTATTGATTGTCAAAAGTGGAAAGATGAGAGTTTGGCTCATCAAAACAAGTTGGATGCTGAGTGGAAAATCAAACAGGCTGAACTTAAGTTTCAAAAAGAGGAAAAGAAGAAGGATTGAGAGCAAGACCAACTCAAAAAGGAGAGGGAAAGGCTAGCCACAGAACAAAAATATAGGTTATTGGTAGCCATGTTGTCAGCTTGCTACTATTGCAGAGCAAGCTGAAAAAGAAAGAAAAAATAAATTAAACTAAGAAAGAGAAGGAAAACCATAAATATTATTTCAAAAAAAACTTCCCCACCCAAAATTAGGTAGGGTCACTCACTGACCCCACCCTTGAAATCCAACTCCTTATATTTTTAAATAATTAAGGAAAGAAAGACAAAAATACCACAGCACCACTATTGAACCTTCTGGCCAATTAAATATTTCACATGTATTGTCACCTATAGGTTTCACACCTAAAATTCAGTCAGAATTGAGGTGTTGTGTATATTTTAGGATTTACAGACAGAAATGTGTTCTGTCACAATTCCCGCATGCAGCCGCGGCAGCCAATGCACCCCCGTTGTAGAGACTCCTGTGGGATTATATAAATAAAGTAGCAAATAGCTTGCTGGAAGTCCTTGAAGGGGAATTTAGTAATACTTCTTCTCCTTTGGAGTATTAGTATATACTAAGAGTGGTTTCAAATTTCCTGCCCTTCTAGTACTATAGTAAGTCTGCACAATAATTTATTTAAATTAATGGCTGGTTTCTTTGAGACTTAATATAGGTCTCAGATCAGACCTAGATTAGTTATTAATTGTTATTGGTAGGGTTTGTTGAAGAATAGACCAGATGTATTGGATTATTGGTTAATTATTGATCAGATATATGTGATCTTAACCAGTATCCCAATATTAAAGGGTTCAAGGTTTTTATCAAAAGGGGTGGTTCAGGAGAGGACCCAAGGATGGGTTTACCCACAGGGGGCTGGGCAGAGGGAAGGTTGGTAGTTTCTTTTTGTTGTGCTCTCTTTCTTTGTAAGGGTTATTTATTTATTGGAGGGTGGTTTTTCTTTAATATGGTGCTGAATATTTAGGTCACAGAAGAACCCTTGTTCAAGCACCTGTTGGGTGGTTTAATTGGCTAAAGATGGGTAATAACTTGGTTTCTGATTTCTTTTTTCCTTTTATAACTGATTCACTACTAATATTTTATCTGGGTAGGCACCACAGATGGGTGGGTTGATGGGCCAGAGGGCCTGAGATGTGTGTGTGAGGGGATAGCTGGGGATGGGTGATGAGTAGGCCAGATGGCATGATGATACAACTTGGATAGGGCAGAGAGGCCCTCCTTAAATAGAAAATCCTTCCCCCAGGGGTGCTCAAGGCTGACCCTGAGGGTTCTCTCTGTTCTGGTGAGGAACAGTGAGCTACAAATACATGAGACATTTTAGCTGGTTGGAAAAGGCTTGTACAGTTACATGAGGCATTTCTGCTGGTTGGAAAAAGCTGGTACAAGGGTTTCATGCATGCACAGCCCTGCATAAACTTCTGTGAAGTGCAGATACAATGTATTCCTGTGCAGTACTGATGGTTGGTCTGGTGCTACTTGATTCTCCCTACATGTACTGCTGTTCATTCACTGGTGATTTTGTTTGGTGCTGCATGGTCTTGACTGCCTGCATATATTGCTGTGTAGTGCTGTGGGTTGTGGTTACTGGTGGTTTGTTTGGAATCACATGCTTCTGACTACATAAATTGCTGTGTGGTGCTGTGGTTGTTTGGTACTGCATGGTTCTGGTAGTTTGTTTGGTATCACATGCTTCTGTCTGCATAAATGGCTGTGTAGTGCTGAGGTTGTTTGTTACTGCATGGTTCTGGTAGTTTGTTTGGTATCACATGCTTCTGACTACATAAATTGCTGTGTGGTGCTGAGGTTGTTTGGTACTGCATGGTTCTGGTAGTTTGTTTGGTGTCACTTCCTCCTGCATATATTGCTCCTGTATACTTCTGCACAGCCTTCTGTATGTATGTTTGCTTATTTGTTTGGTCCTGGTTGAGACTGGTTCCACTTCCCCCTGCCTGTACTGTTCCTGTACACTTCTGCACAGCCTCCTGTACGTATATTTGCTTGCTTTCTGGGTGAGGTGATAGGAGCTGAACTAGCTGTACTCCCTCCTGTATCTGTATTGCTGTATTCTGGTTGGGGTGACAGGGTTGGTGTATGGTCCTGGTCTTAAGGATAAGCTGCCACTGGTATGTACTTGAGGGTTTACTAGGTATGCCTTATGTCTTCCACAGAGATGTGACACCTGGTTGGGTATGAGTTTGCCACAGTTGAAGGTTTCTTGGGCTGTATCTTCTAATCCATGAGAGATAGAGGGGTACTTTGACTGAGTTACTATGGGTTATTTGTGATGTAGAATCCATTTCTGAGGTTATCTTGATGGTTTGAGCTTTTTTAAACTAGAAAAGTGAGTCTGATGGCTATAGGACAGGTTTGGACTACCACACCGTGCGGCTGAGCTACAGCTCTTTCACTCTGTCAAAGTCATGTACGCAGACCTGGGCCTCTGACAAGTAGGCAGCCGCGGGACTACGGGTTGACAAAGTGACGGGCGGCCTGAAAAGCCTAGGTACCACGTAAACATGCTACAACCTACATGGGAACATTCTACATATGTAATAAGGGTTCCTGTGTATAAAAGATAGTCTGAAAATACATAAAATTATATAAAAATACTTAAATAACCTTTATACGTATTTTTTTTATTAAATATAATTCAAAGTACCAAAAATGTCGAAAATAAGATAATGACTACTTCTAAAAATATATTGAAATACTTTAATATACTATTATGATAATTTCTAGACATCAACATTTTTGTGGCATACTAAGATCACTTACAATGTAAAAATATTACATGAATACCCATGACTTACATTTTTAATTAATTATTTTAGAAAATCAACTGAATTTTGAAAATAAGGAGTAAAATCAATATCATGGCTTTACTCCAATTATTTAATACACAATGAGAACTCACCTGACAACAGAATATCCGTAGGAATGTCTATTAAAATAATTATTAACTTACTTGGAACATTTACTAAGGATAATTAATTAAATTATAAATAAAAAGGACAGACTAGTGTTATTCAAATGTCCAAACATCAATTATAAAGTAAAATAATTCCCATACCCTGTGGAATTAGATGATACCTGTGTTACAGCACCAAGGAAACGTGACAGGCTACCACTGGTTACCCTTTCAGCCTCAGTGTCCGTCCCTTTGAGCCCCTGTACCCCTAAGAAGGACAATATTGGGACTCCAAAAGCTATAAATAAAGAGCTCTTTAGAGGATATTGATACCCAGAGACCCAGTTATATTTATATTCAAAAACGGTGCCAAGGTAATCAAATACTTATAAAGAGATAACTAAGTGATTTATGGCTTTATTCTGATTAATAATCTCTGTGCTCAACCCTCTTTTATCAATGTAAACTGCTGAACAACCTTATAACCCCAGTATACAGGTTTAACCCATCAGTGCACATCCCAAACAGATACCCAAAGGATTTAATAATATAAAAGTGAATTTTATTATCCTTTCTCTGTTGTGGCAGCTTGGGTACAAAGCTCTGCCACTCCACTGTGTATTTTATATACATATTATCTTTGGGCAAAATATCCTTTAAGCTAAAGGGCCCAAAGTAACCAGGCCTATGTGTTTTCATACTGAATCCCCTGAAGAGAGATGTTAAAGATCCCCAATATAATTGTGGCCCCTCTATAAAAATATTTAATAATCAATTTATCTATATTGATTTATAACAATAAACCATAACCAAACCAATTAACCTTGCAATAAGCCTTATCCAAAAAATTTTACGGATTTTTGCTGCATTTATTAAATAATATATTTATTATTTATTCTATCACCTCTGGTAGCTAAAGGATAGCAAGGGTCTTGGAATTAAGGAGGCTGACACATGGCATGTATTGGTAGCAATAGAACTGTGGATGAAATAAAGGAAATCACTTGATTGCTTGGTTTATAAATATATTTACTTTGATAAAAATTTTAAAAATAAAAACAACCAAATTATTTTTGATTGCATCAACGTTTGAGAGTATTTTCAAAACCACCAATGAACAAATCTTTCTTATTCTTATTTATATTTTTTTCCCTAAGATATATTTTTCCACTGGCCAAGTCCTTGCTAGTGTTGTGAGTTTTTCTATTGATTTCCATGGACATGGCCATCCTAGTATGGGTGGAAGTATCCGCTGCCGGAAAATTACAGTGCTTGTACTTGTTTGCTTTCCAAACCATTTTCAAAATACCCTTTTGTTTGAAATCAATCCCAAAACCCAAGTCTGGGAACACAAATTGGTTGTCAAATACTTGATATTCATACTTTTCATTGATAAGTTGTCCATTCAATTTTTTGATTGGGACCACAAGTAAAAAGGAATAGTCAGAGACATCACCTTGGTCAATATGGGGCAAGTTGTAGAAGGAGTCTGAGGTGAAGGTGATGTGAGGTGAGCAGTAAAAATCAGTAAGGCCAGATTTGAATTCCAATGAGGAGAAGGAAGGGATGTTTTTGTCTATCATAGATTAGCGGTTGGAATCAAAGGAAAGTTTGGCTAATTTTAAAAACATCTGGCCCAATATATGAGAGACCTTGTAAGACCTAAGGTTCAAAAAATAATAATCTTGAGGGGAGGATTTGATAGCATCTTTCTTCAAATATTTTCCAAGTAGTTCAGAAGGATCCATTGATTTTTGCCATCCAATCACCCACATTTTCCCACCCCAAGATCTTGAGGGACCAACAGTGTTGAAATTTTTTTTATATTGGTGAAGGAATGTTGTTACTGAGTTGATTTAGTTCTTCTCTTGCTCAGAGAGTTCATTAAAAGGGATAAATTGGATGATGGCAACCATAGCCACATTATTGGATCAATCTTGAACATATACTTTTCAAGAGCTGAAGAAATGAAACGGTTTGATCTTCTGTTTGGCCTGTTCAAACTCTTCAGGGGTGGGTTTTTGTATTTTCTTGACAATGGACAGACAAAGATTCAAGGGACATAGTTTGTGTGAAGACCAAACAACCTTTTCATTACTTGTTTCCTCAGCCACTTCCAATGCAATTTCCAAATCAGGCCTTTGAACCCTCCTTCTCTGGCAAGCCCTGTTCTTCCCACTTCTCTGTATGTTTTTCCAGCTATCTCCTTCCATCTTTTTCCCTCCCAACTTTATACTTTGATTGGGGTGAGAATCAAGATGGAAATCCATTAGTTGTAACATTTTGAGTTTGGTGGGTGAAGAATGGGATCTCAAGAAAGGGTGGTCAATATGGTGGAATGTCCAATTGCATTGAATTGAATCAAAAAAAAAAGAAAAAAAACAGTCATTAGTCCGGTATAAACCACTTAGATGATCAACAAAAATAGAAAATAAAAAAAACAATACTGGCAATTCTCCTACCAAGAAAAAAAAAATAAAGATAAAATAAAAAACAACCATCAGTCCAGTATAAACCACTTAGAGCATCAACCAACATAGAAAATAAGAAGAACGTTACCAGTAATTTCCTACCAAAAAAAAATGTTAGTCAAGTTCTCAAGAACTGGGAGGAGGAGGAGAAGTGGAAGGGGGGGCACATCACCGGTCAGTCAATCAAAGGATTGATTGACCGGCGCAATCAATTGATTGATCAACCAGCGCAATTGATTGATTGATCAACCGGCAAGAAATTGATTGGTTGCTCACCTGTTGACCAATCAATAAATTGCTTTCCCGTCAACCAATTGATTGATTGGCAAGCTATTGATTGCTCTCAGGTTGACCGGCAAGCAGCGATTGCGCGCAAATCAATCAGGAGCAGGGAGAGGAGGAGGAGGAGGAGGAGGAGGAGGAGGAGGAGGAGGAGAAGGAGGAGGAGGAGGAGGAGGAGGAGGAGGAGGAGGAGGAGGAGGAGGAGGAGGAGGAGGAGGAGGAAGGGGCTCACATTGATGGGGATCCAGGGGGGACCTAAAGGATGAATTATCAAAGGATCAGCAACCAGTGAGGGGCAGGAAGAGGAAGAGGAAAGAGGGGGCTTACCAGGGTTAGGAGGAGGGGAGGCCGTGGAGGTGATGGTGAGGTGGTGGTTGTGGGTGAGGAGGAGCAAGTGTACCCGTGAAGGTGGACCAGTTGTTTGGTGGGGTGAGGTGGTTTTGAAGTTTTGGTTTTTGTCTAAGTCCACCAAAAAAAAAAAAAACCGTAGTCACATTCTTGGTTCAACAACCAAAACAAAAAAAAATTCCACAATTTTACTTTTTACATATTTAAAAACCCAATGCTACTCATCAAAGTGAGCAAGTGTGAGGGGTAGAATACACTTTCTCATGGCCCAAGATGAGGTAGAAGATGAGGCTGGGATGACTTGAGGAGGATCAGGAGTATCTTCTTCAAATATTTTGTCCCATTCATCTTTGATTTTGGCAAGAAGGTTGTGAAGGATTACACAACTGATAATCCAGTTGATGAGGAACTTCATGTCTTTGGAAGATTGGGGCTGGTTTTGCATCTCCCCTAAGCTGGCCCATGTTCCTTTCAGGATTCCTATGGCATGCTCAATCCAAACTTGTGATTGGGCAAGATGATAGTTGAAATCAGTTTTGGCTTGATCATTGGATGAAACATTGTGGTATGCTGGAACCACATATTTCCCGCTAGCATAAGCTGAATTGGCCAGAACGTATTGATCTTGGTCAAAGTAGTTATCTGGTTGTTGGGAAATTTGCATCCAACTGAAAAAATATGAATCATGACAAGAACCGGGAAGGCAAGCATGGAGGGATATGAAATTCTTTTTTTTTATAAAAAACTAGTTTTAGTGCCACAGATTATCTGTACAAACCAATAAAAAAATTTGGTCAGTGTATTATCAAAGGCTTTGGAAAGCAAATGAATCAATTGCGTTTTTTTCCAATAAAAATAATGGTTGCCATCTAGCTTGGGTTTTTGACTCAAGGGGATAGTGGTTCAATCAAAAAAACCAATGAAACCAGGAAAGCCTTCAATCTCCATTATTTGAGATATCTCCTTGCGGTCTTCTTTGGTTGGCCAAAAAAGGACCAAGCAACAGAAAGATAGGATAGCAATAATGACTCTTTTGGTGTATAAGTAAATGGATCCATAACTGACCAAGAATAGATTTTCTAATTGATGAACTGCTGCTCCATTTCCATTTGATCCCAATCTACAAAGAGCAACAACCAGTTGGATAGCTGGATTGCGTTGAGGATTCCAAGAATTTTTCTGGAAGAGGTGGTGGTCTTCAATCATCTCAAAAAGTTTCATGAAAGAAGGAAATAAAGTTTGGAACAGTTTCTGGAAGCTTAAGTTGGGCAGTAGGTGAAGCTTTTGCCTTTCATACATAGGTTTGTGGAGAGTGTGTCTTTGTGGAACCATGTATTCCTTTTCCAATAGAGAATTCAAAGCTAACCAAGTTGATTCCAAATTGGAGTCTGAATCCAAGTCAAATAATAAAAAAAGTTCAGTCAGCTTTTTTGAATTTTTATTTTGCTGCTGGGAAGTTTGATTGGACATGTTGAGAAAGATGGAGATGTGAAGCAATGGAGATGTGAAGCAATGGAGATGTGAAGTGATGGAGATGTGAAGTGATGGAGATGTGAAGCCATGGAGAAGTGAAGTGATGGAGATGTGAAGCAATGGGTATGTGAAGTGATGGAGATGTGAAGTGATGGAGATGTGAAGCAATGGAGATGAGATGTGTGTCATGTGTATGGATTTGATGAGTTGGAGGTGTAGATGGGTTTTTTACATGCCATTGATGGTGGATGGATGAAATGGCGGGTTTGATGTTTGAAACCCGCCATTTTCATAAAGCCTGCCATTTTGAAATACACCAGTTAGGGGGTATGTGTATTTCAGAAACCTGCCATTAAAAATGGTGGGTTTGGTCAAAACAAATTGTGGGTTTCTAATGGCGGTTTTTCTAACTTTGATACGCCCTAATATTTTTTGAAAAATTTATATTTTTACTTAAAGAAGCTATTTAAATTTTTCCAAATTTCAACTCTGATACGCCCTATTGAAGAAAAATAATAAAAATGATAAATCGCCAATTTCCTTTCAAAAAGTGAGATATAACCAGTGTAACATAAATACGCTTGTTCCAAAAAAAAATGCTGCAAATACATATTTAATTCTGGGAATTCAAAAATCCTAAAATATGCAAACAAAATAGCATCCAGTAAATGAATAATTATAAGAAAATATATACAGCATAATTCTTTGAATAAAATTAAAGATTTGTGATTGAATTTAAATAAATTTTTACCCAGAATAAAAACTAATTAAAAATGGAAATATATGAATTTGAAAATTAAAATTTGAATATATCAATGTATTTCAAAAAAGGGTTCATCAAGTACAAAAATGAAAAAATCAAATGCAAAAAATTGATTTCTTTGAATAAAAACTGAAATTTCCAGTGAGATTTAAATACCTTACCACAAAAAAAAAATAAAATGGAAAAATTCTATATATAACTAAAATCTGAGGGGATTCAAATATGTTTAAATATTCCAAAAAATAATTAATTGAGTAAAATGATAAGAAAAATGAGATCAAAAATTGTTTTATTTGAATAGAAATTATCACTTGTGATGGAATCTAAATATATGTTAACAAAAATGAAAAAATAAAAATAAAATTCCGCATGAAACAATTTCATTATGGTGTATTAGGTTTAGAAAACCTGTCATTTTTTTGATCAAACCTGCCATTTTAATGGCAAATTTCTGAAATAAAGATACTACCTAAATGGTATATTTAAAAAAAGGTTGGTTTCATGGAAATGCAATATTTCAAACATCAAATATAAAATTTATGCATCATCATCCATCCACCATCCATTGCATGCACAAAGCCTATTCACACCTCCACATCAGAAAATCCATAAACATTGGACACACCTCCACATCATCCAATCCATACCAATCCCATCCCCAGTTCTTCAAACACATCTCAATTGCATTTATTCCCATCTCTATTTCTTCACACACATCCAATCAGAATCTCATCACCCCACACCACATCACTGTCTTTCTCAACATGTCAAATCTAACTTCCCAGAAGCAAGTTGAAAATGCAAAAAAGCTGAATGAAGTTTTTTTATTATTTGACTCTGATTCAGACTACAATTTGAAATAAAATTGGTTAGCTTTCAATTAATATGCATTTCAAAAAAACTGTCCAGAATTTTCATTGCACATGTCCAGATTGGCCAGCTGCTGAAAAATCAGGACAGCGCTGGGCAAAAAATGGATGCATGGGGGTAATAAACCTTTCAAAGGATTACCTATAACAGTTTGCCTGTTTTGGTTCTCCTGTCCAGGTTTTTATCAAACCAGAAAAGAGACCACGCCAGGGATTCAACTCCCCTCACTCACCAACCACATCAAAGGAGAAACTGAAGGATAAAAGCAGCTAAGTAAGTACTTACTACTTCAAGGTGGCCAAGAAGTCACTTTGTTTTCTCCAGCTCCTGATCATCTAGTCTGCGGGGCCTGGGAAGGAGAGAATTGACTCTGCTTGGCATGATGCTCAGCCGGAGTAAATAGGTGACATTGGCCAGGAACATTCCCCAGATCAGCATCTTGGAAATTTTAGAATGAAATCTGCTATCAACTCTGATGAAAAAAATCCATCCAACCAGGCCAATGAAAACTAAATGCATCATCAGAAAAGATTTTTACCCCAATTAGTGTTAATCCAAGGGCAAGTGAGTTGTAGCACAAGATGAAATGTCCCCCTGGGGAATTCCAACAGATCAGCTTCTCATGGAAAAATTAGAATCAAGTACAAAAACAACTCTGAGCTTGAGAATCCATCCAACCAGGCAGACAAAACCTAAATAAATCATCAGAAAAGATTTTTTTAGATTTTTTTGAAAGGAGATTTTGTGTAAAAAATTTTTTTCCACCAAAATTAAAATGCAGACAGAATACTTGAATACTTAGGACAAGTGAAATAAAAAAGTGGACAGTTAATTCTGAATGACTGACTGCATTTTATTAAATTCATGACAAAAAATAAAACTTAGGAAAAAATAGAGATAAAATAGGAAAAAAATAAAAAACTTAGGATAAGAATAAAAAAAGAGTGGACAGGATTTACAAAAATGCAGGAAAATTTTTTTAAAATGCATAGTTTATTTTCTTTGACAGTTCCTTCACCCATCACCACAACTCCATTTTTTTTTTGGTTCAACCCAGACAAGATTGATTTTTTTTGGTGGACTTAGACAACAAAAAAACAGACCTCCCTACCCTCCACCTCATACCTTGCCACTCACCTCTTCCTTCCACCTCATTGCTACAACCCATCCATCTCACCACACTCACTCACTGATCATCTTCTTACTCCACCTCACCAAAACCACCCACCTCACCAACCCCACCAACTCACCATACCCATTCTCAACCACCCACTCATCCGCCCTCAACAACCACCACCACCACCACCTCCCATCCTCACCAACCCACCACCTCATCCACTCTATTGTACCTCTGCTAAGCCCCCCCTCCTCCCCCTTCCCCTTGAAATTGATTGCAAATAAATCAAGAAATAATTTGTGAATAAACTGCAAAATTGATTGAAAATCAATCCAGAAATCATTTGAAAATAATTTCAAAATTGATTTGAAATTGATTGCTTTGATTGATGTAACTGATGGGGGACTTTTTTGGGTTTTTTAATTTTTTAGGGGTAGATTTGTTGGATTTCTGGGAAATTGAAAAAGAAGAAAAGAACTTAAAGAGGGCTAAGAAAAAAAGATCATCAGCTAAGAGTAGAACAGAGATGAGAGGAAGAAGCAACGGACAAGTGGAGAGAAGATGAGAAAACAATCAGGCGAAAAACATCAAGACATAAGATTCTGAGAGGGTTGATCTTGAATGTGATTGTCGTGGATTTGAGTGACATTTAGGTTAGTTGAGTAGTTGAAGATCTTAAGAAAATAGAGTTGACATGAGTTATTTGAAGAGAAAATAGCAGGGGTTGAGACCACAGGGTGAACAGTCTTACCAGACAGAATCTTATATGGTTGAGGTAGATTGAGATGAGTTGAGAGTGGGAAGCGAAGGAATAATGACGTGATTAAGAAGGATAGAAGACAGATGAGAGAGAATGAAGAGACGGAAGACAACCAAATAGTTAAAGAAATTAAGGAGGACCCCCGGGAGAGAGTCCCTGATCAAAGAGTTGAGCAGGGCCTCACGTGTGAGCTTAGGTTTGGTGACAAGAGTGTGACAGCGCGATGAGATGAAGAGTGAAGCCTGCTTTGCTTTAGTGACATAACTGAAACTGTAAGGAAAGAGGAAAAAGAAGAAGGACGGAAAGGAAAACTTAAAAGAAGATGAAGAAATATGAAATTGGAATAGGCTATATCTTTAACATTCAACACCCCCCATGACTGGTATGACTGGAGCCGGATGAGCAAAAGAAGAATCAATGAGATGAATGAGTTTTGAGATTGAAGCGGCGTTAAGGGTTTTCGTGAGGCCATCAGCTTTCATGTTGGTAGAAGGGATTAACTTAATGGTGAGATTGCCCATTTTAAGCTCTTTGCGCAAACCTTTAGTTTTGATATCAATGTGGCAAGTTTTCGAGTGACAGCCAAATTTTTTTAATTTATTGTTGAGTCCTTTGTTGTCCACGAAATGCAGGCTGGGCTTGACGGCCTTTTTCCAGAGTTTGGAAATCAGAACCTTCATCCAGATGGCTTCAAGAAATGAGTCAACCAATGGATTGAGTTCAGCTTTGGTAGTCAAGTGAGTGACGTTCCGCTGCTGGTAGCTACTCCAAGACAAGAGAGAACCAAAGAGTAAGGATGAGAGGAATTAGAAGAGGAATCAGAGTTGATTTCAGGGGAGGAGACAGGAGTAGGTTTGTCCTTGGGAGAGGAGTCAGCAGCACAAGGGCTATTGGGAGAGGGAGTGGAGGAGTTGATTTTGGAAAGGGGAAAGTTGTCATCAAAACAAATCTTGAAGTCTTCTTCAGATGGTGACAAAGGAGCAGAGCAAGTTGGCTGGGAGATGATTTCAGGTTTGACGAATTTAACATGTTTGGAAGAGATAATACATTGGTCAGGTTTTAGAATTTGATATGAGAGAAAAGCAGGGTTGTAACCCACAAGGCTGCCTGCAAGACCCTGGTATTTAAATTTTTCGCCACGGGGAATTTTGGTGTCAAGGTAAGCTACCTTTGAACCAATTGGATGGAAATAGTTCCAAAGAAGCACCTTGTTAGTGAAGAGTTGATAGGGAGAGAGGGAAGAGGGGGTTTTAGGAATTTGATTGAGAGTCAGGCAAGCAGCTTTAGCAATTTTGGCCCACAAATTGATTGGGAGAAGTGAGCTGCGTAAAATAGCTCTGATTGATTCGGCAAGCGTACAATTGGCGCGCTCCACTTTCCCATTGTGTTTGTGGTGGTAAGGTTCAGAGATGAGATGTTGAATGGAGTTAGAAACAAGGAAGTCCTTGAGGTTGGACAAAGCAAATTCTCCTCCGCCATCCGTACAGATGGTAGCAGGAAAACAGCCTCTTTTCTGTTTTTCAAAGCTTAAAATTGTTTTTAGTTGTTGGCAGGCGTCAGATTTGTGTTGTGAAGGGATAGCGGAAAGGTAGCCGGAGAAGTTGTCCATGATCGTCATCAGATAGTTCATGTTGTTTCTGGCTGGAGGAGAGATAGGGCCAATTAAATCGATGTGGAGTTGTTGAAGGGGCTTAGAAGCTGGAGTTGATGTATTTTTGAATGTGGATTTTGTTAGTTTGGAGAAGACGCAGTATTCACACTGGAATTTGGAGAGAATATTGGAACTGAGTTTGGGAAACAGATTTTTGAGACGGATAGGGTTAACGTGTCCAAATGATTGATGGAGAAGTTTGATTTGGTCGTTAGTCAAGTTTTTCTTGGCCAGATAGCAAAGTTTTGAGTTATGGCCGACAGTTGATGGCTGATTGAAGACAAATAGGTTTCCTTGAATGAAACCAGAAAAGGCAGGCTGAGACAATTTGGTGAACAGGGAAAACTGATTTCGCTTGGAAGATAGGAATCATTCTTTCGACGCGATGAGTTTGCTGGGACTGATTAAGTTGACCACTAAATTGGGAACAAAGAAGCAGTTTGAGAGAATGACTTCCAAGTTTTTCCATGATAATTGTACATTCCCTTTTCCTTTGATAGGCAGTAAAGCTCCTTCTTTGCCAGTATTGATGGCCTTGTCTCCAGGGCAGTAAGTGAGGGAAAGGAAGAATTCAGGAGAGTTGAACATATGGCAGGAGGCGCCAAAGTCGAGAATAATATGATTATTTGGATTGAATTCCTCAATCCAGGTTGTGAGCAAAGCATGATAGTGAGCGACTTCCTTGTTTTTCTGATTCGAGGTAGATTGAGCTTGTCATTTAGCTTGTGCTTCCTTCCACCAGGTTGGAGCAAGATGTTTGTGCTTATGCCAACATTTGTCTTCAGTATGATCAGGAGAGAGCGGGTTATGGAAACCGGGGGTGCATTGTAATTCTTGGGGAATAGGTTTCTTGGAGTTATTTGAAGTGATTAATGCTGTGCTGGAGATTTGAAAATCTCTTGACTTGGCTCGGGTTTCATTCTTGAGTTGCGTGAGGTGGTTCAGAACCAAGTTGACCGTGATGTTTTTGTCCGAGTGCATGATCTGTTGCCTGAGAGTATGAAGCAAGGAAGGAAACTTTTATAGAAGATGATAGGCAAGGATGTCATCCAGTAAGTCAATTCCCACGTCAACCATCTTTTTCATTGAAGTTTTGGATTTGATGATGAAGGATTTAATGGAGTCCGGTTTGAATTGCTGATAGAGGAATTTGTTAAATACCCGGGCGCGATTGGCAGTTTAAGATGAAGCAAATCTTTCTTTTATTGTTTGCCATAGGAGTTTTGAGGAGTTTATGTTTGCTGAGTTAACTACGTTGTTGTGTGTGACTGAATTGATTCTGGACAATAGGATGACTCTTATTTCCATATTGTCTACAAGGTTAAGAACTTTTGAATCGCTTTCCAGGGCTTCCTTCACGCCTTTGAGTTTGAGTAAGATTGAAATTTTGTCTTTCCAAATTGAGCAGTTCTCTTCAGAAAGTATTGGTACAGCTTTGAGGGCGGCCTTTAGGATGATTTGGCAAAAGCCATTGTTACTTGATCCCTCCATTTGTTTGGTTAGGTTTGTTGGCTTGTTCTTCGGCTTTTAACAGTGTTGGATTTCTGGGAAATTGAAAAAGAAGAAAAGAACTTAAAGAGGGCTAAGAAACAAAGATTGTCAGCTAAGAGTAGAATGGAGATGAGAGGAAGAAGCAACGGACAAGTGGAGAGAAGATGAGAAAACAATCAGGAGACAAACATCAAGACAAAAGATTCTGAGAGGGTTGATCTTGAATGTGATTGTCGTGGATTTGAGTGACATTTAGGTTAGTTGAGTAGTTGAAGATCTTAAGAAAATAGAGTTGACATGAGTTATTTGAAGAGAAAATAGCAGGGGTCAAGACCACAGGGTGAACAGTCTTACCAGACACAATCTTATATGGTTGAGGTAGATCGAGATGAGTTGAGAGTGGGAAGCAAAGGAATAATGACGTGATTAAGAAGGATAGAAGACAGATGAGAGAGAATGAAGAGACGGAAGACAACCAAATAGTTAAAGAAATCAAGGAGGACCCCCTGGAGAGAGTCCCTGATCAAAGAGTCAAGCAGGGCCTCACGTGTGAGCTTAGGTTTGGTGACAAGAGTGTGACAGCGCAATGAGATGAAGAGTGAAGTGCGCTTTGCTTTAGTGACATAACTGAAACTTTAAGGAAAGAGGAAAAAGAAGAAGGACGGAAAGGAAAACTTAAAAGAAGATGAAGAAATATGAAATTGGAATAGGCTATATCTTTAACATTCAACAAGATTTTGGGTTTTTTTTTGTCTTTATTGTTATATCACTGATACTCAAGTGATTTTCAAGTAATTTTTTGTTTTTCTTTTTTTTTGGTTGATTTTTTGGTATGTATGTATGTGTGGGTGAATCATGACAATTGTTTTTTTGGATTTTGTTTTCATTGGAAATCATCAACTAGCATATTACTTTTTAAATTCTTGCTGATCATCCACCTTGCTTATAACCTATTAATAATGATGTTTTTTTACCTCTTTTTTTTTGGGTTTGATTATAGGTTGTATGTAAATCCTTTTCACTATTTTTTTTGCAATCTATTCAATGCAAACTTGTTTTTGACCAAAAAATACAGAGAAATGGCAAGAATGGGGCTCAAAAGAGAGATTCTGAAATCTCTCTGGAAGTAGAAGGGGAACAGATTGAAAAAAGGTTTGTGTGGTCTGGAGGAAAATTGCAACTGTTGGATCTGTATCCCACCTTATTTAATTAAATATATTTAAAAGCCCAGTAATCAAGCAATATTATTTATTTACTCTAATTTTCTACTGCTACCAATGCATGCAATGCCTATGGATAAATTAACTTTATTTCCATTTCTAGTTGATCCCTCTCCTTTTCAAGGCAATCTTCCAGTTGAAACTTCTCCTTTTCATCTTTCTGAAACTTCAAATCAGCCTGTTTCAATCTCCATTCAGCACCCAATTTTTTTTGATGAGCCATACTCTCAGATTTCTGCTTTTGAACATCAATAGTCAGTTTATGATCCCACCTTTGCTTTTCAAATTCAAGTTTTTGGGATTCAATTTTTGATTTGATGGTTTTTTGGAGGGGAATATCAATGAGCTGGATTTTGAAAGCAAGGAGATTCCATCAATGCAATTACATTAATCTTGGTTCTCCATGATATCTTAAAAGCCCAAGAAATTGGAAGTTTTCCTCCTTTTTTGATGAATTTTGGGGCTGATTTTTATTAAATTGGAGGCCTTTTTCTCTGACTTTGCAGAGGAGTTTTGTGTCTGAACTTCATAACTATTATTTGAAGGTGATGTTCAAGTCCTCATTGGCTTGAGATTTTTCCCATTCAGAAAAGGATGAGGCTGTTTTTTTACATTTTAAATCAGCCAAGATTAACCAGAAAAGAAAAGAAATTGCTTGCTCCCTTGAACAGATGTTGATTGTAATTGAGATACCAGAATATCTTGCTTCCAATTGGAAAATTTGTTGAGTTCTTCCACCCTAGCAAGTGAGAAATCAAAAGAAGTAAGTGAGGGATCCAAGGAAGGTTTTGAATGATTGATTGATGCCAATTTGGAAAGGATTGGAGCTGTTTGTTTTGCAATATCCTCCTTGTAATTGGATTGGGAACACTCAAATTTCTCATCAGGATCATGTTTGCTTGGCTGAGCATCCACAGACAAGTCCTCAGCAGCAACAGAATCAGATTTTTGGGCATCAAAATGAGATAAAGGGGTGATTTTGGCCTTCTTTCCAAATATTTAATCCATGTGAATATAAGAAGGACAAATCAAGTCCAACCTATCAACCACCAAGTTGATTCCCTTGGATTTTTCAGAAATGGTGATACCAAAGCAAGTGGAAATTGAAATTGAGTGGAAGTTTGTGTACTTGGATCAATAGCTCTTGAATCACTCCCTCATCTGTTTTGATGAAAGATCCAGCATATATTTTGTTTTATTCTTGAGTTGATTGGTCATCAGGAGATAACCATTAAACTTAAAGGATGGAGGTTGGCCAACTTGTGTTTCATTGTCAAGTCTCAAAGCAAGAATCATATTTGGAGGGAATTTTGAGCCATTTTACCAGGATGATGTGATCAGCTCTCTTGAGATGACTTGAGAATTTCAAAGCTGATGGGGGGGGGATTTTTTGTTTTAGAGTTCCTTGGGGATTTTTGCTTTGGTGGATTGGAATTTTGTGTGCAATTGTGGGGGATATTTTCTGAGGGGCCATTTGAAAATAGTAATAGAAATGAAATGATAAGAGTGATGAAGTGATGAGGATAGAAATGAAGAGATGGGAGTGATGAAGCAATGAGAGAAATAAAGTGATTAGAGTAAGGGTGAGAGAAATGGAAATATAAGACTGATGAAGTGATGATAATAGCAATGAAGTGATGAGAGTGATGAAGTGATGAGAGTGATTAAGTGATGAGAGAAATGAGGTGATGAGAGTAATGAATCAGATTTTTATTCTGAGGTTGGAGGTAGAATGAGGTGGGAAACCAGGGGTTCATGCCCTGGATTGATTTGTGGTTGAGGTTTTAAAAACCTCTAAACACTTTCTCTGAATAAAATAATTTATTTTCAGGTAACTCTGACACATCTGATGTGAAATAAGTGGGTTCTTTTGATTTATAATGATGTGTTAGAAATTGGGGTACTGTCCTGAAGCCTTCCATTATAAAAAAATGCCAGGTTTGCTAAATCTAATACACCCTAATGGAATTCACGTTCCATTAGAAACATTGAATTTTATTCAGAGGAATCTAGGTTTCATATTTCTTTTGTGGTTCTTTATGTACTGGATGATATTTTTGTTTGCATATTTCAAAATATTTCAATTCTAACCATGAAATAGGTATATGTAGCATTTTTTTTATCTTTTTTTTTCATGTTTGGTAAAAATTTATTCATGCTCCACAAGAAATAATACATTTTTTTCAAACAAAATGAATTATCATAATTATTATAATGTTCCTTAAATTTTTAGAAGTTTTTTTCCAAATCCAAGGCCATGATTGAATTATTTACAAAAAATTGGTATTTTCCCAATTTTTAAATATTAAATTAACTCAATTGATTTCCTTCATTTCATTATGAAATATTTTCTACCCCAGAGACCCCTCAGGGGGTGCAGGCCTTAGTTTAGCCCCCAAGGGCCTGTTACAGGCCTTTGGGGGCCCAAAAGGCCATCAAATGGTGTTTAATCCCGCCACAGGCACCCCTTCAAAAATTCAAAAGGATGCAAACCTTTGCCTGGTGTGGGAAGGCACACCAAGAGGCTTTATTTTAGCACAGAAAGTGCTATAATGATGCCTATGAGGCCTGTTGGCATCATATTAGCAATTGTTTTGTGACAATCAAGCCTTTGGCCTTAATTGGAATGTGGTTGGTCATTTTTTTGGCGTGATTATAGCGTGTTCCTTAAAAAAAAAGCTGGAAGTAAATTTATCATTTTAAAGAAGAGGGCCTCAGAAGAGTCTACAAGGCCTTCAAAAATCAAGATTTAGAAATTTTTCAACCAAAAAGGTCATAAATAAATCATAAGGTTGCATTTGGCAACCGCACACATGTATGTGTATGTGTTTTTGGGGGCGGAAGCAGCCCAAAAAACATACACCCTGGGGATTGTGACATACACCCCTGTTTGCCACTGTGTGTGCAACCCCAACCAACTCAACAAACTCACCTGCAAAGAGCTCAATTGCTCAATGTGAAAAACTCAAAGCATCCCTCCAGCAAGTAAATCCTGCCTCCACCTAAGCTCTGCCTCATCAAAAAGGACCCAATCCCTTTCAAATATCCACCATGCCCCCATCTATCATCATCTGTCCTCACCACCTCAAACAAAACGGCCAGTCAAAACATGAAAAACACCTTCAACAACTCTTAATTCACAGCCTCATGGCTGTGAATGTAACAAATCTATAAACTCCAACAGTGATGAAGCAGCCAACTTCCAGGATTCCAAAGAACATATCCTCCCTTTCTGGATCTCAATGGATTCAAGAAATGATTGAAAATGAAGATCCCCTACCAATTTATGAAAAATTCGGAATGAACAAAGAATTTTTTCTATCAATTTTAAAATTACTAGTAGAAAAAAATGTAATCACCCCTCTAGATATGTTTCCCTCTTAAAGAAACTTGGAATTATTCTTTATTTTTTTGGTGACTGGAAATTCAAATAGAAAACTTCAGCAAATATTCCAAACATCAGCCTCCACCATCTCAATTTAAGATTATTTGTTCAATTTTTTTCTATTAAATCTTATCATTTCTTATCATAATAAAAAGATTTCAATCTTTTTATATGAATTCAAATCATTTTTCATAAAAAAAAATTTGTTAACCATTCTTCACTGATTTGAAATTTTTAGAATAATAAAAAAATTTTTCACCAACCTGGTCTCCCAACAAGAATTAATTGAAAAATTTATTGCACTTCCCATGGAGAACACTCAATTTTCCCAGTTCATCACAGAAAATACCAAATTAAAATCATTTTTCAAAGAATGTATTGGGGAAATCAATGGCACTCACATTCCAATTGTGGTTCCAGCTTCAAAAAGACACACCTTCATAGACTGCAAAGGAAATTTTTCACAAAATGTCTTGGAAGCTTGCAATTTTGAAATGGAACTCTACTATGTTCTAGCTGGATGGGAAGGAAGTGTTTCAGACGGAAGAATTTGGCAAATTTCAAGAGAAAGCTCACTCAAAATACCTGAAGGCAAACAATTTTTGGGGGATTCTGGTTTTTCTTTGCGTGATACTTGTCTGGTTCCATACAGAGGATGAGGTATCATCTGAAAGATTGGAATCATGTTGGAAACAATTCAGTTTTTTTTTCTTATCATTATTTTTTTTGTAATCTTTTTTTGGTTCTCAATTTTAGTGTTAATTTTCATTCAATTTTAATTTTCTTTTAGACCCAAAAAAGAAGAATAGCTATTCAACCTGCGCCATTCTTCTGTAATTAATGTGAATGAGAGGATCTTTGGTGCCATCAAAAGGAAATTCAAGTTTATGGCCCTAGGAAGTGAATATCCACCTGAGTTACAATCAAAAATTATCACTTGTATGATGCTCTTCCAAAATTTCATCAATAAAACTGGCCCAGAATTACCAGAAGATGAAGACCCTCTAGAAGATCAATCTTTTGAGCCAATGACTCAAGAGCCAATTACCCAATATAATTTACCTCAAGAAAATGAAGGATTTAGTTCAGGATTATCAAATGCAGAAACCAAGAGGGCATCCAAAAAGAGAGATGCCATTGCATAAAAAATGTGGAAAAGTTACAAAAAACATTTAAATTATGTTACTGTTTGATATATATTTTATGACTCAATATTACCCATTTAATTATTCCTCAAATTTTCCAAAAAAATGAAATGACTCAAATTATTCTTCATTGATCAATATTAAATAGAAATTAAAAATTATTTTCTTACCCAATATTACTCAGTAATTTATGAACTTTCTGAATTTTGAATTTTCTTACTCCAAATCACTCAGTCATTTCTGATATTTATACCACATGTTAAATCACACTTAATTTGCAAATGATTATAGCTCATATAAACTTAACAAAAAAGAACCCCCCCTAAAAAAATAACCAAAATAACCTCAAAAAAAAAAAAAAACCAAAAAGACAAGGAAAAAATTCTCTTTGAAAAAAACCCATTTTATTTCAGAAGAAAAAAAATTTAAAAAAACCCCATTTTATTTCAGAAGAAAAAAAATTGGGGTTTTTTGATTTTTTTTTTTTAAAAAAGGGAATAGAACCCCCCCAAAAAAATTGAAATCACCTCAAAAAAAAAGAAACACCAAAAATAAATCAAAAAAAGGAAAAGATTCTCTTCAAAAAAAAAAAAAAATTATTTGAGAAGAAAGAAAAATCCAGGTTTTAATTTATTTTTCAAAAAAGAAAATAAACAGAACCAAACAATTTAATTTGAAGAAAAAAAAATCATTAATTTTTGAGATCAAATTCCCTGAACCACCCGCTTTGAAGATCAGGGGCCAAGGCTAGGTAAACCTTGGCCAAGTCTTGATTCATGGAAAATGCCTTGCTGGCACCCATCACCTTGCGCGGTGTTAAGCTTGAATCATTTTGGAGTGCCTGGATTGCATTGGACAATCCCCTCAAGCCAGAAAATTCTTTTTGGATTTATTTGAGGGTGCTGTTGATCATCTGGGTTTTGTTGGCCATCTCCTGGTGAGTGCTTTTTACCTAACCAATTGCCCTTGAGTGTTTACAAATGAACCTTAATTGTCAGATTTCTGCGGGCTCCCCTGCAATTGACTTGTTCCATTGGCCAAAAATTGGCTTGAGGAAATCAAAGAGTTTAAGGAGGTGGTACTTGAAAACCACGTGGCTTACCTTCCATCCAGGAACAATGCCATTGTATTGTATAGGGGGAATGGAGTACCCCTTGATTTAACAAGCCTCTTGGTGCGCTTGGACTATTAAAAAAAAAGCTCAAATCATTGAAGTAAGTTTTTTTTTTTTAAAAAAAACATTAGTTTGTTCCAGATGGGCCCATTGCTCAATTGGAAGCTCAATTGTTTGATTGACTTCATCCAGCCTGGACCCACTAAGGTTGTGTAGTTGCTTGACCTTTCCGTACTGGGCCTTGAGGACGTTGAAGTTTGATTGGCATGCTGATCCTTTCTTGGTGCCTTCAAGGTCCTTTGCAATTACCCTCCAGCCGGAATCCTTGCAACCATTCAGGCTGCTTGGATGGAAGTTTTTTTCCTTTGTGTAAGCTTGCAGGCGGTTGTGGTTTTTTGAGGGATTCCGCTTAAATTGGGATACCTTTGGTGTTGGTGGTGGCAAATTATTTTGTTCCAGATGGGCCAATTGCTCAATTGGAAGCTCAATTTTCTGATTGACTTGATCCCGCCTGGCCCCACTAAGGTTGCTTATTTGCTTGAACTTGAAGACATTGAAGCGTGATTGAAATGCTGATCCATTCCTGGTCTTTGTTCCTGGTTCCTTGGTCCCTTCAAGGCCCTTTGCAATTGCCCTCCAGCCAGAATCCTTGCAACCATTCAGGATGCTTGGATGGAGGTTTTGTTGCTTTGTGTAAGCTTGCAGGAGGTTGTGGCTGTTTGAGGGATTCCACTTCAATTTGGATAACTTTGGCATTGGTGGTGGCAGTTGGGTTTGGGGAGGTGGTAGGGTTGAAGGTGGAGGATCCATTTTAGGCCCAAAAAAAATTGAAAAAAATAAAAAAAATGACAAAACAAAAACAGTAACAAGAGAAAAAACAACTTGAGGAAAAAAGATACTTATGAAAATAGGGTTGGGGGGGGGCTGGTTGGGTTGAAGGGGGAGGATCCATCCTATGAAGAAGGGGATTGATCAATGGATGATTATTAAAGGGAAAAAAATGGAGAAAATAAAAAGATTGACAACAAGGGGAAAAAAAAAGTACAAAAATATTGGGTGGTGGGGGGATAGTAAAGGGCAAGCAAGGGGGAAAGATGGAGCCAACCTATGAATAAAGGGGTCAATCAATGTTTATTGGAAAAAAAAATTGAGTAAAAAAGAAAAGAGATTTACTTACAATGAGAGGAAAATAAAATTGAGAAAAAAAATTCTTATATCAATCTTGGGTGGTGGGGGTGGTGGGGGGACGGTGAAGGGCACGCAAGGGGGAGAGATACAGGGTTGACCCTGTATGTATGGCCCCACCAGAAACGGGGCAGCAGCATACAGTGCACCTTGCAAAGCACAATGACACATACACTTTGCCAAACCACCCTGTATGTCACATCTGCAAAATATGGGGTGTTCCCTTTTATGGCGCAGGGGCACAAGAGACACCCTGGTTTCCAAACAGAGCCTAAAAATTTGGTAAATGCAAGGGATGCATGTAAATGCAAGGGATGTGTGCATGAAAATAATGTTAGATATTTTACCAACCAGAGAATTTCCCTCAGCTTCAGTACAACCCAGAAGTATTATATACATAAAAATGACTCAGAAGCCTGAGATAAGTCTATGTTTTGAATTATTCTCCACGAATTCAGCAATAAAAGAAATGCAACAGCTTACAGAATCAGGGATGCATGAATGCTGAGCCTTTTTTGTCTATAAGAAAACAGAAAATTTTTCTCAGGTACCTGCACCTACCTGTAGCATACCTGAAACTAGAGAGTATCTGGACCTCCCCCAGGGGAACCCTGAGAATCCCCTGAGGAATATTTTTTTTATAAAAGGGGACCTCTTTTGACCTATCCATGTTGTCCCCACAGGGAATCTAAAAATTCCACCAAATCACATACCCAGTAAAAAATTTTCAGAAAAAAATATATAAGGAAACAGGAAATAAATAATAAGCTATATCCCTTAAGATTTAAGAATTTGAAGTAACTTGAAGTTTTGTTGAATATTTCTCTTGAAAAAGATCTTTATTATTCAGCACCTATTATTGAAAAAACAAAAACCCTTATTTTCAAATAAATAACCTTATATAAGAGGAAGAGCACCAAAAAACCACAAAAAAATCTTTTTCTGCAAAAATCCATACTTATGTCCTCTTCCTGTTTAAATAATTTAATAAAACTTTAAAAAAATTTTTGATTGGAAAAATAATCAAGAAAAGTCAAAAATTGTTGATTAATAAACTGGTGAACTCTTTCCAATAATTCATAAAATTGGTAAACAAGCTTCCAAAAGCCTTTGAATCTCAGATTAATGATTAATCTGGGTCTCAAAAGAGACAAATTTTAATTCTCAAAGAAACTGACCTCTAATTTTTTTAAAAAAAATTCAGAATTATCATAGTTCTGAATTACAAGCAATTTGAAAACTCCTTAGTTTACTTCTATTACTTAATAAATGTTAGTTATACTTGATGAAATATTTGGCTCCTGATCATCAATTTCTGTTTTGGTTAATATTTCTAAAACCAGAAACTCTGGGCTAGGTTCAGTCCAGGTAAAAATGAGGAAAAAAATGGGCTCAGAGAAACAATGATGGAAATCTGGAATTAGTATGAGGAACAGGGCTTCATGTCAAGGCAGAGATGTTAATACAAGGAAATCTGACCAAAAGGTCTGGATGACTTTTGATGAGCTATTGGTCTATCTTGATCTTTCCTTGGGTCTGTCTGTCTGCTTAATTGTTTTTCTGGGTCCTTCTGTCTGTCTGGGTCTTTCTCTCAGTCCTTCTATCCCCTGGTGTTCTAGTCTGGTGGGGGTCCTGAATTTTGTATGGTTTTTCTTGATCTTCCTCTGAATCCTGTTTTCAACCTTGGTCTTAGTTTGGTCTTGGTCTGGTGGGGGTATCTGAGGTTGATTTTTTGAAAGATCCAAAGGAGTTTCTTGTCTTATCCTTCCATTTATTAATCTTCTTGGTCTGCTGTGATCTTTCCATTAAGCTTGATTGTGCCCTTGGTCTTTCCTACTGATCCTAGTGTCTGAATTTGGACTGTATGGATGGCTGGCGGTGTGGAAAAAAGAGGTGGATACCCCTACAAGCTGTCCTCAGATTTGGAAGTTATTGGTACCAAGCGTCTGTAAGAAGTGGAGCGTGCCTCCAACCAACAAAGAGAGAGAGAGAGAATGAGAATAAGGTCCTTCATTCCTTCCAAACACAGTGTTCTGATTTATCATCCTCCCAATACAACCAGGAGTTGAGAGAAAGGTTTTAAGTCCTTCCTCTCAACCTTAACCTAGATACAAGCCCAACTATGACCCAAAAACTACAAGAAGGAAACTGAATGACAGAAACCCCTAAACCAACCTTATCCCTTCCTCCAACACTTTCCTGCCATTAATTCCTTCTTATGGCGTGCGCCGCGCCCTACTTGGAGCCCCTTGCTCCTGTCTGTATCTGCCTGACGGGCCGTCTTCAAATATCCATATTTTGCAAACAAGTCCCCGCTTATTCTTGAAAGTACCCCCCATTCCCCCCGTGTGACCCGCCACACTCAATGCTGAGCCAGAAGGGCTGCTACTGCTAAGCACGTGGCGGCTACTGCTGGGAAAATGCGCTCCTAAATGCTGAGACAGCTTGCAACCAATGTTGAGTGCACAGCCTGCAACACAGTTCCTGTTTTGTGGCTATAAAATGACACCACAGAAATCTGGCTGACTGAATGATTGATGTTTGAGCTGTCTGGCTTTCTGACTGACTGAATGTCTGGTGGTCTGGCTGGCTGACTGGCTTGCTTTCTAACTGGCTGACTGGCTGACTGGCTGGCAGGCAGAATTGGTGGAAATCTGACAGGCTGGTTGAGGGGCTGACTGCTGGCTGTCTTGCTTAGACTGGCTTGCTGATTGGGGCTGACTGGTCTGGGATTGATGGCTTTGTCTGCAGTGGCTGGCTGGCTCAATTGGTTTTGGCTGGATAGGTCTGATCTTGCTGGTTTGATCTAGGCTGGTTGCCTTGGTCTGGGTTGGCTGGCTTGGTCTGTTCTGGGTGGGCTGGCTGGACTATGCTGTCTGATCTTATCTTGCTGGCTGGCTAGGTCTGACTGGCTGGCTTGGTTGGGGTTTGGTGGCCAGGGGGCTGAATGGCTGGCTTAGCCTGGGACTGGTGGCCAGGGGCTGAATGGAAGTTTTGGTTTGGCTGGCTAGGTTTGGATTTCTGGTCCAGTCTGGATTATCTGACTCAATCTGGGCTGAATAGCTTGGTCTTGGCAGACAGGTTTTGTTTTGGTCCGGGTTGTTGGTTAGGGCTGGCTAGCTGGCTAGGGCTTTCTGGTCTGTGTCTTGGTTGGTCTTGAATGCCCATCTGTGTCTGGTCTGGGAAGCCAGGCTGTCTGGATCAGAAATGTAGTTGCAGGGGTGTCTGCCCCCCGTGACTACTCCAAGTCATCCCAATCAGGATAACTTGGTGGGGCTATGAGCTGGATGGTCTTGCTCTGTGCTGAGCAGGTGGCAACAGTCTGTTGGTTTCTTTTTTGCTACCAACTGGTGGTTTGCTTTTTTGATCCGCTTGGTGTGTGGTGGGGCTGGATGCTTGATAAATTGTCCTGGATTGATGATTCTTTCTGCAACAGTCTTCCAGTTACTTCTTGTTGGAAGCTGGAGGTTTTATCATTCCTGGATCAATGCAGTAGGATTGATGGATGATCCTTCTAGTCTGCAACCTCTACAATACCAAGAAACTTGCAGTCATTTAGCTACAGAGAGTGATAAAGATACTGGAATAATAATATTGAAAAGATAAATACTTAAAAAGCTCAAATAATAAATATGTTAAGAGCTTGTGCAAGGTTTACTTGGTTTGTTTAAAAAGGTTTTAAATGTTTTATAAAAAGAGGGGCCACAGTATTATACTAATGGGGATCTTTACAGACAGACAACCTCTCTTCAAGGGACCTTCTTGGGCAGTTTAAGAAACTTGAAATAAAGATGGGTGCCTTCTAAGGAAATATCCACTAATATGACTAGGCAAAACAGCACTCAGACCAATGCAGGAAGGGAACAACTCACTCTGAGAAATAATCCACAGAAATCCTGCAGAGATTCAGGAAAAGGGTTTCAGAGCAGATGGGGTTGATTGATTGACTATAATTTAATGAATCAGGTTGAGATTGGTTTGGGAAATAATAATAATACTGCAGACTAAGTAATAAATCGCTTGCTTATCTATTTATAAGAACTTGATCAACAATGAAACGGTTTCTGATTGATAATAATAAATTCCTGGTAAAACTGATGGGGAAAAATGAGTCAAAAGAGGTCTGTATAAATAACTTTTTGGGGTGATAAACAGCTTCTCAGGGAACATAGAGAAGGTTCTTCTCATGGGCTGAGGCTAGAAGGCTAGCTAGGGCAGGTTTTGCACATCAACTTGGTGCTGTCAATCAGCTGTTAATCTGTTAATTATTTCATTTTTATCATTCTACAATTATCCTGAATTTGTACTATTAATATTGAACTAAAGTGGGAAGATGTGGATATTCATTGATTGTCCATCCTCTACTGATCACCTAGGTAGTTTTTTGATAACTTTTGCGGCAAATCCTTGTTGTTTTTCATGGCCTTCAAAGATTAGGATCTGTCTGTGTTGTGGTAATCCTCAATATTTGATTTTAAATTTAAAATGATTTAAAATTAATTATTTAATAATTTTATGTAAGTTTTAAGTTTTTCAGACCATTTTTCATGTATATTTAAAACTATTACATATAACATGTAAGTCTCACTAGGTTGAAGCTCTTGTGAGCAGTACCTGTTGTCAGATCTGTCACAATGGATGCTGATGCGGGGATCAGTCCATTTAGATGTGCATGGGGTAGGATCTGCTGCCTTGTGGAAACAAGGACGGAGATACCCACTGAGTTGTCCCTAAGATGGAAAGTAAATGTTCCTAGCGTCTGTAAGGTTGAGGATGCCCCTTTTGAGAGGGAGAGAGAGTGGTTATCAAAGTTAAGAGATTTTTTTCCTTTCCTTCCGTGTTCCGTGTGGTATGATGCTCCCCCTCAACCCGGCGCTGAGAACAGCAGACTTTATATCTTCCCTCTCAACCCTAAACTAGGTACAAGTGCAATGAAAGCCCAACAACAAATGAGAAGAAAACCCAAGAAACAGAAACCTAGCCTAACCCTAACCCATAACCTTACTACCCCAATCCCTCAAGCCCGCCTGCCATTACGCACATCTGGTTTTTCCTTCTCATGACACAGCCCTCTGCCGCTCCCTACTTGGAGACCTATGTGCTTTCCTGTATTGGCCCCACTTGTATAACCACCACAATCACCCTTCTCTTACCTTCCCAAACTAACTGTCCCACAAACCTGGTTGGGCTGGCTCCATTCCTAGGTCTGTAACATCCAAGCAGGTTGCAAGCCCACCACATCTGCCAGCCTCCTGGATGCAAAGACCCTTGCTATCCTTTAGCTACCAGAGGTGATAGGATAAATAATAAATATATTATTTAATAAATGCAGCAAAAATCTGTAAAATACTTGGATAAAGCTTATTGCAAGGTTAATCGGTTTGGGTATGGTTTATTGTTATAAATCAACATAGATAAATTGATTATTAAATATTTTTATATAGGGGCCACAATCATATTGGGGATCTTTAAAACCTCTCTTCAGGGATTTCAGTATGAAAACACGTATTCCTGGTAACTACAGGCTCTTTAGTTTAAAGGATATTTTTCCCAAAGATAATATGTATATAAAATACATGGTGGAGTGGCAGGGCTTTGTAACCAAGCTGCCACAACAGAGAAAGGATAATAAAACTAACTGGTATTTTATTAAATCCTTTGGGTATCTGTTTGGGACATGCACTGATGGGTTAAACCTGTATACTGGGGTTATAAGGTTGTTCAGCAGTTTAAATTGATAAAAAGAGGTTGAGGAAGGATATTATTGATCAGGCTAAGCCATAAATGACTTACTTATCTCTTATAAGTATTTGATTACCTTGGCACGGTGTCTGGATAAAAATATAACTGGGTCTCTCTGCCCATCAATATCCTCAAAAGAGCTCTTTATTTATAGCTTTTGGAGTCCCAATATTGTCCTTCTGAGGGGTACAGGGGCTCAAAGGGACGGACACTGAGGCTCGCAGGGTAACCAGTGGTAGCCTTTCACGTTTCCTTGGTGCTGTAGCACGGGTAGCATTTAATTCCACACGGTATGGGAATTATTCTACTTGATAATTGATATTTGGACGTGTGAATAACACTAATCTGTTGCGTTTATGTATTATTTAATTAATTATCCTTACTAAATGTTCCCAGTAAGTTAATAAATATGTTAATAGAAATTACTACGGAAATTCTGATGTCAGGTGAGTTTTAATTACACATTAAATAATTGGAGTAAAGTCATGATATTGATTCTACTCCTTATTTTCAAATTTCAGTTGATTTAATAAAATAATTACTTAAAAATATAAGTCATGAGAATTCATGTAATATTTTGACATCATTAGTTTTATTCTTAGTATTTCACGAAGATATTGATGTCTATAAATTCTCATCATAGTATATTCAAGTATTTTAATATATTTTTAGAAGTTGTCATTGTCTTTTTTTCAACATTCTTTTGTTTATTTGATTTATTTTTGTTTATTTGATTTTTTTTTGTTTATTTGTTTTATTTTTGTATATTTTTTTATTTTTTTTTATTTTTGTATATTTGTTTTATTGTTATTACTTTGACCGGTTGCTCTGTAAATAGTAGCAAGCTGAAATAGTCTGGTTGGAGTTGGAGGCAAAGTTGGCTCAGGGTGTGGTTGCACCACTACTCAGAGTTATTCCAATTGGGATAACTCCTAGCTGCATTGGTTGCAGAAGGCAACTACATGCAACTACATGAAGTTATCCCAATTGGGATAAATCATGAGTAGTTGTAATGTAGTTGTTCAATGCGGCTACCAAAAGGATTGCCTACATTCTGATTTTTTTTTGGTGAGATTTCAACAATACTGAATTTAACTTCAAGAAAATTCCAGGAATATATTTTATAAACTATAAATGATCCCTTTTGGCTCTCCAAAACACCATTCTTTTGGCATGCAGAGTGTGCAAACCAACAAATTTGGAATTTGTGAGCATAAATTCCAGTGAATGCTTCCAGACCTGCCAATTTTGGTGTGTGCATTTGTACATGCAAATTAGCTTGGTTTGTAAAAAATGACACAACATCCAAAACCACCAATTGTTAATTGTGGTTTTTGACACACCAATTTTAAACTAATGTTTTTGGTGTGTAGAAGATGACATGCCATGGGTTTCATCATTTTTGTGCACACCAGTGCTTTTGGTGTGTGCAAAAACACACACCAACATGCCATAATTCCTTGGTTTGTGCCATTTAACAAATAAATACAAGATTTACTGCATTCCAAAAGCCCCAGAATTACAAAATCACATACAAGCACTCACAGAATTTGATGATGTAATTCCAGGTTCAAGGCTTGAACTCACAACTGTGCTTGTGGGTATAAGTAATCAAAAATTTGCCTTGTAAACAGAAAGGCTGTTTTCTTGTCTCTTTCTCTCTCTCTCTCTCTCTCTCTCTCTCTCTCTCTCTCTCTCTCTCTCTCTCTCTCTCTCTCTCTCTCTCTCTCTCTCTCTCTCTGTGTGTGTGTGTGTGTGTGTGTGTGTGTGTGTGTGTGTGTGTGTGTGTGTGTGTGTGTGTGTGTGTGTGTGTGTGTGTGTGTGTGTGTGTGTGTGTGTGTGTGTGTGTGTGTGTGTGTGTGTGTGTGTGTGTGTGTGTGTGTGTGTGTGGTTAGGTGGTTTTGAATTGCCTGCCCTTCTAGTACTATAGTAAGTCTGCACAATAATTTATTTAAATTAATTGCTGGTTTCTTTGAGACTTAAAATAGGTATCAGATCAGACCTATATTAATTACTTACTGTTATTTGTAGGATTTGTTGAAGAATGGACCAGATGTATTGTATTATTGGTTAGTGGTTGATCAGATATATTTGATCTCAACCAATATCCCAATATTAAAGGTTTCAAGGGTTTGTTGAGGGGATGGTTTGGGAGAGGACCCAAGGATAGGTTTACCCACAGGGGGCTGGCCAGGGGAAAGTTTGGTAGTTGCTTTTTGTTGTACTCTCTTTCTTTTTAAGGGTTATTTATTGATTGATAAGTGGTTCTTCTTTAATTTGGTGCTGAATATTTAGGTCACAGAAGAACCCTTATTCAAGCACCTGTTTTTTGGTTTAATTGGTTCAAGATAGGTTATAACTTGGTCTCTAATATCTTGTTTCTTTATAATTGGTTCACTTATAATATTTATCTGGGTAGGTACCACAGATGAATACTGATGGGATGATGGGCCAGATGGTTTAGGGTGAATGGGTGAATGATGATACAACTTGGATAGGGCAGAGAGGCCCTCCTTAAATAGAGAATTCCTTCCCCCAGGGGGTTCTTAAGGATTCCCCTGAGGGTTCTTGTTGTTCTGGTGAGCAACAGTGAGGTACAGTTACATGAGAAATTTCTTCTGGTTGGAAAAAGCTTGTACAGTTACATGAGGCATTTCTGCTTGTTCAAAAGGTTGTACAGGGGTTTCATTCATGCAAATCCCTGCGTAAACTGCTGTTTAGTGCAGATAAATATATTCCTGTGCAGTGCTGGTGGTTAGTTTGGTGCTACTTCATTCTACCTACATGTGTTTCTGTGCAATAAATGGTGGTTTTTTGGTGCTTCTTGCTTCTACCTTCATGTATTTCTATGCACTACTGGTGGTTTTTTTGGTGCTGAATGGTCTTGGCTGCCTGCATAAATTGCTGGGTAGCCTGTGGTGAGCTTTTACTGGTGGGTTGTTTGGTACTACATGGTCTTGGCTGCCTGCATAAATTGCTGGTTAGCCCTAGGGTGAAGTTTTACTGGTGTTTTGTTTGGTATCACATGCTTCTGACTGCATTAATTGCTGTGTGGTGCTGGGGTTGGGTTGGTGCTGGGGTTGGGTTGGTGCTGGTAATTTTTTTGGTTCTGGTTGAGACTGGTTCCAATTTCTCCTGCCTATACTGTTCCTGTATACTTCTGAACAGCCTTCTGTATGTGTATTTTCTTGTTTGTTTGGGTGAGGTGACAGGAGCTGAACTAGTTGAACTGCCTCCTGTATCTGTATTTCTGTATTCTGGCTGAGGTGACAGGGTTGGTGTATGGTCCTGGTGTTGAGGGTAAGCTGTTACTTTTCAGCTTGCTACTTGGACAGAGCAACCTGTCAAAGCAGATTTAAAACAGAAATAAAAATAATAAAATTATAAGGAGTGAGAAATCCATGAATATTATTACAGAAATGGATTCCCCACCCAAAATTAAGTAGGGTCACTAACTGACCCCACCCTTGAATTCTAACTCCTTACATTTTCAAATAATTATTAAAAAAAATAGACCACAACACCACCATGTCACCTTTTGGCAATTTTAACAATTCACACATTATGCCATGTATAGGTTTCACACCTAAAATTCAGTCAAAATTGAGGTGTTGTGTATATTTTAGGAGTTACAGGTGGATTTGTGTTGTGTCACAATTCCCGCGCGCAGCCCCGCATTCATACAGTAAGGGTACACGCGCCTGACACTAAATATGTAGGCGCACGTCAAAAGGCCCGCATGCAAAATGACTGGATGGCTGCAGGCAAACAGATTCCTGCACGCAGCTGTCAACCCTGCGGCGTCAACAGAAATTGCACTAAGCCTGACAGCCAGGTACGGCAGGAACATGCTACAACCTGCATGCATACATCATGTATATGTAACAACTTGACTGCCGGACAGAGGGATGTCTGAAACCTAAGAATATTGAATAAAAAATATATGAAAATCAAAATATAAAGCAAATAAATTGTGGGAAACAATAATGAAGGTTGTCACGTAAATGAGATTGCCAAATCTTCATGAACCACAAAACACAACAAGGAGTTAACCTAAAAACTATTAAAAATTCCCAAAGTGTGCAGAAAATGCCGTAGAATCTACTAATACCCACTTCTACCCATGTAACCCAAAAGAAGTTCATACAAAATGAGGAAATATGTCTGAATCATAAAAATAACAAATTAACACTTAAACACCTTCTGACAATTATTTCACAAAGAAATATGACATAGACAAGGCTAGCAGATTGAAAGCACCAGAAATACGTGCCAAACTAGCCCTGACCTGCCTGCTAGCCTCAGCATCCAAGCACAACCCTCTCTACCTGCCCTGAGAAGGTCTTATTACCCAAAAGGGTATATAAACAACCCTTTATTTAAATGATTCAATACACAGTAATTCTTAAGTATCAATCCAGACCCCTTGCCATCCATGATCAAGTGTTTATTCAAGATAAACAAGTGATATATGGCTATAGTCTGATAGTATTATTAATAATTCTGACCCCAACATTGATTCCGTGAAGAATATCAGCAAATAACCCCAATAATTGTCCTGAGACCCTTTCATACTGTAAATCTCTGCAAGCCTGCCGGAGTAAGTACTTGAAATAGTAATTTTTCTCCTCCTTGCAACCCAGGCATAAGTGCTGTAAGACAGCCAGTCCACCCATCCCCTTGAGTTAGTCTTTGTGAGAAATCATTTAAGACCTCATTATACCAAGGTCTTGACACGGTTCAAAAGCACCCCTTAAAGAGAGGTTGTTATTCAATAAAGATCCCCAGTTTTCACAAACTGTGGCCCCTCTTAAAAAACATATTTAAACAAATTTAATCCAACCAAACCAACCAAACTTTGCACTTGCTTTTAAATCAATTATTTAAGCATTTTACCGTAGTCTTCTTGGAATTATTATTCCAACACCAATATCACTTGCTGTAGCTAAAGGAAGGCAAATTTCCTGGCATCAGGAAGCTGAAATTACTCTTATGTACTTGAGGGTTTCCAAGGTATGTCTTTATGCCTTCCACAGAGCTGTTACACCTGGTTGGGGATGAGTTTGCCACAGTTGAAGGTTTCTTGGGCTGTATCTTCTAATCCATGAGGGATAGAGGGGTACTTTTGCTGAGTGAATATAGGTTATTTTTGATGTAGAATTCATTTCTGGGGTTAATTTGAGATTTTGAGCTGTTTTTGTACTATAAACGTGAGTCTGATGGCTATAGGACAGTTTTTATCTACCAGAACAGCCAGCCACAACCCATTGGCATTGGGAAAAAAAATTAAAAGACAAGAAATAAAAACAAATAAAAAAAATAAAAAATTTAACAAACAAAGCAAAAAAACTAAAAAAAGGAAAGAAATTGAAAAAATTGAAAAAAGCAAATTAAATGGAAATAAATTTTCTCACAAATTGCGCATCCCCCAGGGGGTTGTGAAACCCCAATTTCAACCCTCTAAGAGTCAAAAATCCCCACTTGCAACTTGAAAAGGGTTGAAATTGGGGATTTGAAAACCCCCAGGGGATGCGCAAGTTGTGAGAAACTTTTATTGCTCCTTGTGGAGTTGTAATTTGCCATTCACAACCCATGTGGTCGTGAAATTCATGCTTGCTTTAAACCCTTGGGCCGTTAATTAAAAATTACCCATAAAAAATAATCAAAAAAACACAAACAATACCAATGAGAAAATTGATGAGAAAATGAACTAAAGCAGAAAGAATTCTGAAAAATACAAAATAAAATCTAATTTTGAATTTTTCCTTTGATAAAAATATTATAAAAATTCAATTATTTTTACAAAAAGCCCATTTAAGCTAGATCCTTCTTAAGCAGGAAAAGAAACATCAGTAATTCAATAATGAAATACTATAAGCCTCTTCTTTTTGTTGGGAATGCCTTGCCCATGGTTTTCAAAACTGAGCCATTTTGACACTGACTTTTTTAACTTCATTTAGGAAAAATTGATGCTTAAAATATTTTTATTTGTGTAATTTGAATCCACATTGGATTTGGATATAATTTTTTTCTATCTTTGATGAAAAAGAAATGGATGGATGCATTACTTCTTTCCCCAAAAATTTTCAATTTTTGCCTGTTCTTATTTTTTCTTGTAAAGTTCTTGTATTTCTGCTTTCAGTGGTAGTAACTGATCCAAAATGATAATAATAATAGTAATAATAAATAAAAAATTTTGAATGATAAGTCTTCAATCGGAATACAATTAATCACTCCCCAAATGGTCATGATACTAATTTCATAATCAAGTTGACAGACACCATGGGGCAGATTAAACATAGAAAAAAAGTTTGAATGCACTGAATCAATTGCCAATTGGAAATGATCATGATTTTATAATCAATTAATCACACATAATTGGGTAGATTAAGCATTGGTAAACAAGGAAAATGGTAGAAATAGTTCAAATATCTTTTTCAATTTTTCTTTCTTTTTTTTTTTGGTAAACACATCAGCCTTCATACCATGGTAAATTGAAGATGATTCAGGCATAAAAAGCGTCTATGAGATGGAAGGATGGTAGGGAGAAGGAAAAGGAGTAAAAATGCATTTTTTAGGGAATTTCAATTTTTCAGAGCTTAGCTGGGGGGCAATGATGGCAGTGGCAAGAGGGAGGAGAATGGCAGTGGTGATAATGAGGAGTATGGCAGTGGTGATAATGGGGAGTATGTCAGTGGTGATATAGATGATGATGGTGTTGGATGAGATGACAATGATGATAATGGGCCCCAAAATATATCAACACCTCAAAAATTTCTAAACCTGTGCCTTTTGGAATTTTTTACAACTCAAGGAAGGTGCGTAAACCTTAAAACATTTTTCCAACATTCAAAAGACATGAATATTGACATCAGAGATTTAACCCACCTTTTAAATTTTTAAATATCTGCCTTGGATGTGAAAAAAAGCCTATTGAGGGAATTTCCAGTCCTTTTCAGGTTCAGAGGCTTCCTGGGGTGGGAAAACACTCCTTTTAAGCTTCAAATGGCTGCCTTGGGTGTGAAAAAGCACCTTTTAAGTTTCCAAGGAGAATTTGAGGTTGAAAAAACAACTTTGAGGATTTTTTGTGCCTAAGGAGGCATGTAAAAATGGAAATTGGGGTGCTAAAACAAGGCCTTGGAGAATTCAATTATGGATATCACATGAGATGATTTAACATGCAAAAATAAAATAATTATGGTTTTTTTGAAAGGAATTCAAATACAAGCTTGTATTTGAAAAAAAAAGCACTCCATTGAACATAAGAAAAAAAAATCAATAAAAATTCAATTTCATTTCAAAAAAATGTGATATTTCAAGTGGGGATAAATAAATTTGTGCCAAACATGAAAAAAGTTAGTTTTACTTATCTCATGAGCAAAATTAAAATATGTTGAAATATTCCAACAAAACCTTCATCAATTACAGAGACAATTATAAAAAATATCAAAAAAATATTTCTTAGTTACTGATGGAATTTGAATAACTTTGTACCAGAAACAAAAAAAAATGTAAAAATCAAATATCACCATTATATGAGGTTTATAAAGAATTTATCAAATATTTTTTCAAAGGGAGATAATAAATACATGACTCCCAGTCCTGTGGGAGTTTTGTAGGTCCCTACACCGCCCATTCAACCCATGGGGGACCATACACGGTTCTGCGCGGCCCCTGTTGCCACCAGCCAGCAAAGAAGACTGGATCAAGGCAACCTGACCACCCTCCCACCAACAACAAGGGGTGATCTCCCCCCCCTTTACCAAGTGGGAGGAGCAACAAGCTGAGGACTATCTTACCATCAACTAGACCATCTGTTGTTACCAACACCCTGGGGGCATCAACCTCCAGGGCCCTGGTTGGGGGATTTGACTGCCCCCTCCAGGGAATTGACAGAAAGGAGGGGGGAGGCATGTCTGCTGGTTACCCCCCCCATTTGAGGATGAGAACAGACCAAGGTGATTCCTGGGTCCCACAAATTTTTATTGGTTTTTTTTAGTTTTTTATTCTTTTATTCTTTTATTTATTTTTGACCTTTTATTTTTATTTTTTATTTTCATTTTTCATTTTTATTTTTTATTTTTATTTTTTATTTTTATTTTTTATTTTTTATTTTTGGCCAAAAACGGTTTGTAGTCGTGTGGAACGCTACACAACTAAATCCAAGATGTGTACAACTCAAAACAACTTGAATGTAGTTGTGTGTGGTGCCAAACAACTAAAAACCATTGCTTGGGGGTAACACGACTCAATCAAGTTGTGTAGAGGCCACACAACTTGACAAGAGCTGTGTAGCGTGCCTGACGGGCCATTTGAGTTGTGTACATGACTCAAATGGGTTGTGAATTTGACATGAACCTTTTTAAAAAAACAAATTCATTAATTGAAAGAATTATAATAAAAAGGGAACTATTTTTTTCATGCCCCCAATCCTTATTTTTGTGCATTTTCAATGTACCCACAACATTCCCCATCTGTGCAGTTTTCCTTAAATTTGCATAGTTTTGTGAAGTTTCAAAAAAAAAATTCCAATGAATAGGGGGGCATTTAAAACCTCTCTTATAGTTGTTTTAGAATTTGGGGTCCATTTAAAGGCATTAAAAATCAGGTTCAAAAAATTGAAAAAGGAAATATTCTGTCACAAATTTTCGCACTTTTTTTTAATAATTTCTTTCTGATTATTTTCAAAAATCTGAAGAGACAAAAACTTCTCAAATATAACAGGGGATACAATTAAGACTTTTGAAGATTTTTAGTACTTCATTTTACTGCCAAGAATATGGGATAAACATAAAAAGAAAGATGTTCCATTCAACTTTTTTTTCATTATCTTCCCAAAGAATTTTCAAATTTTTCAGCTGGAAGTCTTTTAGTGGGAATTGGAAAGGGCACAAAAGAACAATTTGGGAACTTTCATGATCAATTATTCACCTCCAATTAGTTGATGCAACTACAAAAATAACAGGAAATTTCTATTTTGGGTTTCATTTTGGGGCCATTTCTGACACTATTTTGATTTTTTTTTATTTTTCAAAATTCTCCAATATTTTCAATTATTTTGGAAAATTTTAAGCACATAGTTCATTTCTTCAATAATTCTAAACAATGGCGATCTCCCCAATTAGATAAACTTTGGAAGGCTTTTTCTAGCAAGGAATCACAAAAATTGGAGTATTTGATTCATAATAACCTAGAACTTGGTTTAAAAATTTTTGTTTCCTCCTACAAAGTCTTGAAATCAAAGATGAAAATTAGTAAAAATTTATATTGATTGATTGATTTGTTTGTTTTTTTGCTGAATTTTTCATATTTGTTTTTCTGTTGATAATTGAATAAATGATTTAGAGAAAAAAGGACCACTTTTGTATTTTTGAATTATGAACTTTTTGGGCAAAAAAAAAACCTAAAAAAACATTCTCAGATAATTTCATTTTGTTATTTCCAATTCTCACTAAAACAATGCCAGCTCAAAAACTGGAAAATGCTTTAGAAATATAAGGGAAAAAAATTTGAAAAGAATTTCTTTCTTTTTATGTTACCCCATTGTCTTGTGGGAAAATAAAGTACTAAAAATCTTCAAAAATCATATTTTAATTGCATTTTAAATTTGAAAATTCCTCTTTCTTCAGATTTTCCAAAATGATAAGAAATAAATTATTATTCAAAAAATTGAAAACAATTGTGATATAATATTTTATTTTATTTTAATTTTTTAACCTAATTTTGAAGGCATTTAAATGGACCAAAAATTCTCAAAAATTTATTTAAAGTGGTTTAAGATGCCCCCCTGAGAATTTTTTTTTCAAAAATTCACAAAATGGCACAAATTTAAGGAAAAATGAAAATGCACAAATTTAAGGAAAAATGAAAAGTTATGGGATGTTGTGGGGACATTGAAACAATTCAAAAATAAGGATTGGGGGGATGAAAAAAAATAATGCCCTAATAAAAAATTATTTATTTATTTTTTTTGCATAAAAATTATTAGGGTGTATCAGAGTTAAGCAAACCCGCCATTTTTTAATGGCGGGTTTCAACCCAAATCTGCCATCTCAAACCCACCATTAAAAGTAAAAAGACAAACTTATTTAACATCATACATGTCAGAATTACCTGAAAATAAATGGGTTTTTTCAAAAATAAAGTATTCAAAGGCTTTCATTGCCTCAACCATGCATTATTTGACATAATCACCCCTGATTTCAACCTCTTACCTCATTGGAAAAATTATACCTCCAACATCATCCAAAAAATTTGATTCATTGCTCTCATCTATTCATTGCTGTCCTCATTGCTTCATAACTCTCATCACTTTATTGCTTTCATCACATTCTAACTCTCATCACTTCATACCTTCATACCTCTTTCTCTTTTCAAATGGCCCCTCAGCAACCCCCCCCGCCCTGCAAGTCCATTCACAAATCCAATGGACCAAAGCAAACATGCCCAAGAAACTCCACATCAAACAATACTCCCCCATCAGCTTCCAAAGGCTCAAATCAGCTCAAGAGAGATGATCACATCATCCTGGTAAACTGGCTCAAAATTCCCTCTAACTATGATGCTTGCTTTGGATCCAACAACAAAACATGAGTTTTCCAACCTCCAACCTCTAAGGTTAATGGTTATCTCCTGATGGCCAATGAACTGAAGAATAAAAAAAAAGTTAGTCTGGATCTTTCATCCAAAAAGATGAGGGATCAATTCATGAAAAATCATGCCAAGCATAAAAAGGCCCACTCAATGTCAATCTCTACCAGCTTTGGAATCACCAACTTGGATAAAGCCAAGGGAATCAACTCTGTGGTTGATAAGTTGGACTCCATTTTTCCTTTTGATACTAAAATGGATAAAATCTTTGGAAAGAAGGCCAAAATCACCCCTCTAGCTGCTTTTGAAGCCCAAAAATCCAATTCAGTAGATGCTGAGGACTTGGCTGGGGATGCTCAGCCTAGCAATGATGATCCCAAAAAAACCCATGAGTGGCCCCAATCCAATGTGGAGGAGGATATTCCAAGAAAAACAGCTCCAATAATGTCTAAATCAACATTGATAAATGATTCAAACCCTTCCTTGGACCACTCACTTCCTTCTTTGGATTGCTCTCTTCCTGGGGTGGAAGAAATCAACAACTTGGCCAATGAGGAGCAAGTTATCCTACTATCTCCATTACAATCAAAATTTGTTCAAGCAAGGAAGCCAGTTCTTTTCTTTTCTTTCCAGTTAATCCTGAATGATTTCAGATTGTAAAAAAACAGCAACATCCATTTCTGAATGGCCAAGCACTCAAGCCAATGGGGCCTCCCACACTGCCTTCAAATGAGAGTGATGATGTTCCCACAAAAACACCCTCTATAAAGTGATAGAAAAAGGCCTCCAATTCCATCAACATCAACCCCAATAGCCATCAAAAGAGGCAAAACACTTCCAATTTTTCTGTCTTTGAAGATATCACAGAGAAGCAAGATTAAAGTATGTGAATTGATTGAATCTCCTTGCTTTCAAAATCAAGCTCATTCCTATTCCCCTCCAAAAAACAGTTAAATCACAAATTGAATCTGAAAAACTTGAATTTAAAAAGGAGACGCAGGATTTTCAACTGGCTATTGATTTTCAAAAGCAACCCCAAGATCTTGAGGGACCAACAGTGTTGAATTTTTTTTGGATTGGTGAAGGAACTTTGTGACCGAGTTTATTTCCTTCTTCTATTTCTCAGACAGTTTATTCAAAGGGAAAAAATTTGATTATTGCAACCAGAGACTCATGATTGCATTTACTGTGAACAAATAATTTTCCAGAGGAGAAGAAATGGAAACTTTTTATCTTCTGTGTGGCCTGTTCAAACTCTTCAGGGAAGGCTTTTTGACAGTTGTATTTTTTCAGCAGTGATGGAAGGATACAGATCCAAAGGCCATATTTTTTCTCAGACCACACAACCTGTTCATTGATCCCTCCCTCTTTTATTTCCAAAGATATTTCAGAATCTTGGTATTGAGACCTCTTTTTCTGAAAAGCCCTATTCTTCCCACCTCTCTGTATGCTTATTGAATCATTTCCTCCCATCAAAAGCCTTCAATTGGGGTGAGGGTCAAGAAAGGATTCAAGTGATTGAGTAGCATTTGGAGTTTGGTGGGAGAATAATTGGACAGCAGGAAAAGCAGTGGTTTTAGATGGAGCAAGGGGTGGAAAGAAATGTTGCATTGCATGGAATCAAAAAAAAAACCAAAAAAAAATTCATTTGTCAGCTATAATTGAGGTAGATGATCAACAAACATAATGGCCAATCTTCACCCCAAAAAAACTAAAAAAAAGATAAAATAAAGGGTCAGCCAGATATTTTAATCATCCAGGAGGAGGAAGAGGAGGAGGAGGAGGAGGGGCAGGGGTTCAGCATTGTGTTTCATGACAATTGATTGCTAATTGATCAATAAATCAATCAGGAGGAGGGGGAGGGGGGGGGGCTGACCTGGGGAAGGGTGATGGGTGATTGGCAATGGAGGAGCAAGGAAGGGGGGGATGGCCTGAGGAGGAGGAGGGGAAGGAGGTCATTGTGGTCGTTCATGAAAATTGATTGCTAATAAATTGATCAATTGATCAGGAGGAGGAGGAGGGGGAGGGCTGACCTGGGGCAGGGTGATGGTGATCAGAGATGGAGGAGAAAGGAAGGGGGGGAGGGCCTGAGGAGGAGGAGGGGCAGGGGGTCAGCGTTGTGGTTCATGAAAATTGGTCAGTAATTGATTGGTTGATTGTTAATTGATCAATCAATCAGGAGGAGAAGGAGGAAGGGGCGTAGCTTACCAGGACCAGGTTTCCAAGCACCAAACAAGCGACCAAGCACAACAAAAGGAGGAGGGGGGATGGCCTAAAGCAGAAGGAGGATAGAGGAGTTTAGCAAGATGAGGAGGAGGAGGAGGAGGGGGGGGGGTGCTGACCTGGGGCAGGGTGCTGAGCAAAGAATGAGAAATTGAGGTGGAGGTGGATGGTGAGGTGAAAGTGGTCAGTGAGGGGGTTTGGTGAGGAGGAGGAAGAAATGGACTTGTTGGTTTGGTTGGTTTTGTGAGGGTGAGGAAGGAGTGGACCGGTGTTGTGGTGGGGTGAGGTATAAGGTGGAGTTATGTGTTGTTTTATCTAAGTCCACCAAAAAAAAAACCAAGTCAGCCTAGGATTCTTGGTTGCACAAAAAAAAATACTGTCATTTTTTTACCTATTTAAAAATCATATGCTACTCATCAAAGTGAGCAAGTGTGAGGGGTAAAATCTGCTCTCAGATGGAAGAAAATGAGGGAAAAGATGAGACAGTGATGACATGAGGAGGATTGGGAATACTGTATTCAAATATGTTTTCCTATTCATCTTTTATGTTTGCCTGAAGGTTGCAAAGGATTACAAAAGTGATAATCCAGTTGATGAGGATCTTCATTTCTTGGGAATTTTGAAGCTGGTTTTGCATTTCCCTTAAGTTGGCCCATCTTCCTTTCAGGAATACTATGGCATGCTCAATGAAAAATTGTGATTGGGAAAGGTTATAGTTGAAATCATTTTTGGCTTGATCATTGGATGAAACATTACAGTATGCTGGAACCACATATTTCCCTCTAGCATAAGATGAATCATTCAGAAGGTATTGATCTTTCCCAAAATAGTTCTCTTGTCGTTGGGCAATACACATCCAATTGAAAACATACAAATTGTGACAAGAACCTGGAAGGCCAGAATGGAGGGATATGGAATTCTTGTTGTTATCACAAAAAATTTGTAGTGCCACAGAGTATCTATACAAAAATATAAAACATATTTGGTCAGTGTGTTATCAAAGGCTTGAGAGAAGAAATGAATCAAGTGCATTTTTTTCTGATCAAAATAGTGGTTGCCATACAGCCGTTTACTTTTTGACTCAAGGGGATAGTGGTTCCATCAAAAAAAAATGCAACAAGGAAAGCATTCAGTCTCAATTACTTGAGATATCTCCTTGTGTTCTTCTTTGGTGGTCCAAGAAAAGAATGAGAAATAGAAATATAGGATAGAAATAATGGCTTGTAAACTGGCTGCTATTCAGAACCAACTGACTCAAGCCTCAAATAATAAAAAATATATATAATAAAAATAAAAAAATTATGGAAATAATAATTTATACTGAAAATGAGATAAAACACCCTTAAGTAGTAAGAAAATTATGAATATTATTGCAGAAATTGATTCCTGGCACCAATTCAAGTAGGGTCACCCGTTGGCACCACCCCCCATTTCCTTCTCCTTCAGGTAGAACCATCACATACCTGTGTACCCCACCCATAACATCCACAGGTATGGGTTTCTGACCAAAAATTTGGTCAGAATCTCATAATTATGTTTAGTTTTGGAGTTATGGATTGAAACATGTTTTTTACATAACCCCATGCGCAGCCACAGACCCTCTGAAACAGCACAATCAAGCTACAGAATGCGCCAGCTCTGCAAGCAGTTGAGCAAATACCTTGCCTGAGCCTGAGGTAGTTGCTAAAAGGCAACTACCGCACAAGACAGTTGCTACCAACCAACCCACAGTTATTCAAGCAACTACCACACAAGGTAGTTGCTATCAACCAGCCTGTGGGTATTTGAGCAACTACCACATGTGGTGGTCACTGCCAGTTTCCAGCCCCGCAAGTAGTCAACTGACTACCTTGCACAGGATCCTGGAAACCAACTGGGCTGTTGCCCCAGGTTGCCCATCAGCTCCCAGAGACTCCACCATCTCCCAAGTCAGAAATGGGGCTGTGGGGTACCTCACATACACCACACAGCCCTGTTCCACACCAGATGGGGCACAAAGAGCACCACCATGTGGTGGGGAATAGTATGAAAGGGCCTAAATAAACAAAAAATCCCAAAAAATGGGTGTTGCACCCTTTTTGGAACTATACCAAAGGTTGTCAGGGCCCCTGTAATGGGACCTGTACTGAGGATTTGGACCCCAAAAGAGTGCATAGTAATTACAGTAGCACCCTGAAAGTGTACACTGAGGATACACAGAGGCCTTGCTTTGTGCTAACTGGCTCACAAGATACCAGGTACCTATACAACCTCCTCTGTACCTTATACAAAGAAGACTGTACATAAATAGTCACAACCAGGGGATTACTGCCTGATTAAGTGAATTTAATTACACCAATATGGAAAGGAGAGCCTCAGACTCAAATTCATTCTTCAAAATAACGTCCCCAAAGCATGTGTTCAAGCCCCTGGCCTCTGGAAGCATGGATTATATTTAAAAATATTAATTGAATATTACCTCTTTGGCCAATACAGAAAGGTCATCAAGGGTACAGAAACATGTATCAAGCCCCAAGTATGATGACATAGGGCTTTCCATACTGCTTTAGTGGCTAATGCAGGTCCAAAAAAACACCCTGATTATGCCTTGGCCTCAGAACTAGCCTGGCTCACCCTCCTTTGGCTGGTAAAAAGACTGCACCATGAGGGGACCCAAACAATATAAATCAGAGCCCCTCCCCCAGCCATTTCTAGCTCATTCATAACAGTCATATAGTCATTATTGCTTTTTGTATTTTTTTCCTCAAGAAATAAAACTCTTATAAGAAATAAGTGTGTAATCCTGGACCACTTTCTGATAAAATGATAGACCAAAACTCTTGAACCCTTATTTTTTGGCCAAATAAACATCTAACCGTTAAGCCTGCCCCAGTACCAACTTCCAGCACCCTGAATCCTTTCATATTTGCCCATCAATCAAAAATAACTCCGGATCTAGACATAGTAAGTGATACTGCTGACTTATACCCTTTTTGAAGGTTTTTGAAAAACCCAACAACCAAGGAAATTATCCATACCCTTCTTGAATGGAGTCCTTGTCAAACCCACAGGTAAAGAAATTGCTCCTATATTTTCCTAAAAGGACATATACCTGTGTTCCAGAGGTCTCAAAAACCTCATTAACGTCTTGGCCTCTCCCTTCAAATTTATTTTTATAAATATATAGATAAATTGGAACCTTTTAGCCAAAACATATCTCTGGAATATTTCTCTGTTGTTACTCCAAACTTTTCATGAGCTCTAGTAGCTAGAAGGAGCTAGGTCCTTGGCATCTAGTAGGCTGAAATGACTCTTTTGGTGTTTAATTCAATTTTTCCATAACCAACTGAAAACAGATTTTCTAATCAAGGAATTTCTGCTCCATTTACATTTTATTCCAATCTACAAAGATCAACGGCCAGTTGGATAGCTGGATTATGTTGAGGATTCCAAGAATTGTTCTGGAATATGTGGTGGTCTTCAATAATCTCCAAAATTTTGATGAATGAAGGCAATAAAGTTTGGAACAGTTTCTCAAAGCTTAAGTCCAGGAGGAGAGGAATCTTTTGCCTTTCATAAATGGGGTTGTGGAGGGTCTGTCTTGTTGGAACCATGTATTTCTTTTCCAATAGTGAATTCAAAGCTAACCAAGTTGATTCCAAATTGGAGTCTGAATCAGAGTCAAATAATAAAAAAATTTTGGTCAGCTTTTCTGTGTTTTAAACTTTCTGCTGGGAAGTTTGATTGGAAATGTTGAGAAAGGTGGTGATTTGATGTGGAGGGATGAGAAGATGATGGAATGTGTGTAAAGCAATAGAGATGTGAAGTGATGGAGACATGATGTGTGTGATGCAATGGAGATGAGATGTGTGTGATGCAATGGAGATGGGATTGGTATGTATTTCCTGAGGTGGAGGTGTGGATGGGTGTTTTGCATGCAATGGATGGTGGATGGATGATGATGCATAAATGGTGGGGTTGATGTTTGAAATCTGCCATTTTCATGAAACCCATCATTTCGAAATACACCAGTTATGTCAGCCTCCTGGATGCCAAGACCCTTGCTATCCTTTAGCTACCAGAGGTGATAGAATAAATAATAAATATATTATTTAATAAATTCAGCAAAAATCCGTAAACTATTTGGATAAAGCTTATTGCAAGGTTAATTGGTTTGGATATGTTTTATTGTTATAAATAAATATAGATAAATTTGTTATTAAATATTTTTATAGAGGGGCCACAATTATATTGGGGATCTTTAACACCTCTCTTCAGTGAATTCAGTATGAAAAAACGTAGGCCTGGTTACTTTGGGTCCTTTAGTTTAAAGGATATTTTGCCCAAACATAATATGTATATAAAATACACGGTGGAGTAGCAGGGCTTTGTAACCAAGCTGCCACAACAGGGAAAGGATAATAAAACTCACTGGTATATTATTAAATCCTTTGGTTATCTGTTTGGGACGTGCACTGATGGGTTTAACCTGTATACTGGGGTTATAAGGTTGTTCAGAAGTTTAAATTGATAAAAGAGGGTTGAGGACGGATATTATTGATCAGACTGAAGCCATAAATCACTTACTTATCTCTTTATAAGTATTTGATTACCTTGGCACGGTCTCTGGATATAAATATAACTGGGTCTCTGGGTATCAATATCCGCTAAAGAGCTCTTTATTTATAGCTTTTGGAGTCCCAATATTGTGCTTCTGAGGGATACAGGGGCTCAAAGGGACGGACACTGAGGCTAGCAGGGTAACCAGTGATAGCCGTCACGTGTTGTTGGTGCTGTAACATGGGTAGCATCTAATTCCTCAGGGTATGGGAATTATTCTACTTTATAATTGATGTTTGGACGTGTGAATAACACTAATCTGTTGCGTTTATGTATTATTTAATTAATTATCCTTAGTAAATGTTCCCAGTAAGTTAATAATTATTTTAATAGAAATTACTACGGATATTCTGATGTCAGGTGAGTTCTCATTATGTATTAAATAATTGGAGTAAATTCATGATATTGATTTTACTCCTTATTTTCGAAATTCAGTTGATTTACTAAAATAATTACTTGAAAATGTAATTCATGGGTATTCATGTAACATTTTTACATCATAAGTTTTCTTAGTATGTCAAAAAATTATTGATGTCTAGAAATCTTCATAATAGTATATTGAAGTATTTTAATATATTTTTAAAAGTAGTCATCATCTTATTTTCGACATTTTTGGTACTTCCAATTATATTTAATAAAAAATATGTATAAAGGTTATTTAAGTATTTTTATATAATTTCATTTATTTTTAGACTATCTACTATCCTTGGGAACATTTATTAGATATGTTGAATATTCCCGTGTAGGTTGTAGCATTTTTACGCAGTACCTAGGTTTCTCAAGCCGCCTGTCACTTTGTCAACCCGTAGTCCCACGGCTACATACTTGTCAGAGGCCCGGGACTGTGTACATGGCTTTGACAGAGTGACAGAGCTGTAGCTCAGCCACGCGCGGGTGCATTGGCTGCTGGGGCTGCGTGCGGGAATTGTGACAGAACACATTTCCATCCGTAACTCCTAAAATATACACAACACCTCAATTCTGACTGAATTTTAGGTGTGAAACCTATAGGTGATAATACATGTGAAATATTTAATTGGCCAAAAATTTCAATAGTGGTGCCATGGTAATTTGGTCTTTTTTTTCCTTAATTATTTGAAAATATAAGGAGTTGGATTTCAAGGGTGGGGTCAGTGAGTGACCCTACCTAATTTAGGGTGGAGAATCCATTTTTGAAATAATATTTATGGTTTTCCTATTCCTTCTTAGGTTAATTTTATTATTATTATTTTTATGATATTTCTGTTACTTTTGCAGCTTTCTCTGCAATGGTAGCAAGCAGACAAGTTAGGGGGTATGTGTATTTCAAGAAAACCACTATTTTTGGCCAGTTTGCTAAATCTGATACACCCTATTATTTCTGATAAAATATAAGCACCTTTGTATCAAAAATAAAAGAAGATAAAAAAAGCATACATATAAGTTTTCTATGAGAAAAATTGAAATATTTTCAAATAATTTAAAAAAAAATGCATCAATTGCAAGGATAATAATAAAAGTCTCAAAACATTTTGGGCACTTGGGTTTGTATTAATTTACCAATTCAATTTTATATGCACCCCTTGCATCCAGTTGAGTCCAATTTTTTCTTTTTTTTGGTCTGCTTTTTTTTGGTTGGCTTTTTTTTCTGTACTTTTTTTTTCAGCTGGTTTTTTTTCAGTAAACCTCTTTTTTTGTGTCTGCGTTTTTTTCTGTCTCCTTTTTTTCTTTCTGCTTTTTCTTTCCAGTCTGCTTTTTTTTTAGAAAAAAACACAGACAAACTGATGTGTGTACATAGATTTTAAGGTTTAATACTTTTCCAAAACATCTTTGTATGTATATAACTTTTGTCTGATGTATGTACATATGTAAGGTTTGTGTTGATTTATTTTGAAGGTGATGATAAATTCATGAATCTAACCGTGTGGGAGTTGTGTAGGGCCCCACACAATGTGTGGGAGTTGTGTAGGGCCCCACACAATGTGTGGGAGTTGTGTAGGGCCCCACACGACCTGTGGGAGTTGTGTAGGGCCCCACACGACCTGTGGGAGTTTTGTAGGGCCCCACACAACCATTGGGAGTTGTTTAGGGCCCCACATGACCATTGGGAGTTGTTTAGGGCCCATAAACCACTCCAAAGGGTTGTTCCAAACAGGTGCAACCCCTGGGGGGGCATATACCCCCCACAATGGGCATTTTTCATTATTGTACCCCTTTACACAACCATTTAGACCTTTGTATGGGGGTATACAACCCCCCGGGGTTGTTCAAGAATTTAGTTATTTTTATTTTTTATTTTATATTTTATGTTTTTGTTTTTTTTAAACCAAAAAATCAACCTTTTTTGTTTTTTTGGTTGATTTCTGTTTTTTTATTTAGTTTATTTTTTATTTAGTTTATTTTTGTTTTTTTAAGCCTTCAATTCTTTTAGTTGTGTGGAAAGGAACACAACTAGATTTGGGCATGCTACACGGCCCATTTGAGTTGTGTAGCATGCCACATGGCCCATTTGAGTCGTGTAGCATGCCACACATCCTATTTGAGTTGTGTAGCATGCCAAACGGCACATTTGAGTTGTGTAGCGTGCCAAATGGCCCATTTGAGCTGTTTACACGACTCAAAGAGTTGTGAATTTAACATTACCCTTCTTTTTAATACCTTTCAACTACCGTTTTGTATGTATAAATGAGGTTTCTTTTATACCATCACACATATACAGGGCCAATGCATGTCACAGGTCAAATACATACAACAAGGACTGTAACAGAGGGCATTGACAAAACATTTAATGAACACCAATTCATCACTTGGTTCAAGCCTTTTTTGAAAATTGAACATTTATATAAACCCCCTTACAACCCACTTTGATTTGATTTACCTACAAACAGGAGAACAAATAGCTGCAATATGGATTCAAGGTATGGTATGGCTGGAAATTATGGTATTTCCTGTTTTTTTTTTTTTTTTTTTTTTTTTTTTTTTTATTTTTTATTTTTTTATTTTTTATTTTTTTATTTTTTTATTTTTTTTTTATTTTTTTATTTTTATTTTTTTTTTAACAGCAGGCTAAATAGCTTCATAAAGAATGGAAGGTATTTATTTCCTTTTTTTTGAAAAGGAGACCAACTAGCTGCAATAGGGCTGGAAGTTATGCTATGTCCTATTTTTTTTTCTGATTAAGAAAGTAAAGGTTTTCTGATGGATTTTAATTACACGCAGGTAATGATCCTTTTCAATTGACCCATAGAGAAGTCAATATTGGGCACTCAGATGGCCCCTTCAGGAGGAGGAGTGAAATTAACAAATTGTACGACCCTCTGAAATATGGTTTATTTTAATCCTTAGGGTGAATTGGGTTGGTTTGCAGAATTGAAAGAACAACCAGGAAAGAATATTTTCATTGCCATGAATTATTATTCAAATTTTCCATAATTTTTTCATCCTGATGATTCAATTTTGCACTGGGGTAGTTGTATTTTTCAACAATATTTGTTTGAAAAATACATAAAAATTGAGAGACCAAAATAATACTATGTTTTTCATAATGCAAAGAATCTAAGGGTTAGGCAGTTCTATGGTGTTTGGAATGCCATAAAAATTGGTTTTGAGATGCTCCAGGTAACAGGTGGGTTTCATTTCTATTTCTTATACAGCTTTCAGAGAGGCTGCATTGACCAAGGGTCTACTTGAGTAAAATCAACATTTGGAAACAAAAATGGAAGAGGTTGAGGAATATCTTCAACCTTCTGAGCTAAGGAAGTTTTTTTGAATTATTTAATCACTTTTTCAGCCTGTAGAACTACTTTGCCTATGTGATTTTTACTTTGATTTTATGGTTTATAATTGAAATCATTCCGTAATTTAAATTCAAAGCTTTCTCACAGATTAAACATCAAGATCCATATTTTGAAAATTTTGGAATAAGTGTTGAAGCAGCTTTTCTGGATCTTCCAATACTTGATCAATCACTTTAAGAAACAAGGAAAAATTGGAAATGGATCCTGGAGGAATAAAAAAATTCTGTTATAAAGGCCAATGTTAAACTCGTAACTTTGCAACCCCCATTCACTACCTAAAAGGGGTTGCGTGGTGCAATTTGCAACCCATTTTGGGTTTCAAATGGCCGCTTGCTACCTTATACAGTCGTGAACGGCCGGTCGCAACCTAGGCTAGTTGTGAATGGCCGCTCACGACTTGATTTGGCCTTGTGAATGGCTGTTTGCAACACTTCGGCCCATTCAAAAAAAAATTAAAATTAAAATTTAAAAAAAAGAAAACAAGAAATAATCACAAATAAATGACCAATGTTGGAATTGCAACCCTAGGGTTGCTAAAGCAGCGCAAAACACTTTTTGCAACCCATCTGAGTTGCAAATGGATATAATAGGGGGTATCAAAGTTAACCAAACCCGCCATTTTTTAATGGCGGGTTTCAACCCAAATCCGCCATTTCAAACCTGCCATTAAAAATCAAAAAAACCCACTTATTTCAGATCAGACGTGTCAAAGTTAACCTGAAATAAGTGGGTTTTTTCAAATAAAGTATTTAAATGCATCCACCACCTGTCCGCGTCATACACCCCTGTCTTCCCACCTCCTTCTACCTCCGACCTCATCGGAAAATTTTTTACCCCCACCCTCATCATAAAATTGATTGAACACTCTCATCACTTTATCGCTCTCATCACTTGATCACTCTCATCCACTTCATCGCTCTCAAAACTTCATCACTCTTAAAACTTCATCACTCTCATCACTTAACTGCTCTCATCACTTGATCACTCTCATCCACTTTATTGCTCTCAAAACTTCATCACTCTCATCACTTAACCGCTCTCATCACTTGATCACTCTCATCCACTTTATTGCTCTCAAAACTTCACCACTCTCATCACTTTATCGCTCTCATCACTTGTGTAGCCCAAACTCTTTCAAATGGCCCCTCAGCAAACCTCCCCCCACAAGTCCAACACACCCAAGAGAACATTGCCAAGGAACTCCACAACAAACAATCCTCCCCCATCAGCTTCCAAGGGCTCAAGTCAGCTCAAGAGAGCTGATCACATCATCCTGGTAAACTGGCTGAAAATTCCCTCCAACTACGATGCCTGCTTTGGATCCGACAACGAAACACGTGTTGGCCGACCTCAATCCTCTAAGGTCAATGGTTATCTCCTGATGGCCAATGAACTCAAGAACAAAACAAAAGGTAGGCTGGATCTTTCATCCAAACAGATGAGGGAGCAGTTCAAAAACTATTGAGCCAAGTACAAAAAGGCCCACTCCATGTCTATCTCCACTGGCTTTGGTATCACCAACTTGGACAAAGCCAAAGGAATCAACTCGGTGGTTGATAAGTTGGACTCCATTTGTCCTTTTTATATTCAAATGGATGAAATCTTTGGAAAGAAGGCCAACATCACCCCCCTAGCTGCTTTTGATGCCCAAAAATTCAATTCCATTGATGCCAAGGACTTGGCTGGGGATGCTCAGCCTACCAACGGGGACCTTGATCAAACCTTGGCCTTGAGGTGGCCCCCATCTGATGACGAGGAGGATATTCAAACACAATCAGCTCCAATCACTTCTACTTCAGTATTGATTGATCAGTCAATCCCGACCTTGGACCCCTCACTTCCTTCTTTTGATTGCTCTCTTCCTGGGGCAGAACAACTGGAGAACTTGCTCAATGAGGAGGATGTTATTCCTGGAACACCGTTGCCATCAACATTGGCTCAAGTAAGGAACTAAATTGTTTTCAATTCTGACTGGTTGCTCCTGACTGATTTACATTGTAAAAAAACATGCTCATCCATTTTTGATTGGCCAAAAACTCAAGCCAATGGGGCCTCCCACATCGCCTTCAAATACTAGTGAGGACTTTCAGACTCAACCCTCCTCTGCCAAGGGTAAGAAAAAGGCCTCCAATTCCATCAATGTCAACCCCAAAAGTCATCAAAAGAGGAGAAACACTTCCAGTTTTTTGGGCTTTGAAGAAATCAAGTAGAAGCAAGATTCATGTAAGTTGATTGATTCAATATCCTTGCTTTCAAAATCATGCTCATTGCTGTTCCCATCCAAAAAACAGTGAAATTGCAAATTGAATCAGATAAACTTCAGTTTGAAAAGCAAAAGTGGGATTGCCAACTGGCCATGGATGGTCAAAAGCAGCAAGCCAAGACTTTGGCTAATCAACAAAAATTGGATGCTGAGTGGAGGTTGAAACAAGCTGAGCTAGAGTTTCAAAAAGAGGAAAAGGAGAAGGATTGGCAGCAAGTGCAACTGGAAAAAGAGAGGGAACAACGGGAAAACAAAAAAAAGGATAAGGTATCAGTAGCTTTGGCTTGCATTGGCAGTGGTAGATCGGTAGAAGAAATACAACAGATTACTCAAATGCTGGGCTTGTAAATATATTTGCATGGATGAAAGAAAAAAAAATTATTTTTTACTACAACAACGTTTGAGAGCATTCTTAACCCCACCAATATACAAATCTTTTTTGTTTTTATTGATATTTTTTTCTCTAGAGTAAATTTTGCCATTTTTCATGTCCCTACAAGTGCTCTGAGTTTTTTTATTAATTTGGAGTGACATGGCCATTCTGGTATGGGTTGCTGTGTCCACAGCTGGAAAGGTACAGTGCTTGTACTTGTTAGCCGCCCAAACCATTTTGACTATACCTTTTTGCTTGAAATCAATTTTAAAGCCAAGGTCAGGAAAAACAAATTGACCGTCCAAAACTTGATATTCATCCATATCTTCAATAAGTTGACCATTTGATTTTTTGGTTGGGACCACAAGTAAAAAGGAATAGCCAGAGATGTTGCCTTTGTCAATATGAGGAGAATTGTAAAAAGAATCCGAGGTGAAAGTGAGGTGTGGGGAGCAATCAAAAGGTGTAGGCTTGGAACCAAATTCCAACAAAGAGAAAGAGGGGATGTTGCTGTCCTTCATGGTATCACGGTTTGATTCAAAGGCAAGTTTGGCCAAATTACAAAACATTTGTCCTAAAATTTGGGATACTTTGTCGGCCTTCAAGTTGAGGACAGCGTACTCTTGAGGAGAAGATCTAATGGATGATTTCTTCACATAACGTCCAAATAACTCCAAAGGGTTCATCAATTTGTGCCAACCAATTGCCCACATTTTCCCACCCCAAGATCTTGAGGGACCAACCGGGTTGACAAATTTTTTTGAACTGTGAAGGAATGTCTTCACAAAGTTGATATCTTTCTTATCGTGCTCAGATAGTCAATCCAAAGGCACAAATTCAATGATGGCAACGAGAGCATGGTGATCAGATTGGTCGAGAACAATAACTTTTCCATGGTGGAAGAAGTGGAAAGCCCCAATTGTCTGTTTTGCTTGCTTAAATTCTTCCTGGGTGGGTTTTCAAGGTTTGTTTTTCTTTTCAGCCATGATAGCAGGGTACAGATCCAAAGGGCATAGCTTTTGTCTAGACCAGGCAAACTTTTCCTTGATCAAGTCGTCAGTCACTTCCAAAGAAATTTCCAAATCCCTCATTTGAGCCCTCCTTTTTCTACGATTCCTCTGCTTGCCACCTCTCTTTATGTTTTTCATACCATCTCCTTCCATCTTTCTCCCTCCCAGGCACTTGCTGCACCCGAGGTGAGGATCAAGGTGAAATTTGAATGGATGTATAACATTTTGAGTTTGGTAGGCATTGAAGGAATCAATATCAAAAAAGGGGTTTGACAAACAAAAAGATTGGTCAAACAAATAAAAAAAAAAAATGTCAGCAACGTTCTCATTATGGAAACGGTGGGATTAAAAAAATCAAAAAGAGATGAAAATCAACGATTTCTCTGCTTGCCACCTCTCTTCATGTTTTTCATACCATCTCCTTCCATCTTTCTCCCTCCCAGGCACTTGCTGCACCCAAGGTGAGGATCAAGGTTAAATTTTGATGGATGTATAACATTTTGAGTTTGGTGGCCAGTGAAGGAATCGATAGATATCAAAAGAATAGAATTAGATGGGGAGGAGTGGTAATGATGAGGAGCCGCAGCTGGAATCATACTAGGCGAACCAGACTGTCCCAGGACATAGCTTGGTTGGCGTAAGACTTGAGAGAATGTGTTCTGGCCAAGCTCAAAAACCTAAAAAAAAAAAAAAAAAAAAAAAAAAAAAAACAATTGGGAAGTCAGTTCCTGTACCCTACAAAAACCCTGCATTGATTGGCCCAAACAATTGTCCAATCAATGGCGAATCAATTGCCCGATTGATTGCAAATTGATTGGGCAATTGATTGGCAATCAATTGGGCAATCGATTGCGAATCTATCGAGCGATTGATTTGCAATCAATCAAGCAATCAATGGCCAATCAATGGCCAATCAAGCAATCGATTGCTTGATTGATGAGAGGAGAAATTGGAGGAGGGGAGGGGCTCACCTTGAGGGATTGACCTTGAGGGATTGACCAAGGGATCCAGGGGGGGACTACAGGTTGAATGATCAAAGGATCAGCAACTGGTGAGGGGAAGGAAGAGGAAGAGCGTGGAGGGGGCTTACCGGGATTAGGAGGAGGGGATTCAGTGAGTGAGGTGAGATGAGGTGGTGGTGATGAGTGAGGTGGTTTGGTGAGGAGGAGGCAGGGTTTGACGGGTGAGTGAGTGGGGTGGATCCAGGGGGGGACTACAGGTTGAATGATCAAAGGATAAGCAACTGGTGAGGGGAAGGAAGAGGAAGAGCGTGGAGGGGGCTTACCAGGATTAGGAGGAGGGGATTCAGTGAGTGAGGTGAGATGAGGTGGTGGTGGTGAGTAAGGTGGTGGTGATGAGTGAGGTGGTTTGGTGAGGAGGAGGCAGGGTTTGACCGGTGAGTGAGTGGGGTGAGGTTGAAGGGGTTGAGTGGTGAGGGGGAGGGGGGTGGCATTTGGTGAGTGGCAGGGTTTGAGGTGGAGGTGTTGAGGCGGATCAGGAATATCATCTTGGAATATTTTGTCCCATTCATCTTTGATGTCGGCCAAAAGGTTGTGAAGGATTACACAAGTGATAATCCAGTTGATGAGGAACCTCATATCTTTGGAACATTGGAGCTGGTTTCGCATCTCCCATAAGCTGGCCCATCTTCCTTTCAGAATTCCTATGGCATGCTCAATCCGAACTTGTGATTGGGCAAGATGATAGTTAAAATTGGTTTTTCCTTGATCATTGGACGAAACATTCCGGTATGCTGGAACTACATATTTCCCACTAGCATAAGCCAAATCGGCCAGAAGGTATTGATCTTGGTCAAAGTATATCTCTGGTTGTTGGGCAATCCGCATCCAATTGAAAACATATGAATCATGACAAGAACCTGGAAGGCCAGCATGGAGGGAGATGAACTTCTTTTTGTTATTGCAAACAAGTTGTAGTGCCATGGAGTATCTAAACAAAGAGATGGAACATATTTGGTCAGTGTGTGATCCAAAGTTTTATCATAGCAATTGGAAAAGAAATGAATCAATTGCCTTTTTTTACAATCAAAATAGTGGTTGCCATCTAGGTTGGGTTTTTGACTCAAGGGTATGGTGGTTCCATCAACAAAACCAATGCAACCAGGAAAGCCTTCTGTCTCCATTACTTGAGATATCTTCTTGCATTCTTCTTTGGTTGGCCATGAAAGGACCGAGCGACGGAAAGATAGGATAGCAATCATGACTCTTTTGGTGTATAAGTCAATGCTTCCGTAACTGACTGAGAATAGATTTTCCAATTGATGGATTGCTGCTCCATTTCCATTTGACCCCAATCTACAAAGAGCAACGGCAAGTTGGATGGCTGGATCGCCTTGAGGATTGCAAGAATTGTTCTGGAAGATGTGGTGGTCTTCAATCATTGCCAAAAGTTTCATGAAAGAAGGCAACAAAGTTTGGAACAGTTGCTGGAAGCTTAAGTCAGGGATGAGATGAAGCTTTTGCCTTTCATACATAGGGTTATGGAGAGTGTGTATTCTTGGAACCATGTATTGCTTTGCCAACAGAGAATTCAAAGCTAACCAAGTTGATTCCAAATTGGAGTCTGAATCAGAGTCTGAATGGGAGTCAAACAGTAGCAAAAGTTCAGTCAGCTTTTTTGTGTTTTCAACTTGCTGGCGGGATGTTTGATTGGACATGTTGAGAAAGGTGGTGAGTGATGTGGGGTGATGAGATGATGATGGGATTTGCGTGAAGATGGGTATGTGAAGGTATGTGAAAAACAATAGAGATGTGTGTGATGCAATGGATATGGGACCGGTATGGATTTGCTGATGTGGATGGGTTTTTTTGATGTGATGGATGGTGGATGGATGATGATGCATAAATGGCGGGTTTAATGGCGTGTTTGATGATTGAAATCCGCCATTTTCATGAAACAATCCATTTTGAAATACACCAGTTAGGGGGTATGTGTATTTCAGAAACACGCCATTAAAAATGGCGGGTTTCGTCAAAAAAAATGGCGGGTTTCTAATGGCGGGTTTGCTAACTTTGATATGCCCTAATGGATATATATATATATTTTAAACATTTTTTATTTTTTTTATCTTATTTCTTTGCTTTAGTTTAATAAAAAATAAAAAATAAAAAAATAAATAAAAAATAAATAAAAAATAAATTGATCCGTTTAATTAAAAATATGAATATAAAAAAATAAAATTAAATGAATAAATAAATAAAAAATAAATGAATTAATTAAATTAAAAATACAAATAAAAATAAATTGAAATAAAATGAAATGAATAAAAAATAAATAAATATATCAAAAATAAATTAAATAATTAAATTAAATTAAAATTAAAAATATAAATAAAATATATATAAATAACATGAAATAAATAATGAACTTATTTTTTTTGCCATTCACTACCCAAAATGGTTCGCGTGGCGCATTTCGCGACCCAGAACAGGTCGCAAACGGCCATTCACAACCAACCTGAGTTGGGAATGGCTGTTTGCAACTCAAAGTTTGCAAATGGCCATTTGCAACCCATTTTGGATTGTGAATTGCGCTGTGCAACCCATTTTTGCTAGTGAACAGGAGTTTCAAGGTTGCAAATTTAACATTTTCCCAAATAAAAATAAATAAAATTAGATAGAAATAGATAAAAATAAATAAATATGAATAAAAATAAATAATTGAAAATAAATAATTGAAAATAAAAATAAATAATTAAAAACAAAAATAAATAATTGAAAATAAAAATTAATAAATGAAAATAAAAATAAATAATTGAAAATAAAAATAAATAATTGAAAATAAAAATAAATAATTGAAAATCAAAATAAATAGAAATAAATAAAAAGATATAAATATTTTCATTTAGGCCAGCCTTTCATTTATTAACAAAAACACCAAAAAAGAAAAAAAAGAAAAAATATGAGTACCAAAAAAGGAACAAAAATGAAAAAGCCAGAAAAAATACAAGTTCAACTTGAAAAGTGCCTGAAAAAATACAAGTAAGTTCATCTTGACTAGCCCTGAAGTAAAAAGCCCCAAAAAATACAAGTTCAACTTGACTATCCCTAAAGTAAAAGGGACAAAAAATACAATATTAACTTGTGACTAGCCCTGAAGTAAAACTGCCAAAAAATACAAGTTTTTTGACCAGACCTAAAGTAAAAACACCAAAAAAAGACAAGTTCAACTTGTGTTAAGCTGATCCCATCACAAGAAGTAAAAATTCTCCTTATAATGGGATCAGCCCAACACAAGTTGAACTGACATACCATTAAAATCTCATTCAAAACACTCATAATAATAATTTTAACTCAAAACACTCAACATAATGATGTTAAAAATGTGATAACCCTCTATATTAATAAAATTAAAAGATCAGAATCAGAAACCAAACACAAATGATGATATTAATCCATAAGTTAGAATACAACTCAAGTTGATCTTTCAGGTGATAAAACAAAGAAGCTGCTTTTTTAGAAATCATGGAATGTGGTTTGGAAACCATGGGCAGTATTGGAACCACATCTCCCTTAATTACAAGCTGGAACCAATGGTTGTTATTAACAAATGAAATGAATATTGGGTCTGATTGTTCTTTTACACCCATTTTCATAGGTGTATAAGTACAAAATGAATCCAATGAAATGAAACATATTTTTTGTCCATAAGTATCTGCAATTATTTGAACCATGTTCAACTTTGAAAGCCATTTTGATGATGGAATCTTTTCATTGAATTCATTGACATCAAGTCTTTTTTCTATTGTTTCAATTTCTTTAATGCCCCCAAGGATCTTATAATAGAACCCCTTATTTTTCCTCAATGTTTCAAGCAATTCCTTTTGTAAATTAAACCATCCATTCTTATCATACCCAAGTGATTTAGAAATGACTCTAAATTCACAATTTCCATCACCAACTGGATCCAAAACATCACCCAAGAACTTATCTAAGTTCTCAGGTATTTGATTGAGGTAATTCACTTCCTAAAAACAAAAATTAGCTAGACACAACTCTAATATCATTAAAGGAATCAAAACTCACCAAAGATGAGGTTCTGTTTTACTCCTCAATTTCTTCTTCATCATCATTTGAAAATGAATCTTCTTCCAAAGCCACCAAACCCAATGAAATTGAATTTTCTTTGACTGAACTATGAAATTTGGATTCTGAGCCTAAAGACTAGTAATATGATCAAAATTTACCATCAATTAGCCAAAACAATGAACATTTCTCAAAATAAAAGACTTACTTTCTTTGCTCTTTTTGATCCCCTTTTAATCCTTTTTTCAGTCTTGTGCTCTGAACTATGAGATTCAGATGAAGAGCCTTCCTTGCGCTACATAAATCAATTTCCCATCAGTTCATCAAACCATAAAAATGGAAATTTCTCAAAAAAAAAGACTTACTTTCTTTGTTCTTTTGGTTCCCCTTTTAACCCTTTTCCCCCTTAATTTCTCTTTACACATGCTCAAATTTTAAAATTCCACAACGGGTTGCTTTCAATTTTGGTCAACTGCAGCTTGAATTGAACAACTTTGGATCAAGCCTTGGCTTTGCAATCAAAGCAGCTGTATTCTTGAGCATTGACCTTAGAATCTCTAACCTAACTTCTTTAGGTTGTTCCCTATACATGGAATTCCATTGTTAAACATTTGAGATTCTTCATCAAGCCCTGGATCTGTTTCAAACCATAAAAAACCAAAAAATTATCAATTTGTCAATTTGTCAATCCAAAAATTAATCTGTAAATCCAATAATTAATTTTTCAATCCAATAATTAATCTTTCAATCCAATAATTGGTACCCTTCAAAAAACCCTACGTACTTAACTGGAAGGGTCATAGCCTAAATGCCAGTGAGGATGAACATCCTCAGGCACAACAGATCCTCTTGATGCTAGTATTTCACCTAAATTGTGTGAACAAGGCAAGCCCATTTTTTTGAAAATGAATTTGAGCACACCTTGCCATTTTGGTTGCACTTTAACCTCTCAAATTGTTCCATAATGATTTTAATTTCCTCAATTGACAATTTGTAACCCAAAGGTAATATCTCTGCAGGCAGACCTGTTCCCAAATTTATTCTAGAGTCTTTAAGTGCTGCATGGACTGATTGGATTTGACTTTCAATATTTCCTTCAAGGTGTTTCCACACATCCAAAATGTTACCCAAAGATCCCACTAGTAATTTTTTGAAAAGTGGAATGGACCCCTTCTACCTGAGATGTAGTTTTATTTCCAAAGTCTGGGTAGACACAGGTCCAAGCTGTTACAGATGTCTCTTTGATAGTAAAAGTATTCTTTTCCATATACTCAATTAAATCCTTGTGGTCTTTCAAGAAACACCATATACAAGTTTCAAAGTAAGCACTCCAAACAGAGACCAATTCCCAATAGATATAAATAGTCAATAAATTGACTTAATCTGAGTTTGGCATCATTTTCTTCTGTCTTCCCCTTGGTTTTAGAGGCCCCAAAATTGCCCCAAAGAGTCATAAACTTTTTCCAACCTTCATTTTCATGAATGAAGCGCACTTTACAATTTTCTTGTATGTTTCTAGACAAGTGCCATGTGCAACACTGTCCGGATGACTTTGGAAAACTGTGTTTAATAGCACAAATCAGAGCCTTTTCACGGTCAGTCACAAAGATTTTTGGAAGCCTCTCAGGATCATAAGACAACTCCTTTAATGTTTTCAAAGCACAACTATAAAACTCATATGTTTATTTTTTTATAAAAACAAAAGCCTTTTTAAAAGTCTTTTTTTAGAAGTCATTCCTACAACATGCAATAGAGGGATGTTGTACCTATTTGTTTAATAAGTACAATCCAACAAAGAAAGGTGATGGAATTTTTTTAATAGTTTTATATACTCAATATGAGCCAAGAATAAGGCCTCTAAGTGACCCTCTCAACCAAATTTGGACCTGGAAACCCACTGGGATTCCTGGAGCATTTCCAAAAGAGCATCCATAACACCTTTCCCATCCAGTTCAGCAAGCTTTAACATTTGCTTAGTGTTATATATTTTTCTATAATCAATGTATTCTCCACCATAAATATTGCTCAATTTCCTTTTCAGTTGAACTGTATTCAGCCCATCTTTCATGCCTTCCCTAAGTAAATTTAATGCTTGACCCAATATTCTCTTCAGTTGAGGATGCACTGAAGGAATTTCTGATGGTTGATTATTGTGGAGGCCATTTCTAATGGAGATATGCCATGTGGGATCTGCTACTTTCCTACTTGCACAGATCATGAATTGACACCCAACGTTCCTAGTGTGAGTTTCTCTTTGACGTTTGATGAGGCATGGAACTTCATAAACCCCATATCTGTCAAAAGCTAGATCAACTTATTCATACTTCCTTGATTTGAGTGTTGTCAATCCATAGCCATGCATGGCTTCCCATTTTTTAAAATAAATATCTGATTCTTTCCTACTAGAAAAGGTTCTGACAAGAGGAGGGTCAAGCAGGTCTGGCACCCCTTAGTTTCATAGTTACATGTTTACAGTAGTATCAATCAAGCCAAATCCTATTCTGTCAAATGAAATATGAAAAGTCTCCCACCACCTTTAGTCAATTCAAGTTGTGATGGAACATCTTGTTCTTGTTGTGAAGAAACATCTTTTTCCTCAATTTCAACTCTAGATGAGGATTCAATTGGGGATTCCAATTTTTTCTTTTCCAACTCCCTACCCAAATCCCTAGATTCCACCAAAACTATGTTAAGTACACTTTTAATTAATTCCCTTAACTTAGCCTTGTTTAATCTGGGAGGGCTTGAGCTTGCCACTGTTCCCATAAACCAAAAAAATTCAAGGGAAATTTAGTATTCCATGCAATTTTCAATCCAACAAGTCCAAAATTCAGCTCACTTTTGGGTTGAGAGAAATTAATTTATCCAACGGGTGTGTGGTGTGTGTGTACATGGTTTGTGTCAGGAGTTTTTTCAAATAGGCAGTGTTTGATGACCAAGTTTTATTTTGTGGTGTGGTGCCCCATCCAGGACACCCTGGCCGCCTTAAGACCTAAACCCATAAACTGTTCCGCAGGCTCATCCAAACCGTCCTTCATCCGCGCGCGTCGCGCGCGCTGCGCTTCCTTTATCCGCGCGCACTGCGCTTCCTTTATCCGCGCGCGTCGCGTGTCCTTTATCCGCGTTGCTCATCATCCTTGCCATTGCGTGTTGCTTGTCATCTCCGCCGTTGTCATAGCATGTCCTCATCTTTGTTGTTGCGCGTCTTCATCTTTGTCGTCGCGCGTCCCAATCTCCTCATTGCTACTGTCGCGCGGTGCTCATCCATGATTGACCGAATCCATCCCGACTGCACCCCCAAGCATTTGGCAAATCCTTGGATCCGTAAAATCTCCCATCTCACTTGATCTCTCAGTCGTGAATCTCAAGCCTGTCAAGATTTACTCAACTGTCTCAAGCTGATCTCCTATCCGCCCATCCGCGCTCTCACAGACTTCATCCGTCACCTTTCCTGGGGCTCTCCCACCCGCTTCCGCCTTCGGAAGGGGTGAAGAGTGCCAACTACCGCCCGCGGACATCCGCGGCGGTTTGGTTCATTTCTCTTTCCCACCCCGTCCACCTTTGGACAAGGGGTGGGTGACTCTGGTATTGTTGCGCGCGCCCATCCACAGACAGACGCGAGTGACCACATGGTTGTCTTCCCTTTTCCGCTCTATTTGTAGAATCTGTTGTACATAGTATAACAGGGCCTCCTGCCCATATAAGGAGGGGCTCTCCCCTGCCTTTTTGATCATCATCAGAGCATGAAATCATCACAGCATGAAATCATCAGAGCATGAAATCATTAGAGCATGAAATCATCAGAGCATGAAATCATCAGAGCATGAAATCATCAGAGCATGAAATCATCAGAGCATGAGATCATCAGAGCATGAAATCATTGGAGCATGGAATCATCCAGCATGAAATCAGCACACCTTTGATCCTTGAGCCTCCATACTCAACCCTTGATCCCTGATCCTTATCACCAACCAATAGCCTTGCTGGTTGAAGAAAAATTCTGTCTGTTGGAATTTTTTTTGAGTGTGTTATACCACTCCTTGATCCCTTTCTCTGACCATACTGGTCCTGATCCCTGATCACCTTTCTGGAGCCAATCACGATTGATTGAAGAGGTCTTGTTAAGCTTAAGACCTGGAGTTTTATACCTCCCCTTAGCTTCTTTGGAGTTGCATCCTGCCAGCCTACTCTTGAGTCCCTTGAGAAGTGTTGAGGTTATCCTTGCTTCAAATCAGTTCCTGTTTGTTTTAGAGCTTCTTATACATTGTGCTCTGTCTTGTACAGCCACCCTCAGTTATCTGGTACCCTTCAAGCGCTTGATTGCGGAGAGTTGGGCAGGTTCATTGAGAACCTGGAGGTTGCTTGGGTTTGAGTTGATAATCCCCAATCTTCTGCTGACGACCAGAGTTATTAACTTGTGAGCGTTGTTTACATACAACAGCTTTTGTTCTTTGAACTCTAAGAAGACTTTAACTTCTTTTGTTCAAGTCTTTCCCTGCATAATCTTGTCTCAGATAGTGCTGTTCCGTCGCTACTGAACTATATCATCCTTATCCTCTACTCCTTGATTCCTCATTTACCAGGTTCTGGACCTTGATCTTGGTTAAATTTCAATATTTTTGTAACACTCAGGAGGGCAGCCTAAACAACACCTTTCCCCTCCGCAGAACTTCCACGGCCTAGCACCGTTTGGAGTCTTACAGTGGTCCAATAATAGTCCCACATAGTATGCCACATCCCCAAATTTGGGTTGGGCCACTAAAATGTGGTCCAGGGGTGCCCAGGTAGCCCAATTCCCCCCTCAAATGGCCCATTAGGGAGTATCAGAGTTAAGCAAACCCGCCATTTTTTAATGGCGGGTTTCAAACCAAATCTGCCATTTCAAACCCGCCATTAAAAATCAAAAAAACCCACTTATTTCACCTCAGACGTGTCAGAGTTACCTGGAAATAAGTGGGTTTTTTCAAATAAAGTATTTAAAGGCTTCCACCACCTGTCCATGTAATACACCCCTTGCTTCCCACCTCCTTCTACCTCCGACCTAATTTCAAATTTTTTTACATCCAGCCTGATCATAAAAAGATTCACCACTCTCATCATCACTCTCATCAATTTATTACCCTCATCACTTGATCACTCACCACTTTATTGCTCTCATTGCTTCATTGCTCTAATTGCTTCATTTCTCTCATTGCTTCATTTCTCTCATCACTTCATTGGTCTCATTGCTTCATCACTCTCATCACTCTACCTCCAACAAGAACTTGTACCTCAAACCTCATCCAAAGAATCCAATCATTGTTTTATTGCTCTTGTCACTTTATTGCTCTCATCATTCCATATCTATCATCACTTTATCTTTCTTGTCACTTTATCCCTCTCATCACCTTATTGCCCCTACTCTTTCCAAATGGCCCCTCAGCAAACCTCCCCCTACAAGTCCACACAAAAGTCCAACACACCAAAGAAAACATTTCAAAGGAACTCCACAACAAACAATCCTCCCCCATCAGCTTCCAAGGGCTCAAAAAATCCTTCCCCATCAGCTTCCAAGGGCTCAAGTCAGCTTAAGAGAGCTGATCACATCATCCTGGTCAACTGGCTCAAACTTCCCTCCAACTATGATTCCTGCTTTGGATCCAACAATGAAGCACGCATTGGCCAACCTCCATCCTCTAAGGTCAATGGTTATCTCCTGATGGCCAATGAACTCAAGAACAAAACAAAAGGTAGGCTGGATCTGTCATCCAAACAGATGAGGGAGAAATTCAAGAATTATCAAGCCAAGTAAAAAAACGCCCACTCCATGTCAATTGCCACTGGCTTTGGTATCACCAACTCTGACAAAGCCAAGGGAATCAATTTGGTGGTTGATAAGTTGGACTCAATTTTTCCTTTTTATATTCCAATGGATGAAATCTTTGGAAAGAAGGCCAACATCACCCCCCTAGCTGCTTTTGATGCCCAAAAATCTGATTCAGTTGACGCTGAGGACTTGGCTGGGGATTCTCAGCCTAGCAATGGTGATCCAAAAGAAACTTATGAGTGGCCCCCATCCAATGCCAAGGAGGATATTCAAACGTAATCAGCTCCAATAACGTCTACTTCTGCGTTGATTGAGGAGTCAAACCATACCTTGGACCCCTCCCCTCCTCCTTTGGATTGCTCTCTTCCTCTGTGAGCAGATCTCATCAACCTTGCTGATGCAGAACAAGATAATCCTCAGTCTCCATTAACCTCAACATTGGTTCAAGTAAGGAACCAAGCTCTTTTCTCTTCTGTCTGGTTAATCCTGACTGATTTAGATTGTAAAAAAACAAGCTCATCCATTCCAGAATGGCCAAAACCTCTAGCCAATGGGGCCTCCCACATTGCCTTCAAACACTAGTGACAACTTTCAGACTCAAACCTCCTCTTCCAAGGGTAAGCAAAAGGCCTCCAATCCCATCAATATCAACCTCAAAAGTCATTAAAAGAGGAGAAACACTTCTGTTTTTTCAGGCTTTGAAGAAATCATGGAGGAGCAAGATTCATGTAAGTCCATTGGTTGAACTTTCTTTCAAAATCATGCTCATTGCTTTTCCCCTGCAAAAAACAGTCAAATCACAAATTGAATCCAAAAAACTTGAGTTTGAAAAGCAAAAGTGGGATTGTCAACTGGCCATGGATGTTCAAAAGCAGAAATCCAAGAGTTTGCCTCATCAACAAAAATGGGATGCTGAGTGGAAGTTGAAACAGACTGAGCTAGAATTTCAAAAAGAGGAAAAGGAGAAGGATTGAAAGCAAGCACAACTGGAAAAGGAGAGGGAACAACTTGCAACCAAAATAAAGGATAAGGTATCAGTAGCCTTGGCTTGCATTGGTAGCAGTAGAACAGTAGATGAAATACAGCAGATAACTCAAATTCTGGGCTTGTAAATATATTTTCATGGGTGAAAGAAAAACAAAACAATCATTTTTGATTACAATGTTTGAGAGTATTCTTAACCCCACCAAAATAATTTTTTTTTTCTGGAGTAAATTTGGCCATTATTCAAGTCCCTACAAGTGTTTCTAGTTTTTTATTAATTTGAAGTGAAATGGCTATTCTGGTATGTGTTGCTGTGTCCACAGCAGGAAAGGTACAGTGCTTGTACTTATTAGCTGCCCAAACCATTTTGACTATACCTTTTTGCTTGAAATCAATTCCAAAGCCAAGGTCAGTAAAAACAAATTGGCCATCCAATACTTGATATTTTCCCATATTTTCAATAAGTTGACCATTTGATTTCTTGGTTGGAACCACCAGTAAAAAGGAGTAGCCAGAGATGTTGCCTTTGTTGATATGAGGAGAGTTTTAAAAAGAATTGGAGTTGAAAGTGATGTGTGGGGAGCAATCAAAAGGTGTAGGCTTGGAACCAAATTCCAATGATGAGAAAGAGGGGATGTTGTTGTCCTTCATGGAATCACGGTTTGCTTCAAAGGAAAGTTTGGCCAAATTGCAAAACATTTTTCCTAGAATTTGGGATAATTTGTTGGCCTTAAGGTTGATGAAGGCATACTCTTGAGGAGAAGATCTAATGGATGATTTCTTCACATAACGTCCAAATAACTCTGAAGGGTGCATCAATTTTTGCCATCCAACTGCCCACATTTTTCCACCCTAAGATCTTGAAGGACCAACCGGGTTGAAAAGTTTTTTTGACTGGTGAAGGAAAGTTGTCACAAAGTTGATGTCCTTCTTGTCTTGGCCAGAAAGTTTCTCCAATGGGACAAATTCAATTATTGCAACTAGGGCTTGATGACCAGATCAATTGAGGAAAATTAATTTTCCACAGTGGAAGAAATGGAACCCTTTGATTTTTTGTTTTTCTTTCTCAAACTCTTCCTGGGTTGGTTTTCAACTATTCTTTTTCTTTTCCGTAAAAATTGAAGGCTACAGGTCCAAAGGACGCGGTTTCCAACCCAACCAGACCAGCTTTTCATTAATACCTTTCTCAGAAACATCCAAAGATATTTTGGAATCTCTCATTTTATTCCTCTTTTGGAAAGCAGGTCTAATCTTCCCACCTCTCTGTATTTTTTTCAAGCCATCTCCTTCCATCTTGTTCCCTCCCAATCCTATACTTAGATTGGGTTGAGGAACAAGAATAGTTTTGGATGTTTGTGTAAAATTTTGCGGGGTGGGAGAAGAATCATACATTCACCAATAGCTGTTGAGGGATTGAAAAAAAAACCCCCAGTCAGTCAAATGGGCATCATTGGTGAAGCAATATTGGATCAAAGAAAATGAAACCAAGCCTGGAATTGATCCCAAGTTCACCAGAAATGGGATCACCAAAAAAAAAAAAACCTGTACCCAAAAAAAAAAAAAAAAAAAACATGATATCAGCTCCCAAAAAAAAAAAAAAAAAAAAATTATGGGGTGTGAGGGAATTGGGCTGGCCCTTTGGGTTGGGTTTTGGGTTGGGCTAAGTGACAGAAGGAGGGGGGGCTGGCTGTTGGTGGTTGAGGGGGGGGGGCAAGCAAGGGCAGTGGGGGGGCCAGGCGGGCGGAGGGAGTGGCCGGGGGCCGGCCAAGGGTGGCCAAGGGCAGTGGGGGGGGGCAGGTGGGTGGAGGGAGCCGCTGGGGGGCCGGCCAAGGGGGGCCGGGCGGGCAGAGGGAGCCGCCAGGGGGCCGGCCAAGGGGGGCCAAGGGCGGTGGGGGGGCCAGGCGGGTGGAGGGAGCCGCCAGGGGGCCGGCCAAGGGGGGCCAAGGGCGGTGGGGGGGCCAGGCGGGTGGAGGGAGCCGCCGGGGGGCTGGCCAAGGGGGGCCAAGGGCGGTGGGGGGCCAAGGGCAGTGGGGGGGCCAGGCGGGCGGGAGGAGCTGCCAGGGGGCTGGCCGAGGGGGGGGCAAGGGCAGTGGGGGGGCCCGGTGGTGGGGCCGGGCCGGTGGAGGGAGGTGGGGGGCTTGCAAGCAAGCGGCAAGGGCGGTGGGTGGGCCTGGTGGGGGGCCAAGGGCGGTGGGGGGGGTGGGCCGGTGGAGGGAGGTGGGGGGATTGCAAGCAAGCGGCAGAGGGTGGTGGGGGGATTGCAAGCAAGTGGCGGAGGGTGGTGGGGGGATTGCGAGCAAGTGGCAAGGACGGTGGGGGGGCTGAGTTGGGGGGGTGGAAGCAAGGGTGGTGGGGGGGAGGGCAAGAGAGGGGGGCAGCAAGGAAGGTGGGGGGGGGGGCAAAGTGGGGGGCTTTAGTTGGGAGAAAGGGAGTGGGGCTGAGTGGGAGGGAAAAGGGTGATGAGGAGGAGGGGGGGCAGCTTACCTGGGGAATCAACCAAGGAGGTGAAGTGGGGGGGCTGAAGGGGGATGGAGGGGGGCGGATGTCAGTATTCAATGATGGGGATGATGAGGAGGAGGGGGGAAGCTTACCAGGTGCTCTGGTGAGGTGGAGGTGGTGGGTGAGGGGAGGAGGATGAGGAGGAGGGGCAGGAGCTTACCAGGGGGGGGAGTGGTGGGTGAGGTGGAGAGTGGACCAGTGGTGGGTGAGGAGGAGAGTGGACTGGTGGTTTGGTGGGGTGAGGTGGGTGGTTTGGAAGTTTTGGTTCTGTTTTTTTCTAAGTCCACCAAAAAAAAAATCCAAGTCAGCCTTGGATGCTTGGTTGAACAACTAAAACCAAAAAAGATATTTCACCTATTTAGAAACCAAATGCTACACATTAAAGTGAGCAAGTGTGAGGGGTAGAATCCGCTCTCTCATGGCCAAAGATGAGGTAGAAGATGAGATGGGGATGACTTGAGGAGGATCAGGAATATCATCTTCAAATATTTTTTCCCATTCATCTTTGATTTCAGCCAAAAGATTGTGAAGGATTACACAAGTGATAATCAAGTTTATTAGGAACTTCATCTCTTTGGGGTTTTGAAGTTGGTTTTGCATTTCCCTTAAGCTGGCCCATCTTACTTTCAGGAATCCTATGGCATGCTCAATCCAAACTTGTGATTGGGAAAGATGATAGTTGAAATTGGTTTTTCCTTGTTTGTGGGACAAAACATTCCGGTATTCTGGAACCAAATATTTCCCACTAGCATAAGCTGAATTGGCAAGAAGTTATTGATCATGGTCAAATTAGTTCTCTGGTTGTTGGGCAATCCTCATCCGATTGAACACGTATGAATCATGACAAGAACCTGGAATGCCAGCATGGAGGGATATGAGCTTCTTGTTGTTATCACAAACAAGTTGTAGTGCCACAGAGTATCTAAACAAAAAGACAAAACATATTTGGTCAGTGTCTGATCAACGGTGTTATCAAAGTGATTGGAAAAGATATGAATCAATTGCCTTTTTTTCCAATCAAAAGAGTGGTTGCCATCTAGCTTGGGTTTTTGACTCAAGGGGATGGTGGTTCCATCAACAAAACCAATGCAACCCATAAATCCTTTGGTTTCCATTACTTGAGATATCTCCTTGTGTTCTTCTTTTTTTGGCCAAGAAAGGACTGAGCAACAGAAAGATAGGATAGCAACCATTACTCTTTTGGTGTATGAGTCAATGGCTCCATATCTGACTGATAATAGATTTTCCAATCGATGGATTGCTGCTACATTTCCATTTGATCCCAATCTACAAAGAGCAAAATCCAGTTGGATAGCTGGATCGTGTTGAGGATTCCAAGAATTTTTCTGGAAGATGTGGGGGTCTTCAATCATCTCCAAAAGTTTTATTAATGAAGGAAATAGAGTTTGGAACAGTTGCTGGAATCTTAGGTTGGGGAGGAGATGAAGCTTTTTCCTTTCATACATAGGGTTGTGGAGAGTTTGTATTCTTGGAACCATGTATTGCTTTTGTAATAGAGCATTCAAAGCCAACCAAGTTGATTCCAAATTGGAGTCTGAATCAGAGTCTGAATGGCAGTCAAATACTAAAAAAAGTTCAGTCAGCTTTTTTGCATTTTAAACTTGCTGCCAAGAAGTTTGATGGGAAATGTTGAGAAAGATGGTGATTTGATGTGGGGTGATGAGATCATGATGGCATTTGTGTGAATATGGAGATGTGAAGCAATAGAGATGTGAAGAAATAGAGATGTGAAGCAATAGAGATGTGAAGTGATGGAGATTTGAAGTGAAGGAGATGAGATGTGTGTGATGTGATGGAGACGGGACCAATATGGATTTGCTGATGTGGATGGGTATTTTAAAATAGAGATGTGAATCAACAGAGGTTTGAAGCAATAGAGATGTGAATTTATGGAGATGTGAAGAAAAGGAGATGAGATGTGTGTGATGTGATGGAGATGGGACCAATATGGATTTGCTGATGTGGATGGGTATTTTAGATGTGATGGATGGTGGATGGATGATGATGCATAAATGGCGGGTTTAATGTTGGGTTTGATGTTTAAAATCTGCCATTTTCATGAAACCTGCCATTTTGAAATACACCAGTTAGGGGTTATGTGTATTTCAGAACCCCTCCATTAAAAATGGCGGGTTTGGTAAAAAAATGGCGGGTTTCTAATGGCAGGTTTGCTAACTCTGATATTGCCTATTTGGGGCTATTTTGCCCCAAATGGGCCTGGGAAAAACATGCAACCCCAATTGCAAACCCCCAGGAGTTGCACCAGTTGAAAGCAACTTGGATCACGCTTTTTTTGGGGAATTATCTGGCGCTTGCAACTGTGTATGGTTGTGAAAGGCCAGTCAGAACCTTTTGCATCCTTGGGGTTGCAAATTTAATATTTTCCTGTTATAAATCAATCATATGTGCAAAAAATATCTCTTCAGAATCACAGAAAGAAGCAAATATTTGATCTGATAATGAATACATTTATTTAAAAGGCTACTTCAAGACCTCATGGAATAAAACCCACCATTTGGAGAAAATGTGATTTTCCTTGGTGGATACTTAGCAATAATATTCCCTTTGGTTCAAGAAGGTACTTGTTCCCAAATTGTTGACTTAAATTTGTTTAATTCTTCTTTCTGGAGATATTTCCAAGTTTGGCACCAGATCCAGAATTTCTTAATAAATTTTGGATATTTCCTGAATAATATAGTGTGTTTGAAAAGAACTTTGCTGCCTTAACACCTGCTAATTCATGGCAATATTGAAAACTAACATTTGGATATATTAATCAAGTATTTTTTTCCAAACTTGCATCATTGATAGCTTGAAAATGGTTCTCAAATGGACCTTTTGATTTTCCAAACTATGAAGACATATTACACCATGACTCTGTTGAAGACAATACTCAAAATATGTACCAAAAATGGTTTGTACACACATTATTTCTTCCCGTATTCCCCCCTCAAAGCTTGAATCTGAATTGGGCTTTGCAATGTAAATTTCTTTCTTTTTTTTCATATTGGGAATAAATTTTATATTTTCCAAGATTGAAAATGTTTATTAATCAAAAAAAAAGTTTTACATTCCCCAAATCTGTCAGCTTGCTACTATTACAGAGCAATCTGAAAAAGTAACAATTAAGAAAAATAATAAAAAAAATTTAAAAAGACATTAAGGAATGATAAATTTCAAAATATTATTTTAAATTTAGATTTTCCATCTAAAATAAGGTAGGGTCACTCACTGACACATACCCTGAATTCTGACTCTTTATATTTTTAAATATGGAATCAAAATCCAGAGGAAGCACATGCATGATGTGTTTTGGCCATTTTTTAGTATTTCACATGATTCCTCATGTATGATTTTCACAGTGAGAAGTTCAATCAGAATTGATGAATTCTGTGTATTTCAGTAGTTATGCATAAAAAGGAATCTGTCACAATTCCTGCCCGCAGCCGTTGCAGCCAAAATTTCCGCGCCTGGATGAAGAACAGAGCTTTTACCCTCTGGAGGAAACCTGAAAGGCGTGTAAGCAGTCCCAGACACCTGATTATTATGCAGCGGCAGGACAGAATGATCTGACACCTTTTTGACGGCATGAGAGTTGAGGTAACGGGTAGATGTGTTATTACTAGGAAAGGGACATGCTATATATGTGATGAATGTCCCCATGAGTAGAGTATAGTCTAAAAATACATAAAATAATATAAAATTTCTTAAAATAACCTTTTTCCATATTTTTACAAAATATAATAATTAAAGACTGAAATTTTGAAAATAGATAACAAAATATTGAGAGATCTTTAAACCTACTTGAAACTTACAAATGTGAAAAAATATATCAAAATATTCATGAAAAACTGAGGAAATTGAATATGTAAAAACATTACATAATTTCCCAAAGAATATATTTTAAATTAATTACTTTAAGTAAATGAATAAAATTTTGAAAATAAGAAACAAAAGCATTACTTTACTCTTGTCCCAATTTATTAATACATAATGAGAACTCACATTACATCAAATTATCCGTAGAAAGGTCTACTATAAAGATATATCAAAAGTCTGAGAAATATCCACTAAGAAAAAGTAATAAAAGAAATTTCATGTGGATAAATAAGATATTTTTCACATGTCAATCACTAAATTAATAGTAGAATAATTCCCTTACCCTTTATAATTAGATTCTACACGTGCTATAGCACCAAGAAAAAATGATGAGCCAATACTGGTTGCCCTGCTAGCCCTATCACCCATCCCCTGTGGCCCCTATAGCCCTCAGAGGGACAGAAGTGAGACCCAAAAAGATATAAATAAAGGACTATTTTTGAGGTTATTGATACCCCAGACCCAGTTATATATACATCCAGACACTTTTACAAAGTGATCAAATACTGATAAAAACTAATTAAGTGATTTATGACCTTAGTATGATTAATATTATCCGTACCAACCTCATTTTTATCAATTTATGCTGCTGAAAGACCTTTAACCCCAGATACAGGTTTAAACCCATCAGTACACGTCTCCAACAGGTACCTAAAGTATTAAATATTATAGGTGAATTACCTGAAGAAGAGGTGTTAGAGATTTCCAATATACTATTTTGGCCCCTCTTCTTACTTATTTTATAATCAATTTATTAATAATTAATCATTAATAACCAAACCATCCCACCTTGCATTTGCTTTATCCATATATTTACGGATTATTGCTGCATCTTTTGAATAATATCTTTATTCTTTATCTTATAATTTCTGGTAGCTAAAAGGCAGCAAGCACCTGGGCATCCAGGAGGCCAACAACATCCCCTTGGTTAATGACACTGATGAAAATGGCCTCCCTTTCAAGATGATTTTCAGACAGTTTCTGGTTAATTTGGCTTTCTCATTGAGAATAAACAAATCTGAAGGTCAGAAATTTTCAAATTTTGGTCTTTATCTTCAAGATTCAGTTTACAGGAAATATGGTCAGTTATATGTAGCATTGTCAAGGATTGGATCCAGCCACTCAACAAATTTTGTGGTCACACATAGAAATCAAAGCCAAATTCAATTTCAACCTGATAAAATTTTGTATTTACACTGAGGTTTTAAATTCTATACTTCCCAGAAACTCATGCATTTGAAATATATATATATATATATATTTAATTACTCCAATGTCATTAAATTGAAATTAGCTTAACCACAATTTAATTTAAAATTGAAGGATGTTTTCATTTTACACATTTTTCCAAACAAACCACATTCCATTCCCTACCCACATCATTAAATTCATACTGAGGTTTCAAATTCTATAAATCACAAAAACTGATTCATTTAAAATGTATTTTTTCTCTGACTTACTCCTATATTGATAAATTCAAATTATCTCAAACATAATTTAATTTAAAATTAAAAAATTTTCTATCTTTCACATTTTTCCAATCAAAAAAAATTTGATTTACTATTAAAATTATTAAATTAAAAACATTCCCCAAATTTGGTGGCAATACTCTATTGATAATAAAAATATCAAAAAATGTTTGCTTTGGATTAAAATAAATCATTTTTGATTATTTTCTTTATAATTCTCATACTCAAAAAATTTCTTTTTGGAATTTTAGAGAATATTTTTATGCATCTTGAGAAATAATTATATTCAGAATTTTTGAATTATTTTTGATATTTTTTATACAAATTTATCTAACTTCCATCAGGAATTTTAGATATTTCTGAAAGGAATTAATGTTTCATATTTTATTTTATTATTTTAATGTTTCACAACTTCTTCTGGTGTGCAAGAGGCAGATGGCACAGGCACTTCTGCTCACAGAAATCAGGATGAGAAGAGATGTATTACATGGATGAAAATGGGGAATGGGATGAGAAAAAGTATTGATGATGAAGAAGTTAGAGAGACCAAATAGTGAGTCTCTGAAGGAGGTGGATTTACTGAATCCTATGAGAGTAACACAAGAGTGGAAGGTGATATGAGTTTAGCAGGCTTGTTGGCTTTATTGTGCTGAGATGATGCCTATTGGAAGGGAGGTAACCAATAAGAATTAGTATAATAATGCCTTGGGGGGAATTAGTCTATGAGGGAAGGAGAGGCCAGTATAAGTGAGAACTGAAGAGGAGGCCTTGAGGGATGAGTGGCTTGTTCTGGGGTTTGGAGTTTCCATGGTATTACATGTTTACCTGATGGGCTGGATTATTTATTTGGGAAATGGGCGATGGGCCTCTTCCTGGAATGGTATATGCCAAAAGGAGTTATTTTAGAAATTTATTTTCTGTACTAATGCATTTTTTCAAAGACAACTTGAATTGAGAAAACAAAATTACTGAAAATACACTTTTTTAACAAAAAGGCTTATATTTATTAATCTTCAAGGTGTGAAAATATCCTAGGACTGATGATGATGATGATGATGATGATGATGATGATGATGATGATGATGATGATGATGATGATGATGATGATGATGATGATGATGATGATGATGATGATGATGATGATGATGATGATGATGATGATGATGATGACGATGATGATGATGATGATTTTGGAGGTAGTGGTTTTGTTTTTCACCAATTCTGATGCAAAATGGAATTTAGAGATGAGGCAAGAAAGATGAGTGGGGGGAGGAGAAGAAAATCAGTCTTATTTGGGACACAAGGGCAAGGAGAGGATGGGGGGAGGTGAGGTGAATAATGGGACTCACCTTGAGTCCTATTTTTAGATATTTGGTTCTAGAAGGGGTAAAGATGAGGAGGAAGGGTAAAATGAGCTTGATTCATGAAGCAAGGGCAAGCAGAAGATGGGGAGGGTGAGTTGAAAAATGGTACTCACCTTAGTTCCTATTTGCAGAGATTATTTGGGTACTAGTAGGGGCAAAGCTGGGAAAGAATTAGAAATGAGAGACAACAGGTTTGGAAGTGTGAGGTGCTTGAGGATTTGGGGGATCCAGTGATATTAGATGGTGAGGTTGAAGTGCAAGTTCATGGTGAGGAGGAAGAGGGTGGTGGTTTATGTGAGTTTGTGGGTTGGGGGTTTCTGTTTAGCAGTGGTTCAGAGGATAAAATGGTAATTTTTTAAAGGTTTAATGGAGCTGGAATTTAAGAGGTGGAAGGTATCCAAAAGAAAACTGGGGCAAAAATTTTAAATTTTTTTTTTTTTTTTTTTTTGGAAAACCCTCAAAAGATGAATCATCAATCAAATTGAGGTATCTTGGGAGGTAAGATTCTCTCCCACACAGAAAAATATGGAGGATGAGATGAGACTGGAATGGCTTGAGGAGGATCAGGAATATCATCTTCAAATATTAAATCCCATTCATATTTGATGTCAGCCAATAAATTATGAAGTTTAACACAAAAGCTGATCTATTTGATGAATATCTTCATATCTTTTGGATTTTGGAGCTTTTTAAAGTTTTCTCTTAAGCTAGCCCATCTTCATTTCAGAAATCCTATAGCATTTTTATTTTGAAATTTTGATTTGGATAGATAATAGTTGTGATTTTTTTAATTTTGGTAATCAGGAGAAATATTCGAGTATGCTGGAACCATGTATTTACTGCTTGCAAAAAAACAGTTGGCCAGTAGGCATTAATATTTATCAAATTAAATATTATTTTATTGAAAAATCTGCATCCAATTGAGAAGATATGAATTTTGAAATTAGCCTGGAGGAACATGGATTGAAATAAAATTCTTTTTTTGGCCAAAAAAAATAATTCCTCTTTAACTGTTATATATCCTTTCACTCTAAATTTGTTAGCCATCAAAGTTCTGAATTTCAAAATAATAGGACAGATGTGATGAATATTTGTAAATATCAGTGGAATTTTACATATTTAATGGTGGAAGTATTTTATAAATGATAAATAGCTGTTCCATCCCAATCTGATCCCAATTGAAAAATAGGAACTGCAATTTGGACGCAGGATTTATTTGAATATTCAAAGATTCATTCATGAAGGCATTCTTCTATTAAAGAATCTCAATATATTTCATGAATGATGCAAAAGAATTTCAAAACATTTTGTGGAAGATTAATTGAGGGAGTGGATAGAGCGTTTTTCTTTCATGCATATTAAATTTCAAGATTTGTATTTGGGGGACTAAGTAGGAACCTTTCCCATAGAGAATTCAAGGGAAACCAGCTGAATTTCCATTTATAGTTTGAATCAGATTCAAATATCAAAAACATTTCAGTCAGCTTGATTGAATTTTCTACTATATTTGCAGAGGTTTTTTTGGACCTTCTAAGAGTCAAGATTCCCATTATTGTGGTGATTTGTGTAATTTGAAGTTATGAGGTGCATAGTGTGATGGAGTGAGGATGTGGTTTTAATATCAATGATTTTAGGGGAAAGCTGTTTTTTTTAATTTTGATGGATGATGATGCATAAATGGAAGATTGGATTTTTGAAACAAACCATCTCTGTGAATTATTCCATTTTTAAAAAAACCATTTAAGATGTTTTTGATTTCAGAAACCTTCCATTAAAAATGTGGTGTTTTTTTTATAAGATTTGAGGTTTTCTAATGGGATATTTTCAAACTCTGATATTTCCAAATTTCTTCTGCAACTTCTGT